>CM032067.1:18686516-19286516 GCA_018831715.1 Matsumurasca onukii
AATGTAACTTAACAAAAAAATCTTCCAATTATTTTATTTTTTCCTGCTTAGCCTCCTAAGACCACGTAATCTCTACAGGTTACGTTACATTTCTCTGTGTATATTGAGCCTGGGACTGAAGAGGTTAAGCTGTTTATGATTTTTCAAACAATCTTACTTAACAGGTTGATATGAACAATATAGTTATAGTTATGGATACCGGGCATCAAGGATTTAAAGGGAACGTAAAAGCCGATCTGCTGGTTTGAAAGGAAGCGCTGTCATCCTTGTCGGTCCGGAACAGCGGTAGGAATCAGTCCTTCTTGTCAAAACTATGCTAATGATAGAACAAATGCTGACACACAAGTTGATGAAAACAGCTACCATGCCAGGAACCTCGCCAAATTTTTTGTCAAGAATCCATCAAGGATACTTATCAACATCTGACCAGTCTTAGCTGTCAGAACATCAGACTGGTAACATTGTATATCACAGGTCATGGGCATTTATAAATCACCTAGCAAAATGGGTCTCTACACAGGAGATACCAGTTGTAGCTAATGTGAGCCGCATTCTGAGTTCAGAAAACAAATTCTTATTGACTGTGAGTCCCTGGAGGCCAGGAGAAAGGGTCTTCTAGGGTCTCGTGAGTGGCAGGAGTTACACCCATCAGAATTGGGTAGCAATTCTCGAGCTTTGTAAGCAAACGGGGTGGGCTGCCTAATTAGAGAACAGGGAGCCAGCACAATAAACCAAAGGGTTGACTGCGCTGCGGGTCTTGAACCACAAATTTTTCCCATCCTAATCCAATCTATTTATGGGAATTTTACAGAAATTTGTGGCAATAGCAAGGAATTTAGTCACTATTTTGAAACTTTGGGAAGGGTTATATAATTCTGACAACACTCTTGGTGATTTCTGTCGTGAAGATACCGACTGTTCAGAAATCGAGACAGCTAAGATGGGAGCCTAAACTTGATGTGAGTAATAAAGAAACTTTGTAATTTCATGCATAGATATAAAATATCGGGTTGTCATAAAGTTTATCAAGGGTTACAATTTCATTATAGCTGATAAAGTTAGTCTAGAGTTTGCATGAAACACTACTTGAGTCTAGAGATTGTCATGGATGATAAAAGTACAGTTTTCATTGACGTATGCTAACAGGGTCAGAATATAGTCACTAACAATAGTTAAAAGTTGTGATTTCATCATAAGACTTACCACAAATTTACAGTTAAACTTTCAGCTGAGAAAGTTGTCATTTCATCGCAAACATAATGAATATCTAAATATTGTCTTGTATGTGTTGAGATATGGCTCTGGAATTGTTTACAGCTGGCAGGAAGGCCGGGCGCGCAGGACGGACATCAGCTGTTCAACTTGGCGGTGCGTCACCGAGGCAGCGATGACGGACGAACCAGCCCAGCCTTCGAGACAAGCTGGAGCCAGCAGGGTGGACGACTGCGTCAGACAACAACAGCAATACAATGTAAGTAAACCACAGCTGCGGTGAGTTGGGAGTCAGTTTTGTTTTATTGTAGTTAGATCAGAAACTTTTCTTGTTATGCATCACATTCTGGTCCAAAGAAATATTCTTTGAACAGTTTGAAAATTGAAGGGATGATAAGTGATTTATAAATAAATAGGTATCACAAAACACCTTCGGGGTGTTTTTTGTTACCTATCTATTTTAAACGGTTTGTATATTATCAATTTGGTTTGGTTTGTCATGTTTTTTTATAGATGGGTGTCTGGTTCACGATACATCGAATTTAAGAGCTTTGAAAGTAGAACTGATTTATTGCAGAAGTTAATACATAAGTTTAATACATAGAATTACAAGTTACAATTACAAGTTAAAAAGGATGATCTACAATAAAATGGGAGTGGTTTATGAGGGTTGAACTTAAAAGCATTTCAAACCGAGGGAACCAATTGAGATCAGATTTACAGCATTAATTTCTGTAATCATAAGACCTTTAATATAATACCAAACTTAATTGCCTTGCAAATTTTGAGCATTTTATAAAGTGTTCAAGTTTTGAGCACTGGTCGAAAACTCTAACTCAAATAGAAACTTTAGTACTTTTACTCCTCTACTAATGTGTCTGTTTGCAGGTGGCGCTCTGCTACTTCTACGGAGCGCAGATGAGTCAGTGGGTGACGGAAGTGAACTCGCGCACGAGTCAAGACACCTACATGGTCTTCGATCTGATCAAGGAGTTCCTACAGAATGCAGGCCAAGGCCAGATGGTCACCCAGGTGAGTGTTGGAAAGCTCAGAACTGCTTCCGTTTCGTTCTTTTTGGCGATAATTAATAGCCCTATTACAGCTCAGCGCTATTACTGTGCACTTGGCCGAGCCGCTACTAGTCACTCTGAAAACATCGACTGCACCGATTCACACTTGCATAGCTATGGTGGCGTTATTGGCTGTGTCGACCAATATATATTTTATTTTATTTATTTCTGAAAAGCGAATGTTTATCCGGCATAAGTCAGGCTGAAGCGTGAAACGAGACATCCAGTCGAACCAATATTTTAGAAAAGTACCCCCTCCTCACTTACCCGTCCGCGCCCGCAGCGCTCCTCCAAGTAATGGCTGACCTGTACCTTTGGAAATCTGCTAAAAAGACTATGCTAAGACATAATGTTAATTATGGTAGACCATGATTGTCCTTGGTTTTGATATTATTATTGGTTGTATTAGTGATGTTATTATATAATAATTAAATGGTTTAGCCATTACAGGGAGTTTTGAACATTAAAATGTTAAAAGATTAAGATTTACTTCTTGTTCATTATGTAAATATTAAACATAATTTTAAAATTTTGTTTGTATTTTATTGTAATTAAGGGAATTTTTAGTAGGAATTCACTTAGAAAACTGATCATTGATCAGAGTAAAACAAACAAAAAGGGAGATTGTTTAGAAATGGTCTTAAACTAAAATATCTACCAAAAATTGCCTTTAAATTTGCATTTTGGCCAAAAAACCTGTCAAAAATTCCCGGTTTTTAAGGAGTTCTCACTTGATTTTCGGGATTTCAATTTTTGTTGGGAATTTCCCGATTTTTGGGTTTGCTACCCCCTAATTTAAAGAGAAACCCCTTTTTTACCTCTATACTATACAATTTTCCCAACATCCACATCTACTATTTATTTTCATGTTTGTGCAACAGTGTTCGCAGTCGGAGAAAGAGTTGAGTGAGCTGTGCAACCAGCAGACGCAGTGTACCCGAGCTTGCCTGGATATGTTGGGGCAGTACGGAGCGATCGTGCGCCAGTTCCCAGTGTCTCACATCAACCAACACCGCAGCTCCCTGTACCAACGCTGGGCCGTGGTTCTGCTCGAAGCACCCTACGTCGAGAGGTAAGGTTTCTGGGACTCAAATATTCCCAGGGTGTCCAGAAGCTGGCGCTGTAGTAACAGTTTTTTCACGATGGCCACTCCTGGTGGTTTGGATGTCAAGTTAAGCCTTCAATCCGTTCCTTTGGTGGTTGCACTATTAATAAATGACTCAATCTAGAAAAGTCGTCCTCAGTTTGTTACAAGACAATACCTCATCACCTATCAAAACTTAACAAACTCACCATTTATTCCATATTCACCTTAAAATACCCTCCGAGTCTTAGTCAAAGTAATAAAGCAACAAAGCATATGGAATTCCGGGAAAAAATGAAGATACACTAGAGTTTTCAACATATACAACAAATTAGTACCTAATTTTGCGAGAATTTCGTCCCTAAATTTTAAAGTGTTGGGAAAGTTGTGGTTTTGTCACAGACACTATTGAATGTCTTGAGATCATTGTGAATGTC
Organism: Matsumurasca onukii; assembly: GCA_018831715.1. Lineage (NCBI taxonomy): Eukaryota > Metazoa > Arthropoda > Insecta > Hemiptera > Cicadellidae > Matsumurasca > Matsumurasca onukii. The sequence continues at coordinate 18,690,320 of CM032067.1, forward strand.
AACCCTAGTCTAGATATGGTCATGAACGGTAACGAAAGTTGTGATTTTGTTAAGGACCCGACTGGAGTTTAAAGATTGCCTTTGGTAGGGAAAATTGTGATTACGTCTGAATTAGGAATGAGTTTATTAAATGTAAGTTGAAGTCTAATAATATTGTACCCGAAAATTGGCAAAATTTACTTGGGAAATTTGTTTCTTGTTCTGAACGGTGGACACCCTGTATCTATTTCCTACAGCTAAAGGTTGTTAAATCCTCAGGGGGTTGGAAATTTCCTAACCAAAATAAAATTCCTAAACCGAACTAGCTTTTAATTCCCTCTCATATGGTAAATCTAATTCCCCCCACCCAAGAAGTATTTCAAACAAGTTGAAGTAACACACTGAATGTTCCTCAGCTGTGAACTCGTGCTGAAGGACATGCAGAAGGAACTGTCACCACCGAAACTGTCTCTAGCAACATTGTCGGGTTCAACATGGGCCTGCAGCGCCTGGTTGCCGAGAGTCGCGTGAGGCTAGCAGAGCGCAGCGAGGCGGCAGAACTGGTGACGCAGGCAGCAACTGACGTCGACAAGGCAGTGGAGAGACTCAGAGCACACAATCAGGCGGCAGTGAGCGCCGTCGTGCTCACCGCACTCACCGAACTCAACAAGCGCTCACTCATGATGGAGAGCGCTGCTAAAAGTAGGTACACTTTCGTATGACTGCAGAAGAGTCGCTCTAATTTGGCCGTTTCGAGAATCAACCATTCTAATGAATGGCTGGTTCAGCTGAAGTAGGGGTAAAACCACGGGATGTTGTCCTCAAACGGACACAATCTACAATTGTAACAACCTGTTTGGTTGTTAAACAATAGCAAACTGATCTATCTGTGTAATACATTTTAAAGACATTACAAAGGAAAGAAGGTCAAAGTTGTCCCTTGTCGTCTTCGTTGTCAGGAAGACAGCAAAATTGGGTTGATGACTCATGCTCAGGTAGTGGGCTAAATTATCTGATATTGATGAGCCAGACTAGAAGAAAAGGGCCCATTTTTGTTGAAGGTTGAAATTTTTCTTTTATCAAAAGTTTAAATTCCAAACTCAGTGGTGCCCTTTTTTGAAACTTCGTCAACCTACATAGATGAAAAGGATACATGTGTGATCATTTCCTCAATACCTAGCTGACAACTATAAATTTTAATATCTACAGTTTTTTTTTTAAATTTTGGTTTTCATTAATCCAACAGTTTAGGAGGAACTATTCTCCACAACCAGTGAAAAATTAGAATTACATGTCAGATTTGGTTGTCCTCACTTTTTAAACTGCTCAACTAGGGGTTTAAGCAAATTGCTGGCCTACTAGTTGTTCTAAGTATACCAAGCCTGCAGCCCTACATTTTCTTGTTGGCAGGGTAGCTAGTAGCACCAAAAAAATAATTAATTTACATAAGTAATGGTTACGCATACTGACAGATTAATGTAAAACAATTGAACTTAACTTTCAAAATAATTCCTAAATATACAATTTTCTAAAATACTCCTTTTTAAAATATGATGTGTTGTGCTTGCAGGTGCCAGAGAGTGTCTAGTGGACCTGACTTCTCAGAAGGGGGACTGGTTCTTCGATGACTTGTGTCTGTCGACCAGCACTGCAAACCAGTTGCTTACCCTCCTTCCCCCTTCAGAACCAGACTCCCCCCTCCACAACGCTGTCAAGTGTGTCGATGTTGTTTACAAGCAATTCAAAACTCTTCAGGTACTGGAAGTCTATATTTTATGTATTGCAGCTTGTCGAGTGTATATTCCTTTAAGACTTTCCTTTGATTTTAATGCATATGAACTGTAACTCTCTTAAATACAATTCATTTGGACGACAATGGTTTATGTTTCCACGTATAAGTTAGAAACAATTCAGTAATATAGAACACCAGTGACATAAGTTAACTGGGTGGCCTAGTTATTAGAAGATTCTGCATCATTAAACCCAGTGCAATATGATCTGGCCATGTATCAAAGTTGTGAGTGAATTCGGGCGACAAATTGCAAAGGAAATTCGCTGCACTTAACCCAGTGGTGCTTTAGCGCTTGATTGCGTGTTGGTCTGGTTATTTTTGACAACATTACGGTTGTATGCTTTTGCCTAAATAAAGCAGTTTTTGAATGCTTGAAGTGACCTCGCACACTTTGTAAAGATATTTAAATGATCAATAGGTAAAGATGAATTCAATGTCTAGTTGTAGTATTTATTTATTTGTTGACTAAGGCTATTTATTCCTCTGTGATATAGTGGAACTACATTAAAAAACAATTAAACTACCTCTTGAAAATGCCCTTTTGAGGTCACCACATTAAAATATCTGTTTGTCTTGGCAGCTCTGTGATCACCCAATCTCTCATTTTAACACTGCCCACACCTTTCCCTAGCGGATCCGATTGTCGTGCGCAACTCGAGACTCATCACTCTGGTGGCGGGTTCGATCCCGCAGTCACCACTTACATTTGTAATGTGACTATCGCGGTGAGCTAGGTAAAGGTTGAGGTTGAGTGGTAGGGAACTGTAGTCCTTCACCTCGTTAAACAAGACAAACTTTACCTTCTTCCACTATTTTAATTCACACACCGTAATGCTTAAATGTAACTTAACTACAGGAACTGAACGTGAACTTCTCGTCAATCATACTGCCGGAAGCGATACAGACCATACAGAGAGAGGACCTGAGCGTGTTGACGCTGATAGCGGAGCTGGATGCTATAGTGGCATCGCTGCAAGTGCCTCTGCAGGATCTGGTGGCTCAACTACAGCTACATCTGCACTACTGTCTCGGCATAGGCGTGAGTATTCATCTGACGGATGTAACACTTTTTTTCATCAGAGTTTTAAGTTATTAATATCAAAGGCTTCCTGTTTACGCGTCACAGTTGAAATACAAATACTGCTCAACGTCCCAGCCAGTCAACCAGCTACTGAGGATGACTCTCCACAGCGAGGTCGAAGCGTTTAGCAGTATTTGTATTTCAACTAATAGCAATATAGATAATAATGATGACACCGATTCGTAGCTTAAGAGAGTTTTAAGTTAATTTAATTTCATCTTCGGGATAACAGGGTGTCTAGTAAAAATGCTGAAAAACAGGAAATTTTCAGGAATATTTTTTATATACAAGAAATAGTCTGGAATTTAATTGAGAATTATGTTCTTAAACGGGGTAGTTTTGAGAAGAGAAGTAAAAAAATTGGTTTTATCCGCGAGCGCTGTGATAGTCTAGAGAACCTTGCAAGGTACTTGAAAGTCATGAATAAGTCTTGGAAGCTAACAATAATCTAGATTTTGTCATGGGCTATGAGCGTTGCCCTTTCATCGTGGAAGCTAACCAAAGTGTAGAGATCACCGGAATCGGCAACAAAAGTTGTGATTTTGCCTCTAACAGTAATGAAAGTAGTGATTTCATCATTAATGCAAACAGGATATTAGTGATTGATGTTGTCATCCATAAAATATTTTTACGTAAACTCAAGCGGGGTAACTATGACTGTTCTTGTAGATAGCATTTCAGCGGTGAATTGAAACCTAATGGTATTGCACCCCAAAACCAAGAAATGGCAAAGTCTAACCAGAAAAATGCAGGAATTACACTGGAATTTTATGTTTCATGAATGTTGAACACCTGTATAAGAATAAATTTTCAGTTTGGCACAAGTTCAAATTAGCATTTTGTAGGTTTTGCAAGATGGATTAATGTGAGTCAATTATATGAGCAATTTCAATGAAGTACAGGCGTTGTTTGTTGAAGCTAAGATTAGTGATGTAAATATTGTAAAGGCTACTCGCTGAAAAAATTAGTCTGAAAAGAAAAGGAAAAAATATTTTTTTGGGTTTTGAGCAAAAGCGATCCAAGAATCAATAGAACGTCACAGAGCCATTCCAATCGTAGCCAAAAACTACAACAGACTCTAACCTCTACTTGTGCTCACAGAGTTTGAATCCTGCGCTACTCCAGAGCTCATCACTCAGCTAGTGCGGGTTCAATCCCCGCAGTTACCACTTACATTTGTAAAGTGGCTATGAAGCAACGCTAGGTAAAGGTTGAGGTTGAGTGGTAGAGAGGGCACTTTGAAGTCTTAACTTTGCCTCAATATCAAAACAAAATTTTACCTGGTGTTCTGGTCGCCCAGGATGCTAGCATGGAGGTACAAGCCCTGCAGCAAGCAGTGGAGGCCATGTTCCATCGTCTCAGTACCGTGACTCTCACACCCGGACAGATGTTGTTCATGGGTTTCAACGGACTGTTTGACAACCTGACACTCGGCAACGCGTCTCTCTTCTCGGCCGTGGCGTCGCTCAACCCTCCGGCCGCTTGGAAGAGCGTGGATCAACTCAGAGACGCCAAGCTGCTCACGGTAAGTGTGTTTATGTTGTATTGTTCATGTCCTTGTATGCTTGACTTGTGTCAGCTCACCTTATGGTGTCTTGTTACGGAGAGATGTTCAATATGTTGAATAAAGTGATTCCTTGAACAAAACAGGCCAAAGATGAGAAAAAATACAACAATTGGGCAAACCGTTGAGGCAGGGGTTCTCAATCTTTTTAAACCTGTGTATCACCATAGATTTTTCATATCCCTGATAGGTTTGGCATTCATTAAGGAAAGATTGTGGGTGTATAAGAATTAAATCCTGCTACACCAAAGGAGCGAGAGTTCGGCTTTTGGTCTTCCATTTTCCAAGTTAAATTTTAGTTACTATTCTCATTGTTACCAAAAAAATGTCACGGAAAATTTATTTTTCAGTAATTTTGTTCCTACATCCCGGATCTTTTACAAACAAATCCTACCATTCCTGTTTTGGCCCAAAAAGTCTTTTCATAGAGCTCTAAAAAATCAGAGAATATAAAATTATATGATATTTTAGAACAGATTCACGGAGGATACTGTAATTATAATTAGATATAAAGAAAATATGACAAATCTGGCATCTACAAACTTAAATGTTCGATTCGAGAAGTTTCTACATAGGCCAAACCGGGGAGGACCTTCAAATCAAGATTCATGGAGGGAGGATGATATAGGTTCAAAGTGGCTCAGGTAGTCTCAGTGATCATCTGATGATACCACATCAACTCCACCATCGCTAGGACATAATCATAAGTCATAAGTCATTTATTTGGCCACTTAAATTACATACAGTACAATAGGCTATGTCAATTTTATTTTTTGATATACTTTTGATGTATTGTGTGTTTTACTAATAAAATAAGTAATGATTATTTGAAAGGAACAGTCATTACAATAACATTAAAATTGTTGTTGTTAACATTAAAAAATCTGGTAACTTCTAATTAAATTGTATACAAAAAACATTTAAACGAGATCATTTGATTAAAATATATAAATAGTTACATTGGTACAAATATATCACAGATGAAGTTTGACATTTAATTCTAAAACTATAAGTTTAGTAGGATCATTTGGATTAAAAATATATAAATAGTTACATTGGTACAAAGATATCACAGTTGAAGTTTGAAGTTAATGCTAAAACTATAAGCCTAAGTAGTTGCTGAAAACATTTAAAATTACATACAATAAAACGGATATTAGTGAACATCACATTTTGGATGTTACTGTCAAAAACTCTTCTACTCTTTATAAAACGGATGGTTTAACAGCCAAATATTGCACAGCGGACAAATGGTCATAGGAGGCATTATGGGAGAAGGATGCAACTTATTGAACAACTTCATGCTTAGGTTTCATAGGAACATTTGGTTTTCTTTCACTTATCAGACCATCACCCGCGTTGTTTCGAAGACACGCGTCGCTGGTCCTTGTATTTCCATCGTCATTAACTTACTATTATTGACCCATTCTAAGGAAGAGTCCGCCAGTTTGTAACAAGACTACACTCATAACTCATTAGTATCACTCATTTTTTCTCAACATATTTGCCTTTAAAATACCCTCATAACGGCATCTCAAATAGTGATTTAGTGAATGTATCATTAACCACATATTTTATGATTTATGGTGTTTACAATGGATGAATATTATGAATTTTTTTCAGAGTGCTAAGAACAGTTATGGTATTTAAAAATGCAAATTAATTTTCTGTTTTTATATAAGAAAGTACAAGAGGGGCAAGTCAGTTTTCTGAACTAAAAAATTGGTTCTGTAATAGATTTATGCTTTTTTCTTCGACATGTTTAAAAAAATGCGTTTTTGTCGGGGTGGGTCTCAAAACTCAAAAGAACGGAATGTTCCCCGAAAGGAAAATAATATTGTCACACACAGTTTTTGTGCAAAATGTTTTGTGGACAGGGTTTGTGGACAAAATGTTTTGTATTTCATTAGGGGTTGCAGGCTGAAAAGTATTTTAAGAAAATGATTTTAAGGGAGAAAGGTAATTATTTAATTTGTAATTTCTGTTTTATCGGCATGAAAATTCCAGGAAGTCAAGCAAGAAAAGCTTTTTAAACTGATTCGTAGGTCACCGGACCGAAATCAATCACTCCCATGGTTTTATTTGAAAGAGATTTTGAATCTGAATTCCACCTTTAGATTATTTTGGCACTTAAAGATTGATGATATCTTAGTCACACTGTAGAGCTTGTTGAACTGCGGCTGTGAAGATTGTGTGTGGTGTTTCAGGGGAGGTGGAACAGCGGGAGGTCGGAGCGAACAGTAGAGTGTCTCTGCAGGAGTTGGGCAAGAGCACCGTCGCACTGTGCATCCGCCAGAAGCTGATCCCCAACAGCAACGCTCATGCAGAGAGCTTGGGGTTGTCATGTGAGGAGTGCATTGATCCAGATGTTAGATTCACCAGACTGTTGATTTTAGGTTTTAGCTGCATTTCCATGAAGTTTGGCTCATTGTGCTTTGTGCCAGCTAGAGGTCGTGGGACCCCACAAAAATTAAAATCCTGAAAGTAGGCCAAAACTGCTTAAAAGCAGGATTTATTTGGGTGTGAGGAACTTTTCAGGGAATTTTGGCAAGTAGGGAAATTTTGTGGGGATTTGTTGGCAGAGAGAGAAATTTAAACACACAATTTATTAACACAACATAGCTCAGTTTCCTATCCAAACATTTCCATAAGGGCGTGGTTGAACTATGGACAATTTGATTTCATGGCAAAGCGAAATTCTTCGATTTGTTGGTACAAGACGGAAAGAGCCTTAAAAATTATATACAGTATCCCCAAAAATAAACAATACTAAAACTTAATAAAGTTTTCCACTTTCATTACTGTTCATTTTGTCGGATACTGTATATTTTTCCGAGTCAATAACAGTGAACATTTTGTTGAATTTTAAGAGTTACTATTGCCCCATAAGTTTAGCACTTGAGAGTTTAACATCATTTGGTGTCCGCAATCTTTTATAAGTGTATGCACAACAGTTAATACATATTTGCGACAGTTAATAAGTGTTAGTTTGACTACAATGGATGAATATTATGAATTTTTCGTGGTGCTAAGAACAGTTATGGTATTTAAAATGCAAATTAATTTTCTGTTTTTATATAAGAAAGTACAAGAGGGGCAAGTCAGTTTTCTGAACTAAAAAATTGGTTCTGTAATAGATTTATGCTTTTCTTCGACATGTTTAAAAAAATGCGTTTTTGTCGGGGTTGGTGGGTCTCAAAACTCAAAAGAATCGGGAATGTTCCCCCCTGAAAGGAAAAATCCAATATTGTCCACACACAGTTTTTGTGCAAAATGTTTTTGTGGACAGGGTTTGTGGACAAAATGTTTTTGTATTTCATTAGGGGTTGGCAGGCGTAAAAGTATTTTTAAGAAAATGATTTTTAAGGGAGAAAGGTAATTATTTAAATTTGTAATTTCTGTTTTATCGGTCTGAAAATTCCAGGAAGTCAAGCAAGAAAAGCTTTTTTAAACTGATTCGTAGGTCGACTGACCCGCCCATAAGATTGAAATCCAATCACTCCCATGGTTTTATTTGAAAGAGATTTTGAATCTGAATTCCACCTTTAGATTATTTTGGCACTAAAAGATTGATGATATCTTAGTCACACTGTAGAGCTTGTTGAACTGCGGCTGTGAAGATTGTGTGTGGTGTTTCAGGGGAGGTGGAACAGCGGGAGGTCGGAGCGAACAGTAGAGTGTCTCTGCAGGAGTTGGGCAAAACACCGTCGCACTGTGCATCCGCCAGAAGCTGATCCCCAACAGCAACGCTCTGCGAGAGGTGAGCTTGGGGTTGTCATGTGAGGAGTGCGTACATTGATCCAGATGTTAGATACGACCAGACTGTTGATTTTAGGGTTTTAGCCGCATTTCCATGAAGTTTGGCTCAATTGTGCTTTGTGCCAGCTAGAGGTCGGTGGGACCCGACAAAAATTAAAATCCTGAAAGTAGGGCCAAAACTGCTTAAAAGCAGGATTTATTTGGGTGTGAGGAACTTTTCAGGGAATTTTTGGCAAGTAGGGAAATTTGTGGGGATTTGTTGGCAGAGAGAGAAATTTAAACACACAATTTATTAACACAACATAGCTCAGTTTCCTATCCAAACATTTCTATAAGGGCGTGGTTGAACTATGGACAATTTGATTTCATGGCAAAGCGGGAAATTTGAAATTCTTCCGATTTGTTGGTACAAGACGGAAAGAGCCTTAAAAATTATATACAGTATCCCCAAAAATAAACAATACTAAAACTTAATAAAGTTTTCCACTTTCATTACTGTTCATTTTGTCGGATACTGTATATTTTTCCGAGTCAACAACAGTGAACATTTTGTTGAATTTTAAGAGTTACTCCTGCCCCATAAGTTTAGCACTTGAGAGCGACATCATTTGGTGTCCGCAATCTTTTATAAGTGTATGCAAACAGTTAATAATATTTCGCGACAGTTAATAAGTGTTAGTTTGAAAGTTCATAATAGTGGAGGAGAGCAATTTAGTAAATAGAAAGAAACAGACTTTTAACTATCCGAAACGTTAAGAGTAGTTTTTCTCGGGAAGTGGCAGGAAAAGTCCTTTCTTTCTTTACTAAAAGTTAAAAGCGGTGGGCGACCAGAATTGCGCCGCTAATCGTTAAGTGTTCGAATTTCGGTGAACACTGCAGAAATTCAGCGTTTGCAACGTTTAAACCATGAACATTCCTGTTGGCAGACGAGTGGTGTGGTGATGACAGTAGAGACGGGTGGCCAGCCCAGCTCGTGGCCGGAGAGCTGCTCAGGAGCTAAAGCGAGCGGAGGTGACTCTACAGCGACTGCAGCTACAGCTGACTGCGCACTGCTGGCTGCACGAAGATATACTGGCTCACAGCCAAGTCAACATGCACCCGCCTCCACTAGGTAAGTGTGATATATTGGTCGTTTGTTTAGAGTTATGAGCGAGTGAGTTCTAAGTCCACCAACGGCTAGGTCTGTCGCAGCTTCCTTCGTACTGAGAACAAGTTCCTAGCTCCTACCACAGCCTAGTCTACCAAGCTGCCCACTGACTGCTTGACTTAGTTTTTTAGCATGGGCTCCTCTTTCGTTACGTTACATTGTGATGGGGCGGTCTGATCCTGATGCACGTCAGCCCTTAGGACTTATTGCGCTCGCCTATGTTGGAAGAGGTTCTTCTCAAAAAGATTTGAAAGTTCCAAGAACTCACAGATCCTTCCCTAAAGTCCCTCTTCTGATAACTTACCTCCCTCAGTCATCTGCCGTCTGTTTGCTTGACTTAGATGTTTAGCATGGGCTCCTCTCTGGTAGGACAGGTTTTCAAATTTGAGTTAGAGGCTTAGATGTGTTTTTTGAGGTGAGTCGTTAGATTTCGCAAGGTGGTATTTGCACTGTACAAAAATTTAATGACCATGAATGAAATGGATGGAGGTTATAAATCTCTCATGAAAAGGAAAACATCTCTGAACAGTTGGTTGCAGAAAAAACTATTTGGGCCAAAGAAGATGAAAGAGGCTTGCTAGCAAATCTGGGGAACTGGAGGTGCTCAACCGATGAATATGATGATGACAAGCTTGAAGCAATACCGCAACTCTCACTCTTTAAGAGTTTATGACACTCTAACGTAAAATTTAAATGTTAATTGACACTTAGATATCAGATCAAAATTGGCCAATTCAGTAATAGCGACATCAGCCCATGAGTTTTTCTGACAAACACTGTTGTTGCATAGGTCGGTCGACATTTATGGTGGACTTGCGGAAGACGAGCGCGGCGCTGTGCAGCTGCAGCCGAGACTGATGGAGGGAATCGAGCAGCAGAGCGCTCTCATTAATAGCGCTGAGCAGAGACTCAAGTGGGCGGCTGGCGCTAACCCTGCCCTGGCCGAGGTAAGTTGCCGGTTGTAGGGTTTATTCTATTGCATTTGAAAGGCTATGTAGCTGATACAATACATCAGCTGTGAACCAATATCATTATGTTTAAATTGTTATAGGATATTTATCTTTCGTTAAATTTGGTTATTTTAACTAGAAAAGACTTTAGCCGTGATTAGCTGATGGAACAGTAAAATAACAACACACATTCTTTTAAAACATGTTTAAGGATTTTTTAAAATATTCTTATGATTGATCACATTACTCACTAAAAATCTCTTTGGTCTCCTCTGGATAATCTGTTTGATAATGAAGCTCTGTAATCTTTGTTTTGTAGGAGAAAGAAATTGGTAGAAAATAATATGACGAGCTTGAAATGGACATTTCCAGTCAGTAAAATCTCTGTTAATTTATATTCAACAAGTTTTGCTTGGAAAATCTGAGACTACTCATAAATGAGTGGTGATCTGTTTAAGCTGAGTTGAATTTAAAAACTTATTTTACTTTTCATTGCAAGTTTAATTTAAATGTTCTTGACCTTACACAAATACAAACCTACACGAACATTAGCAGACCTATGACAGGTTGTTTTGATATGCGACTCCGGAGCTCATCCCTCCGGTGACTCACGTTCGATTCCCCAGTCACCACTGACAATTTGTTAAGCGACAATCTGCTGGTTATGTTTGGTGAAGATCGAGTTTGAGAGGTGTTGTAGTCCTGACTTTGTTAAATAAGAAAAACTTCATCTTTCTGCATTTAAACATCAATAATTGATCTTTGTTCTAACAATTATTTTCTATAAATTATGATTTCCGGTTTCAGGACCTATTTGAAGTTAATTACCTTCTTTGTAGCCTGGAGATCCTGATGAATCTTAGATGCTAGATGTGGTGCTGCCGATCTAATAAGACCATCTTCAGAGCACAACACTAAACTAAACTATCACATAACTGTTTATTTACACTTTACATGGGGCAAACTTGAATTCATTGAGGGCAACGCTGGGATGGTAGAGGTGTTCGACACATTTGTTTACCTGAGGCGGCGGCACTGACTGCGCCCTGCTGGCGGTGAGGGTTGAGTGGTGTCCTTGGGGCATCGTGGGTGTTTCCAGGCTTCCTGGAATAGGGCTTACGGCTTTCTGTTTCATTTCTGCTTTTAATATGGTGTTGTAAATTACTGAATTTCGGATATCTTCTTTTTTTTTAAACAGTTTATTTTGATTACGCACTGATTGTTTGTATATGTGGTATGCTTCATGGGCTTGGGCTTTTTGTTTACTATTGGTTTTTACCAGTACTTGTAGAGAATCTGGGAATTTAATTGTGTGGTTCGGATTGTTCTTTAGGTGGATTGCAACCATTGATTCGGGCGATTTGTAGCGTGCGGTGTTATGTTTATTAAATCTAGTTTTAAAATTTCTATTTGACTACCCTATGTACCGCATTTGGCATGTTGGTTCTGCCCAGTCGATTTGGTAAACTTCTTTGCCGTGTTCTAGATCTGTAGCGTGTTCTAGATCATTCTTGCGCTCTGAAGATGGTCTTATTAGACCGAAACGATTGTCAGCACCACATCTAGCATCTAAGTTTCATCAGGATCTCCAGGCTACAAAGAAGGTAATTAATTATTTTCTGTCGGATGTTTGTCTTATTCGGTTGCACTTGCAGGTGATGTGTGCGTTCGAGACAGCTGTGAAGAACAACAACGATCAGCTGATTCTGGAACAGAGCCTCGGCAATCTGGTGGCTAACATATGCAACACTGTGTTGTGGTACGAAGCACTGCGCACGCGCACCACCGAGGCACTTGCCAACGACGCAGCCTTCCTGCAGGTCAGTGTGGCCAACCGTTCCAGTTTAAATAACTCTTAATGTGTGTAAAAATCTTCAACGGTTTGCTTCAAATAGCCGTGATCGCTTTTGAAGTTACTCTCGTTTCCTTGTGTTTTTAAAAACCCCATCCAAATGATTCCAAATTAAAAATATCAATTATGTCATGAACAATAACTCACAAACCATTTCATTTTCAAATGGTGCACAGCCGTCAAAATCCTAATTATTATAATCGAGTCTTGAATGTAGACACAACTGTGGGTCAGATTGATTTTTAAATCTTGGAATAATGTAATCAATTGAAGATAAATAATATTCTGGGAGCTTTTAAGGAGAACATTCTTAGTGGCAAAGTTACATAACGAAGGATTAATTACATTTTATTCCTCTGCAAACTGAAAACTGTAGTCACACGTTTTGTAAGTGATTAATTTTTTGGAAATGTTGTTTTAAACCTTGTAAAATAACCTTTTATTGTTGAAATTATAAATAAAAGGGCTTCTTATTCATTTGCACAGGCCTGCTGGTAAAATATTTAATTAAATCGCTTTTCATTTTTTAGTGTAGTTTTTGTGTGATTGCAATGTTTTAATTACAGTTTGTTAGGTATAGCATGGCCGGTGGCCTTAAGATTTCCTGCTGGCCGCTTATGGCCCTATAGCCCATCTCACGACCATGCTAAACCTGACGAACTGTACAGTAGAAACTCAAACACTGGGTAGTTCAACATTTAAATAACTTTTGAGATCCTTTTGGCAGTTGAACTATTGATTTTCTACGGTAATGTGAAAGCTCTTATTCCGATGCTCTACCATCTTGAGTGAATACGCATATTCCAGAACATCGTAATTTTGTTGTTGCTTTTACTTTTTTTAATATTTTCGCATAGAGTAAGGTGCGAATCATAAAGGAATTTATGATTTCCCATTCTTGATTCACTCAACGAGATTACTACCCAGGCCCAAGGCTTCTGACTGGAAAGTGATGAATCCGCCAGGCAGTTGAATGCAGCAGTTAAGGGGTTAAATCGTTAAAACAAAAATGGAACATTCAAAGTAAACATATTGTTATTATATTATCACCATCGTTTAGACATATCAGACCATCACCTGCGTGGTTCGGAAGTCACGTTAAGCCGTTGGTCCTTGTATTTCCGTTGGTCATTGGGCTATTAATTAAGGACCCATTCTAAGGAAGAGTCTGCCTTAGTTTGTAACAAGACTACATCTCATGCACTCATTACCACCCATCACACTCATCCTTCACCACATATTTGCCTTAAAATACTCTCATGAGAGTGGTTAGCATCTCAAATAGTGATATAGTGATCACCAAGATAAGCAAATTGACACAGTTATGCAATTAGTTTATTTTTCCTGAAGGGGAAATTTATGTACCGTAAGCTATGGTTGTCCATGAGCTCCTTGTGTGTGAAGCGGAAGGGGTTTTATACAATTCATTATGGAAGCTAGATCTTCAGGTGTTGTCCAAATAGCCGCTTTTTAGTAGTTTTCAGTTTGGCTTCTTTTGAAGTAAAAAAAAATAACTGTAATTTCCATGCGGGTGGTTTCAGTTGGTAGAAGAGATGCGACAGAGTTGCCTCCTGTACCAGAGCCTGAACACGCAGATGTCCCCTCTGGAGGAGAGCCTGGTGAAGCTGTGTCCCCCGGACACGCAAGTCGACTGGGCCTGGATCTCCAAGACAGTGCTCGCCATATCAGGTCAGTACACATACGTGCCGGCCGGAAAGCTACATTTGGGAATAGACGAGAGGGGTCTCTGATAGAGAGAGAATGATGACTGAGTCAGGAAATCCACTGAGGTCGCTCGATTGCATAATGATTGAAACATTAGGCAGTGTAAATATAACTCTCAGAATTATCATTTCTATTAATCCATCATTAAAAGAGGGACATTTTGTTGTGTCTAACGAATGAAGCAGAGACTATCAGCAAAAAGAAAGCTTCTGGCTCAGACCAGATTCGACTGAACGACATACTTAACTTGTGCATGTCTATGTCGCAGAATCGGTGAAGAAGCTGCTAGAGGAGATGGAGCCGCTGCAGAGTCAGCTGACTGCTGCGTACGTAGCTGTCAAGTCTGCGGCCGCAGTTCTGCGCAGCCTCCACGTCATTCACTACCGCACCATGTCCGACGTGCGCTCCCTGCTCAAAACCATGGTCAAGGTAGGCTGCTGCAAATTACAATAGGGTCTTATCCAACATAAATGGGCTAGCAGAAGGGGAATAACCAAAAATGACCTATGACAAGGAAAATAGGAAACATAAGTAAAAGCTATTTAAATGTTAAGTAAATTATAATTATGTTATCTGCTATTTAATGAAATCATTTTGTTGAACAAAATCAAAATATGTGAACGTAATAGTGCACTTACAACTTAAAACATTAATCACAAACGCAAATGCGTTATTTTATTTTGAGTTTTAACGACGGATAATACAGAATAATCGATAAGTGAAACTCTTGTGTATCACTACAACTACATATAAAATTATGTGTTGGATCAAAAATGCTATAGGTAATTTTCTTAAATATTAGATTAGATTAGATGGGAGAATTTGTGGTTCAAGACCACGCACATCGTCAACCCTTGGTTTATTGTGTTGCCCCTGTTCTCCTAATTAGGCAGCCCCACCCCGCTTGCCTACAAAGCTCTAGGATCGTGGCTACCCACCTGGTGGGTGTAACTCCTGCCACTCACCTAGACCCTAGAAGACCCCCTCTCCTGGCCTCCAGGGACCTCGCATTCAATAAGAATGTGTTTTATGTCTAGGAGTAATGCTCACATAGCCTACAACTGGTACTCCATAGAGACCCATTTCTGCTTGGTGATTTCTGAGGTGCCCATGACCTGTGATGTAACGATGTTACTAGTCTGATGTTCTGGCTTACTAAGACTGGTCAGATGTTAAGGTATCCTTGATGGATTCTTGACCAAAAGTTTCTGGCCTGGCATGGTAGCTGCTTCCATCGCTTCAGTGTCGCGAATTGCCCTATCGGCAAGCATAGTTTTGACAAGAGAAGTACTGATTCCTACCGCTGGTTCTAACCGCAAAGGGTGACAGCGCCCTTTCTAGCCAGCAGATCGCTTTTTCATTCCCTTTAAATCCTTGATGCCCCGGTATCCATTCAAGCCGCATATTATTACAGCTTGCTAGAGCCCAGAGGCTTGGGAGCATTCCCGACAATGCTGGAGTTGATATGGACTCGACAGTCCAGCTTCTGAGGCAGCCTGACTGTCTGAGAAGATTAATATGTTTATCCCTTGTACCAACAGATAACTCTAGATAGAACACAGAAGTTGAGTCTGAGAGAAGTCGAGAGTATCACCGCAGACTCAGTATATTCTCCACTAGGTTTCTTTAGCTTAACCGCTGAGAATTGTTTCAGGTACAACAACATGTTAAACAATCTATATTTGATTTAAAATACACAACATTTTAAACTAAGAATAAGGAGCCACCAGTAACAACACTGTAGTCATAGATCAAATATGAGTATTGCTAATTTCACTCTTGAATCACCAGCAGGATTAAACTCACAAACCAAAGCCAGTAACTCCGAGGCTTGTATAAAGGAATAAACAAAACTTAGAGGTTTAAGCATTTAATTGTGCTACGTAGTTAGTACGTATACACAACTTTCAAGTAAAACACTTGAATTTCAACAAAAACCATTGTAGCCAAATGCTAAAAAATTCAACTGTGTATGGTAAAAATACTTTTTCTACCGGATTGTATTGGTCTTTCACAATTTTTATTAAAGTAATCTTTTTCTTGTTTTGGCCTAGCTTGGTTTGGTTTGGTCGTCGCATAGTCTGGCCGGCCACTTGTGGGCTAAATATAGGCTACATCTACATTCATATACATTTAAATACATCTACATTGTAGATGTAGCCTATATTTAGCCCACAAGCTTTTGATAAGTGTACATTTATTTGAGCGGTTTCTTTTGAAATTACATAGTCCGAATCTTAATGGTTTTGCTGAAGTGCATTTGCGTTTTTGACCAAATTATTTCACTTAACATAAGGCCTGAAGCTTAACTACGAGGGGGTACCCAAAAGTATCAGGAATCGGTCGATGGCGAGGTAAGGAGCTTAGTTTGCATTTTGGTCGATAGGGGATGAAAAGCCAACTCTTCCTGAGTTCAGGACACCACTGTGGTCAGTCTGCGAGGTCGTGAAGAGGAGTTGCATGTGTTTTTCTAAAAGTAGTTTTGTTCTGCCTCGCTTTGTTTTGATGGTGTAATTAAATGAACAAAGTTCAGCAGTGAAGTTTTGCTTTTCTCTCGGTAAGAACGCGCCAGAATCGGTTGCAATTATTAAATAAGCTTACAAAGACGATGTTTTGAGCAAAACCAGAGTGTAACGTATTTTCCCATTCAAGATGGCCATGTCGATCGAAGACAAGCCTCGCCCTGACGACCTTCAAATTCTCGGACTGGTGAAATTGTTCATAAAAAAACGTTAATATTGCAAGAAGACCGCTGGAGGACCATTGAGAATGCTTTTGCTGTCTAACTGAATTCGCTAAACTGAATTTCAACACACTCCAGACCTAAATTTTGGTGATAATGAGACTGGTCCTTTCATCATGACAATGCGCTCTGCCCACGTGAGCCATCTCAGTGCGCTTAGTTTTGGCCAATACCAGCATGACCACCTTTTCCCACCACCCATACTCACCGAATCTTGCTCCAGGCGACTTTTTAAGTTCCCTAACATAAAAAGTTTTATAAAAGGTCACCGTTATGACGAAAATGAAGGAGTGAAAAGGCAAACGAGGATGGAGCGTGCAGCCATTCAGACTAAGGGGTATGAGGGGTTCTTTAAACCATAGAAGCATCGAATGGACAAATGCATTACACTAAATGGAGAGTATACTGAAGGTTTACATGTAAATTTGTAAAAAAATTAATAAAATATGGTTTTTATAATGGATTTCCGTTATTATTGGGTACCTCCTCGTATTTCAGTTTTGGAGCTCTAAAGAACCCCAAAATGTTTTTCCTCGTATTTTTGCTTTTTCGATAGTCTGGCCATTTTATAGGTTGGCCGAGAGTCCAATCCTGAGGGGCCCGAACAACATTCTTATCGAATCGACGCTTAAAGTTCAAAAGAAATGTACTAAGTTACACGCTGTTGTGTTGCAGTTTGACGAGCCGGGCGTGGCCGACTACTTGACCAACTACCGAGCCTACACAGATAGAGTGACCATGCTCATCAAGACTGTCGAGGCACTGGACGAGTTCACACCCGACAAGCTGCAAACTCTGCTGCAAGAGATAGCCATCATCGAGGGAGAGACTCGTAAGTCACAAGTAACTGTAGTTGAACTTATATTCTAAGAAAATTTTTAATTATCTAAAAGTAGTAAATTTTATATAGTTTTAATGAAATTTAAAAATAAATATGTACTTTATGAAACCCATCAAAATACCAAAAATTGTAAACATCTGTTGAGTTGTTTCAAAATGACGATCAAAACATGAATCGTAATAAAATCGTTATAAGTAATCAAAATTTTGAATGAAATTATAAATAATTTTTTCTTTGTGATAAACTGACGCTGTTTGGTTTGCTTTGCTAACAGCTTTTAAAGACCGTAGTAACACACAATACATCTGTGGCTATGAGCGGAGCCTTGTAACATCCCATGATACTACGGGTTGCAAAGCTTATAACCATAAGCTATAAGCTCAGAACCGGCGGAGGTGTCCACTGAAAACCTCGTAACGCTCGCGATCATTTGTTTCTTATGAATGTACAACTAAAACTGATGTCCTGAAAAGTTTCAACATGTAATGTGTATTGCAGCCGGTGTCTACGAGGACTTGTTGCGTCTGTCGTCGACCGAGGGAGAAGGTGCAGGCAGGGCTGCCAACAGACGACCCCCGCTGCTGCGCCAAGACAGCGTCTGCATGTCCCCTAAGAGAGACCCTCACACTGGCAAAGGTAAGCCCCCAGCCTAGCTCTTCACACTGGTACTCATGGAGTATATAAGTTATTGACATGTAAAAGGTAACTAGTTACATGTTACCATTATTGCTAAATTGTAAAGGTTAGCCATGCTCAGGTCTTTCAGCATTTTAAATGTAACATTTGATTACAGAGCTACAGGAAAATGTAACGATTAGATTACAAAGCTACAGGAAAATGTAACGATTAGATTACAAAGTTACAGGAAATTCTAATGATTAGATTACAAAGCTACAGGAAAATGTAATTGTAACTCTCAAGTCTGCTATTTGGTAACATCTCTAAACTCTGTTAGTTGCGAGAGTGGAGGTTTTCATTACATGCTTCAAGCTTGTCTAGGAAATCCTAGCCCAGGGAGTAGACCTAGAGCAGCCACTGTCTTAAGAAGAATCAGTCATTTTATGTGTATCAACACTTTTTTCATTCCACCCAGTTTTAAAACCCTTGAATTTAGTCATCAAACTTAGAAAATTAAGACAAGTTAATAATTTAACACATTTGAACTAATTGTATGAAAGTAAAAAGATTTTAATTATAGTAAATATATTTTCTCCTCTGTTTAACCCTGAGCAAAAAAGTTGCTGTCATCAGGGCACATGTCTGTTGGAAATAATGACAATGAGGCTATAATTACCTTGCAAGACAGGGAGTGGGGCACTAAAGTTGTGCCCAAAAATAGTTCAAAAGCCCTGGTTTTAGCCATAAATGTATGAAATTTCAAAGTAGAAGCTCCTTACTTTCCTCTTTCTTCAAAATTATCGTACTTTAAATCTTAAAGAAGCCGAGACGGAGGTTTGAACAAAGTGTTCAGCTTAAGAAAATTCAGGGAAAACCGGAAATTTTGAGAGAAGGGAAGTCTTTAAAGTCATGGATTTTGTCAAGGATGCTAAAAGGAGTCTAGATATTGTTGCGAACTGCAACTGAGAAATCAGCGTAAATATACCTAAGAAAATGGTAAATTTACAATTTTCTTGTTGTTGAACCGGACATCCCTGCTAAAAGCCTTAAGATTTGGCTTATCAACACTTGGAGTGGACATCCTGTCAAAGCTCAATATTGATGTGTGCTCGCTATTTGTTACAGCTGTGCAAGAGAGGACGCGCATTTACCGAGCGCGGTGGAGGCGAAGTTAGGGTTGAGCTTGAAGGGAAAGATCCGGACATCTCACGCAAATATAACGTCCAGGAACAGGTAAAGTACTACTTGTCACACGAGTTGTATTACTCTCATCTAACTGTATAACAGTTAGGGGTAAACAGGATTAGACTTTACCTTTCAGGCAGGAATTGGGCAAAAACACTTTTTCTTGCTGGATTTCAGAATTTTTCGGGTAGGAAACAATAGCTAGTTTTAGTCGTTTTAGAAAAAAGCGAAAGGTTGAAAAATTGTGAAAGTTTTTTATTTACAGTTTATATAATTAGTACATTTACCCTGCAAATTCCAGACTTTTGTTCCATTTGTGAGTTTTATTTTTAAATATATTTGGCTTAGCATTACTGTCTCCTGATTTGATAATATTAATAATCAACCGTGGATCCGTTGGCGATTGGTATCGCGACGCCGACTCTGGAGCTACCACCGGGTGGTGCGGGTTCATCCCCTCGCAGTCACCACTTACATTTGCCGTGACTAATAATGGGTGACGCTTAGGTACAGCTGAGGTTGAGTGGTAGAGAGGACTTTGTAGTCCTGACATCACTCGGGAAACAAGACAAACTTTTACCTTTTTTTTAATTAATAATAAATAAATAATTTTTATTGTCGTAAAACTTTCCAAGCATTGACAAAGTCAGATTACAGCCAAGACTGACAAGTCAAATTTTTAGATTCTTAGATCTTAAGTCTAATTTTTATACTAACAAGTAACAACCAACTAGATAGAGAATTGTACAAGTAAATAAATTATACATTCATTAGAAAAGGTCCCATGATGAGACACTTTACCATATTCATCATATTACCATATAATACAACTTTGTAATAATTTCAGGCAGTTTTAACATTAAAATGTCAATAAGGGCTGAAATAATAACTCATTCACACCTTAAAAAGAAGTACAAATTTGTATTTGGATTTGTTTTGTGATTAGGGTAGTTTTTAATAGGAATTGGTCTAGAAAACTGATCAGTAATCAGAGTAAAACTATCAAAATATTACAGTTTGTTTGGGAATTCCCCAAATTACCAGATCTGCCAGAAATTCCCTTTCTGCCAGAAATTTCTCAAAAAATTTCCTATTTGCCTAAAGTTTCCTGAAAACTCCCTCCTGCTTAAAAAAATACTGTATTTGGGTAATTCCCATTCAATTAATGGAATTTTAGTTTTTGTTGGGAATTTTTATCTCTTCGGTCTTTTCAACACCTAGTGGTTTGGTTGTGTACTCAGCTGTGTACTCTAACCTCTCATGAACGGCACTGTGCAGGTGGACTGGTGCATCAACGAGGCGACCTGCCTGGACAACCTGGCTCTGCTGTACGAGGGGTGGACACCCTGGGTGTGAAGCGACCACAGAGTCGTGTGTGGCTCACTCTCTTAACCCCACAACTCGGGGAACAACAAGCAACGACGGGAGCAAGCATGTGCGTCCCTAGCGCAGCCGGCCGCTCGCAACACCCCTTCTAATGGATACGTCGTCCGCATACGGAGATCTACCCGACGCACGTTCGACCCGACACTTGAGTGTTGAGATTGTACAAATTATGTGTTTTATTTAAATCGGTTCAACATGCTTGTTATTTCATGTGGTGTCAATCGCTGAAGAGTGCAACCGAGGTTTAGCAATTAGTTGAAAATATTTGCTGATGCTCTGCCAAAATAATGGTACAGTTTTGTTTCAGCAATTCCACTTAATTGCTTATTGTATAAATTCCCCAGTTACTACTTAAAATTAATTTTTTTTTCAAAATTTGCATTACTGGACCAAGAAAGATTATTAACATTGAAATTAGGGTTAGACAAAATAAACTTTTTGATTTAGAATAGGGCGGAAAATTTAAAATATTCAAGATTTTTCATGACAGGACAGGCAAGTAAGAAAAGCCTAAAGATAAAAGAAATGTTTCGAGTTGACTACGATGACGAAAAATGTGGTTGGCTTACAAGAGTCATAGTTACTCCTGCAGCATGATATAAACCATCTTTCAGTGTCTGTGACTGTTAACAAGTGAACTGGCATTCATGATCGTCAATGCAGTGTATGACCGTAATTTGCATCTGAAATTGTTAATATGCATGTACTTGACTGATAATTAGCATGTGTTAATCATCAATATCGTATTTCACTCTTTGTGACTGTTGTTAAATGTTCGTGTAACTGAAGTGAAATTTGCGCATTTGAACATTGATGAAATTACCATGACTCTCTTAAAGTAGCAAACCAAACTTCCTGTCATGAAAATTCAAGAAATAATTTTTCCCTGCTTGATATACCAAGAAATGGAACTACCCAACAATATCACTGGTCTACCTATAACTGAGATGAGTTTAATATTTTACCTTAAAATAAAAGCTCTCTAAAAATTGAATGACACTAACAAATCATAGAGCTCTTAGTAATAACAGAAGGTGTAAAAAATTGAAATGATATAAATTATCAAAACATTTCACCATGTAAAATAAAAATTCATATACATGGCAGGGTATATAGATAAAGCTGAAGCAAATATTTCTGACCAATTGAACGGTAATGTAATTGATAATTGACAATGACTGAATACCTGGTAACATTTTCAAAGCGCTCTAAATATTTTTATTACACTACAATAATGCGCTAAATACATTCGATAATAAGTTACTCGTCAACTTGAAAAGCCTCATGTTAATGGCCAGAATGACTAGTGTATCGAATGACTTAAGGAGGGGTTGATTCCGATAATTAATTATTTTTGATTCCACCGATTCCTTAAAGATAAATAATTAATAGTTTGCATTATTAAATAGCTCCTTTACCTTGTGAGACATCAATGATTCTTTTTTTTGAGAGGTGGAAAAATTTGCTATTAGATACCCTACTGGGTCCGCACTCAGGGTTATGTGGGGTTGTATATCTTGATGTTATGTTGCTTGCAGTTGTGTTATCTGCGCTATCCACTAAACAACCACCTCTTTTCTGGTTCACCCTTTTTTGCCAGATCATGGCATCACAATGTAGTATATTCATGATCTGACAGGCTTTTAACTTCTCAGTTCCTATATTTTGGCCTCCATGATCTTGCGGATGAAGCTTTCCACCTTTTTCCAATTTTCTTTGTTTTGCAGCATTGCTCCTCCTACAAAGCTGTCAGTGCTGATCTTTTGAGCTATATCCTCTTCTAGGGCCAATTTCCCATGTTGACATCAATGATACTTAGTATTTTGCCTCCGGAAGTGGCAGGAAAAGTCCGTTTCTTTCCTTTTACTTAATTGCTCTCCGCCACTATTATGAACTTTCAAACTAACATTTTGCCTGTATCGGTTTATACCGTTTTACAGCCAGACTAAGACTAGACGTCAGATCTTTTGACAAGCTTTGACAAGCAACTTAATAAATAACAAAACTAAAGTCTACGTATAACTTGTGCCAGTCTTTGGTGAGAGTACAACTTTTTACACAAGTAAGAAGAAACATATGGTGTTTAGGCATAAATCACTGTTCAGATTTTGAATCGGTGGAAATGAGAACTTAGCGTTGAATTTTCTTCAACTGAAAAGTGAAGATCAATCACAAATCGGAATCAACCCTTCCCTCGTTGTAATTACTAACAACAACTTATGGAAGCAAAATATAGACTTAATATTTACAAAGACAATATTTTTGAAAATCAATAGAGTTAAATAATTAATGTTGTTGTATTTATTATTATTTAAAAGTCAACAAGGAAAACAGAATTATTCAAGAATTCTTTGTGTATCTGGTAAAAGTTCTGATACCAGAAAAATGCGTAAACTAAACTCATTAATCTATTATAGTGGATACCCTGATTTATTAAATCCAAGATTTGAATTAAATTAACAATGCTGATGAAAAATGAAAAGACTGTATTATTATATTTATTGTATGTGTTTTGTGTTCAAAGTTGATTGGTTCACCACTCAAACAATCAACAACAAAGACTCTGTTTCAAGTTTTAGTTATTTTTAGCACATGTAACATTTTATTATATCAATATTTTCAGAGTCAAGGTTTAAAAAAAGTCTTAAATGATTAACATTTAGAGTTTGACATATTACTACGGATATTTTCCATGATTTGTGAACAAGAAGAACACGATGTTTCGCGATCTGCAATCTGATCCCGTTTTCAGGCCAAGGTTTTACCCAAAACATTAGAAAATGAGTTAGCTAAAGTAATCAGTGTCAGCTGACTAGTGGAACACAACCAAACAACAAGTGGGTAGTAAAAAAATATAAAAAAACAACAACATGCACAAAAATCATAAAAATTATTATATTTCTAAAATGTATCGATTAACTTATTTTTCATGACAGTTTATCTTGTTATTTTGTACCTATATCAGTGTTGACATTTTACAGGCGTTCAAAAATAATACTTTCTCGTATAATCTGATATTTTAATCCTGTTTTATTTTGAAATAACTCTCACAGCATTGGCGTTTTTTTAAACATTCATAGAGAAAATAATTTCAATCAATTTTTGTAATTGTATTCGAGCTTATTGCTTGGTAATTTCAAGACCAATCTTGAAGCCTATGTGTACTAAAACCACGAAGTACAGAACACAACTACATGTTGCATCGACAACTGTTATAGGACGAAGTTTCATCCTAAAAGAGGTCTGACGTACCATACTTGTCTGAGATGAGAAACGTGAGTTTGATAATAAGCAAGAAGGTGTTGAAGGTCGTAAATTTAAGCTACACTATTCATGCGAAGGGGAAGCCTTTGTCGAAGGCTGAAAGATATATAACTAACTTCTGTAAATTATTCTTTCTTAGAGGATTTGTAGGTTGAGAGCTAGACAAAGATTTCATGAATGGAAGTGCCTGGGGTGGCACTATGTTTGGCGATGGTAGACTATCACATCAGTTCTAACCAAAATGACTGCAAGTCCTCAATTGTTTTGTAACTTTAATATTTTCTTCTAATGTTAGGTGTTTAGATGTATTTTGATGTTGGGTAAGTGTGTTAACTCGCCCTTTCTCTTGATGGTAGAATTTTATCTTTTCTTTTTCTGGAACTTCAAGATAATAAATTTGTAAGTGTCTTATCGGTGTGTTTTTTATTTCCAGACTTGTCCTGTAGAAGGAAGTAGAGAGAAAGCTGCGGAGATTGTGTATTATATCATGAAATCACTATTTAAGATGCCGACCACTCTCATGAGGGTATTTTAAGGCAAATATGTGGTGAAGGATGAGTGGTAGCAATGAGTTATGAGGTGTAGTCTTGTTACAAACTAAGGCTGACTCTTCCTTAGAATGGGTCATTAATTAATAGCCCAATGACCAATGGAAATACAAGGACCAACGGCTTAACGCGACTTCCGAACAACGCAGGTGATGGTCTGATATGTCTAAACGATGGTGGGAGTTGATGCGGGTATCATCAAATGATCATTGAGTGGGTTGAAACCTGAAAGAAGGCGTAAGCACTCGAAATTTCAATGTCCTTTAAATCTAAACTCAAAAATAATCTGGTCCCCTTGTTTACTTTTAAACAACTAAAATCAACGAATTCAAAAGATATTGTAAACTTCCCTGAAATCTTCCTGCTCAAAGTTGATTGATGTTCTTTCTGATATCGGAATTTGCACCAGCCAGTGTTAAATTGCCGATTTCTTAAATCACTGACAACCTGAGGTAGTATTTTTTAACCCATTTCTAAAAATAACACAATTTTTTGAAGTTATAAGTAGATCTAGACTTGGAAAAAATTAGGTTGCAATAAGACTTATTTTATTTGTTTAACATCAATTGGCACTTTGAACTTAGGTCCGTGTCCTGGAATCACAAAATCAGCCATGTGAAGAATTTTTTGCCGGTTTTTCTCTTGCTCTTGAGGATTTTGACTGCCCGCCTCCCGCCATATCGTCGGATCCTTCAGGTCTTCTTCTTTTTCAAATAAGTCTCCTAAAATAAACATTTTGCTGGTCAAAACTACTCTCAGTGATACGAGTGTGGATCTCAGGGCTCATTTTACTGTACTGTATTTAAATTTGTACTTTTGACCATTGAAAGTGTTTTTGAATTGCAGTTAGATTGTAAAGTTATTACGGTGAAAAGCATGGATGGTTCAACAAGTGTCCCTTCAAACAGGAGTTCTTATAGGGTAAATATTTTTAAACTACTCAAAAGCCACACTTTTGGTTAACGTTTGTTGGTTAACGTTCCCTTGCCTCCAACTTCAAACTTGAGAGTCACAAGATAAGGGATTTCTCACAAGCAGTTACCGCTAATGATTTTCCCGGTTATTTTATGAAACTCTGAGACTGAACCTTGTACCTGTAACTGCCACGATTCCTTCTTTGGTTTTTACGATGACACTAACATCTTCACAGGTGTGACCAGGGGTTGGTATCACTGATACATCTTCGTCAATAACAAACGGTTCACCTGAATATACAGCCGTACTGTTATCTACTATCGTTACGCTAACAGATAATTATCATTTAATTTCATGGTGGATCCAAAGCACTTCCCTCCTTAGTTTTTAACCTTTAGACCTTGTATATATTCTAATTTACAGGTTACTTAACTTATGGATTTAATTTAGAAATAGAATTATCCAAATTGTGGGTGAGTGCAGATCTTAGCTTTCATTGTGGACAGTTTTGGAAAGACTGTTACCAGGAAGGTTTTCTTCGATTATCAAGTTTCTACCGTAGTTACTTCTGGTTTTATTGAAAATTGTGTGTCCAAATAAAATGATAATTAAGGCAGATTCTGAAGTTAATAAATTATATATTGCTTTTATAAATCAAACAGAAATAACCCATGGATTAAATTACCAATTTTTTAAGTGTATAACACAACAACTTACCACTGTCAAAGGAATGTATCGTGTCAGTGTCTCTGTTGCTGACGCTGAACCCGACGATGTGAAGTGTTGCGTTCAGGAACAGGTTGTTGTTCCCTACATGATCCGAGTGTCCGTGAGTGCTGACGACGTAGTGGATATCACTACACGTCAAGTCGTGTTTCTTCAAACCTGGAATTTCCAATATGTTTCAATCAAGACGGAAGTTGAAAGACGAGACTTGACTAAGTTTTTCTGACAGTGACGACATGTCTTGAATAACAATTCCTCTTGTCACTTTTGTGGAAATTATTGGAAATGCCTTTCATAATATCTGTTAAGCCAAAGAACAAGATTAGAAAATAGTTGGTTTCACTTCTTAGTTACATTAAAAACAAAGCGAATTAAAGGTTTTTCTAAATATATGTCAAGTTTTGGAAGAGTTCATCGAAAAACATTTCACTGCACTAAAGAATACCTTCAATAATAATTTCTCTATCCCACGCAGTCATTGTATCTATGATGATATTATATCTTCCTTTCAGTAAAGTGCATGTACAGTTGGCTATCATTGTATGATCATTCACCATTCTTGAGAAGCCATGTTGAATAATGAAAACTTCGTAAGGCATTTCTGAAAGTAAACATGTGTTAATTGTAAATCAGCTATTCAGTAGAAAGCTGACTACGGGAAAGTGTTACTATTTATGGACTTAAAAGATGTCTATCTATTGAAATGTTGAAAGAATCCAGCATAGTGATAAGGGACAAAGTGTGTGAAAATAGTCACTAGCACTTCCTAAAGCTAGTTTAGCCAATCACAGAGGTGCTCGACGATTGTGCGTTTTTATTAGTCCAGACAGGCTCCTGGTTACTCCTCGATGCTAGGGCTTTATGTGAATAAGTGGTAGGCCAAGCCAGTTCCTGGAACTGAACGGACTATATACTTTAACAAGAGGTACATTTCTTGTTTCACAGGTTATCAGAAGCCTTTTTTAGTCTGAGAAATGAAAGGTCTGAAACAAATTTAACCTAGTGTTGGGTAAATAACCGACAAAATGTCAAGATATCCAGTCAAGTATTTTTTTAATTATTTGGCTGACTCACTCGCACATAATTACACTTTAGGTACAAAGGTTCTTAGTCACCTAAATGGAATTAAATGTTCATGTTAACTGGGCAATGGGCATAGGCCATTGTTAGGCCTATTTTTAGAATATGATACTGAAGTGGGGGTCTTCAATGGGCTAATTACCTGTAAAGTGTAAATAAAGTACTGCAGTGCTAAAACGCTGGAATTATTAATAATTTATCATATTTCCTTTTCGTTGATATTAATAAACACGCCGGTAACTGAGGTAAGGTTATGTTTGCAGATAACGTTAGTAGAGAGGTCGTCACAGATTAATACAGACATTTTTAAGTTTTTATATACCCAACCCCTTTTTCTTTATATATTTTGTTTTATAATCCCTTAAAACTAAACTTCGTTTTAGTGTACAGAATTTGAACTAAACAAATGTCTTCAACAGAATACATTTGGGCATGGTAGTGCGGCATTTGTAAATTATGTTGTACGATTATTCAATGATCTGCAGTTCAAAGGGGTTATAATAAATACAAGTACTCTGTGCTTTCGACTCTTTGTTTTTGTGAACAATATAAAAAAGAAATGTACTCACTACTGGGCAAGAGGCCGTCGTAAATTGAAAACTTTGTTTAAATTAATATTATGTGATAAATGCAAAGTGATTTAGTCCGATACAATTGAGAGTTTCAAAAAGTGTATGTGTTTCTCTGTCAGTTTAAAATTAATATTTTTACGCGTAAAGAGGTTACAAGACAATTCTGTCCTCACGGTAGACTTTCATCTGACCGAGGTTGGAATCAAGAATCGCATCTCATTCTAACGCTATCATTTAAAAGCCACTTTTGAATGTTTCTGTGTCATACTGCAATGGATAATAATATAATTCCTCCTCATTTAGCCTGGATTCACCGTGAAGCCCCAGGGTTTTCATTGTTTGGGGACCAGGTAAGTGATCTGCTTATTCTACAGAGGGTACTAGGTCTATAGAGAATAAGTTTTACTTTATTTAAGCTTAGCCCTAGTCTACCTCAGACAATAACAGTTTACATTGTAATACTGCCATTTCTATTCTAATGCGATTTCAAAAATGTTGACAAGCAGGATGTTGGTAATTTTAGAAAAAAATTAAAAATATTAACACACTTACATTTTTTACCATAAAAGTTGGCAGTTGAGAAGTGGCAAACAACTATACAGCCTTAACATCTAGCCTACTTTGAAGTGTTAAATGTCTATCAGTTGGATTTAAATAGGCTCTAATGATTAAATAATACAAAATTAGATACCCGTTGGTGCCATTTTAGAGTTTATCTAGCTTTCAATTGTTAATCTCATGGTGAAAGGATTTAGTCAAGGTAGGTTGGAGTCCTAAAAGGGTCCTAAAATAACAAGTGGCTTAGATTTAGGCTAAATTGCATATTGCTCTAAGACCTCAAGCCGAAGTTGGAAAAGGTTAAAATGTTCCAGTTACCCAGTTTTAAAATGTTTAAAATTAAGCAGTTGGTTTAGTCTATATTGAAGAGTCTGCATCGCACAAACATTGCAACAAACCAATCCACCATGGCAGACACTTCGTGCCTGAGTTCAAATATCTGAAAACTCAATATACATTATTCAAAACTTATACAAAGATGGAAGACAACATAATCAAGTGGTTTGGGCATGTCAAAATAACGTAAGACGTATTCAGGTAAGTTACCAAGACTAAGAAGAATAACTGTAGAAGGAAGTATTAAAGAAGGATATAATCACCTTTTTAAATGAATGATTATGTATATCTAAAGTATTTTGAAATGAAAGAATATTGTACTTTTAAACCACATTAATTTTCAAATATTTGTATTATTATCATGTTATTTTTAATATTACCTAAATTATTTTCATAACAATTTAACAAAGACATTAACAATCTCTAGTTCTTGATGATCTTGGTTTCTACTGTAGTTCATTGTCTGGTTTGTTTTCAGGTAACCGTTCTCTACTCCCCTGACACATTCTACTCAGCATTGCTTGAAGGATGCCGCCGAGCTGAGGATAGAATTACTCTAGCAGCACTTTACATTGGAACTGGTTCCTTAGAAAACAATCTGGTAGGCCAAATATCAAAAGAGTTCAGAAAATATATTTTTTATTGTTCAGTTAGGTAAAAGTTTGCATCATGTGTCATACAGAATAACTTTTGAATGGCGGAGGAAGCCATTACTCCGGAATCAGGTTATAGAACTGCAGTAATGGCTTTGATTAGCCACTTTTCCATGGTTTAGCCTAATCATCTGGTACTATTTACAAAACAACATGTGCCGAACCCAGTGGGTTATTAGAATGGATAGATATTCCACCGAAACTCTCTACTATGTGACTGCCCAGGTCAAGGAACTGGATAGAAGTTTGCTGAGACAACAGAAGCTTAGCGTGAATATTCTACTCGACGCTGTCCGAGATTCTAGAGATGCCAGTGCTCGATCCCAGCTCCTGCCTCTCGTCCAGAAACATCACAATTGTCAGGTTAGCCTTAAAGCAAAGCCATGCAGCTGGGGTCAAATTAAATACTCTAATAAAAAAATTTTAATTGTATAAAACAAAAAAACCCGTGGTAAAATAAATTTGTATAGAGAATTTTTCTATCATTTTTTTATTTGATTAAAAGTGTTTTTTGTTTGTACAATTTTATTTTTATACCTGTATAACATCCCTTAAATTATTAAAATAAATATTCAAATTAAATACTTTTAAAATTAAAATGTCGCTAGAAACTTATCGGGTGTTAAAATTTACAGCACTCCGAAGATGTCGCGGTGAGGACACTGGGAAGTCAGTACGACCGTAAAATGGCATTTAATAGTTGTAGTGAGAGACAAGTGGTGAGAGTAACTATGACTTATAAAAATAGTTTTAAAATAAGACTTTAAAAAAAGTTCTTCAACCTTGAAAATTAGCCTTTCAGACCAAAAATTTGTGAATTTTATTTACAGGGTTTTAGTGGGTTTTATTTAACATTTTACAAGAGCTAAGTAAGTTTCTTTGTTTTTCTAAAGGTTTCCCTGTTTCACAACCCGGATCTGCGAGGACCCTGGCTTCGATTCTTGCCGGCCAGAGCCAACGAAGGTCGGAGTCCAACACATCAAAATCTACGTGTTTGACAACGATGTCATCATTAGTGGGTAATTCCGATATGATTGGCTCACTGGAATGAAATTCTGTTCTGTCGCAGATGTAGGTTGCGATTATAAAAGGTTTCCTCCTCTTACGTTTGAAAGAACTTGAGATTGCGTTGAGCTCTCGTTCAAACAGATAATTTTGGAAAGCAGTACTTTCTAGCAGTAACCAGGTTCCATGATTATAGGAGTTCCTAAAGTGCAAGGATATTCCAGGGAGGGAGGACCCGATATACTGGGGGTCTGAGGAGAGTACGTAGCCCCCAGGTATTCCCTCAGCAAAAATCTGAACGATGTTACTCAAGCATCGTGTTTTTGTGCATTCCGTATGACAAACTTACCACACTTTTCTACAGCTACAATTTTCTATTTTAGTTTTGTAAAATTTGGAACCAATTTTTGTTTTCAGCGCCAACTTGACAAAGGACTACTTCACCGACCGCAGGACCGCTACATGTTGATCTCCAAGTGCAAGCCGCTGGCGGACTTTTGCGAAGGACTGATAGAGCGGGTGAGCTCAGTCTCTCTACGCTTGACCGAGGATGGCCAACTGGTTCCCAGGTGTCCGGTTCATCCCTTCCTCGACCCCAAGCCTAAGTACTAGAAGTACGCGCGCAAGGTCATCTGGCAGTATTACCTGGACGCACTGAAAGCGGCTGATAAACAGTTGAAACCAGGTGAGAATTGCAAACGCTTGGCTGTTGGGTTATAATTTCTGAAAGTTGCCAATATTGTACTTTTGAAGTGAAGTTGATTCTCTTGGTGCAATATTTTCCCTCTTGAAGAAGCCTCAGAAGTGCTCTTGGCAAGCTAGCCTACGCTGCGTGCAACCTTTTTTTACTGATCTTAATTTGTGTAAACGCTAAATACAGTACGATCTCACTAATCCGGCCCTATATCGGTTCGAAGCCTGAAATGCCGGATTAGTGGAGGTTTACTAAAAAAGACTCAATATGCCAGGAATAATCTGTTTTACATTAAAGGACGATTCACTACTCTTAAGAATGATTCAACTTCATTCTTATTCTTTCTTTTGTCTGTGAGTTGAATTTGCCGATGTTAACTTATCACTACTTTCTAATCTTTTTAAAATAACTTTTTACAACACTTATTATTAATGTCAAAGTAAGATGTTTATGTTTTTGTGATATCTCACGACCTGTACAGAACGGAAGCACCGATTAGCAATAAATAACGCACACTTTGGTCACACGCTTTACAGACAAGTAGAGACTTGAAAACAAGTGGCTAAATGACGTGGTTACAGCGCCGGATTACTGGACGTGTCGGAGTGGCAAACAGCCAGATTATAGAGACTGTACTGTAACTATTTTATTACTAAAGAAATTTGAGGACAAAATGTGTGGACCAACCGGGACTCGAACCCAGACTTCTCACTAGCTAGGTGATTATGCTGACCACTACACCATCCGGTCCACACATTTTCACTTCATGGTGTAGTGGTCAACATAGTCACCCGGGTTTGAATCCCGGTTCGGTCCACACATTTTGTCTTCAAATTTCTTTAGTAGTAAACAACCTTTTATTACTTGTATACTAATACACGTATCGAAGATGTCATTTTGAGGACATTGTCGACAAATGTATAATTTTGTATAGCAATTACTACTTATTTTCTCACCAAGTATTAGGTTTTTGACAAGGATTTACTTTTTTTAAAAGTCCATTGCTTTACAAAAACAACTGTTGTTATTTTATCAAGAAGTGAACCTTTTAAAAGGTAAGATTTAGAAAATAGGGCACTTGGCAAGGATATGCTATCAGAAAGGTATAGAAAGGAGAGCAGGAGGCTTTCCAGGGCTGAAAATTTGACAGTTTAAAAAAACTTCCTGTCAAAACCCCAATTTCTGTTCTGGTGACTGTCCTTCTTCATAAATAAGATTAGTTTTATTTATACATTATCCAAGTAAGGTGATTAGTTCTAAGAAACTTACAAACATTTCTTTAGAGTTTAGACATTATCTTTGTCAAATCATTAATTGTTTGCTAAACTTTTTTCCACTGAGCTGTAACAACATGAAATCAACGGCTCGGGCCTAAATTGGAGTTAATTGTTTTGATGCTTGTTTGAATAAGGGGCTTTTACAAAATACCAAATAACAACTTAAAGCCGTGTATAGTGTTTGTTCTAAAATTTTAAATGTTCTTAAACAGCCGTAGACCCAAATTTATTTTCTTCTTGCTCAGAAAAAATAAGGTGTAAAACAAATACTCTTAGGCAATATTATTCAAAATGTAAAGATCGTTGAATGTGTATTGACAGGGCATGACACTTGGATATTTCCGATTATCCAGGTGCCCCAAGCGGGGATTCTGCAAGACAGTTCGCTGATGCCGAGTTTGCTAGAGTCGTTGCCGGCCGAGACTACAGTCAACCTCACGAGTCCGTACTTCAACCTGCCTGACGAGTATGTGACGTCACTCGTACACAAGTGCAAAGCAGAGTTTCACATTCTCATACCTCACCCCACGGTAAGTAGGTGCGAATCCGTAGTAGCTCATCACTCTGCTGGCGCAGGTTCGATTTCCGCACTGTTCAGTAACCCTAGGTATAGGTCGAGGATGAGGGGTAGAGAGGGCTTTGTAGTCCTAACTTCGCCATGTTTTACAATACAAACTTTTTACCTTAGTCCACTGGCAAAAGTGTTTGATTTTGTTATAAAGTACAGTACGATCTCACTAATCTGGCCCTATATCGGGATCGGAAGTCAGTGGAGGTTCACTAAAAATACTCAATTTGCCAGAAATAATTTTTCTTACATTACAGGATGATTTATTACTCTTAAAGAATGATTCGATTTCATTATTTTTCTTCCTTATGGTCACAAATTTTTGATCTATCGATAGAACAGCTAGCATATCACCACTGCCTAGTCTTTTTAAAATCATGTTACTTTTTTATCTATTGTTAAAGTAACACGTTTACGCTTCCGCGACATCTCACGGCCCGTACTGAACGGAAGCGCAGATTAGCAATAAACAACGCACACTTCTCTGGCTATCTGCAGTGAACTGAAGTAATCGATACACACGACATACGTCACGCTTTACAGACAAGAAGAGACTTGAAAATAGGTGGCTAGTTGACGCGGCCCTCAGCCGATTACTGGACGTGTTGGAATGGCAAACAGCCGGATTATAGAGATTGTACTAGTAAGAACTAAGCAGAACTAGTTTTCGCCAAATATGAACGGGTGGCTCTTTGTGAAAGTTGCCCCTTGAAACGTATGCAGGAGTTATATGTCACTTGGAATGTATTGTTGGGAAAATGTGTACTCAGAAATCATTGATAACTAGACTTTGTCAGTGTTGTTCTTGAAAGCGTGGGTGTAACTGTGACTTCTCAAAGGTAGATAGATACTCATGTAAGCTTTCTTGTGTGTATAGTTATCATTTATCAAGTCCAATCCTAAAAGAGGAAACCGTTTTTGAACATACAATGTTAACTTTGCAGGCTAGTGATTTCCACGGAGCTAGGGGTTTCGCCGGGCAGATCCCGTTCCTGTACACGGCTCTAGCGGACAGCTTCTTACACAAGATCGAGGAGGCACAGCAAGAGAAGCGGCTCAAGGTTCAAGAGTTTGTGCGTTCCAACGGCTCTTACCACTCGAAGGGACTGTGGCTGACGGACAAGAGCGAAGAACCCTACATGACCATCATCGGCTCTTCTAACTTCAGTGAGTCTCAGTGTTTCTGTGTGTATGAAGTTAATTCAAGCAATTCCTGACCCAGTAAAGCTGTTATTAGCAGGGAATGTTAGTTTGAAAGTTCACAATAGTGGCAGAGATCAATTACAATTTACAAGTACTAGGTCAGGCCCTAGCCAACGGAGGAGTTTCTCAACTGCCCGAAGTATAAGAAGTTTTTCTCCTGAAGTGGCCGGAAAAGTCGTAGATAAGTAGTTTCATAACACAAGAGAACACAAAAAAGTTGGAACTATGATTCTACTTCATCCAGATGAGCCTACTCTCCTTTCTGTTCTTTCTTCCAAAATCTAACCTATTACCATATATACTCAAATCTAAGGGCACTTTATTTACCATATTTTAGGCTCTAAAATAAGGGTGCGTCTTATATGCCTTAGACTCGCACAATAGGATGAAAATATTGAAGAGTTACAAAAACACTCAAAACATCGACAAAAACATTCAGGTAGGCCACAGAGAGGTAGGAAACACAGGAACCACAATAGAGTTGCGTATTGCATTGCTATTTTGAAGTGTGGAATGGAAGAATAGTTTAAAAACAGAGAAAGTGACTAGAGGGGACTCAGATTTGCTTCTCATTGCATTCCTGTTCTCCTTCCTTCCCCTCCACACCCCTTGTCTGCAGGTTGGTGGTGGAGAAGAAAGAAGAGAAGGGATGCAGTAGCATATAAGAGAGAGAAGTGCATCTATTGCAAATCAAACACCAGAGCTTGGATATATGGGTAAATCACCAGTGGCAAAAACATGAACTAACTGACTATATAAAATAGTCCCTCGCCAGACCCCAGGTGGTTCTTAATCTCTCTACCTGCCTTCCTCATCTCCACTGCTCATCCTTGTTTACAACATTTTTTGTGCTGTGGGAGGGCTTAGTGGTGACCCAGAAGGCAATCATGATGCATTCTTTGTTCTGCTTTTACCTCTTGACAGCTGCAGCTGGCAATTGTCACTGGTTGCTAAGGAGGGGTCGGGGGCCTGACAAATCATAGCCCTCTAGCTGTTGACGTTATAAAAAACCGGGGTGCATCTTATACTAGGGTGTAGAGTTTTTTACTGTATAACCAGATGAAATTTATGGGTGCGCCTTAGATTCGCATGCGGCTTAGACTCGAGTATATACGGTATTAGCATCAGTTATTTGAGTTTCATTGAGTATTTTGATTTTTGACTATTTCCACTCACTATCAAATTAACTTTGTACTTTTATGCTGTTGTGTCAGACCTACTCTAATGTTGCCATTTATAGACTTTTTGTTAAAAACTCAGTTTCAACCTGTCCTTGTCCACCATAAGTGAGCTGTCAGAGTCCTGTGTAACCTACAACTCAGGAAAACATGCAGGGAAGCCCTCCGGGAACGGTTCTCACAGTTTTTAGCTTGTACATTCTAGAAGCATCAATTCAGGTCTACATCAAGTTGTCATATTCAGTAACCAATGGCTTGTAAAGCCACCAATACAACACCAGACATGCTACCAAACCACTGTCTACCCACATACAGAAGCTAAACTAGCTACGTTGAACCAAGCTGTGGATTGTTTATTGGAAGAACTCAAGAAAAAAAAAGGAAAACAGCTGTTTGGACAACTCCTAAAGACCTGGCTATAAGATCAGCCTTTCTTCACACTGAACGAATTTTTTAACCAAACATGAAGTTGTAACTGTATTTTTAAGACATTTTTATTGTTAGGACGCTTAACTTGCCCTGATGTTAACTCAATAAATATATTTCGACTTCAAACGTTTATATATTTTGACCGGGACTCGTGGCGTGGTCCTGTAATCCAGCTTCATGGAGGTCAGGTTTTGAGGATGATATATTTCTAAAGCGGCTCAGATAGTCTCAGTGATCATCTGATGATACCCGCATCAACTCCCAACTTTGCTTAGACATATCAGACCATCACCTGTGTGGTTCGGAAGTCACGTTAAGCCGTTGGTCCTTGTATTTCCATTGGTCATTGGGCTATTAATTAATGACCCATTCTAAGGAAGAGTCTGCCTTAGTTTGTAACAAGACTACACCTCATAACTCATTACTACCACTCATCACACTCATCCTTCACCACATATTTGCCTTAAAATACCCTCATGAGAGTGGTAGGCATCTCAAATAGTGATTTAGTGAATTATTGATATTGAGTTATTGTTTACATACCTGTGGTTGGTTTTAGATGAAAGATCAGTGAAGCGGGATCTGGAATGTCAGTTGGTGATCTTGTCAGGAAACGAAGGTTTACGGAAGAAGTTGTTTGAGGAAAAGCGTCGTCTGTACCAGCACGGCGTCCCGTTCTCCAGGAAAATTGCCCTTCGCCCTGAGAGGAAACCGAAAATGTGGCACCACCTTCTACTTTGGCTCTTCAAAGGGTACTTCTAGTCTGATGGGTTTGAACCTGAATAATATAAGTATTTATTGTAGGGATGGGTCAGTTCAAAATCTTTGCTGGTTATCGGTTCTACTGGTTCCATTGGTTCTTTGGTAAATGAAACCAGATGATCGTCAAAGTTGAAACTAATCGATAGTCAAACGAAACTGCTACCCATGGATGGGATTTTTATTGCCGCAATAAGCAAACTCTGCGTCTGTGAGCAAGAAGTTACACCCACTATTGATGACGGTTTATTTGTCACCAATTTAATGCCTGCCTGTAATTTTTGTGTATTAGCAAAAGGCTACCCGACTTTAACTATTATTTGTAGGTAGCTAAACCTGCACCTAAAATATATAGTAAATCATCGGTTCTGGCAAGAACCGGTGGAACCAATAACCGGAACCGACCCATCCCTATTTTATTGGTTTTGACTGAAATACGATATTTGTATTACCAAGTACGAACTGAATTTGTTTAACGTTACCATTGAAAAAAGGTTGTGGATGAAATGTGTTCAACCGTTTCAAAGTAACTGGTACTATAATGGTTAAAACAGTTCTGCAATTATCAAAGTAGGGTTTGTTAAATTTTTAAACACATCGATAATTCATTATTTAGATAACTTTTAGAACATGTTTTTGGTTTTCTGTGTGAAAAAAGAATCTTTGTACAATAGTTATGTTTAAGAATCTATTAAAATATTAACACTTATACAAAACCGTAGTCTCGTAACACTGTTTAAACACCGTCTGAGAGACCTTTAAGCTTTGGCCGAGAGCTCTCTACGCACGCCACGCATAGCTTCATGAGATCGCTCAGTCAGGTCACAAATTTTAATGA
This sequence comes from Matsumurasca onukii, assembly GCA_018831715.1. Taxonomy (NCBI): domain Eukaryota; kingdom Metazoa; phylum Arthropoda; class Insecta; order Hemiptera; family Cicadellidae; genus Matsumurasca; species Matsumurasca onukii. Next base: position 18,727,545 of record CM032067.1, read on the forward strand.
AATTAAACAAAAATATTATCTCTAGCTAATGAAAGAGGTTGGAAGGAGGTACTATAATGATGGACAATACAAGCATGATAGTATAGGAATTATATTGAAGTGTTCGGCGGTCTGTGAGACCGACGTTTCGGTATAAGTGTTAAAAGGTATTGGTTTGTGAAATTATTTCTTAGTCACCAATACTTTTGGGAAAGAAAAACATTTGATGCTTTTTTGAGAGAATTAAATACAAAATTGTAGGTTATATACAAAATTATTCTTAACTACCTCCTTAGTTTAGTGGTCTCATATGTATATGTTTTAAATATAAATAGTCAAACGTTAGTTGAAAATGAAAGCATAATCGGTGTACTATTCTCTAACGGTATTTTGCACGGGACAATCTTCACAATTTAATTGATATCTGTTTCTGGTTTTATAGTCAGTATTGACACTAGCACATAATTACTGATAATTTGACATGAACTAATAACTAATATTCATGTTTTCCTGCTGTTGATAGGCAGTTAAAGCATTGGGACAATATGTATCTGATCTGAATTATTTAGCCAAATTAACACTTTCCAAACTATGATGGGGCTATAAATTCTTTTACTTAACAAATATTTTAAATAGCTAAAAATGGTACACAATATATTTTAGAAATTACTTAATAAAAGACATCATGGAAATGTATTTTCTATCACTTTGCTAGTCTAATAAAGATAGTTTTGTTAAACATTTGGTATTAAACCGTTGTTACTATTAGTAAACTGCTTTCAACCGTCAATTACAGATAAAGATCTAGGCTAATAAATTAGTTGTTATTAGTTTAGCTAAGATTTGTTGACAAAATGTTATATTTTGAAATGAGATATCCAGAAATGTAGTTAATATAAATTTGTTACAGGGCTATCTAGAAAGAAAATTCTGTTCAAGCGGTATACAAATTCATACTACTCGTGAGAATACGTATTTTACTTGTATTAAGAAATATGTTCTACATTTTTTTTATCTTCTATAGTTCAATTAATTACCTTAAATACCATATTTCAATTTGTTCTTATCTGTTCTATTGCTAGTGTCGTCTGAATGTAAAACATCACCCCATTTAACTGGTTTTGTTCACAAAACAGTAAAATATGAGACTTTTTGAAGTTGAATACATTTCACAATATTTTGGTAACACAATCTTCAGAAAATCTTATAAGACAAATGTCAACATCTTTTCAGAGCTAATAGTTTGAGAGGTAGGAATAATTTATAAAATGTAGCCAACTAAAGTTGTTTTGCTCAAAAGCAGCATTACAATATTGAGGGAAGAATTAGTTGCACAAGGCCAAGGCTTCTTTTCAAGAGTAAACTGGTAAACTTGGAATCCAAATCGGTAAACCAGAAACAACCTGATTTTCAGAGGTTTAAAGGTTATATTAGCAACTTCTGGATTACTGTACCATCATCAGAAACTTCCTGCACAGGACTGCTTGGAAGCAGAGAATTCTATGGGTAAACAGAGCTCACCCTTATTGCAAGGGAAAATCTGCGCAATCGCAAATTTGCCAATGAGACATCAACTTCATCATGACTAATCTGAAGAAGCTGAAAACACGGCTAATCGGTGCACCGAATTCCTTGGGAAATCAGAGAGAAGAGAGCCAAGCTGATCAAAGTCGAAAGAGGTTTAGAGAGTCGCTAGGGAGAAGAAGAATGTCGTTGGTCCACCACTCATCTAATAATCGAGAACTGCAAGATTCAACTGGGATGCGGTTAACTGAGGTCTGAGCCGAGATGGCTGGGACAAGGCTGAGGAGATTCTCGGCACTTTGCTTAGTTCCTGGAAAGATGCAGCGGGAAGACGGGGACCAAGGTGGCTTGGGTGTCACCATCCACACCTACCAAGCGCAGCACCAGGAGGCAGCGCAGCACCCATTGAATGAGGGGAGTTAGCCGATCCTACAGAGACGGACACCGACCAGGACCAGGACGCAGGACGAGGACAACGGACTAGACTCTGAAAGTATTAGTGTACAATGTGTGTGGATAAAAAGCAAGGTTAGTGATGATTGTTTTGTTAAGTTAATTAATTCTTATGACATAGTTATTTTGATAGGAAACGTTTATTTCAGAAGTTGATAAACATTTTGTTGTAAATATGTGTTCTAATTTTCAGTACATTTTCATTTTGCTCATAGGGTCGCTTTTAATTACGGTAGAAATATAGGAGGAATGATTATTTTGTTACATTTGAATCTATTAAAAAATACTAAAACTAATGTCTTAAAATAACAATTTGTTTCTTATAAATTTATTTATGATAATATTGAAGCATTTTTGCTTCCAGTTTACTTTTAAATTACAATAATTGGGATGCAGAATTTGACGAATTGTTATCTTTTGTAAAGAGAATTTTAAGGAAAATTTAATTATTTTGGGAGAACTTAATGGGAGGGTGGGCAAGGAACAGGACATTAGCCTGAACGAGGTTTTGACGAAGTTGTTTTGTAATATGAATCTTAAAAGAAATTCTAAAGATAACGTTGTAAATAAAAGAGGTAGAAAAGTACCAGAGTTATTTGAAAATTTAGGTTTGATAATTTTGAATGGAGGTCGGTGAGTGATAAAAACGAGAATATACTTTCATAGGACCTATGGGGAATTCAGTCATAGACCTGGCCGCAATTTCATTAAATTGTTTGTATTTAGTCAGGATTTTAAGGTTTTAAGTTACCCAGAATCTGATCATCTAGCGAACGGTAATGGGTCGCAGATTTTACCGCCAGCCGCATGGAGTCAAGAAATCGCCGCTCACCGTACCGGGTTATGATTTCACCGCTGGCGCAATACCGAGTCAGATCGCCGCCAACGCATCGGTCGCAGATTTCACATCGCGTGGAGTCAAGAACCGCCGCTAACGGTAACCGGTTAGATTTATTATGGCGCTACCGAGAGTCAGCAGCCCAACGGGTATCGAAAGTCGTATTTTACCGCAGCGCCAAGGAGTCAAGAAATCGCAACGGTACCGGTTGTGATTTCACCGCTGCGCTACCGAGTCAAGAAATCGCCGCTAACGGTATCGGAGTGATTTTAGCGGAGTGCGAAGGGAGTCAAGAACGCCGCTTACGGTACGGGTTGTGATTTTACCGCGAAGCGCACTGAGTCAAGAATCGCCGCTAACGGTATCTTGCGGATGCCAACGCGACGTTAGCGGAGAAGAAATCGGCCAACGGTACCGGTTGTGATTTCACCGGCGCAACCGAGAGTCAAGGAGCCAACGTATCAAGTTGATTTACCGCTGCTTAGCGACAAGAAATCGCCGCAACGGTAACCGGATTGTGATTTCACCGTTCAGGAACCGATGTTTAAGCATTTGAAAACAAATACACCTGGGTAATACTTTCGGTTATCGTTCCACCGTTCTTGCCGGAACCGAGCAACCTGTGAACCGAACCATATCTAGTACTTGGAATGTATTGTTGTGAAAATCTGTACTCAGAAATCATTGATAACTAGACTTTGTCAGTGTTGTTCTGAAAGTGGGTGTAACTGTGACTTCTCAAAGGTAGATAGATACCATGTAAGCTTTCTTGTGTTTATGGATCATTTATCAAGTCCAATCCAAAAGGAGAAACTGTTTTGAACATACAATGTTAATTTGCAGGCTAGTATTTCAAATGAGCTAGGTCTGCCGGCAGATCCCGCTCCTGTACACTGCTCTCAAGCAGGCTTCTACACAAGACGAGGAGGCACAGCAAGAGAAGCTGCTCAGGTTCAAGAGTTTAAGGCTCCAACGTTTCACACTGGCGGGACTGTGGCTGACGGATAAGAGCCAAGAACCCCACATGACCATCATCGGCTCTCTTCTAACTTCAGTGAGTCTCAGTGTTTCTGTGTAAATGAAGTTAATTCAAGCAATTCCTGACCCAGTAAAGCTGTTATTAGCAGGGAATGTTAGTTTGAAAGTTCAATAGTGGCAGATCAATTACAATTTAAGGTACTAGGTCAGCCCTAGCCAACGGAGGAGTTTCCAACTGCTGGGAGCATAAGAAGTTTTTCTCCTGGCTTCGGAAAAGTCGTGAGATAAGTAGTTTATAACACAAGAGAACACAAAAAAGTTGGAACTATGATTCTACTCATCCAGATGAGCTACTCTCCTTTCTGTTCTTTCTCCAAAATCTAACCTATTACCATATATACTCAAATCTAAGGGCACTTTTATTTACCATATTTTAGGCTCTAAATAAGGTTAAGGCCTTTGCCTTAGACTCTAATAAATAGGATGAAAATATTGAAGATTTAAAAAACTCAAAACATCACAAAAAACATCAGGTAGCCACAGAGAGGTAGGAACCAACAATAGAGTTGGTGTATTGCATTGCTATTTTGAAGTGTGGAATGGAAGAATAGTTTAAAAACAGAGAAAGTGACTTAGGGGACTAGATTTGTTTCTCATTGCATCTGTTCTCCTCTTCCTCCACCCCTTTGTCTGCAGGTTGGTGGTGGAGAAGAAAGAAGGATGCAGTAGCATATAAGAGAGAAGCATCTATTGCAAATCAAACACCAGAGCTTGATATATGGGTAAATCACCAGTGGCAAAAAATGAACGAACTAACTACTATAAAAATAGTCCTCAGACCCCAGGTGGTTCTTAATCTCTACCTGCCTCATCTCCTCCACTGCTCATCCTTGTTTACAACATTTTTGTGCTGGGAAGGGGTGGTGGACCAATGGGCGGGGTTTGGGATGGTAGAGGGAAGGCAATCATGATGTTCTTTGTTCTGTTTTACCTCTTGACAGCTGCAGCTGGCAATTGTCACTGGTTTAGGAGGGTCAGGGGCCTGACAAATCATAGCCCTCTAGCTGCTGGACGTTATAAAAAACGGGGTGCATCTTATACTAGGGTGTAGAGTTTTTACTGTATAACCAGATGAAATTTATGGGTGCCTTTAGATTCTCGCTTGACTCGAGTATATACGGTTTTAGCATCAGTTATTTGAGTTTCATTGAGTATTTTGATTTTGACTATTTCCACTCACTATCAAATTAACTTTGTACTTTTATACTGTTGTGTCAGACCCACTCTCCTTTGTTTAAAAACTAGTTTCAACCTGTCCTTGTTCACCATAAGTGAGCTGTCAGAGTCCTGTGTAACCTACAACTCAGGAAAACATGCGTGGAAGTTCCTCCTGGAACGTTCTCACAGTTTTTAGCTTGTACATCTAGAAGCATCAATTCAGGTCTACATCGTTGTCATATTCAACCAATGGCTTGTGCCACCAATACAACAACACCAGACATGCTACCAAACCACTGCCTGCTACCCACATACAGAAGCTAAACTAGCGGCCTGAACCAAGTTGTGAACTAAAGTGGCTCAGATAGTCTCAGTGATCATCTGATGATACCCGCATCAACTCCCAACTTTGCTTAGACATATCAGACCATCACCTGTGTGGTTCGAAGTCACGTAAGCCGCTGGTCCTTGTATTTCCATTGGTCATTGGGCTATTAATTAATGACCCATTCTAAGGAAGAGTCTGCCTTAGTTTGTAACAAGACTACACCTCATAACTCATTACTACCACTCATCACACTCATCCTTCACCACATATTTGCCTTTAAAATACCCTCATGAGAGTGGTAGGCATCTCAAATAGTGATTTAGTGAATTATTGATATTGAGTTATTGTTTACATACCTGTGGTTGGTTTTAGATGAAAGATCAGTGAAGCGGATCTGGAATGTCAGTTGGTGATCTTGTCAGGAAACCTACGGAAGAAGTTGTTTGAGGAAAAGCGCCGTCTGTACCAGCACCGCGCCCGTTCTCCAGGAAAATTGCCCTTCGCCTGAGAGGAAACCGAAAATGTGGCACCACCTTCTACTTTGGCTCTTCAAAGGGTACTTCTAGTCTGATGGGTTTGAACCTGAATAATATAAGTATTTATTGTAGGGATGGGTCAGTTCAAAATCTTTGCTGGTTATCGGTTCTACTGGTTCCATTGGTTCTTTGGTAAATGAAACCAGATGATCGCCAAAGTTGAAACTAATCGATAGTCAAACTAAACTGCTACCCATGGATGGGATTTTATTGCCGCAATAAGCAAACCTGGGCTCTGTGAGCAAGAAGTTACACCCACTATTGATGACGGTTTATTTGTCACCAATTTAATGCCTGCCTGTAATTTTGTGTATTAGCAAAAGCTCATCGACTTTAACTATTATTTGTAGGTAGCTAAACCTGCACCTAAAATATATAGTAAATCATCGGTTCTGGCAAGAACCGTGGAACCAATAACCGAACCCAACTCCATCCCTATTTTATTGGTTTTGACTGAAATACGATATTTGTATTACCAAGTACCAACTGAATTTGTTTAACGCTACCATTGAAAAAGGTTGTGGATGAAATGTGTTCAACCGCAAGTAACTGGTACTATAATGGTTAAAACAGTTCTGCAATTATCAAAGTAGGGTTTGTTAAATTTTAAACACATCGATAATTCATTATTTAGATAACTTTTAGAACATGTTTTGGTTTTCTGTGTGAAAAAGAATCTTTGTACAATAGTTATGTTTAAGAATCTATTAAAATATTAACACTTATACCAAACCGTAGTCTCGTAACACTAAGTTAAACACTGGCCTGAGAGACCTTCCATAAGCTTTAGCCGAGAGCTCTACGCCGCACGCGTGCATAGCTTCATGAGATCGCTCAGTCAGGTCACAAATTTTAATGAAATTAAACAAAATATTATCTCTAGCTATGAAAGAGGTTGGAAGGAGGTACTATAATGATGGACAATACAAGCATGATAGTATAGGAATTATATTTCCTGAAGTGTTCGGTCTGTGAGACCGACGCTTCGTATAAGTGTTAAAAGGTATTGGTTTGTGAAATTATTTTTAGTCACCAATACTTTGGGAAAGAAAAACATTTGATGCTTTTTTGAGAGAATTAAATACAAAATTGTAGGTTATATACAAAATTATTCTTAACTACCTCCTTAGTTTAGTGGTCTCATATGTATATGGTATGTTTTAAATATAAATAGTCAAACGTGTTAGTTGAAAATGAAAGCATAATCGTTGTGTATTCTATTCTCTAACAGTATTTTTGCACGGGGACAATCTTCACAATTTAATTGATATCTGTTTCTGGTTTTATAGTCAGTATTGACACTAGCACATAATTACTGATAATTTGACATGAACTAATAACTAATATTCATGTTTTCCTGCTGTTGATAGGCAGTTAAAGCATTGGGACAATATGTATCTGATCTGAATTATTTAGCCAAATTAACACTTTCCAAACTATGATGGGGCTATAAATTCTTTTTACTTAACAAATATTTTTAAATAGCTAAAAATGGTACACAATATATTTTAGAAATTACGAATAAAAGACATCTATGAAATGTATTTTAACAACTTTGCTAGTCTAATAAAGATAGTTTTGTTAAACATTTGGTATTAAACCGTTGTTACTATTAGTAAACTGCTTTCAACCGTCAATTACAGATAAAGATCTAGGCTAATAAATTAGTTGTTATTAGTTTAGCTAAGATTTGTTGACAAAATGTTATATTTTGAAATGAGATATCCAGAAATGTAGTTAATATAAATTTGTTACAGGGCTATCTAGAAAGAAAATTCTGTTAAAGCCGTATACAAATTCATACTACTCAGAGAATACGTGTATTTTACTTGTATTAAGAAATATGTTCTACATTTATTTTATCTTCTATAGTTTGAATTAATTACCTTAAATACCATATTTCAATTTGTTCTTATCTGTTCTATTGCTAGTGTCGTCTGAATGTAAAACATCACCCCATTTAACTGGTTTTGTTCACAAAACAGTAAAATATTAGACACTTTTTGAAGTTGAATACATTTCACAATATTTTTGGTAACACAATCTTCAGAAAATCTTATAAGACAATAACTTTATGTCAACATCACTTTCTTTTCAGAGCTAATAGTTTGAGAGGTAGGAATAATTTATAAAAATGTAGCCAACATTCAATTTTGTGTTTTTGCTCAAAAGCCAGCATTATCAATATTTTGAAGCCCAGAGGGCACAACTTCACTTTTTCGAACCATTATAAAAAGTTTAAAACCTTTTCAAAACGGTAAACACTATGAATGAAATGTTTAAATTTTATAATTAATGCTATAGTTAGCAACTCTGGTTTTAAAACTCATATCATCTACAAGTTTATTTCAACAGAACCTTCTTTCACTCCCTTGTAACTGTTGTTATCAGTACTTATTGTTATATTTAAAATCTGTTAGATAAGAGGAAAGAGGACAATGTATACATCCCTTCATTTTAAACATAGGAAAGTTTATAATATATGTGCAATAAGTTGCTTATGTAAAACCCAAATTTTTCTTAAATGAGACTATTGAATGTCTAAGCTTAAGTCTCTGTTTAATCTAATGTTCTCTATATTGTGTTAGAATTCAGTATTTTAACTCCAAACAATGCGTAGTATCCATCTGAAAGTATTATTTAGACTTAAGCCCAATATAATGATAAAAAAGACTGCTTTTTTCCTAATACTGTGATAAAAAGTTTTAGTTCACAATGTTCGATGTTATTTTGTTACGTGAGACTTTATTTCCAATAAAGTGTTAGCAAATAAAGTTTGGCTGTTTGTTTCTATATTCACTAAATTTGTTAGCAACCTTCAGAAAGTTTTGTTAAATGGTTGTAACATTATGAGTTTATACCAAACAAAATCGTTTACAAAGAATTAGAACCAATCACCAACATCATGAGAAAAGGCGACTTAGTTTTTTTGGCATATTTTAAGAATGCCAGACTCACGACTTTATGACAGCAAGTCCAATATAATCTTAAATAAAAAAATGTTACAACAGGTTGTGAATAGATTAAAGAAATAAGATAATACCTGAAGGAAATTGGTTTAACTGTTGACAATACAATTGATAAGAAGAATCTGAATAGCAAAAAAAGTACAAAAGGACCAGATTTACCCTCACCCAAAGAAAAATTGCTGCTAGGACGTCTACTGAAGAAGAAAGAAAACAACGAAGTGATCATATGAAAAAGTACTCGGATGTACACAAAACAAGAAGACAAAGATAATGGACTGATTAAAGTGATCCTATGTGGTCATAAAAGCAAAATAAATAAATAAAAACTTAGAGTTTAAAAGTGGAGCCCTAGTTCTATTGATTGCACTAAATCTTATATTGTATTGTCGTAGGGTTATTTTCAATGTGGCTTTGTTTTAATAATTGTTTGTTGTTGTAAGAACAATGTTATATTGTAGCACATATGACTTTAAAATGTATTGTATCACAAATCATTATTATAACTTAAATAAATGTAAAGAACCGGTTGTGCAGAAAGAATGTACTCTAAGAGTACTGCCACATTAAATTTGAAAGGTAAGATAACTAAGAATAACAATTAAAGTTAGATACGTTTATTATCAATCATAATAACTCCTAACTTGCAACCCATCATATTTAACAAATTGGCTCTTTTTTTTAAGTGTGTTAAACATCAGCAAAGCACCAAATGTAACATTCTGTATTGTTTCTCACAGCGTGGTTCCAGAACAAACTCTAAACTCTTTCCTCCGGTTTCTGGCCAGGGTTCCTCGGAAGAATCTAAAGGTCTTCGAGGAGGAAGTCGAGAATGACAACCTGCCATGGTGAACTTTGTATTTACGTTTCAGTGTTTTCATTATTATACTCCTAGAGTGTATTTTCTCCTGGGGTGTTTGGTGAAGATTAACAGTATCATAGTCATCACCTTCACGAGAGATGAGAGAGTCAGCCTCGCCTATTGAAGAAGGGAGGGGTTTTGAGGAAACCCACTGAGTCAGTAGAGCGGAAGTCACAGCCTGAAACAGTGACAATTTTGACAAAAGTTATTTTATAATTTAAAACCAGTCATAACTGTCCAATAAATATATTTATTATTAGCCGCGTATATATGTAGAATCTCTTTATATGTAGAAAATTTAAAATTGAGAGGTAGGAATAACTATAACTAGTTGCGCTTAGCTGGGGGCCGCCTCAGACCTCCTGGCACTATCATGAAGGCACCTCGGCTCATTTGCCCGGTGCCCGCTGAAAACCTCGCCATCCCGCCAGCCTATCTCATGGCTTATTTGCTTTGGACAAATTTTTATTTCTTGCCCCTTAACCCCCCCCCCCCCCAAATATTGTGCCCCGAACCCCAAAATCAGTAGGGGTCTTTGGGTTAATGGTATACAACTATGTCGAAGTTTCAAACAAACCGTTGATATTTACTAATAAATATTTACTAAAAAAAATAAATATAACATGGGTAATTGGGGATCTCAAAACTCCATAAAAATAAAAATCTATATCATTTTATTCGTTTCCCTCACCTCTACAACAAAGGACCATTTCTATTCAAAAATTTTGAATTACCCTAGCCAGATTCCGAGATCTCAACACCTGACAACCCTAACCGAAATACTAACAGTATAGATAAATGTAGCAAACATTCAATTTTGTGATTTTTGCTCAAAACCAGCATTATCTATATTTTAAAGCTTTCGTAGGCATTGTTGTATATTTAAACAACTTCACTGTTTTTTCAACCATTATAAAAAGTTTAAAACCTTTTCAAAACGGTAAACACTATGAATGAAATGTTTAAATTTTACAGTATAATAATTAATGCTATAATTAGCAACTCTGGTTTTAAAACTCATATCATCTACAAGTTTCTTCAACAGAACCTTCTTTCTGGGCTGCCCTCATAACTGTTGTTATCGGTACTTATTGTTATATTTAAAATCTTTTAGATAAGATGAAATATCTAAATTGGGTGCGGGGCCACAATGACCGCTGAGGATCACTGAAGAGAAAATGGCTCATCAAATCCAGTGAGGCGGAGAGTGGCACTTTTGAGCTTAGGGAGGCCTAAATCCCCGCTTAGAGGTGTGGTTCAATGACTGGTAATGCACCGTACCAGAGAGGGGTTTTGCTGAAATTTTGCTTACAGGGACTGGGAAACCCATATGGAAGGCTTTTACAAAAATTTAAAAATAAAATGAGACCGCAAAGGGTTAAGAATGCCCCAGACTCAACTCCTTAAATCAGAAAATGGTACAACAGGCCGTGCATGGATTAAAAAATAAGATAATACCTGAAGGAAATTGGCTTAACCGTTGGCAATACAATTGAAAAGAAGAATCTGAATAGCAAAATAAAGGACCAGAATTACACTCACCCAAAGAAAAATTGCTGCTAGGACGTTTAATGAAGAAGAATTCAGCGAAGTGATCGTATGAAAAAGTACTAGGATGAACACAAAACAGCTGCCCCAAGAAGACGAAGCTAATGGACTGATTAAAGTGACCCTAAGTGGTCATAAAAGCAAAATAAATAAATAAAAACATAGAGTTTAAAAATGGAGCCCTAGTTCTATTGATTGTACTAAATCTTATATTGTATTGCTGTAGGGTTATTTTCAATGTTGCTTTGTTTTAATAATTGTTTGTTAATGTAGGAACAATGTTATATTGTAGCACATATGACATTAAATGTATTGTATCACGAATCATTATTATAACTTAAATAAATGTAAATAACCGGCTGTGCAGAAAGAATCTCTAAAAGTTAGGAGAAATCTATGAATTTGAAGAAAAGTAGTAAAACAAGTGGAATTTTGCACCTGATAAATTAAGCTTGGTGCACTCAACAAGGATTGGTTTATCTCGTATTAGTATGTTGTTGGATTTTTACTCTTATTACCTTTAAAAACTATCACCCTTTAGCCACCCCAGGTGTCCCCTCACGCCTGCGTCCTCATATTTTGGGGCATTCGAATGTTTTGTCATTATGATCCAAAATAGCAAAATAGTTAACTTTCTTGTTTCAACACAAATAAAACTATAACAGCTGTTGTCTGTTTATTTTGAAATATAAGAGCAGTTTTTCAGACGCCACCTTTTTTGCCAGAGCATTAAAAAAAATGTTTTAGGTTTTTCCCAAAAGTTTCACACCAAGAGCTCCAAAAGAGTATATGGTTGAGGGGGTAGCATGCCGGGAAGTGCCTAAACATTTATACGTTCAATCACCTGTACAACCGGCTTCATAGTATATTAATGTTTCGCTAACGTGAAATGAAATGTTCTGCAACTTTTGTAATTGATATTTTTTTACTCTACTATGATTATTGAGAGCTTTGTTGAAGAGGCCGCTGGATATAGCTAGAGCAGATTCTATCCGGGATGAGGAATTTACAATGGGGAAATTTTGCAATCGGTGTTTTGGGTAGATTTACGTACTAAAGTAGGAAAAGTATTTCAATAAAATTATAGAGCCATTAAACCTGTAGCATATAAAAACCAAAGCGTTAAACTTCCTAAGCTGCAATATTTATTATGAGGATTCAAGTTCTATGTTCATATGGGAAGATCAATTTTAATCAATCCAATTAATAACTCATTGTTAGATGAAAGTACATGTTTTAAAGTTTATATACAGCTGCCTCAATAGCTTAATGCTTCCTATGAAACAGATTTTCGAATTAAGTTCGTTAACCAGTTTAAATCATTGTTTGCAGTTTTTACTCCATGTTATATAGCGGTGCCTTGAGCCGCTCTATCCGGCCGCCTCTTGAGAAATGTATAATTTACACCTATGTTTCCTACTCTAAGAGTTCATACGGTAATAAACTTGCCGGATAGTTTAAAGTCTAATTTCAATGATTGTAGAGAGATTTATCAAAAATAGTTGTGGTTCCAGGTTTAATAGTTACTGCCACATTTAATTTGAAAGGTAAGATAAGAATAACAATACAATTTAGTTAGATACATTTAGTATTTCGATACATTTAGATATTTTAGTAAGTTACATTTATTCTTATTCAAATTCCGTACTGTTGATCACAAAGGTTCCAGAACAAACTCTAAACTCTTTCCTCCGGTTTGTATTCTGGCCAGGGTTCCTCGGAAGAATCTAAAGGTCTTCGAGGAGGAAGTCGAGAATGATAACCGCGTTTGCGAGAACTTCTCTTGTATTTACGTTTCAGTGTTTTCATTATTATACTCCTAGAGTGTATTTTCTCCTGGGGTGTTTGGTGAAGATTAACAATATCGTAGTCATCATTTTCACGAGAGATGAGGGAGTCAGCTTTGCCTATTGAAGAAGGGAGGGGTTTTGAGGAAACCCACTGGGTAAGTAGAGCAGAAGTCAAGCCTGAAACAGTGACAATTTTGACAATAGTCATTTTATAATTTAAAATCAGTCAAACTGTCCAATAAAAATAATTATTTATTCTTGCATAAAGCTTTTGTGAACCACATTCGCATCTTCAAAAGCTCTAGACTGAAGGAATAAAAACTGCTGTTTGTTATTCCTTTACTCTAGAGCCTGGCAGCAACTTTCCCACAAGCAGGCATTATTGTAGACAAGTGCAGAATTTACATTTATTTATTGACCATTACAAAAAATGTTTTGTTTTGATTTATAAAAAAAGATCAAATATAACATTATTTAATTAAAAATACAAGCCTCTAGCCATTTAACTAATTTTATTACTTAATACCCTATTAATCAACACAATAAGTTCCAGACCTTTCAAGTGGTAGGCGGATGATCTAAAATTCTTCCACACTAGATGTTGGAGGTCAAATAGTTCTTAAGTTTAGTTTTGAATAATTTTGACCCTTGAAGATTTTGAATTTGATGTGGTAGTTTGTTAAACAATAATACTCCAGCTTGTGATGGCAATTTCTTGAATATTTCAAGTCTATGATATCCGATTCTATAGTTATTTACTGATCGGGTATCATCATTGCCTTGGACCAAATTGCATTTATTTAATGTGAAAAGTACAGTTTCAAATATAAAGTGAAGGAAACGTAAGAATTTCTAATTCTTGAAATAAATTTTGACAAGAGTGTCTTTGTTTAACGCTTCCCAAGATTCTAATGGCGATTTTTGTAAAATAAAACTCGATTCATTTTTGTTTTAGGCACAGTTTCCCCATAAGTATGTTCAATACTGTAAATGATGGATGATACTATATAGGCCATTTTAAAACATCTTTAGAAAAATGATTCGCTAGATTTCTCAGCAAGAAAATACCACTTGAAACTTTGCTACAGACATGGTTAATGTGAACATCCCATGTAAGTTTTTTATTCACATTGATCCCTAAAATAAAAAAGACTATCTTGGGATGAGCACATCGTTACGTCTGTAAGAAAGTTTCCACTGGAATCTACCTTATCAGACACTTATCGAGCTATTGTACAAATGATGTACTAAAATTGCTTACTATGGTTTAATTCAAAGCCATATTTTATCATACGGCATTGCACTTTGGGGAGCTTGTCTCAATTTAGATTATGCGGCTCTTCATTTTGCAAAAAAAAGCCATAAGAATCGTAGCTAAAGCTAAATTTCGTGAGTCCTGTCAAGACTTATTCAAAAATTTAAAGATAATGACATTACCCTGTATTTATATTTTTACGAAACGATTTTATTTTGTTTAAATAAATGTGATAAGATGTCAGGAGCTGACATTCACACTTACCATACACGACAAAATTATCAGTTTAGAAATTAATATCACAGACTCCAAATTTCAAAATCTTCCTCGGTATATGGGAATTAAGTTGTTTAACAATCTTCCAGAAGGTTTAAAACTAAAAAAAAAATACTTCAAATTTTAAAAATGCGTTAAAACGTTGTTTAGTTAAACAAGCATATTATACCATAGACGAGTTCTTTAATTCTTCTGCCGCTAATTTCCGCCTACTACAGTAGTAAAAAAAGGTCCTATTTGTTAACAGTGGCTTTACCTAAGTATATCAGTTGTTTTTTGTTTGTGTTATTACTTTTTTTTGTTAATTGTTATTGTTTGTCAACACAAAGAGTTTTGTACTATGACAATAAATATGTTTATGTTTAAAAATTTAAATAATTTACTTCTTCAATAGGATTATCATTCACCACGACTAAAGGGTCTCAACGTTATTTGGATCCCGTTAAAGTATAACATTTTGATTTATTGATGTTAGTTTTAGGGTTCAACTGTTCAAAGAACTGCACACAGGCATTAGTGGAGTGAAATGAGTTCAATTAGGAATTGAACCAGTACTGTTGCAAATATTTAAAAATATACACCATAAACAAGTTCACTACTTTAGTCAAAACAAATATGGTTTAAGAAAATAACAATTGGTTGAACTGCGTTGTTTGTTAGTTTTTCATTGAAATAAAAACATCTAGCATCTAAGTTTCATCAGGATCCAGGCTACAAAGAAGGTAATTAACTTCAAATACGTCCTGAAACCGGAAATCATAGTTTATTGAAATAAAAACACTTACCACAAGAATTGTGACTGTGAAGCTCCTCATGGTGGTTAGGATCAAGACTAACTACAATTGAAGGGCGTACAATAGGCTTCTTACCACTTAACCAGTTAAACTATTGCACAATAGTTGTAATATGACATCACTGTAACAATTGATATGCCCCAGCAGGGCTGAAAATTGACAATTTGTGTTTCTACTTTATCCAGGTGAGTCTGTTCTCTTTTATAATTCCTCTAAATAACAATTTGATTGTTTAAATTTTGTTGTTGACGATTATTGTTATAGACTGGGACTCGTGGTGTGGTGTCCAGCTTCATGGAGGTCAGGTTTTGAGGATGATATAAGTCTAAAGCAGCTCAGATAGTCTCAGTGATCATCTGATGATACCCATCAACTCCCACTATCGTTTAGACATATCAGACCATCACCTGCGTGGTTCGGAAGTCACGTTAAGCCGTTGGTAATTCCATTGGGCTATTATTTAATTAATAAATAAATAAAATGCAGCTTTATTAAGCTAGCGTTTTCAATTTTACATTGCTTTACAAAACAACTCTTGCATACAAACTGCTTAACATAAAATGCAAAATCCAAAACGAACAAAGTAAACTTAACTAAAAATATCCAGCTTTTCCCATTGGTTGGATCCCTGTCCTAATTTTAATCACCAGTTAAGGCGAATTGAAAAACATTATAGTATTCAAACAAAATGCATACGTTTAAACACTATACAGCTGCTAACCTAATCTGTGGGTTATTTTTATCTCGTATCGATTATCGACTACGTCTGGACAGCTGATAAGCAATTCGAGTTGAGACATGAAAATTATTGATCTGCGTTTAGTTCGGTGTGCTGATTGAATAGTGTTTAAATCGCGAGTGTCGTGTACAGTGATATTTATGGTTTTAGGTCATGAAAATTATTTTGAAAGTGTAGTGTTTCCGTGGAAGACAAATGGTAACTATTGAGTACAATGATGTTACTGTTGTATGGAGCTTTCCTGAGTAACCGAAATGGAATTCTACCGAAAGGTAAGCACATAATTTACGTTTGACGTAATTACTGTGAACTAGACCCTACTTGAAATATTTTATAACTAATCTTTGAATGGATTGGCAAGTTGGTAGTGTTATTTATGACTCATTTTTAAACCAATTCTTGTCGTCCAATTATCTGGGCCTAGTTTGTTCAAGATATTACCTGAGATATTGGTCTGTTGATCTGGAAGAACCACTCCAATACCTCAAAATATCTAGACCCAAACCTCAGATAGTTTCTTGTTATTTTTAGAAAAGTATAGGGCTAGCGTGACGGCAGCGAATTATTGATCCTTGACATTTGTTCGTGCTACCACGTTCCGAACATTTTGTATATAGAATTTTCATTTATTAGAGAAATGCTTCGGAAAACGGAGTTATTAGTTTCTGTCACCGTGTAGAATTAAACGTACTAGAGTAAAATAGAAATGAGTTTTATTATTTAAGCTTCCAAATACTTAGGCTTACTGAGCCAAATGTCGAAACTTTATTTGTCTATATTTATTAGACATACATTCGTATATCTATATAAATAAAATAAGACTTTTGTTGGTACACTGCCCAGAACACATAGGTGTTTGAGTATTTGGTGTTTACATACTTTGCAAAGACCGAAACTGGTGTAAAAAATTCTGTCTATCAGTCTGTAACGTTTTTAAGGCATCTTGGACCGCTTATAACTCAAAACCGGCTGGAACTATGACGGTTAAACTTCATTTAAGGGTTTAGCCTATTACTGCAGTGTGTCTTTAGCTATACTTTTAAACCCATAAACATCAACAAAATAAATGGCGAAGGACCAAAGTGGGCGCTGAACTCGTTTTAAGGCATATTGGACCGCTTACTGAAAATCGACTGAAGCTACGGTAGTGAAACTTTAAGGTTACCCATTACGCAGTGTTTTAGCTATATTCTGTATCCATTCAACATCCACAAAATAA
Organism: Matsumurasca onukii; assembly: GCA_018831715.1. Taxonomy (NCBI): domain Eukaryota; kingdom Metazoa; phylum Arthropoda; class Insecta; order Hemiptera; family Cicadellidae; genus Matsumurasca; species Matsumurasca onukii. The sequence continues at coordinate 18,744,848 of CM032067.1, forward strand.
ATGGTGAGAGATTTAACTGGGCTCTGAAAACGTGGAATGGCGGGATTACTATGCAGCACTTTCCAAGGTAGCCAAACACCGATAAATCTTTTTGGTTCCGTTTTTCTGTACATTGAAATAAGGTTCCATCGGTTTTTGGTTGTTACGTTTTCTTACTTTGTAAAAACCAAAACTGACGTATATAACTATCACTAAATCACTATTTGAGATGCCGACCATTCTCATGAGGGCATTTTAAAGGCAAATATACATTAAACACACTAAATAACACATTAAACACAACCGTGCGAAGAACAGGTACGTCAGCTGGAAACTTAAACCACTTTCAAAATGTATGAACGGTATGGATGAGTGAAGAGTAGTTTGATGGTCACCCGATGCCGAGCACAATACTTTTGTACAAAAATACTATAATAATTTCCATGGCGAAGCACGGGTACCCAGCTAGTATTATATAAGATTTAATTATAAGTTTTTTTGAAACGTTGGTCGTTGTTGACATAAACGTGTTATACCAAGTTTCATTGAATTTAGCTTTTTATCACCGATGGGTAAATTATTCCTCCACTATATCAGAAATTCGTTAGGGTTCATGGTAGCGCTTGTAAAGCTAACGTTGCAATCTGTAAGCATGGTTTGTCTTTTGTTCACGTTATTAATGTGTGCTTGAGAATACCAACATAGCCTTATCTCGGTCGTGCCAATATACAAATCTATTAACAGGGTACTGTTTATTTTATTTATACATTATATATTACAGTAACCCTCAGTGAGTCGATGTATGTAAATTAAAGCCTATACTAATATATAAAATGAGATGGTGTGTGTCTGTCTGTTCCTCAATCACACAAATACCGCTGGATAAATTTTGATAACATTTTACAGGAATGTGGCTTATATACCTGGACGACACATAGGCTATTAACATGTTTAATAATGTAATATTTTCAAAATGGTGGGTTTTGGCGGGGTTACTATGACTCTCACATGGTAGTAACTTATTTTACAAATTGTATTAAAATGAGATGGTGTGTGTCTGTCTGTTCCTCAATCACGCAAATACCACGGGACCAATTTTGATGACATTTTACAGGAATGTGGCTTATGAATCTGGCCAACACACAGGCTATAAACATGTTTGATAATTCAATGTTTTCAAGATGGGGGTTATTGATTAGAACTCATTACATAGGAAAATTTATAAGCCCATTACTGTAACGTGAAATTCTAGAAAACCCGTAAAAATCTATATAAAATAATAAGACTTGTGTGTACATTGCAAAGAATACACCGCCTTTTGGTTATATGATGTTTATATACTTTGCAAAGACCGATACTGGCGCCAAAGAATTCCTGTCTGTAACGTTTTTAAGGCATATTGGACTGCTTATAACCCAAAGTCGGCTGAAACTTTGTTTGAGGGTTAACTAATCACGCAGTGTGTCTTTAGCTACATTTGAAGTCCATAGGCAGTCTTTTTTTCAAGTCTGACTTTTGAAGACTTTTTTTCATAATGAGTACTTTCAGCTAGTGTTTTATAAATTTTGCTGTGCATAGTGTCTCATTTTCCAATATGGCGGCCAACTTTAAAACATCTTATTGGAAACTAATATTTTTTATAATAGGTTTGGATTTTTGCATAATTTTAAGAAATTTTTATTGTAGTAATTTTTTTATACCTCAAATGTTTGAGTGATATACGCGGTTAAACTTGCAACAAATGGCGTTTAAAAAGCATCGGTGTTTTGAACTCTGGATGACCATTTCTTCTAAACGGTTCGGATTATTATAAAAGGTTAAGAATAAAAATATCTTAAAAGCCGGTTTTGTACAAAACCAATCATAAAATTGTACATTTTGTCAGAACCTATGTTCCCTTTGTGACCCAAGTATTAAAATGGCTTCTTTAACTGGGTCATTGTGTACGTAGTAGATATAATATACTTTAAGAGTCAAGTCGAACCACCACTTTCTAGATTCGTAAAGAAAATATCGATAGATAAAAGGATCAAATAACAATCAAACGTATATAACAAAAATATTATATATGTAATAAGTACAAATAGTAAAACTTATCTTTTATACACTTGAACATATCTTCTTTCTACGCTCTTGTAAAACTGTCACATAAATACATGGACATATTAAACTATCAGCTGATGAAAGAAAGTAAACACTTTCATTATAGGACCACGTATTAATATCTAAGACTTCCGGTTTACACCGCGTCACAGTTGAAATAAAAATACTGCTAGACGATTCGACCTTTCTGTGGAGTCATCCTCAGTAGCTAGTTGACTGGGTGAGTCTGGATTGACCGGCCTTGTCATCTTCTTATATACCCAAGCGGTAGTGGGTGGGGCTATCACTGACCGCAAAAGCTTAAGAATTAAGATAGAACCGCTTAATTGACAAAGATAGTTTTTTTTTAGTTTACTTTGAATAATTATTAATCCAATATTGTGTTATTGCCAACGAGTCGTGTTATTAATTATATAATCAGGAGAGTTTGAAATGGTTAACGTTTCAATAGCCTAGGTTCTCCTGTCGGAGGGGGCCTGGTTGGAGGATAAGAGCAAAATTTGGACCATCGACAAAAATTGCGACCAGGTGATGACCCTATGGGAATCGTATTCCAATCGGGAAGAGAGTCGTAGAAGATGTCTCTCTCGAAGAATATAGGATCAGGGGGGCCACATAAGTGGTAAAACAGAGGAAGCAGCGAGGGAGTGACATCACTCTTCAGAGGCTCAGTGACTGGAGGCGTTGAGGGAGTGGCATCACTCTTCAGAGGCTCAGTCACAGGAGGCAGCGAGAGAGTGACATCACTCTTCAGAGGCTCAGTGACAGGAGGCAGCGAGGGAATGACATCACTCTTCAGAGGCTCAGTGGCAAGAGGCAGTGAGGGAGTGGCATCACTCTTCAGAGGCTCAGTGACAAGAGGCAGTGAGGGAGTGGCATCACTCTTCAGAGGCTCAGTGACAAGAGGCAGTGAGGGAGTGGCATCACTCTTCAGAGGCTCAGTGACAGGAGGCAGCGAGGGAGTGGCATCACTCTTCAGAGGCTCAGTGACAAGAGGCAGTGAGGGAGTGGCATCACTCTTCAGAGGCTCAGTGACAGGAGGCAGTGAGGGAGTGGCATCACTCTTCAGAGGCTCAGTGACAGGAGGCAGTGAGGTGGCATCACTCTTCAGAGGCTCAGTGACAGGAGGCAGTGAGGGGCATCACTCTTCAGAGGCTCAGTGACAAGAGGCAGTGAGGGAGTGGCATCACTCTTCAGAGGCTCAGTGACAAGAGGCAGTGAGGGAGTGGCATCACTCTTCAGAGGCTCAGTGACAGGAGGCAGTGAGGGAGTGGCATCACTCTTCAGGGGTTGAGTTTTGTAGGATATCCTTGGACACAGCATGCTGCAAAAGCAACCTGAAACAACAACAAAAAGGTCAATAGGTAGAGTTTGCCTTGTGCAGTGAGGAGGGTCTTAAAAAGATTATTTCGTATTTTATGTAGATTTTAAAAATATTTGAGGACAAGCTGATTCACTTGTGCTCAGTAGGTGATGGTACGGGCGGAATTTTAGGGTTTTCTAAGCAGAGGAATACACTAACATATATTCAGGCATTAAGAAACAAGGGTTTACATTATATACAGCAGTAAAAAATGCAGTCTTCTAGACTAATAAAACAAATTTTAGAATTTTTTGAAAGGTAGGGCAAAAGTGAAAACAATTAAGTGGGTCGCGGCAGTTAAGGGAAACTTTAAAAAGGTAGGTATCACACAAACGGTCATTTACTACGGAGACACACTGAGACAGAAAGGGTTAAATTGAAAAGTTGGTCAGAAAGAAGTGACTTAAAGGAGAATAGTATCCTAGGCTAATAGAAGAAAAGGAGCTTATTTTAAAAGGATGAAGTAAGGCTGGATAAAAAGAAAAGCCAACTTTTCTAAACGGTGTTGAAGTACGTTATGATGTGATTGCACATACACGTTCATAATAATAACGCGACTTTGTAGCTTAATTTGTATCAAATGCAAATTTCCAATTACTGACGGTGTCCCTCAAGGATCGGTACTTGGGCCAGTATTATTTCTAATATATGTAAACAGTTTAGATTCATCTCTTCAAAACGCTGAATTAATTCATGTGCTGACGACACAACTCTTTGCTTGGCTGCTAATAGTTTCTGGATACTAGTGTGGTTAATAATCGAAAAACTATAGTTGGTTAATTTCAAAGGTCTATATTGAGACCCTGAAAATTCTAGGGCAGTCATTAAGTTCCTAATTCGTCTTAACTCCCCAAATTGCAAGAAGATTTCTTTGAAGATTTGGAGATATTTTTGAGGGGAACTTTCTCAGAATTCAGACTAATGGAGCTCTTCGTGTTGTATTAGTTTGGAGATTATTGTCTAGATTAGTTAAAATAAGTATTTGTTAAATAACAGCTGTAATCATGTTTCATTTATATGAGAATTAGTTTTGTTTTACATGTATTGTCCTAATAATGTTAATGTTTAGAAAGTCTGAGGAACACAGTACAGTTTATATTTTTATTTATTGTTTACTTAGGACGATATTAAATTTTATCAATTGCTCCAGATCTCGTTTAGTTGTTTTAGGATAAGGATGGAACCCTAAACGGACAATTTAGTCCTAGGGCCCTATTTTTCTTTGCACTAGGTCAGCCTGTGGTAAAGTGAGTGAGTTTTCATGGGAGGACAGTAATTATTTTGTTTTGTACTGTACTAAGAAGTGCTGTTTCTGTTATGAGTACTGTAATTATTGTAATATCTAATTTTTTTGTGCAAGAAAAATAAAAATTTATGATCTATATATCTTCGTTTTGCAAAAAACTATTAGAATGGTAGCTAAAGCAAAATTTTGCCGTATTTATACTTCTGAAACAATTTTATTTTGTTTAAATAAGTGCAATAAGATATCAGGAGCTGATATTCATTCTTCTCGCTTAAGACAACATTGTCAGAAATGAATACCACAGGCTTCAAATGTCGCAACTGCATTTGAGGTTTTATTTACCTCAAAATGCAGGAATAAAACTGTTCAATAGTCTTCCACAAACATTAAAACTCAAAAATGTGAATGTTAATTTTAAAAACTTACTCGCTAATTGGGGTTAATAAAATAAGGCCACTCGCTCATTGCTTTGACTCATGGCGCTGCTCGGCCTGTGGCCTCGCTAGGTGCTTCAAATAAGTTGGCGTTAATCGTTTGTATTTATGACAATTTGTAATGTTAATAATCATCTTAAAACGCTATAACACGACATCACTAATTTTTATATTTTAGTACTTCTTGTTATTCTATCAACTTTCATTAATTATATTATTTGAGAACATAAATGTACGAATGAATTTTAGTATGACTTTTGCCGATGTAAGACCTATACCGCGGGTGGTATAGCCGTTGTAAAATCATCAAAATCAAACGAAAGTACGCACTTTGGTACACGATACATAAGATATTTTATGGCAAAAATTTATTTTTTTTTACATTTTTCCCCATAGTGTTTTTGATTTGTTCTAACTTAAGTTGGTTTTCGTGGTCCTAAGAATATAATAGTACCCGTTAAATTAGTCAAACACACGAAAAATTACATTTTGACCAGTTTATCTTTAAAAGAAATAGAAAATTACCTATAGGAGATATGATAAAATGTCAAACACAAAAGTTGTAGAAAACTTCATTCCACCTTTAACGATTTTCGTCAAATCAAAGATCCGATCACTAGTTCAGCCGCTATAGTCAAAATAGTAAACCACTACGCAACCCCATTTTCGGGCGACACCATTAACAGCCGCTACCGCGCCGGGGATAAAAGTCGAGTTTTCAGATTCTTTCTGGTGGTTTCACACCAAGACCTTTAAAACGAATATATGGTTGAGGGGGTAGCTCTACGGGAAGTGCCTAAACATTTCTCTCGTTCACCAATCAGTCACCGAAATGGCTTTATAGTATATTTTATTGATATAGATTAACTAAAAGAAACTCTGGTTAATATTGCATAGTACACTATAGATGAATTTCTGAATTCTTCTGGCACCTTTGAATAGTTTAGCCTTATAATACTCGTACAGTACTAGTATAAATTAGGCCTTTTTGTTAACAATGGCTTTACTTCGGCGGATTTGTTTATTTTTTGTTGTTTTAATTTTCTGTTACATTATTTTTGGCAACACAACATATGCTTTGTTAGCTGAAAATAAAGTGTTATATTATGTTAAAAAAGCTTTGGAAGTTTTTTAATAACCTGCCTCAAAATAAAGGAATTATATCAAAAATATTAATTTTAAAGTAATCACCAGTACTAGCACAGACAAAACAGCCGATCTGTGTTGTAATTAATGAAATCTATGCATATCATTAACATTGCAAACTAGGTCTTTGTAACCTTGAACTGTACACAATACAGATATTAACATTTTACACACTTTGTAGCTATTGAAGTTGATTGTTTGCGTGTTCTACTTAGAATCACACTCAACACTAAAAACAACTTTAAACTATTATTGCGGACATTTTCCATCGTTAGTGAGCAAGATGATTACGACGTTTCGGGATCTGCAATCTGATTTCGTCTTCAGGTGAAAAGTAACCTAAACATAACACAGAACATTAAAATATGGGCTAGCCTGACTTAGCTACATGCTGTTTGGTTGTGCTTGACGCTGGTCAGCTTACGTTACTTTAGGCTAGCTCGTTTTTAATGTTCTGTGTTATGTCTTTTATTACTCCTAACTGAGATCGATGCGAATCAAACATCGTGTTCTCGTTCTTAAATTGAATCATGTAGGCTCACTAAAGATGGAAAATGTCTAATAGTTTAAACTCTGAAATTCTCCCATCGTCAACAATAAACTTTAAATAAAGAACCAAAAACAAAATTAACTGATTAGCAGATAAAATCTCCATCATTTTAATTTATACCCACTAAAAATTAAACTAACTAGGGTTCCTATTTGAGAAGTAAACATTGAATATACATTTTATTCGTGATAGTTTTATTGATTATTGAAGGAGGACATATTTTAATTAAAAGTATATTTTGTTGTCACGATTGAAATCTGAAAAGCACAGTGGACCAAGAATTCGTGTTCTTTTTAACCGACTTCCTACCCAGGAGGAATACACAATTCCGGTAAAGACTTAGTAAGCAATTTACAAAGGAAATGGAGCCATGTTCAGTTTTGAGCACACCTCCTGAGTTAAATGGCAAAACTTATATAGATATATGGACTGTGTATAAATTTATGAGTTAATTTATATGCAAATATAAATTTATTAATACACATTAATTGTTTTTTATGCAACATGTATACCCAAAAATCAATAAATTACGTTCAGCCAGACCAAGATTGGGAGAAAAATATTTCCAGCTTTCATTTCGGTCTGGTTGAACGTATTTTGAATTCACATGTTGGGTCAAGTGAACAAGTGTGTTTACTTAATGTAATCAAAATCGATTAAAATTACATACTGAATCTACTGTAAATATTGAGTACATACAATACTTTGTTAAATATAAAGTGGTCAAAACGGCCTAAAAGAGATAAAAAAGGCACTTCCCGTGTAAAATTTACCCCCTTAAAGGAAATTCTTTAGGATTCACGGTAGCACTTGTGGCTACGCGTCGGCTATGTTTGGTTTCAAACTATTCTTATATACATTAAAGTGAATCATACAAAACCACAACTCACCACAAGAAAAACCGCTGAGTAAGTCTTCATTGCTGTGTACTATCAAAGACAATACATACACATGGATGGATCACCCAATGCTATAAAATGAGGAATGGAATCATCTAGTTGACTCGATACTGCGCCGGCCGCCGAGCAGAGTGATTACGTCATTGCTCGGGAGTGGGGAGCGCTCGAGCTGCTGTCCAACGGGGAGCTGAGCAACTACAATCAGCTGAAAGTTTTCAAACCGGCACAGAAGCTCCATATGGATGATCAGTCTATGTGTATGTATTGTCTTTGGTACTATGTTTTGTCCATAGGTACATGTAGTTTATATAGTATCTGATTTCACATTATGGCGACACTGTCCGCGTTGCGTGTTTTATTGAAATATTTATACTCTAGTTATCTGTGGTGTTGCGTATATTGTGTATGATTTATTATGAAAATGAACTTTTAAACTGTAGCAATTCAAGTTGAGATAATCACTATTGGTTTTCATCTTGGTCCAAATTAATATTGGGTTTGAGCCAAATCCCATTAACAGTGTGGAGATAATAAATAATTAGTGAAAAAACTGTGGATATCTGGTAAACGAAGAGTTTTTTGATAAAAACGTTCTTGTGGATTTTCTTTTTATATTGAGCCAATAAACCTAACCCCAAAGTTCGTGGTGCCTTTTTATGAAACCCTGTATAAAGTGAAGCTGTACATTTCCACACCCTACGAAAAAGGCCGGAGACGGGCGGAGTGGGCCGGTGTCGGGCGGGCGGAGTCGTTAGTGTGCGCTGTGCTGTACTTCTACAGGATTTCTTTTGAATTTAAAGTGGCGGCCGTAATTTATCCTTTCCTTCATTATTCGTTTGGCAAATCTAAGTCTGTTAGACGCTTTAAATTTACGGGTGAAATTACAAGGGGACACTTTTATGTATATAAATCTTATACAGCTGCACAATTCCTGTCGTCTTTTCAGAATCTATGTTTGTCAAGCTAATACAGTCAAAGTCAAAATTCACTTTTTTCAGCATAAAACATAAAGTACATACATATACAACAATAATGTAAAAAATGTAAAAACAACAATAATGGAAGCTTACCAATTTGTAACAGATTTTGAATTGCAACAAAATAATAAGGGTTGATGATCACTTACATATAATATTTTCAACTAAGGCAAATTAAACTAAGTAATAAAATAGATCAAATTAGCAGTATACGCCCCTAGATACTCCCATCTTTTACAGGTGTGTACGACTGGATAACCATTTTATGTACTGAAACTATGAAATGGCGAACTGGCAGGCAAACAGTATAATTTCGTACCAAACAAAAAACATCGAATTTTTCAACATAAATTCAATTTTAAAACGCGTAGCGTAGCACAAGTAATGTACTATCAACCAGTTACTACCATAGTATTCATTGTCTTTTAATTATACCTTTTCAATAAGAAATACCTCACACCAAAATAAAAATATTAAAAGTATTCAATTGGTAAGGTATTAAACTATTTATCAATATAAAATGTCTATGAAAGCCCCTTAAGTAATAGCAAACTATTTAACCGGCAAAACTTGCTGGACAAATAGTTCAGATTTTCTTTGAAAGGAATTAATTAAGAACTGCAGTTTCAAAGATGCTGGAATTTTGTTTTTTCATCAGGATAATTAGTCCTTTTTCAAGCCTGGGTTTCACTTACTTCTTCTATACAGTCTTCCTTTACAAATCCTGATTAATTACTTTTTACAAGAAATGGAATGCTTTGATGTAAAACATCAGTTTAAATCACTACAAATAGTCAGAGATTGAATTTATGCTTTTATCAATAATAGTCTAAAGGATTAGTAGAAAACGATAACTGTTCAAAGATTGAAAAATTTACAAATTTGTTTAAAGAAAGAAAGAAAACATCTATAAAGTTAAAAGAGTCCTCATTTTTTAGCTATTTTCTAAATATCGTGTTTTGCTTTTCAACTTGAATACAATTTCCAGATAACTAAATTCTTCGAGGTTCACGTTAATGCTATATTTAGTTTTCCATTTGAGTCTAGTGTTCCGTTTGAACAAACTGTCAGAAGTACGTTTTCTTCGACCCGGTGGGAAGTTCAAAAGTGTGGATGAAATTATCAAAATTGTTAAAACTAAACTGTTTCAGGAAATAAACAAATCTGACGATATTCAGATCTGCAGAACCTGACATCTGTAGGACTTGGTGGGTGTTTTTTTTGGGGTTTGAAATTAACTATTGCTTTTGAGGCAGGATCTCATGTCCCCTGAGAATAGTTAAGGCATCCATGAGCACATGACTAAGCTTTGGAGAATTTAATTTATATTTCGTGGGGAAACAACTATTTTACTCGTAATATAAATAAATAAACAGTAAAAAAACGGAAAATCCAACCTTTTAAATAAAAATTTCTCAAAGAAAAAATGAAATAATAATAAATTTAGGGCACAAAAGGCCACAACTATTGCTGACGAATGTACAAACTCAATGTTAAATGTTGGAGAAAAACAAAACTACTTAAACTCATATCTGAATCTGATACAGGACTTTTCAGTAAAAGCCTCTAAAAACAAAAGACAGCAAGAGGAAACGCTAAAAGTTAAACAGGTTGCTTCCCTTCAACTAATTGTTCTGTTGTTTTGAAACTTTAATTAGTTCTACAAAGAATTACTCGAGTACATTGCTACTTATTTGACTTTCTACTATTCTTGTTTAAGAAGTTTCTTTTTGTCAAATGATGTGATTGGCCAGTTCCTCATTTGGCATACATTACGTAGTTTAGTAAAACGTTGGGATGGTTTGTCTAAAGTAACCATTAATTAGCAAAGTTTTAACTTGGAAGCTACATTCTTATAATTCATCAATATTCAGAAAGTTTGAGAGCAAATCATTCCTAAGACGTTTAAAATGAAAATTGAGAAAGTAATAAAACTGAAGTTGGTTTATCTGAATGTTGAGAAGCTAATATTCTACCTCCTTGACAATTTGAACGGTGAGTTTAACTAACATCATTCCATTGCAAACTTTTCCAATATATATAGTTTTCCTGAGTTGCAACAATTTTGACGATTAAAATTAATGTTTCCATACACTTATTTTCGATTTTATATGCATCAATTTTAAAGAAGATCCTCGTCACCAATGTAAGATTTAGGAATCAAGAGTAGTTAGAACAAAACATTTTATTTTGTAGGACAACAACTAACTAACAATTGAAGTAAATACAAACTGTAAACATTATTATATCAGCTGATATACGTATTAACAAAGAATACTACAATATCGAACTTATTTTTATATAATACCTAAATTGTTACTATTACTTCTTCATAGTCATTTATGCACAGTTTAAGTAAACATACATTTTAATATTGTACTAAAATTAATGTAATATTTGTAAGATAAACTGAAATGTCTGTTTTGAAAGATGAAGTACTAGCATACATTATTAGTAGCTACGAACAATTTGTTTATATTGTATATGAAGTTAATTATGTGTATTTATTTATTGTTTTAACATTTTCCGAAGTAATCTTAAACTCAAAATTTACCTAAACTCCAAGTTGTAGGCCTCTTAAAAAATTATAATCAAAATCTTTACCACCGTAAAATTTGAGGTAGGTGTCCAATATAAGAGAATAAAGACGAAAAACAATTTAAAATCTCAAAACAACATATATACTATACACGTCGATAAAGGTCGAGGCCTATATCTTTCAGAGGCAATGACTTATCTTCAGTCTCGTAACCATTGATATAGCCTTTTTTGTTGTAATTTTGAACGGACTTGAAGATAAAGGCATAAAGGCAAGACCTTGAAAGCCTGTCCTTAGTAAACTAGTATAATACAGTATTTGGTTTTTGGGAATAGTTTATCCATAATTTAATTCTTATTTAACGAAAATGGGGCAACTTTAAAAATTAGCACTATAAACTAAACATAAGTTAAAGGGATCTTTTAAATGATAAAACATAGAGAAGTTAAATATGGACTTTGCAGTTGCTTGAGTAAGTTGGCAGTTGAGTTGAGTTCAAACAAAAGAAGACAAACAGAGTTTTGCTTTGTGACAGACAGAGAGAGAAGCTGAACCCGCATTTGTCAGTTAGGTTCCTAAAACAGCTGTTTTGTAAACTCAACCGTACAAACAGCTGTACTTTACCACAAAGCTGTATTGTTAAGAAATAAAAACAAATACTAATAGTGTATTTACAAGAGCAAATACTCTGTGTACAAGAGTTTCCTCAAATCAGAAATGAAAGCTTTTTCTGTTTTATCGGAAATACGCCAAGATTCACCGTAGCTCTTGGGCTACGTGTTGGCTATGTTTCTTATATTAAAGCGTGATTATGTGAAATAAATAATGAGTATACAACAACAAAAACTAAATCATCAACGTATATTTTAACTTAGCTGTTTCTTAAACTCAGTCGGTGCTACAATCTATTACAAACATGCGCGGACATGAATCCAGTGTAAAGCTTTGTAGAACACGGTCCCGTCACTTGAACATGGCCGGGGTGGCTGCCTCTAGGTCTGTGGGTGGTGCGTAAGTGGCAGGGTAGGAGTGGACGACGCTACCCTTACGTGAGTTGCGGGCCAGGATGACAGAGGGCGACACTTGCAGTGCTGCCAATAGGAGCTGAAACCACGCGACATTCGTCAGTTGTAGTTAAAATTTATATGTATAAACAGGGTATCCAGTAATTTTTATAGGTACAAAGCGGCTCAGATAGCACCCGCATCAACTCCCACTATCGTTTAGACATATCAGACCATCACCTGCGTGGTTCGGAAGTCACGTTAAGCCGTTGGTCCTTGTATTTCCATTGATCATTGGGCTATTAATTAATGACCCATTCTAAGGAAGAGTCAGCCTTAGTTTGTAACTAGACTACACCTCATAACTCATTACTACCACTCATCACACTCATCCTTCACAACATATTTGCCTTAAAATACCCTCATGAGAGTGGTCGGCATCTCAAATAGTGATATAGTGATAATTACTGGATCAAACTTCACCGGGTGATTTGTCAGAATGTCAGGTCATAATAAATAGCAAATCTCCTATAACGCATAGGTCTATCTCGCTTAGTTTTCCGTCTGTCTATGTTTTTCACTAAATAATTTTATCTCCAAGGCCAATTAGGTTATTAACTTAAAACTTTGCCATGTATATATATACAGGGTGGACCAATGAGAACGGTACAGTTAAAAGTGTTATGGATTGATAATGTTTAATATTAGACAGCTGATTATTGTACTAAACGGTAGGGTATGTTATCCCATTTTATTGGAAACAAGATGGCGATCTCAAACCAACTGACACTTCTTTAATCGCTTAAAAGCTGAAAAAGGACTGCTTTTCGCACCTTCTGAACATTTTCTGTTGTGTGACTTGTTTTAGCACTTTTAACTATTTTCTTTTGTGTAGTAACTGCACTTCTGAATAAACTTATTCAGTTTGGAATTGCTTTACGACTAAGAGCATTTCCTAGTCACCCACGTTGAAGTGGGATCAAAACAATCTTCGAGTTTTAGCAAAAGAATCAATGTTTTTAAAAACGACTTCAACAGCATCAGCACGATGCTCAGAACTTTAAAACGCCATTTCAACTAAAACTTCTTTTGTTTTTTGCTAAAATGAACTCTTAAAAGATCTAACATCAAATCTTAGAGAACTGTACTGCACTAAAGTATTTTTGAACAATCAGAAACATAGGGACACCTCAGGGACAACATTTTCTCCAGGGACTAATAGTTCTCCAGAAATAAAATGTTCAATGTTACAAACTTTTAATACATTTAAGAAACATTATTTAATGGAGCCTAGCGCGGCAACAAAGCATTTTTATATAGTATACCCTTGTCTCTGTTTTTGTTTATTGTGGGTATTCATTCATACCCTAGACACATTAAAGCAAATCATGAAACGGAAGAACGCCGAACTCTCGTATTTATCACCGATAGTTTATAAATAATGCATCATTTTTCATATTCGTCAACTTGTCAACACCAATGTATTTTGTTTATGACAATAAAAATGTTAAAATAATCAAAACCACAACTCACCACAAGAACAAGAAAAACGATCGAAAGTCTTCATTGCTGTATACTGTGTACTTTGTTCAGAGAAACATACAGTTTATATAGTAACTGATTGCACATAATAGCGATACTAGAATTTCGTGTTGTGTAGGAATAATTATACTGATGTAATCTGTGGGGCTTTTAAAAATCACTTGTGATAAAGATGAACTTTGATATGGAGCGTTGGATTTGTTCATTTGCAAGAAGTTTAATCAATCACTGTAAGCGAGTTTTTGTTTTAACTTGACCGTTTGGCCCATGTCTTTGTCTTAGGCCGGTTTTTATTCACTTGTTTAATATGATCTAATGACGTTTTGCCGTAAGCCGGATTTTAAACGAGAAAATATCACCTTTACTAGATGGCTCAGATAGTCTCAGTGATCATCTGGTGATACCCGCATCAACTCCACCATCGTTTAGACATATCAGACCATCACCTGCGTGGTTCGGAAGTCACGTTAAGCCGTTGGTCCTTGTATTTCCATTGGTCATTGGGCTATTAATTAATGACGTCTATTCTAAGGAAGAGTCGGCCTTAGTTTGTAACAAGAATACACCCATAACTTCATTACTACCACTCATCACTCATCCTTCACCACATATTTGCCTTAAAATACCCTCATGAGAGTGGTCGGCATCTCAAATAGTGATTTAGTGATAGTGCGGAGAGGTTCAACCAACGCGATGTAAAACCAATTTAAAACATAATGACTCGTAACCACAAGCGCTACTGTGAATCTTAGCGAATTTACAGAACACAGAATACGTTTTATTTATCTATTTTAAATTAGAAAAATTCCTTTATACAGTATTCCCGCAGTCACTTATTGATCAATTTGTAATGTGATTGTACAGTAACGCTAGGTAAAGGTCGAGGTTGAGTGGTAGAGAGGACGTTATAGTCCTAAATTGGTCCTGTTAAACAAGACAAAATTGATCTTTTTTACTTTCTGTATCCAAGGAAACGTAGGCTAGTAAATTATGTAACAGCTTAATTCTCATCCAGTGCTCTGAATGTCAAAGTGCAGAAATTCGAATTAAATATTTAAACAGAAATTAGTTTAAAACGGTAGGTTCTGGAGCAACGGCACTTGTTTTGATCAATTCAGAAGGCAACACTCTACTGTACAGGGTGAACTTTGTGTTCGTTTATGGTATTTCTATAATTTTATAGGGAAAACAAAACTGCATAGCCACCATTTTGAAACGTATGATCCAACCAAGCTGGTTAAAGAACTTAACCTAGAGATTTGCAAAAGGAAAATTTGTTCCAAATTTTGAGAAAATTGGACCGAACATGCGACCTGTAGAGTCGTCACACACATATACGTATATAAATAGTTTTATATAAATATATATAAATAATTTTGGCGTTTGACTCAGGAGGTGTTGGGAAGCAAAAATCTGCAAACCGCACCTTTCTACGACGTTTCGTTCTCTTTGGCGAAAGAAATTAAAAGGTAAAAGGTAAAGTTCGTCTTGTTTAACGAGATGAAGTTAGGACTACAATAGTCCTCTCTACCACTCAACCTCGACCTTTACCTAGCGTCACCGTATAGTCACATTACATTTTGTAAGTGGTGATTGCGGGGATCGAGCCCGCGTCACCGAAGTGAGCTCCGGAGTCGCGCGCGATACCAATCCGCCACGGATTCGCTCGTGGAAATTAACAGCTCTATTTTCAAACAAAAATTCGCCAACAATCACTTTTGTAAAGGTTTTGAACGCATAAAATATTAACACCCCTAACATACTTTTTAAACTTTTTTTACTCTCACTATACAGTATTTTTTACTTTGAACACAATTTTTATAAGAACGAAGATAGAAAAGGGTAAAATAAAAAATATGTAGAAATTGTCATTAAATATAATAGATTTAGCCTTAAACCTTAATGTGATAATGCTAATAAAATTGAAAATCTACATAAGTGTATAGAAATTTTAATTGTCAAACTTGTTGCAACTTAGGAAAACTATTGATATTGGAAAAGTTTGCAATGGAACGATGTTAGTTAACTCACCGTTCAAATTGTCAAGGAGGTAGAATATTAGTTTCTCAACATTCAGATAAACCAACTTCAGTTTTATTACTTTCTCAATTTTCATTTTAAACGTCTTAGGAATGATTTGCTCTCAAACTTTCTGAGTTCTGATAAATTATAAGAATGTAGCTTTCCAATTTAAAATTTGCTAAATAATTGTTACTTTAGACAAAACAAATGTTTTACTAAATAACATAACGTATCAAATAAAGAACTTGCCAATTACATCGTTTAACAAAAGGGAAACCTCTAAAACAAGAATAGTAGAAAGTCAAATAAGTAGCAATGCTCTCAAGTAATTCTTTGTAGAACTAATTAAAGTTGCAAAACAACAGAGCAATTAGTTGAAGGCAAGCAACCTGTTTAGCTTTTAGAGTTTCCTCTTGCTGTCTTTTCTTTTTAGAGACTTTTACTGAAAATCCTCATCAGATTCAGATACGAGTTTAAGTAGTTTTCTTCAACATTTAACATTGAGTTTGTACTTCCGTCAGCAATATGTTATATTTATTTAAAAGGTCTGTCATGTTACGTTACTTTTGATCGTATTAAAATAACTCTTTCCTGGCAAAAAGTACATTTGAATAAATGCCCGAAGCATTGGACATGCGCTCAAAGATGCCGTTTAATGATGCCATGATATCGTGGCTCAAAAACAATAATTAATTCTTGTATAAAACCTACATTCTGTTAAGAAATGTACCAAGACCTGCAGATTAAAAAAATTATTTTAGGCTGTTTACATTTTCCTGTGAAACAATTTGATTTTAATAATAGTTATCATCCAAACGTTTGTAATTCCGATGTATTTTTTAACCGACTTCCTACGCAAGGAGAAGGTTACACAATTCGACTTGGGACTTTTTTCCCTATATTTTGATAAAAGCACAATCGTAACACGTCCCCGGCATGGAAAACCCTACTATCAACTTAGTATTTTCCAGCGTCCAGGACTTTCTGGAAGACGATTGTTAATTATTAAGTGAATTTATCTTCATAATTTATGATGTATTTTAATTTTGTTATTTTTTGTTAAGTCTATTCACTTTATGTGCTAGTTGTATTAATAAACTAATGAATAAATACTAGGTTCAAACATAAATCAGACTCAAGTGCAACAATATAAACAATAAAATTGAACCTAAAGAATCAATAATATTTGAAAATGTATCTTCAATTTTGAAAAAAGCATATCGGGAAAACAACATAAAATTAGTAGACACTTTTTGATTTAATTTTTCTTCTTGCATTCTGTAAAAATTTCTAATTATCTAATTATTAAAGAAAGTTATCGTTGTCTTCCTAAGATTCAACTCACATTTAGCCGTGTACCTATAAAACCATTTTTTGAAGATTTTGAAGAATTAAACATTATTTCTAAGAAGAAAAGTTTGTTAACTTACTTTTTTTAAGATTTATGGCAGAACGTGACAAGGCAAGATTAAAATTTGGACAACTGTAGCCTAAAGACACATACTCTTAAATGTCTTACAGTTATTTATGTCATTTATTGATAATTTAGAGGATTCTGTTTTTGACCTCTAGTTTTTCTTAATAATAAAAAAACAATCAACACACTCACCCTACAACCCATGTTCACCTTTAAATACCCTCTGGGAGTAGTCGGTGTCTCAAAATCAAAGCATCAAAGTATCTTTGTCAGATGTCCGATCAAGTACCTTTCCGTTGAAAATAATTTAGACTCTCGACTATTATTATTAGACATACTATTATTATTACTATTATTTATTAGAAACAAAATTAAATCTCTGTATAGTTTTAGTGATTAAAACTGATGTTTTCCATCTAGCAAGATCTTTTGCATACTATTTCCTTTGAAAATAATTAATCAGGGTTTGTAAGGAAGACTGAATAAAAGAAGTTAATGAAACCAAGGCTTGAAAAAGGACTAATTATCCTGATGAAAAAACAAAATTCCAGTTTCTTTAAAACTGCAGTTCTTAATTAATTCCTTTTAACGAAAATCTGAACTATTTGTCCAGCATGTCTTACCATTTAAATAGTTTGCTATTACTAAACATTTTCCACATAAAAATAGTTTAAAACTTTAAATATTTTTAATTTGGTACGAAATGTTTGTCTTGATGAAAGCTTTATAGTTAAAAAGGTTATGGTTTATCTGTAGGGTTGCTCTGCTATTGTAGAGCAAAGAATTAAAAGGTTTCCCATAAGAAAGAATTCGAAGTTTATCTCAAGATTGAACTCAATCTATCATTGATAGAGAAACGGAATAAGATCATCCAGATGAATTCTTTGTCAAAAACTTCAGCCTAACCTTTTAAAAACATTTAAATGTAAAACATTAACTAAGAGATATGGTCCGGTCATCAAAGTTTCCCAAAATATACCTGCAAATTATCAATGATAAAATATACAGGAAAGTCATAACCATACCATATCACTGGCCATAGGTATTCCCATGTTAAACCTCACCTTCTCTAAGCAAGATAAAAAATGATGGACGACGTCGTGGAAATTTTAAATTTAGAACAAATCTAGAATTTGACATATGGATTCGAAATCAATTTTGGGGTTTCGATCAGTTTCTAAGCCATAACTGGTGTAAAACATGGTTTAAAGTGACATCATCACAATTGAACATGTGTTCTTGTTTTATATATCAGGGGTTGAGCGGGGAGTGGAGTGTTCTTTATTTATTTTCACTTATTAGAGTTAATTTATAATACAAGTGTCATGAAACCGAATATGTTAGTTTTCAATAATTTATAACGTATATTTTTACTTGTTTCTATGAACCACTAAACAGGCTAGCCTAAGAGGCCCTAAATTTTCTTGAATAAAGTACTTTAACAATATAATTTTATGTTTGGTTATGCTTTGGATTTATGCTAGTAATGTTTTGTTGTTAGTCAGTAGTTGTGTGTAGGCTGTATGCATCATTTGGGGTTATATTAGGGTTTGATTACCTATTGATTTTTTTTCGTTTCCTGTGCTCACTTCTCCGGTCCTTGGTTATTCATGATCAGTACGGGCTGGCGAAAAGCCGTCTGTCCTTGTTATACTAAAACAGCGTCTGTGTTGGCGTCTAGCGCAGGGACGCTTAGGTGCCTTGGTCCGGGGAAGTGAGCTCAGAAAAACCTTTAAGATTCAGCTTGACAGGTCAAAGACAGTTTATTTTGTGTCCCATTTTGTTACTTAGAGGACCGAAATTAATTTTTTGTACAAGCGTCAGTGCATGATATCACTTTTACTTTCATGTCTAATAATGTTTTTAAACAAATAAATAAAATAAAATTCAAGAAAAATTCTTTCCCTGGTCAAGGCTAACTGCTGCTGGATTGTGTTGCCTCACAAAGTTTCAAAAAAATCTACACCTCCACCTGACTTAACCTGGTTTACTATATGTCTAGCCTAAGCCCTAACCCATGCTGTTCCATGTTTCAGCCGAGGATCTCACTACAGTCGATACAACAGACATGCGCCGAGCCACTACTCCTACAGAGCCTTGAGCGAGGTCTCCACCATCAAGACTAAGGTATGTTGCACCTTTCATTCAAATCTAGTATTATAGGACTTTCAATGTAGCAAAATCTTACCGGTCTTAGAAAAAATGAAGGAGCAAAAAGATGGAAAGTTCGGTGTCGAAGAACTCAAATAATGTGATGTACCTTAGAAGATTTAATGTACTTCCTAGTTTCTTCTGGTTTGAGTTATTTTGGGGAAAATTCTGAATTGCTAAGGCAAAAATGATGATGATGGTAGGAGCAAACAGAACAATATAGTATCACTGACTGTTGAGTCACTAGTTATATATCACTATTTGAGATGCAGACCACACTCATGAGGGTATTTTAAGGCAAATATGTAGTGAAAGGATGAGTGTGATGAGTGGTAGTAATGAGTTATGAGGTGTAGCCTTGTTACAAACTAAGGCCGACTCTTCCTTAGAATGGGTCATTAATTAATAGCCCAATGACCAATGGAAATACAAGGACCAACGGCTTAACGTGACTTCCTAACCACGCAGGTGATGGTCTGATATGTCTAAACGATGGTGGGAGTTGATGCGGGTATCATCAGATGATCACTGAGACTATCTGAGCCGCTTTAGACCTATATCGTCCTCAAAACCTGACCTCCATGAAGCTGGATTACAGGACCACGCCACGAGTCCCAGTCATGTTGAGTCAAGCCCTCATGAATAGTCAGGAATTTGGCAGTCCCGGAATTACTTGTGGAGGGTTAAGACGTCTTTACGTGGAAACGAAATACTTTCCAAAACGTAAATAGATATTTGAGAGTTCTCACCCATGGTTTCATTATACGATGCCTTCAAAAAGATGTCCTCTTATTACATACAGCGAAGCTGCGTACACAGCATGACAGTTTCTGCAGGCGCTTTGAAATTAGGTTTTGTCCCCATATAAAATGCATTGAGAACACAGGGAAGGGGAAAGTCAACTATCGTTATGAGTTTTATAAAGAAATCAACACAAACACCTGTTTCATTTACGTTACAACACAATTTCCGCAACGTTATTGATCGAATAGAATATTGAGTATTTTGTGTTTTAACAAATTATAATCTACAAATACTTGTTCAATAGACTAAGTGTATTGAAGGAGATTAAAATAATAAAAACAAACTACTGTATGCGTTTAGTTTTTTATCACAGAACATTCGTAAAATGTAAAAATGAAATATTAATTAAAATTTACTATCTATGAACAAAATATTTTTTTGACATATCAGACCATCACCTGCGTGGTTCGGAAGTCACGTTAAGCCGTTGGTCCTTGTATTTCCATTGGCCATTGGGCTATTTCGATATTATTTAGAGTGGAATTGAAAATAAATTAATATAAATATTAAGGATGGGATTGTAAACTTTTCGCAACTGTATATACTTTGAAAGAAATATCAATAAACTAAGCGCTGAGAGTAACCGTGGTTGGAAAAGCTATATATAATTCAGGAATTTTTCAAATATTATATTTTATCTTTTTACGTTGATCTACCAAACTTCAAATCGGTGAAATTTGGTATTCGTAATTTAAACTAGTTAGAAATAGTTGAATCGCAAAGTAGAAACTAAAAATTCAAAAAATTCTCGAAGCAGAATACTTGAATTCCAATAAGTTAAGTTGAACTAATCCAAGTTGGACTTTTATTACTTTTGCTGAACTTGAAGTTCGGGGAAGTGACGAAGTCTCCTTGGGAATTTTAAGTAGAATATTTTTGAAAGTTCTGCGTTCTTAAAAACTTTAGTACACAAATTTATTGAAAACATTATTGATTATAGGTAACTATTGATTATAAGTAACGATTGATTATTAAAACTGGAACCAAAGATAAGTAGATTGCGCATAGATACCACGTGCTAGAGGCAGCAAAAACAACAAAGTTGCGGCAGCCAGTGCACAGTTAGCGTTGCGAGCGCTGCCTTCTCTCCTCCTCGGCTCGACATGCTCGAGTTTGTCAGATGTCAATGACTAAAGGGGATTAGTCAACCAAGCAAGAACCCATGTTTACCACTGAAATAGCGGAGTATTGATTATTTCTCTCCGGTTGACGAGGGGTAGGTGGAAATCCAAGGTTATCTAGTGTTTCAAAAACATCGGCTCTAGTAGGGTTGTCATGTCTGGCTCACAGCTCTTTGAAGAGTCGCGCGTGCCGCCAACCTTGCCAGTCAAGAGAAATGGTAGTAGCGATATTCCAACTTTGCTCCGCTCACTCAATAAGTGGCAAAACATGGTTTCGTAGCCCCTGTTTCCGACGCCGTTTATGAACCGAAATGTACAAATGCGGGTTTACATAATGGGGTAGGAGTGGATCTATGTTCCTTATACACGAAAAGGGCACAAACCGGTTATGAAAAAATAATACACTTTTAAAATAGCCTATTTTTGACCCAATTTAACATTTTTGCGCTATTTTTTAACCAGGTTATACAAATCTAGAGACAACTTTTGAGACCATGAAAAACAGATTTTATTAGTTCTACATCACAAACAAGCGCCTTAAACGGAGAATTACGATTGCATGTTTTGAGCAACTTTTCTGGGGTGATCAATCCTCTTAAATGTGACTAAATCGTGCGACTTTCGAAAACGAACAAAGTTGCGCGTGCGTCAGTGGCTCTACTTGAGACTCTCAAAATAATTCCCTCGCAGCGCTATCTGTGCTTGGGCTGCCGAACTATGTTGATCTTTCTGCCTCAGCCATGTGACATTTATATGCGTACGCACTTATCATAACATAATCTCTGGTTAAAAGTAAGCTAACTATTGATAACCAAAATGGAACTATGAAGAAAACTATTAGAAAAATGAGCGAAATACGCACTATAACACCGAGATAAGTTATAGTATTTGATCTAGTTTTGAACAAGAAACTTAAATTGCAACAACATTTTCAAACATTTGGTTTTATTTTCATCCAAAATAGTTCTAAACTAAAGAATAAATATTTTCCAGAGGAGAACAACTTGCAAAGTTTACTCCGAGGATTAAAGAACTGAATAAAGAGACTTAAGGAACAATGGGGAAGATGTTCTAAAGAATGGGCATTCAAGGCTTGGACAAGAGAAAAGACAAACCCTTGCTTGCATTCAGAGCACTGGGATCTATACAACAGAACAGCTGGCAAACTTCATAAGTCTTCTTAGAAGCAGCTGTTTATACAGCTGTTTACTCGTGTAAATAAAGTCACGAATCAATTTAAGTGAGTGTTTTTGGTGTTAGTTTTCTGTGCCACGGTCAGAAGTGGTACCTCAAAAATCGATATACATAATTTTGCAGATTTTGATTAAGAATAGTAAGTTTATTTTGACCAAAACGTCTAGAAAATGAAAGTTATATTGTCTTTGTCTTTATGGGTGTTTACTAAAATGTTCAAAATTACAAAGTTTTAATATTGTTAGGAATAAAATATTCTGCTTACGTTATTTTTGTAATGTTTTAATGTCCTTCATTCGTATTAAAACGTACATTTAGTGTCCCACGCCTTTTACGACGTAGCTGAACTTTAAATATTTCCAAATAGTAGAAGGTTAGCTAAACTAAAAATACAATAATAACTATTTACACCGTGAATTCCTCACCTTTTTCCAGAGACGGAAGAATGTGTGTATAAATGGAATGTGTGAGTGCGTGAGTGAATGTAACATATTTAGTTTAATGTTTTGTTATTTATTAATTTTTGTTGCAACACATAAGACTATGTAAACGGCAAAATAATGCAGTTTTATTCTTATCGTTCGTCCGCTACACCTTAAATAAGAAAGCATGTTTGTTGAGGGACCCTGCATTTATTGTTGGGGAACAACCAGGCAGTTGAAAAATACTCATAACATTCCACTCGCAGTTAGAATTTTATTTAATAAAAGTCCGATGACAACTGTAGGTGTGAGGTGTCCCAAGAAAATGCATGTTTTTACATTGCTCTTATGGCACGAAATTCCAGGTCACATCCACTACTGCGCACTCTTAAGTTAATATTCGATATCGCATCTACACAATGACAGTACCCTGTGCAGGACAGCTGTTTGTACAGTTGAGTTTACAAAACAGCTGTTTTATGAACTTGACTCACAAATGCGGGTTCTCTCTCTCCGTCTGACACAAAGCAAAACTCTGTTTGTCTTCCTTTGTTTGAACTCAACTCAACTGCCAACTTACCCAAGCTAAAGAAGAGTTGTGTATTTATCAAACAGTCGCCCCTAGTGACATTCGGCCGAGTGAAGTTGGGTTTAACTTAATTGCGTTGAGACATAGTTGTAGCAATGGATGAGAGAACGTTGTTAAGGGTGCGCCTCAGTGGTAACCTCAGAGAAAACTTGGTTCGTCCGCACATGAAACACACGATGCGCACGTACAACTGGCTAAACAAAGCTCCTACTTTCAACTGATGAAGCCTTTTAACTGTCAAACCAAGTCACGAATAGTGCGTATTTTCTAAAATTATCTCAACCTAAAAACTCATCTAGGTACTTTATCCCTAGGTGTCATACTCATTTCCATTAAAATCCTTAACTAATTTCCTTTCATTATTACAGTTTACTCGTTATTACAGTTTCATCCTCATTTTGGATGTTTTGGGGACATACTGAAATACAATTGAAATACAAGGACCAACGGCAACGTGATTTCCGAACCACGCAGGTGATGGTCTGATGTGTCTAAACGATGGTGGGAGTCGATGCGGGTATCATCAGATGATCACTGAGACTATCTGAGCCGCTTTAGACCTATATCATCCTCAAAACCTGACCTCCATGAAGCTGGATTACAGGACCACGCCACGAGTCCCAGTCAATGTTAGTTCTTGGTCAATTTTTAGTCGGTCGTTCTGCGTTAATTGATGACTAGGCTACCAGGCGAGAGAGATACACAATGTTTGCTTTTGTAATGGATACATTACGCATGTTGTAATGGATTTCCAGGGCGAGCAAATACCTTACCAGCAACCAGTGGGTTTAAAAGGTCAATAATTAGATAATATTACTTTTTAAATTTTATTTATAAATGAACGAATTTGTTTTTGTCCTACAAGACAAGTTGCAACATTGTTTTCTACTAATTATTGTTTCGAGAACGAGGGACTCCAAAACTACGGTTTCTGCTGGTAGGATAGTTTCTCCCCAAAATCTCCATTACAATGTATATTGTCTTCAGGATGATATTTGCTAAACGATTATACGGGGTGAGTTTTAAATGTCCCCACCTTAACTTTTGAAAAGGAAATATTTTTAAACACCCTTTAGGGAATGTTTTTATAATTCTAAAGTTTGTTTTGACGTACTTTGTGTCACCCCACCAAAACTGGGAGGAGGCCCCAAATCTTTTAAATACAAACCCCACCTTTGTGGCACCTCATGAGAAGGGAATTTAATACAAATTCAACAACGCAAAGAAGATTTTTTATCTCAATTTGCTTTTTGTAATACCCATTTAAAGAATACAAAAAATCATGTTTCAAGTTCCTCATATCACATAAAATATTTTTTAATGGCAACACTTTTCTTAAAAATACTTTGAGGGAAACATCACAATCCTATAACATAATCCCATAAAGTATGTTGAAGACAAATTTGTCATAAAACATTTTGTATGTGAAATGTAGCATTTTAAACCTGATTTTTGTAATCTTTAAATAGGTATTACAAAAAACAGCAGATAAAATCTTTCTTTGCGTCATTGAATTTATTAAAATTCCATTTGAGGCTGAGGGGGTTTGTATTTAAACATTTCAGGCCCTTCCCCGGTTTTTTGTGGGGGTGGGTGACTGCAAATGAGAGTCAAAACAAACTTACAAAATATATAAAACATTCCTAAAAAATATTTCCTTGTTAAAAGTTAGGGTGGGGAGTCATTTAAACTCACCGTTAAACTTTGTTGCTTATTCATAGCATTCATTCACTATGGATTATGTTCTATTCGTCTAGTGTAATGGTTAGGTTACCTGGCGTTGTATCCATTAGTCATTGTAACTAACAAACTTGTGTTCTTTTCCAGGTAAGTCTTTGATATTTCTCGACCTTCATCAGCTGTTGCGTGAGTACCCATATGTCTCTTTATTAACTAGCAAACCTATGGATGGAAGTTCGCTAAAAAGGCAGGTTAACTTCTTATCGCTCCGGAAAGTTCAACGGTTCGAACGTATTTTATAGGTATTGACTTGAAAGTAATTAAAAGTAATCGAGTCTCTTTAAACTTGTGACTTTCAAAACGAGATCTCGTAGGAACTAATAAAACTCTCTTAAGTTTTCCAGACTGATTTTATCGATTCCATTAAACGTCTTGGGTTGACTATCCACACACTTTGATTAAAATTATTTTTCCTAATTTTTATATGGTTACGTACTTAGTAGGCTACATAAAAATAACTTAATGTTATTCATGACAAACAATGATTAAAACGAGGGGAACTTCATTTCTAGTAGTTTAAAACAAATTCACTCATATTAACAAAATGTAAGGACCAAAATTGTCTATAAAATCAATAATCAATATTATAAATAATTTTTTTAAAGTTTTCCACTTGTTGCAAATACAACTTGCTTGAAAACAAGCATACTATCAAAGGTTTTGTTATGATAGGTAGATAGTGCATGGAAGCCGAATGAATGAGGCAGGAAAATCAAAATAGTTGCGGCAACCCAAGCACAGAATGCGCTGCGAGCTACCATCTCTCACCGTCTTTTCCCCTTCGGTTCCATCACAAGCTCGAGTTTGTCCGTTATCAATGACTTAATAGTTACCAAATCATGCGATTTTCGAGAACGAACTTGCGCGTGCGTCAGTAGCTCTACTTGAGACTTCTAAGAATTCCCTCGCAGCGCTATCTGTGCTTGGGCTGCCGCAACTATGATGATTTTCTTGCCTCAGTCATTCGGCTTCCATGCGCTATCTACCTACCATAACATAATCTTTGATACTATTTACAAAATAATAATTTAGACAGTGCAAATGATGCCTTAAATTGAAATTGAGTTTCTTGTAGATACTATAGAAATTTGGAATAAGTTATACATACCTTACCTCTTAGGCTTTCGCGGACGGTGTCACACTATAATCTAGTTCTTCCGGTTCACACCGCGTCCATACCTTATAATTAGGTTGAGATATTTCGGCCTCACTGTGGAATCTTCAGTCACTGATTGGCTGAAACTGAGCTACCTATTGGTGGTCTGCTGTCCTATTGGTGGTAGGGCTGCCAACCGTCCAATGGAGTAGGGATGGGCTGAAACTGATCAAGGGGGTTCAACGTTTTGAGCCAACGTTTCAGCAATCAGTGACTGAACAGACCGAAATATTTCAACCTAATTATGAAGTTTGGACGCGGTGAACCGGAAGAACTAGATTGTTTTACATAAATTATTGTTTTCATCAACCTCGCTTTTACCACTTTGGCTGAATGGTAATCATTAACTAATGCCATCCATACGCCAAATCATATTTTCATTCAAACCAAAAATAAACATGTTGCTAATTTTTTACTTCTCATCATAATATTTTAGCAACTTTGTACGCCGAGCAGAAAAAGTTTCATTATTTAAAAACAAATTAGGAAAGGAAACGAACCCTTCATCACGCGTTAATCTAGAACAAACAAAGAAGACGAGCTGCGAGAGATGAGAAATGTGGAATGAAATGTTGGAGACACCGCGAGCTGGAATGACGACATTTCAACCACTGACATTTCACGTCTAATCTTTTCCTCGTAGCTTAGTTTTCAATATTCATATCTGTCTGGAAACCAAACAAAACTGAGCTAAAATATTATCTCTCCTCGTGCTGTTGTTGTAGTTTCGTTTTGATGTTTTCCCGCAGAAGTTAAACTTTATAGAGTGTTTGCCCTTAATGTTATAACGTTATAATTAAAGGTAATTAGCATTTTTTTAAAACAGCTGTAAATTCATAAAATTTAATTCAGTTATTATTTTCGGTCTGGTCGTTCCTTAGTTTTGATCGCAGTTTCAGACAAATTTGTCTAAGATTTAATACTGTGTACGTAGGTCAAAAAATGTAAAGAATGTTGTCATTCGCCTTTTATTTGAAGATGACGGTTATTACTCGTATTGTTCCTCTTACTATCTATCCAAGATGGCGGATAATCATCAGCAATAGAAACACTTAGCTTTTCTTCCTCTGTTACTTTGATTTAAGACCACTCCTAGAGGGTATTTTAAAGTGAATATGGAATGATGGTGAGTGTATTGAGTGTTTTTGATGGATGATGAGGCTTAGTCTTGTTACAAACTAGGCCGACTGTTCTAGATTGGGTCAGTAATTAATAGCCCAACGACCAATGGAATGGACCAACGGCTTTACGTGACTATCGAACCACGGGGAGTGGCCATTGTGAAAAGTTAACACTGCATCCGGGAATCGAACTCGGGCTGATTTGGTGTGAAGCACGCGCTATACCACTGAGCTATGGTGTTGTAACGGGTGTTGGGGAGGCTGTTCACTACGCTAACAGCCTCTCCTCGGGTTTCATCTGCAGTTTTACGTCCTGTATCATCATGCATTACACATTATGAAGGAAGTTATAAAATAACAGTATAGGAAAAACATAGCACTTTTTTATAAATTGGTTTTATGCTCCTTCAAACAGGCCTACTGTTATACATACTCAAAGTATCCCTATTTTGTGATTTTCTTGCCCAGAATAAATAAATGTTTCTTTTAATATCATGAATAAAAATTTATTATTTCATTACATCGGACTACTCATTCTACAGTTCGTTAGGTTTAGCATGGCCGGTGAGATGGGCTATAAGACCATAAGCGGCCAGCAGGAAATCTCAAGGCCACCGGCCATGCTATATAACGAACTGTTAACCGCGCGGAAAAGGTTTTCCCCAGCTTTGGAAGGACTTAACTCTTTCATAGTTCTTCCTATACATTATTGGAAAATATAGAAATACATTTTCACCTACATCTTCATTCAATAGCCTACTACTTTAATATTATCATTGTGTTGATCAAACTTTGTAACCAATTACATGTCAAACCATAAAGTTTAAAATCTAAATACCTTAGAGGGCTTTTCTAGCTTTTAAATTTATCAGTTTTCAAGAATCAATTACGAGATCTACTGTCTACGAAGCTTCTGGCAATAATTTAAACTATTCCCAAATACCGTTGCCCTATACAGAGTGTCCAGTAATTACAGGATCAAACTTCACCAAGTGACTTGTCAGGTCATAATAAACAAAAGCCTGTTTTTCCGTATTTCTGCCTGTCTGTGTTTTCACTAAATAACTATTACATCCGAGGTCAATTAGTGATAAACTAAAATCTTTGCACACTTGTTAGTATAATTAAAACCAATATTTAAAGAACTAATTTTCTTTTCTGGTTTGTTTGCAGCTGTATTAATTTTTAAGCTTAGTAACTTAAAAATTTACACGTTTATAGTAAACACAAAAGTAACAATACGTGGCAAGTTGTTTAGACATTTAAGACTAAACGTGTTGTGCTGCGATAAGTTTTCCTGATCACAAACCTGTACCCATATGTTTCTCAACCGTAAATGAGGATTGTGTTCAGGAAAACCAATATTTCTATTAATTGTTGCAAAACAACGAATTTGGTTTTAAAATGTTTATAACTTAATGGGGATACAGATTATTGCGAAAACACACAGACAGACGGAAAACTGGCGAGATGGTCCTATGTATTGTAGGACATTTTTCTTTATTACAACCTGACAAATCTTTGTTGAAGTTTGACTGGGACTCGTGGCGTCGTCCTGTAATCCAGCAATGGAGGTTGAGTTTTGAGATGATATAGGTCTAAACGGCTCAGAGAGTCTCAGTGATCATCTGATGATACCCGCATCAACCCCACCATCGTTTAGACATATCAGACCATCACCTGCGTGGTTCGGAAGTCACGTTAAGCCGTTGGTCCTTGTATTTCCACTGGTCATTGGGCTATTAATTATTGGCCCATTCTAAGGAAGAGTCGGCCTTAGTTTGTAACAAGACTACACCTCATAACTCATTACTACCACTCATCACACTCATCCTTCACCACATATTTGCCTTAAAATACCCTCATGAGAGTGGTCGGCATCTCAAATAGTGATTTAGTGATCCCGTAATTACTGGACACCCTGTATAAAAGGTAAAGAGAAATGTTTTGTCAACTATTGTCGCATTGTAAACATGAAAAGCGTTATCTGAGAATAACCTCGTCTACTGCCGAGGAGTGTAATGAAACCTTGCTCTGTCAGCATTTCAATTAACTCTTCTATTCATTCTGTCCTCCGAGTATTCTGTATAATTACTCGGTGAAAAGCTCTCCGTAATGGCCTTCTTTGAGGCTTATTAGTGCTTTAATCTCGTCATACCGGAGTAGTTTGAGTTCATTATGAAGTGTAACGTTTGTTGGTCCACCTTAGCTGCGGGGTGGTTGCAATAAAGCTATTAAAGTTATGATAAGTGCTACTTTAGAGTTATCAAAGACGATACAGATAGTTGTGTCTTAGTTTTATGCTGAGAACGTTAGCTACACGCGTATAGAGCGTTTTTCTTCTTCAAAATTATGAGGTTGTGTGTACAAAATGGCTCTTGACACGGCGTGTCAGAAATCTTTTCTAGTTTCCAAAACTATTATTTCAATTAATGTAAACAGTAATCTGAAAGGTGAAATATGTACACGCGTTAACCCTTGTAAGCATTCGGTTTGACAGTTAGGCCGCATCAGTTGAAAGAAGGCCAGTTGTTTAGCAAGTTGTCATGTGCGCGGTGTTGTGTGTTCCTTGTGCGGAAGAATTTCTCAGGAGTCTGAGGCGGACCCTTAAGACGTCATTACACCCAAATGTAACCATTTTAACCATTGTCATTTATCGGAATTGAAGTTCAAGATGGATTCATCGGTATTGTAGTCTTCCGGAAAGCTCTCTCTGTACATGGCGTTTTGCAAGTATTGAAGAGGTTAAGGTTTAGGGCCGCCATTTAAAAACGGTTTAACACCGTTTCAAAGCTTTTTAAAATATGTACAACACAATGTACTGTTCCAAGTTAAACACCGATATACGTTTCGAAGTGTGATCAGTACACTCCATATAGTATAAGGCTTGCAAATATATTTCCTGGAGCCTTACGTGCTGTAGACGTATCTGTATAGAGCCAAAGCTAGCTTTGAGCTCCTGTAGGAGCGAGGTTAGGTACATTTCTCAGCTGTTTCTGTGTCTGACACTTGCCATCATTCACTCTACATTCTCTCGCCTGTCAGAGTATTTATTGATTCTCAGATACGCTGCAGACGTATGTGTATAGAGCCAAAGCTAGCTTTGAGCTCCTGTAGGAGCGAGGTTAGGTACATTTCTCAGCTGTTTCTGTGTCTGACACTTGCCATCATTCACTCTACATTCTCTCGCCTGTCAGAGTATTTATTGATTCTCAGATACGCTGCAGACGTATGTGTGTAGAGCCAAAGCGAGCTCCTGTAGGAGCGAGGTTAGATACATTTCTCAGCTGTTTCTGTGTGACACTTGCCATCATTCACTCTACATTCTCTCGCCTGTCAGAGTTATTGATTCTCAGATACGCTGCAGACGTATGTGTATAGAGCCAAAGCTAGCTTTGAGCTCCTGTAGGATCGAGGTTAGGTACATTTCTCAGCTGTTTCTGTGTCTGACACTTGCCATCATTCACTCTACATTCTCTCGCCTGTCAGAGTATTTATTGATTCTCAGATACGCTCCAGACGTATGTGTATAGAGCCAAAGCTAGCTTTGAGCTCCTGTAGGATCGAGGTTAGGTACATTTCTCAGCTGTTTCTGTGTCTGACACTTGCCATCATTCACTCTACATTCTCTCGCCTGTCAGAGTATTTATTGATTCTCAGATACGCTGCAGACGTATGTGTATAGAGCCAAAGCTAGCTTTGAGCTCCTGTAGAACGAGGTTAGGTACATTCTCAGCTGTTTCTGTGTCTGACACTTGCCATCATTCACTCTACATTCTCTCGCCTGTCAGAGTATTTATTGATTCTCAGATACGCAGACGTATGTGTATAGAGCCAAAGCTAGCTTTGAGCTCCTGTAGGAGCGAGGTTAGGTACATTTCTCAGCTGTTTCTGTGTCTGACACTTGCCATCATTCACTCTACATTCTCTCGCCTGTCAGAGTATTTATTGATTCTCAGATACGCTCCAGACGTATGTGTATAGAGCCAAAGCCTTTGAGCTCCTGTAGAACGAGGTTAGGTACATTTCTCAGCTGTTTCTGTGTCTGACACTTGCCATCATTCACTCTACATTCTCTCGCCTGTCAGGTATTTATTGATTCTCAGATACGCTCAGACGTATGTGTATAGAGCCAAAGCTAGCTTTGAGCTCCTGTAGAACGAGGTTAGGTACATTTCTCAGCTGTTTCTGTGTCTGACACTTGCCATCATTCACTCTACATGCCTCAGGTATTTATTGATTCTCAGATACGCTCCAGACGTATGTGTATAGAGCCAAAGCTAGCTTTGAGCTCCTGTAGGAGCGAGGTTAGGTACATTTCTCAGCTGTTTCTGTGTCTGACACTTGCCATCATTCACTCTACATTCTCTCGCCTGTCAGAGTATTTATTGATTCTAGATACGCCCAAGACGTATGTATAGAGCCAAAGCTAGCTTTGAGCTCCTGTAGGAGCGAGGTTAGGTACATTTCTCAGCTGTTTCTGTGTCTGACACTTGCCATCATTCACTCTACATTCTCTCGCCTGTCAGAGTATTTATTGATTCTTAGATACGCCGCAGACGTATGTGTATAGAGCCAAAGCTAGCTTTGAGCTCCTGTAGGAGCGAGGTTAGGTACATTTCTCAGCTGTTTCTGTGTCTGACACTTGCCATCATTCACTCTACATTCTCTCGCCTGTCAGAGTATTTATTGATTCTCAGATACGCCGCAGACGTATGTGTATAGAGCCAAAGCTAGCTTTGAGCTCCTGTAGGAGCGAGGTTAGGTACATTTCTCAGCTGTTTCTGTGTCTGACACTTGCCATCATTCACTCTACATTCTCGCCTGTCAAGTATTTATTGATTCTTAGATACGCCGCAGACGTATGTGTATAGAGCCAAAGCTAGCTTTGAGCTCCTGTAGGATCGAGGTTAGGTACATTTCTCAGCTGTTTCTGTGTCTGACACTTGCCATCATTCACTCTACATTCTCTCGCCTGTCAGAGTATTTATTGATTCTAGATACGCCGCAGACGTATGTGTATAGAGCCAAAGCTAGCTTTGAGCTCCTGTAGGACGAGGTTAGGTACATTCTCAGCTGTTTCTGTGTCTGACACTTGCCATCACTCTACATTCTCTCGCCTGTCAGAGTATTTATTGATTCTCAGATACGCTGCAGACGTATGTGTATAGAGCCAAAGCTAGCTTTGAGCTCCTGTAGGGCGAGTTAGGTACATTTCTCAGCTGTTTCTGTGTCTGACACTTGCCATCATTCACTCTACATTCTCTCGCCTGTCAGAGTATTTATTGATTCTCAGATACGCTGCAGACGTATGTATGTAGAGCCAAAGCGCTTTGAGCTCCTGTAGGAGCGAGGTTAGGTACATTTCTCAGCTGTTTCTGTGTCTGACACTTGCCATCATTCACTCTACATTCTCTCGCCTGTCAGAGTATTTATTGATTCTTAGATACGCCGCAGACGTATGTATAGAGCCAAAGCTAGCTTTGAGCTCCTGTAGAACGAGTTAGGTACATTTCTCAGCTGTTTCTGTGTCTGACACTTGCCATCATTCACTCTACATTCTCTCGCCTCCAGAGTATTTATTGATTCTCAGATACGCCACCAGACGTATGTGTATGAGAGCCAAAGCTAGCTTTGAGCTCCTGTAGGAGCGAGGTTAGGTACATTTCTCAGCTGTTTCTGTGTCTGACACTTGCCATCATTCACTCTACATTCTCTCGCCTGTCAGAGTATTTATTGATTCTCAGATACGCTGCAGACGTATGTGTAAGAGCCAAAGCTGGCTTTGAGCTCCTGTAGAGACGAGGTTAGGTACATTCTCAGCTGTTTCTGTGTCTGACACTTGCCATCATTCACTCTACATTCTCTCGCCTGTCAGAGTATTTATTGATTTTTAGATACGCCGCAGATGTTGAGGAAATTACTTTGTTGGACATGATTCCAGCTGGAAACAGTGCTGGTAACCGGACAATAGTATCATAGTTGAGAGACACAGAGATATAAAAGAATTTAATATGCCTGAAGAGTATTCTTGATTTGGACTAACGACTATTATTGTTGCAATCAGTATAAAATATACTGTCCTAACTACAGATGCAAATATCTGGTTCGATATTTCATTTTTTTATTGAACTTATAGACACTGCAAAAATTGAACATGGTTTCTTGTTTTTTATTTTAAAGAATTAGCTTGGGATTTACTGTGCAGGGATTATTTTAGGAAGAGGCTTTCCACTTTTTTTATACTACATATAAATTTGTCGGTATGTTTGGCAATGGTTTTGTTAGTCTTTACTGCAAACAATACATCAGTTGTTCGCCTTTGCAATTTAGGAAGAAAATAAAGAACATAGCTCTAAAAGTGAAGTGTATAAAAAGCGTTGCAAAACATTTCGAAATATTAAAGAACGATCATCTAACTTTGAAACCTAATCTCATTCATTTTTATGCACATTAAAACCATTGTTTTTTTTCAAATTTATAACAATAACTCAAAACTTTTACAATAATAACACCCATGTATCCATTTCAATGCTTAGTGCATAGATCGTCAGTGAAGTTAAATAATACTGTAGTACCGAAACTGGTTTATTTTTTTATTTACTTGTCGACGATGGTACAATTTCTGAGGTTAAAATATTATAAAATATATACTCTGGCTTTCCATAGTTTAAGTGAAAAAATACACGACGTTTCGGGATCTGCTATCTGACCCCGTCTTCAGATAAAAAGTAACTTAAAAACATAACACAAAACATCTTGAAAATGTAAACTTAACTTTTAGGCTTTTGGGGCTAGTGTCAAATTCTAGTTCTTCCGGTTCACACAGCATCAAAACATCATGATAATTAGCTTGAAATATTTCGGTATGATCAGTTTCAGTTAATCAGTGACTCCACAGCGAGACCGAAATATCTCAAGTTAATTATTATGTTGTTTTGATGCGGTGTGAACCGAAATAACTAGATTATACTAGGTTAATGGTTAATTTTGATTACTTATTTATAATATTTAAAGATGAGCTCTAATAATTATTTGTGACATTTTGAGGTTATCTGACGAAGACGGATATAGAAAGATTTGCTGGTCAAACGGAGCTCAACAATAACATTTAAAGTCTAGGTTTTCGATTTCAAATTTGTTTCCTCAACTCTATTTCTCTCTCTCTCTCTTGTTTCACTCACTGATGCCAATCTAAAGCTACGTTTCCCCGATTAAATATCACTAAAATCACTAGTTGAAATGCCGACCACTCTCATGAGGGTATTTTAAGTCAAACATGTGGCAAGGATGAGTGTGATGGTGGTAATGAGTTATAGGTGTAGTCTTGTTACAAACTAGGCCGACTCTTCCTTAGAATGGGTACAGTAATTAATAATTAGCCCAATGACCAATGGGAATACAATGACCAACGGCAACGTGACTCCGAACCACGCAGATGATGGTCTGATATGTCAAACGATGATGGAGTTGATGCGGGTATCATCAGATGATCACTGAGCAACTTTTAGACCTATATCATCCTCAAAACCTGACCTCCATGAAGCTGGATTACAGGACCACACCACGAGTCCCAGTCTTAATGGCGATACCTTAGTGAAATAATGGCTGCTAGTTCTTCAGTCTTCCGTTTAGCGCGTACCTTGAAATCAACACTTTAAAACTATACATAATTCTTGGTTATATGATGGAACCATTAGATAATTATTTGATGGCATCTCATATTCTGGTAAAAATACTCAATTGTCACTATACTTAGTATAGTCTAGCACGTACATTGAAGTGAACAGACAGCGCACTCTGTGTTCACTTCACAAAGCGAGCGCTACAAACTTCTTTGACGGAGTTAGGTTTGCTCCGGGCCCGGCAATCCTGCTTTGAACTCGAGACTCAAACTTTGCTCAATGGTTTAACTTTATACAGGGTGAAGAAGAAACGGAGAGCTAAGCGATTTTCCTTACTGGAAAAACTTCCATGAAAACATTAAATTTAAAGGTCGCTGTGTTATGTTTGTTGTTGACAATAGAAGCATTTAAGACTAGAAACGTTATTGTGGACGTGTTTTAATCGTTAGTGAACAATTAAGAAAAACACGACGTTTCGGGATCTGATCCCGTCTTCAAGTGATCACTATTTGAGATGCCGACCACTCTCATGAGTGGCAAATATGTGGTGAAGGATGAGTGTGATACGTGGTAGTAATGAGTTATGAGGTGTAGTTATAAACTAAGGCCGACTCTTCCTTAGAATGGGTCATTAACTAATAGCCCAATGACCAATGGAATGGACCAACGGCTTAACGTGACTTCCGAACCACGCAGGTGATAGTCTGATATGTCTAAACGATGGTGGGAGTTGATGCGGGTATCATCAGATGATCACTGAGACTATCTGAGCCGCTTTAGACCTATATCATCATATACCTAAACTAACACTTCTAAATGTTGAGAATGTCTTAAATTTTGTTGATTTGTAGAATTTTGAACAGCTTAGAATATATAAAAGAAATATAAATGATACAAACCAACAACAAAATAAGTAAAATAAAACAGAAAAATAAAGAGTAGAAACGAATTAAATCAACAAAACAACGGTGGGAGAATTATTGTGTTTGGAGTATTATTCGGACGTTTTTCATCGTTAGTAAACAAAAAAACACGACCTTTTGAGATCTGAAATTTGATGCCGTCTTCAGGTGAAAATTAACCTAAAACATAGCACAAACATTAGAACATGAACTACCCTAAAACGATCAGTGTAGGCTGACCAGACTTTTAACACAACTAAAGAAATGTGTGTGATATTGTCTAGCAAAACAAAAAATATTAAGAAGCTAGCTTTTCTTGTTTAGCGAGACACAGTTAGGGCTGGATTGCAAAGTCATCTCTAGCACTCAGCCTCGACCTTTACCTAGCGTTACCGCATAGTCACGTTTTAAATTGTAGGATGTGATTCCGGGTATCGAACGCATTCCACCGCAGTGATAAACTGTAAAATCACGCACAATTCCAACCTGCCACCACTAATCAGTCAATACCTAATTTTGAAACCAACATAGATGGTTAACATTGTATATACTTTTAAAAAAAATCTTGCATAACGTTTAGATTTTAAATTTTGAAAAAATATAGATTAAGTATAACTAGCAACTTTAAAAAGACTCATATTGAAAACGTGTGAATTTATAATAACGCATATCCTACAACGTTATCTTATTCAAAATATGTAATAAAACATGGCAATTAATAATTTGTTTTATTTCGAGAAACAGAATGTCAAAACATAAAATGATTAAACGTAAATTGCACAGTTACAGTCGTAAAGGTACTTTTAATGTAGTTTTTATTTACGGTGATATAACTAAATGAGGCGTACTGAAAGATATAAACCGTTGTTACAACAGTTTAACCATACGATTAAAGAAACTCAACCCAACTCATTTAAATATATGTGCTTGACTACTTGTGTATGAAGAGTCCTTTTGACTTTAAGTTAGTTAAATTTTAGTTTTTCTAGCTTTTGTTTTACATTACCTCTCATCGGCTTGGTAGGTTCGTTGGTTTAATTATCAGTCTTGCAGCAACAACGTTGTTAGTTTTATTGATTTAATCATATTCTGCAATGTAATGTGTGTGGGATTGTTTGGAATAATTACTTATGTGTATTCCTTTCTTCACAGTAATCGTCACAATATTATTTCAAAATTTAAATGCTTAACAGCTGATGTTTTATTGTCTTTAATAACCATTTAATATTAGGATAATTGGTGGGAAACATTCTGTTGCATGGTTCGAGTCAATAATACTGTTTTATATGTTTTATTTCCTTAAATTGGTTCGTTTTAGTACGTTAGGATGGCTTTTCTCTTTCACTTCCGAAGAAAATCTATTTCCGTGATTTCAACTGTTAAAAGCCACACCTCAATACAACTGAAACGTTCTAAGTAGTTTCCTTTAAGAAGTAGTGTACATCTACGCACCAAATGTTGACTCAGATTAACGAGAATCATGACAGGAAGGTTACATGACATTAATGGTTTGCCAATATTTTGATGTTTTGCAACACCCAAGTCACTATTTTGATGCTTTGTATCTCCAGCCACTATTTTGCAACTCCTTAAGTCACTAATTTAATGTTGTGTATGTCCCAAAGGCGTGCACGGTTTAGATGTTTTGCAACTCCTGAAGGCACGATTTTGATGTTTTTAACTCCCCAGGTCACTGTTTTGATGTTGCGTATCTCCCAAAGGCACTATTGTGATATTTTGTAACTCTTCAAGTCACTATTTTGGTGTTTTTTTACTCTACACGTTTGTGTATCTCCCAAAGGCATGCACGATTTTGATGTTTTGTAACTCATCAAGTAACTTTTTTGATGTGTTGTATCTCCCAAGTCACTATTTTGATGCTTTGTTTCTCCAAATTCACTATTTTGCAACTCCTCAAGTCACTGTTTTGATTTTGTGTATCTCCAAAGGCACTATTTTGATGTTTTGTAACTCACCAAGTAACTATTTTGTGGTTTTGTAACTGCCCAAGTGTTGCTCTTGTAGAATCAGCAGACCATGTACGTGTGGTTGATGTGTGTGATGAACCAACCCCTGGTGGGTGACCACGCCAGAGCGGTCTTGGCAGGACTCACCATGGACGACCCGGAGAACGAACCTTACGCCATATACGTGGGCAGGTACGATATAGGTAAAACACAATAATCCAAGTCAGGTTTCGGCCATTGCCTGAGGTAGTTCACTGCAGCTGCAGAGATGCTTAGGCCCAAGGCCTCGCAGTTTTGGCCGATTCGCTCCGTTTATGGGAGAATCGTACGATGCTAATAGTTCACGAAATGACGTCATCTTAACACCGAACATATAAATAACAACTTATTTCCAATAAAGATTCATTTAATTTAAATGAAAATTTATTAAACATGAGTAATTATTCAAATCCATTGCAGTTTCATCAAGCATTGTACAGAAAGGACTTATAGAAAAAGACGATTCGGTGTTCAGTGCTTATTTTGGAATAAATTGTATCTAAATTTACTTATGGAATACCATATTAACGCAACAGTGCAAAACACCTAGAACATTTCTATGTCGAAATTTTCTCAGAGATAGTAATGCACATTTCAGAAAAACACAAAATTCACAATTTCTTTCACTGAACATTTCAAATCATAGTACATTTTTCAGGAACAGTTGTTTAATGCAACTGTTTAGAAAAACAGTTGTTGGTATAATTTTACCAACAAACTTTGAAGAAGCGCAAAATATGAAAATTTATAAATCTTTTTGTTCATATTACTTTATTAGCGAACTTCTTGAATATTTGTTATCTCCAATCTCCTATTGTGTTTTATTGCTAATTCTTTCTCCTTACTTTACTAATTATCTGCTGTTTACTTTACTTTTCTAATTTTTTAACCATACTAACGAAATGGTTAGGCGCATGTCTGAGGTGTTCTACCGTAACTTCCAACCCTACGACTTGGCGAGAGTGTCTGGCAATGTTCCTGGGTTCGAGGAGGACCAGGTGCTCGGGGAAGCGGTGGTTGCTGTAGAAGCCAAGGTCAAAGCTGTGCTGGACGGCTACGAGGTATTTTATAAATTAAAATTAGTTTTTACTAATTGGCTTACACCGTATGATGTTTTGTTGCTAAGTTTGATACTTCACTTTTTGACAGCGACTAGGAGGGTATTTCAAGGTGAATATGGGATGAAGGGAGAGTGTGTTGAGTGTTTTTGACGGATGATGAGGTGTAGTCCTGTTACAAACTAGGGCCGACTGTTCCCCAGATTGGGTCAATAACCTGACGACCAATGGACTAGAGCTTAGGACTTCCGAACCACGGGGTGGCTGCGTGAAAAGTTATCACTGCGCCCGGGAATCGAACCCGGGCTTATTCGGTGCAAATCACGCACTATACCACTGAGCTATGAACTCCCTCTACCTAACAACGTGTGTTTGAGAATTTAGACGTCTAGCCTAATTATTATTAGGTTTTGGATGTGCTGTAAATTATATTCGAGTGTGAAGATAGAGGATTCGTTGATCGCCCGAGGAAACTTGTCGCCGATGTTTAAGTCCTCGCAGTTTCGGGAATTTGGGGTTTGTATGAGCCGAGGTGATAAGGTAACGAGCGTCGTTGAAGGGATAAATGAAATGGAGTAAAAACGTCTTGGTTGGTGGCAAAATTAGGACTGTAAAGTTTTCTCTTCCACTTAGAGTGGTTTGCCTTCCTTTTATTTTATTTTAGTCATTTTGGTTGTGGACAGAAGCTAAACCCCCTCTTTTAGTTTCCACGGACGCAAAGATTTCCATTTTTGTTTTCACCTGTAAAGTCTGAGTGAAGTTACACGATTTGATTTTTGTTTAAAATCATAATTATTTTCTAATTTAGAACAAATTTGAATTTGAAAATTTCGTCAGGACCAAGGGTTGTCCAGCAAAGGATAGAAATTCCGAATTTACAGTAGGAACAATAAATTACTTCTGTAGGAACTATAAACTACAAGTCATGGACATTACAGCGACTTGGTGTTTATTTCCAGACACTTTTTGCGGATACGTAGATGATTGGTATCGCGCGCGACTCCGGAGCTCATCACTCCGGTGGTGCGGGTTCGATCCCCGCAGTCACCACTTACATTTGTAATGTGACTATACGGTGATGCTAGGTAAAAGACGAGGTTG
The DNA here is from genome assembly GCA_018831715.1 of Matsumurasca onukii. Lineage (NCBI taxonomy): Eukaryota > Metazoa > Arthropoda > Insecta > Hemiptera > Cicadellidae > Matsumurasca > Matsumurasca onukii. Next base: position 18,785,059 of record CM032067.1, read on the forward strand.
AGTGGTAGAGAGGACTTTGTAGTCCTAACTTCGCCTCGTTAAACAAGACAAACTTTACCTTTACTTTCCCCTTGCAGACAGGTTTAGCGAGCAGTATAGTGTTTAGCTGCCCTTCTAGCGGTGATAATTTTGGGGTTTTCTGGTTACAGGTACAAAATTATCGTAACAATTACTTTACCATAACTTTAAAGTCCAAGATAAGTTCGCTCAAGAAATGAAAACAATCGCTGCATGATTTGGTTTTTCACACCGGACATCGCACTGTTGGGAAAGTCCACGTCAAAAATCTATGTGTTTTGAGAGCTTCATACCTTTAAGTTTCGACCTAATCAAAAAATTATTTGAAAAGTAAAAACTATTACACAACAAAATTGTTCACTTGATATAAAGAGCAAAGAACTTTTCTGATACAGTTTATAGACAGCATGCTTTCACGGTTGGATGATTTTGAACATTTTAACTCAATTATGATATACAGAGTGTCAAAAAATGTGTAAAGCACTATGCAGAACCGGATTCTACATTCAAAAGTAAGTCGAAAATGACTTGTAACCTTTTTTGATTTCGGCTTAGTTTATGTAAACTGCTACTGTATTTTGTAAACTTTTGAAAATAATGAATACTTTAAAAACCCTTTGAGATATTTTTGTGAAACTTGGTATAAACCTTAATTGTTTTCTTAATAACATTTTACAAAAATACTTTTGATCTAACTGATCAAATTTCAAAACGGCGGCTATTTAAAAACTTTAAAGTCAAATTCCAATTTGATTGCATTTAACTTTGAAATTTTTAAATGACTGCCATTTTAAAATTTGATAAGTAAGATAGCAAATATTTTTTTGAAAATATAATTAGGAAAACAATTAAGATCTATACACAAAATATCTAAAAGGGCTTTTGAATTATTAGTTACTTTCAAAAGTGTACAAAATGGCGGATTAGGACTTAACTGAGCCGAAATTAAAAAAATGTTACTAGTCATTTTCGACTTACTTTTGTATGTAGAATCCGGTTCGGCATAGTGCGCTACACAATTCTGTGACACCCTGTATTTGTACAGATTCTAGTGCTTGGACCTGATGACTCTGCTGTTTGGAAGCCCTGGTATCAAGAGTCTGGTATACCCAAAGAAGCCGTGGTCTTGGGCACTAACGATAATCACAAAAACCTATTCATCGGCAGAATCCAGGATTTGTTGTTCCCAGGGACCACTGTTCTAGGCAAGGTACTGTGTGTTTTCGTGTCGAGTATGATAAGATTTATCACTATTTGAGATGCCGACCACTCTCATGAGGGTATTAAGGCAAATATGTGGTGAAGGATGAGTGGATGAGTGGTAGTAATGAGTTATGAGGTGTAGTCTGTTACAAACTAAGGCCGACTCTTCCTTAGAATAGGTCATAAAATAGCCCAATGACCAATGGAAATACAAGGACCAACGGCTTAACGTGACTTCCGACCACGCAGGTGATGGTCTGATATGTCTAAACGATGGTGGAGTTGATGCGGGTATCATCAGATGATCACTGAGACTATCTGAGCCGTTTTAGTATCATCAGACAGCTGGATTAGGACGAGACTTTCATCGACGTTTTGAAGCTGGGAACGATTGGATGGAACAGATTTGAATTTTCACAAAGGTTCCTTCATGACCTTACGTTCAGATGGGGGAAGGGGTACCCCTCTGTCAATAATTGTCTTTGTTCGTCGTTGTTGAAAATTATATTATTTGTAGATATCCCAATTAGAAAAAATAATTAGAGAAACTCATATCCCAATTAGAGAAACCAATGTATTTCAACAACTAGTAATTATTGTATTTCAACTAGTAATTAGTAGTGTGTCTCAACTTTCTAAGGTTTTAATAAATTATGGTTAATTTTAAGACCGATAATAATGAACGTATAGTTTTAAATTGTCTACCAAATGATACAAAGTGTCAAAAAAGTGGGAGGGTTTCCATTAGGCGTATGAATTGTAGATAGGCTGAACGAATTGTGAAATACTGTTTCAAGAAAATGTTCACAAAAATATTTTAAACTGAGAAATTCCCCATCGTCCATAAATAACTTCACAACAAAATCAAGACAAGTTCGATTTCTGCCTTTAAACCCTTTCATACCATCAGAATAGTTTTGAGTTAGTTATATATTTTAGAGTCAACTTAAATTTTTTAAACGATATCATAACATAGCTTTATCAGAGGAAACGTTCCAATGATTGTACGATAGTAACGTGGTCGTCAAACGAGTATAGAACGATAAAGATATTTCATACGGTAAATATATTAACTAACAACTAGAGTAATAATGACTTATTTTGAAGTTTATACATTTGTATACAATTGAATGTTGATTCACAGGTTGATCCGTATCAAAACGGTTTTTCTTCGCAGCAAAGGATGGAAATGAACACTATCGTGAATTGAGAGAATTGCTTTTTGGAGAATTGGAGATTTTAACAGTAGTTCCTACAAAGGCCAAAACATAGAAGACAGAGGAATTTACGCTATATAATATAGTACAGGGAATCAACTCAACTTCAAATAATGGACAAATACATTGCGCTTAAAGAGTACATACAATACTTCTGGAATACAGTTCTTCCTTCTTCTTGAGCAAATATACATGAGACACGAGACCCCTTTGGTTAGCGTAAAACTTACAAAGCACCGTTCCTTTAGCGTTTTATACACCGAAAAAGAAAAAATGTAGCTTTAATAACTAAAAATATTGTATTACGGTTTGAACTGTCTCTGCAGTAAATAAAAAGAAAACAACAACCGCTCCTCGGTATTTAGTGAAGACGGTTCAAACAAAAAAACAATTATATAATTTTTAGTTTTTAAAGTTATATTTTTCTTCAGATTTAGTATGTATATATATTGATGATTATATATATATTTTTAGCCACCACTTTCATCTGACTGAGCGCATTTTGTCAACTTTTGGTAGGTTTGCCATGTTGGGTAAGGTGTCTAAATCAAGTATACCAAGTTTAATGTAAACAGGAACACAAATACAGTAACACCCATTTTGAGGGGTAAACACATTCAAAGGGATTTGCTGGTAAACGAACTCAACTGAAATATTTACAAAAGAAACATTTGTACCTAATTTCGTGAGAATCGGGCAAAAACGCACAAGGGTTCAAAAAGGGCACTCCCGGTGTAACTTTTACCCCATCAAAGGAAATTCGCTAAGATTCACGATAGCGCTTATAGCTACTCGTCGGCTATGTGTGTTAATTACGTGTTTATTACCACTAAATCACTATTTGAGATGCCGACCACTCTTATGAGGGTATTTTAAGGCAAATATGTGTGAAGGATGAGTGTGATGAGTGGTAGTAATAAGTTGTGAGGTGTAGTCTTGTTACAAACTAAGGCCGACTTTTACTTAGAATGGGTGATTTATTAAAAGTCCAATGACCAATGGAAATACAAGGACCAACGGTTTAACGTGACTTCCGAACCACGCAGGTGATGGTCTGATTTGTCCAAACGATGGTGGGAGTTGATGCGGGTATCATCAGATGATCACTGAGACTATCTGAGCCGCTTTAGACCTATACCATCCTCAAAACCTGACCTCCATGAAGCTGGATTACAGGACCACACCACGAGTCCCAGTCAATTACCAAAATGTTGGGTTTACCATCTGATTCGTGCTTGTGAATTTAAATATTGCCGGCAAACACAGGCAATCTCGTTTCAGACAAACAAATCCCATTGTGAAACGCCCGTTCAACGACAACGATAAAACGTTTTATTTGCAAAATTGTCAACGGAAACAAACGAGTCGAAAGCGCAAAACCCAAACATCGTCAAATATCAGGGAAAAGTTGTGTGAAAATAAAGGCCATGTGTATGACAAATAGCACCAGTGTTGACAAGTTCGACGATAAAACCGGAAGGCAAAGCCAAGTGTATCGACAGATTGGCAGTTGGCAGCACTGATGTAGATATCAATCAGGGTGGCAGTGCTTGCCGTCAGCTGTGTGGAGGGGGAGGGAAGAAGTGCTGCCACTGCGCTGCGAAATTTCGCCGCGAGGCTGAGATGCGGCAATGATTAATTTCAAATGTGATGCCAAGAGAGATATGGATCATATGTTGAATGTACAAGGCCAATGAATAATTTCAAAAGTTAATGCTTTTAAGAGAGATAAAAATGGATCATATATTTTTGAAAATGTACTAATAAAGGTCCGTGTAAGTAAAATGTAATCCTATATATGATACATAAATAAAAAGATCAGTACAGTGTTGTAAATGACTAGATTGAAATTGATCCAAAGCAATTTACTGTATCTGTGACAAGGAATTATACGCTCTTTTTCTGACTATCAAAGTAACTCGCAAGATCTAAACATAGCATTTACAAAACAATAAAATTAAGAAACAAAGCAAAGACTTCGCAAAAGCATATACGGTATTGCGGCGTAGCCTCACGTTATAAATTTATCTAGTATTTATATAAAAATAGGTCTGAGGATTTTGTTGGAAGAATCTGAGAGTTTATTCATACGAATTTTAAATAAACACATCTACTGACATAACCCAAGTTTTATCACAAACGTTTACACTAAAAAAAATAAATATTGAAATAGGTTGAATGTTAACTTATTGCACCTTAGAGTTGCCATGTGGACGCAGTACTTTAGGCTCTGCAAAGGCACTGTCTTGTGTATTTATCTTGTTAAGAATCTGGGTTGATACGGATTAATATCTTACAAAAATATGTAAAAAGGTAAAAGGTAAAGTTTGTCTTGTTTAACGAGGTGAAGTTAGGACTACAAAGTCTTCTACCACTAACTCCGTAACTGTATTAGGTAACGGTACTCAATTTATTCTCAACCCAAAGGGAAATTTTGTAAAACCAATTTAAACTTGTAAAGGTATTCACGTTATTCAATTTCACACTTTCTTAAAAACAACCGAGAAAAAACACTTCGAAGAAAAACTAAGGTTAACATGATTTCGGAGGAAAGTCTGAAAGGGGAAATTTATTTGGTGTGGAAACCATATCTGCAGGTCCGTCTGCTTCCAGAGTGCGTACCGTACTCTCTAACCCTGCTATCAGTGATGATAACGTGTTATCTTATCAGTAGTGATAACGCGTTAACTTATCAGTAGTGATAACGTACTGTCTTATCAGTAGTGATCAGATTATTAAATGTTGGATTATTTATTTATTATTGATAACGTGTTATCTTATCAGTAGTGTGATTGTTATCAGTGTTATCAACAATATAACCTAGCAGATCATGCGGATTGGGATTATTAACGTTTTATATCAGGTCAGTAAATAGATTTAAACATTAACTCTGCTTTGTAGAATTGTAGATTAACTTTTTAGATATTGTGAGGAAATATTAGCATATTTAGTATAGAGCGGAGATGTACGTACATAATAGTTAATTAGAGTGTGTCTATTGTATTAGAACCAACAAATAAATATACAAAGTTTATTGTTATCTAAGGTTTGTTTGGCTACACCGCGTCACAGTGTTGAAATAAAATACTGTTAAGGATTTGGGATCGAGCAGATATTGGCTGGCCGTGTCTTCTTATATACCCAAGCAGAAGACGGACACGGCCGGCCAATCCAGTCTCAGCCAGTCAACCAGCTACTGAGGATGACTCTCCACAGCGAGGTCGAAAAGTTTAGCATTATTTACATTTCGATTGTGACGCGGTTTAATATTAATGATGACACCGGCCGCGAAAGCAAGAATTAAGATACAAAGTTTACTTGATAACAGAAGTGGTTTAAAGGTTTAGCTTGCGGTGATTTAATGCAAATGATGACCGCTATCTAAAATTTCTATCGCAACCTATTATAAAAAGTTATTAGAAGGCAAACGTAAATTTTTAAACGTAACCTGCAAACGGTTAACAGAAAGACATTGAGAATATTATTGTCATAGGTAAACATTGAATAATTGAACAACTGTAACGTTAGTTCGACAGAGAAATCTGTTTACCAACAAAATGATGCGCTAGAGAAAAACATTCAATATTCAACGTGAACGCATAACGTACCTACGAGTTGTGTTTATAGACATGATGTGTGTACAAGTTTATACCGTCTTGTTTATACAAACATGGTTATCCTCATAGTAAAATGATTTCCCTAAACAGTTATTTTTGAGTGACATCCGTAAAGCAGAAGAGATTTTAGATTTCTGCAGCGGATTCAAAACTTAAAAATATTTCTGCTGGAACAAGCAAACTACGTTTGCGTTGTTAATGAAAGGAAGCTTATTAATATATTTCTTGCTTTTAGCTAAATCACTATTTGAGAGCTAATCGACTATTTGAGATGCCGACCACTCTCATGAGGGTATTTTAAGGCAAATATGTGGTTAGGGATGAGTGTGATGAGTGGTAGTAATGAGTTATGAGGTGTAGTCTTGTTACAAACTAAGGCCGACTCTTCCTTAGATGGGCATTAATTACGCCCAATGACCAATGGAAATACAAGGACCAACGGCTTAACGTGACTTCCGAACCATGCAGGATGATGGTCTGATATCTAAACGATGGTGGAGTTGATGCAATCATCAGATGATCACTGAGACTATTTGAGCCACTTTAGACCTATCATCCTCAAAACCTGACCTCCATGAAGCTGGATTACAGGACCACCACGAGTCCCAATCAAATAATAAATTGTTTCATGTGTATTGGAAAGGTATTTTTATACTATTTGAACATTTTGCAATAGTATATTTCATCACTAGGTCCTACAGTGACACCTAATGTCAAGGTCTTCGTCTGCGCCTCAAAAGACACTTTCGGGCCGAGTGATGAACGATATTTTTTGTCATGATGCATATAATTATGAGAAATAAATGTCAATAAAGGTTTTAATATTATAAAGAAACTTAAGTAAACGTTGTTTTGAACTCAGCAGTTTAATTAATTTGAACTCACTATTATAATGGTTTGAAGAAACAGATGTTAGATTGATTAAAATACCAAAAACAAACCTTCAGTTGGATGCCACAAAATATCATTAAAATTATCTCGTTCTCCCTAGGAAGTAAATGTCATCAAAACAATACTTTATTTACCTGTGTGTAAAGTGACACTTTAGCACTGTCAATACATGTGTCTAAAGCAGCTGTTTTCAGAGCAGAATGACAAAAACGTATTATTTTGTACTATTTGGTAATAAGTTACTGATATAAAATGCCACGAGAAAAAATCGTATTCTCATATTCCTTGCCTCCCTATTGGTTGAACAGAAACAGGCTTTTGCTATCATTGGCTACTTCTAATTGCCATCGTCGCGTTGTTGCAAATCGTACCGGCGGGAGTAACTATGACTTTTGTTCGATATTTAGGTAAATATCAGGGCTGGTTTTTGTCGAACTTAACTTTTATTCTGCGACGGTCGTCTGATGTTTGGTTTGTTTGGCTTTGGGGAGTTAGTACACGATTGTACATTTGCAGTCCGTTATCGACAGGCTACCGTTTTGTAAATAAAATATTGGATCACTTTAAGGTATTCTCAAAGATGCTGGGTCTAAAGCCATTAGTTGTGTTATCATTATTGTTGCATACAGGGAAGTTTTGAATATAACTGTGTTCCTTTAGGTAATTGAGTTTTCAACAATATACTGGGACTCGTGGCGTGGTCCTGTAATCCAGCTTCATGGAGGTCAGGTTTTGAGGATGATATAGGTCTAAAGCGGCTCAGATAGTCATCTGATGATACCCGCATCAACTCCCACCATCGTTTAGACATATCAGACGACCACCACCTGCGTGGTTTGGAAGTCACGTTAAGCCGTTGGTCCTTGTATTTCCTTTGGTCATTGGGCTATTAATTAATGACCCATAAGGAAGAGTCGGCCTTAGTTTGTAACAAGACTACACCTCATAATTCATTACTACCACTCATCACACTCATCCTTCACCACATATTTGCCTTAAAATAACCTCATGAGAGTGGTCGGCATCTTAGTGATTTAGTGATTTACTTTACAAGCTTTGAATGCCAGTATAAATTTGGTATAAAGGGAACTACGTTATTCAAGAAATTGTACAAAACGCCTGTGTATGAGAATTTGTATTTTACTGAGTAGTTCTAGTTTAACGGTATTGCGTATTCTGACCCTTATCTTTTGACGACTTTGATTTCAAGTAAGATAAAACCGAAACGTTCATGTATTATAGTTGTAACAAACTCCTTATCTTCCAGCAGTAACCCCTTCCCAAGTGAAATATATCAAAGCTTGTGACAGGCCAGGATATATTGCTCCGACTATAGCAGTGTTAAAGCCGGGATAATGCAAGCTAAACGCGGTTCGCAGATAACGCATAATTTATGCTCTATGCTGTTCCAGCCACGCGAGTTCCCCTTCCCCGACACCCCCCCCCCCCATAGAGGTATATTACATTCCACACCGTCAAGCTTTGCTTGTCCGCTATCGATTCAGTGATTGTTTTAACTAACGTGAAATGGAAGATTTTCAACACGTTGTAATCATGTCATTTCTGAATTCAGTTCACTAAATCACTATTTGAGATGCCGGCCACTCTCATGAGGGTATTTTAGGCAAATATGTGGTGAAGGATGAGTGTGATGAGTAATGAGTTATGAGGTGTAGTCTTGTTAAGGCCGACTCTTCCTTATGTCAGTCATTAATAGCCCAATGACCAATGGAAATACAAGGACCAACGGCTTAACGTGACTTCCGAACCACGCAGGTGATGGTCTGATATGTCTAAACGATGTTGGGAGTTGATGCGGGTTGATCACTGAGACCATCTGAGCCACTTTAGACCTATATCATCCTCAAAACTTGACCTCCATGAAGCTGGACTACAGGACCACGCCACGAGTCCCAGTCATATAGGATAGGGAAAGTGTTGCGAAGGTTAGTAGTCAATACCTTAAGGCGAGGTTCTTCCCGCGCCATCTTGCGTTTATTCGCCATGTAAACTAATCCCATTGATTTTTCTGTATTAGTTTATAAAACCGTTAAAATTGGTGCTATTTGAACGATGGCGCAGTTTAAAGTATTAAAATTATATAGACTTATTGTTTATACAGCTTTTGTATTGATTTTAGTAATACAATTAAAAATACAGTAAAAAGTACATACATAGTTTAATAGAAATAGAAAAATATTTTAAAATAGCCACCATTTTACAATGGAAAGTAAGATCGTGCTGGTAGCTCAAGACGTACCGAGGTTCCGAGCTTGGGGATAAAAGTTGTGATAAGAAAAAACACATGTGATGTTTAAAGAACAAGAACGCCTTCAATCCGCTGTAGGCAAGACCAGCAGTACACGCGTGAAGCAGAATCACCCGCGACGCCTTGCCGTGTTGTGCTAACACTGCAGCTGGCCGTTTCATTACGCGTGCAAGTGAAATGAATGTATTTTATTTATGAAACTCACCACAAATGAAACCGCCTCAAGCAAACAATTCAATTGGTTTTGTTACCAGCTGCTCGTATGCTGAATTGCTTGAAGACAGATGATTAATAGGTTAAAATAAATATTCGCTATTAAAGACAAAGTCAAAATCTACACAATAATTGTACGGCACTAACTATACTTCTTTTATTTAAACAAATTTTTAGTTCAACTGATGAATTATATTTATAAATTAGATCATAATTCATTTCTTTAAGCTGTAAAACAGACTATATCGAATAACATACAGCAGTACATTCTTATAATAACATGGCATAATGTGGTGGAAATAACACAAGTCCAAAATATAACACTAATTAAACCACAAATATTGAAAAAATGCGAAGTCCAGTACAAATTGAAAAAGTTTATACATAAGTACTGTATAAACTAGAAGAAGAAACACACTAGTTTTAAGGTTTATACATTTTAAATAAAAACCAATAAATAAAACATTCAGGACAGAAAATAATAAACACGTCTTACTTCTTAATAGTTATGAAACTTTTGTTAGCTGCGCTCACAGCCTTTCTTAGGCCTTCAAAGTCAGATTTACGAGTATTCTTTTTGGAAGTTATCCAACATACTATAAAAAGAAATAACGTTTAACATTTCAATAAAATTGGACCACTCACTCCGCTGTTACAGCAAAAATTACTAATTTTGAAACGACGACGGACTTTTATAGTTTTTATTACGAGTTTTTTATTAGTTTGTATTACATCAAAATACATATTTGTTACACATTTTAAAAAATCGGACGAAATTTACTGTCAGATCACTGTTTAGATCATTAAACCCCTTTTTTGTTGTGAATTCCTCCCAAAAGCATATTTTCGGTAACCCGATTTTCCTGGTTAACAAACTTGACTGAGATGTTAAAAAAAACATTTGTACCAATTATCATGATGATCGGACAAAAAATGCGACCTGTAGAGAGTACACACATAAATACATAGTATTCACGAAGAAGGGATATTAAAAATAACAGAAAACAAATAAAAACTTCATACCCCTGTTTCATTTTTTATTTTTCCGATCAGTTTTAGAAATTATTCCATAGTTACATCGTGCATTATTTCGATAAATCAATCAATAGTAGTATACAAACCGGTAAAACCGGTACCGTATATGAAAAAATAAAAACTATTAATGATTTAACAATTCCAGGTTTCTTTCCACAATATAGTTGATTCCATCCTGAAAAGAGAGAAAAGCAAACATTTCCACTAAAGTTATACGAGAGAAACGATTTACGCGAAATCTGTCGGACGTTGAAAGCGAAAATATGTTAAAAAATACAATATTCCTAATGCTGAAAGCTGATTCGTGAGTTTGGTCGACTGAAGCGCTCCGTGTGGTCGGAATCTTAACTACTTTCACACAATACATTCCAGATATATTCCACCAGTTACATTCCGTTCTCGTCCTTGGAGTTTGACCCAGTCTTTAACATTCAAGTGAAATATCTCAGACTTTGCAATCAGCACTCTAATTAAATTAAATTTCCGGTTTCGACCATTTCCGTGCATTTTCTTTTATGAAATTGTGAAATGAGTGCGGATACTAAGACCGAGGTATTTTATTTTACTATTTTATAGTTATAGAATTAGTAATAAATTTGTGGTTACATGATCGGGTTTGAAATACTGAAAGTCTGTTAATATTTGGCCAATACAAGTCGATAAAATTATGGTTTTAACTTGATTTGAATAAAGTGGCAAAACCTTAAAATTAATATGGGTACATAAGTTGGAGAAATTTTTTAAAAACATAAGCGACTGTTGAAGAAATCTCTTAAATATTAACTAATAACAAACATAAAAACAGTTTTAAGCTACCAAAATTTAAAATGTTTTTATATAATTTCTTAGTCAAATTTTATCGCACTCCAGGCTATTAAAGGATTGTCTTGTTTAACGATGCGAGGTTAGGTCTAGAAAGTCCTCTCTACCACTCCATCCGGACCTTTGCCTAGCGTTAAAGTCACTTAGCAAATTGTCAGTGGTGACTGCGGGGATCGTACCCACTGTGATGAGCTCCGGAGTCGCGCACGATATCAACCCACCACGAGTCCGCTAGTTTATTTTATTGTCCTTATCAGGTCAAATGAAAAGCCTCTTTTCCAGTGACCCAAAAATCCTTTCAATTTCTGCTACAAATCTGCGAAACTCTGAAAATTTTGTTTAATTTGTGTTTTGTTTTTGTAATAATTTGCCCACCTCATCGTAAATATAATAGCTAAATATTTTGGTAAGAGATCTCATTTTAGATACTACAAATTAAAATTAGTTGGCAGGCAGCCAATGGGAAGCTACAAGACGCAACATAAAAAAATGTGTCCTGTGCACCGGTTTATTTTTGGAGTGTTGTCCTGGCGATAAAGATTAACTTTTTTCTTTTTTCTTCTGGTCAGTAAATTATAATACTGTATGTGCAAGTAGGAGTAAATGTTTGGTTGGTTCTCCCCGTAAAGCTACCGTAGCAGTTTGTGGCTAGGGCAGAGAACATATAAGATAATCGGCACTTAATCTTCATAACTATAAATGGCGTCTATTCCTAGACCCGAGCACATTGGGTCACCAGTGAGGTTCATTTTTATACTAGGGTCTTATAATAGTTTATATGGAAAATTTCTTTTATAAGTAAATTAGGTTTCGAGCATGTTATAGGTCTAAAGTGGCTCAGATAGTCTCAGTGATCATCTGATGATACCCGCATCAACTCCCACCATCGTTTAGACTTATCAGACCATCATCTGCGTGGTTCGGAAGTCACGTTATGTTGTTGGTCCTTGTATTTCCATTGGTCATAGGACTATTAATTAATGACCCATTCTAAGGAGGAGTCGGCCTTAGTTTGTAACAAGACTACACCTCATAACTCATTACTACCACTCATCACACTCATCCTTCACCACATATTTGCCTTGAATATACCCTCATGAGAGTGGTCGGCATCTCAAATAGTGATAATGATATGGCTCTATGCTTCTATTGAAACTCCTTTCCCATTTTAGCACGTTAACCTTCTTAAAACATCGTTTGCAAATTTGCCAACAGAAATGTTAAGAACCTTAGAGTACAACATTTTAGAGAGAGACTTAATTGAAAGCAGCAGAGCCTGCAAGCACGTAGGCAAGTACGTGAACAGATTCCTCTGTATTGCAACAGCTGACCTCTTTCACCAGCTGAGTTGTTTATATAACATCACGTGACACGTTGCCGATGTTTTCCATCGTTATCAAAACACGACGTTTCGTGATCTACAATCCGGTTCCGTCTTCAGGTGAAACAAAAAACAACACATTCGATAATGAGCTACCCTAATGTAATCCGCATAAGCTGACCAATTGAGGCTCTGAGGTTTTCACGGCTGGTGTCACAACTATAATCGAGTTCTTCCGGTTTACACCGCGTCCAAACTTCATAATTATGTTGAGATATTTTGGCCCCGCAGTTTCAACCAATCAGTGACTGAAGATGGTACTCCACAGCGAGGCCGAAATATCTCAACCTAAATATGAAGTTTGGACGCGGTGTGATTATTAACTAGATTATAGTTCTGACCAAATAATCATATTTGTGTGTTTTTTTCAATGAACAAACTGTTAATATGTATTACACTCTCATTTACACAGCTCCTCAACACAAATCTTTATTTCACTGGGAATATTAATTTTAGTCCAACTTTAACCAAAGATAACGTTATGCTAGGTAGATTGGGCATCGATGCAACATGGCTGAGTCAAAACAATCAACATAGTTGTGGCAGCCCAAGCACAGAAAGCGCTGCCATTTCTTGCCGTCCCCTCGGCTCGAAATTTTTGAGTTTGTCCAATATCGGTTAATTAAATGTGACCAAATCGTGCCATTCTCGAGGACAAACAAACTTCTTTGTGGGTCAGGGCTCTACTTGACACCCTTAAAAGAAATCCCTCTCAGCGCTAACTGTGCTTGGGCTGCCGAACTATGTTGATTTTCCTGCCCTAGCCACGTGACACCTATGCGCAATCAATCTATGATAACATATTCTTTGCTTTAACGCGCCCTTACATGTGCCCTTAGATCAAAATGGCAAGAAAGAACTTTTGGCAGTCACATGCTACTTATTTGATTTAAATAGTTTGATCTTATAAGTAGAGTCATGTAGGAAGCTACCACCATAGAATTAAAAAGACCTAATAAATTTTTAAAGTTAAACCCCGTTTTATTTTGCTAACCTTTTTTGATAGCCAGTTGACTTAATAACTGTAAGAAAGTTTAAAGTTTGGAATTTGAATTCTTAGTAGCATTTCATTGATATCCATATTTAAGAATCGACCGTTGATCAGACTATATGACTCCCAGCAAGCAGTTTGTATAATCTTAACTCTTAATCTTTCGCGGCCGGTGTCATCACTAAGATCTTAGTAACGGGTTGATTGGCTGAGACCCAATACTGAGGATGACTCTCCACAGCGAGGTCGAAACGTTTAGCAGTATTTATATTTCAACTGTGACGCGGTGTGAACCGGAAGCCTTGTTTAATTTGTAGAATGTCTGCTTTTGACACTACAATAAAAAAACATTTTCCAGTAACATAGCTTGAAGTTACGTGATTATAGTCCAAGGTCAATAGAGGAGACCTCTTTGCCAATCTTAACTTTAATCAAACACGATAGAACAAAGTGAAACATTTTCTAGACGGACTAATGAAGTTTTCCTCTGCGAGCGAGCCAGCTGACGTGTTCAAAGGCATCGATTATTGTTTTGCTACTTTCTTTTCTTGTTCAGATATTATCAACTTGCTCACGCCATCGCTAACGGCTTCATCAACAAACTAGCAGCTACTTTGTAATTATGAAGGTTGACCTTGATAGTGTGTAAAAGAAACGCTTTGACTTTTCATGTCCTGGTTTATAGTTAATTTGTAAATATGAACCAGGCCGACACGCAGCTAAGCGCTAAAGCGCTGCTGGCATGAGTAAAGCTAACTTCCTTTGCAATTTGTTACTCTAGTTCGCTAATTGTAACTCTTGTTCGCTACGCTGACTCGCTTCGGCCTTCGGCTTCATACTTACGTGGTCTTTGAAACGTCTTTGAAAAGAGAAAATTTTGACCAACAGTTTATAACGACTTAGTTCACGTTAAAATACGTATTTATTTTAAATTTCATAAAAATTCATTCAAATTTCGGATGAAATTGACTTTTTTTCAAAAATTAAAACATTTTTCTTGTGAAAATTCCTTATACAATGGTATTTTTGGTAGTCTAATTTTGCTGGCTACAAACTTGACCGTAATATTTTACAAATGGAACATTTTTTATGAAACTTTTGAGAATCAAACAAAAAATGCGACTTGTTTGAGAGTACACACATAAGTACGAGTATGTAAAGTCTTAAAACATCTTATGGACGTGTTATGCGGATCAGGAATGGTGTTAATTTGATACTTTTACTTTGATTGGAGACCCCAACCTCTACTAGAAAGTATTTTAAGGTGAATATGGGTAGAAGGGTGAGTGTGCCTTCATTCTAAGGAAGAGTCGGCCTTAGTTTGTAACAAGACTACACCTCATAACTCATTACTACCACTCCTTCACCACATATTTGCCTTAAATTACCCTCATGAGAGTGATCGGCATCTCAAATAGTGATTTAGTGTGGATAAATGATGTTGTCTTGTTACAAACTAGAACCGACTGTTCCCCAGATTGGGTCATTAGTTAATAGCCAAACGACCAATGGCATGGACCATCGGCTTAACGTGACTTCTCACGATCCTGAGACTGAATCTTATCATTCGCTACCTAGAAACGTGTCGATATGAAGCTAAAAAAATTACAAAATATTTCAAGGCAGACTGGATGAAATGCGATCCAAACTGTGCGGCCCAAAAGATTATCCAGTAGCACATGGTGAAACGTATGTGAATATAGATTGTGAGAAGGTATATATGCCAAGGTGCCAAGGATCGATTCCACACACATTACCTTGCTTATCTCTACACTGTGCCGTACATTAACCTACCCCCTCAGTCCCTCACCTTGCCTTAGACTGATATTCTATCTGACAGTAGCATAATAATACCAAGAACTATTTATATCAAACATAAGTTTATGGATAGTTTTGTTCCAGCAAAATACGGCTTCTTAGTGAAACGAATTGTTCTATGGGATGCGAGTGATCTAATAGAAGTTAGCTGCGTTTCGAGTATTGTAGCTATATAATTCTCCGTTTGTTGGTAAAGATTCTTTGGATTCATGAGAAACAAAACACGTTTTGCAATATTTGCTTCAATGATGTAGACGTTACCGTTAGTGTAGAAAGCATCTCTGCAACCGTCTTGAGAAGTTCAGTCCAGCCATTTTGCGAACTACACATTTTCGTAAGATCAAAACTATTTGTAGGTTCTCCATGGAAGAGCTATCCCGAAGAATAATACCTTAATGAATGTGCGCTTCAAAGCAGCAGTTCTGCTGATAGTTTTATTCTTCTTAGAGCAAACGTTGCAAAGCTGAGTTTTGCACAAACTGCGTCAAAATGGCTATTTAGTTATTTTAAAAAATTCTGTCAACAAATTAAGTTGTCATCCCCGAGTGGTTTCTTACTGAACTCTTATTGAATTTGGTCGTTCTGGCCTCAGATCTATGTGCTGTAAAAGTGTACTCACCACATAACAAAGATAAAGTTATAAAGTAGATTGCGCATGGATACCGAATGGCTGAGGCAGAAAATCAACCTAGTTCGGCAGCCCAAGCACAGATAGCGCTGCGAGGAAACCCTTTAAGAGTCTTAAGCAGAGGCACTGACGCACGGGCAAGTTCGTTCGTTATCGAAAATCGCACGATTTGTTCACATTTAAGTCATTGACATCGGACAAACTTGAGCATGTGGAGGGAGAGACGGCAGCGCTCACGGCTCTAGCTGTGCTTGGGCTGCCGCAGTTATGTTGATTTTGCTGCCTCAACCATATGGCATCCATGCAATCTACTTACCACAACATTATTTTTGCACATACTTAACGAGACTGTTCACTACGGTTGCATCCTCCCTTCGGCCTACGGCCTCAGACTACATCCTGTATAGCCACGGGTTGTTCACTACGCTCACAATCTTCCTCGTGTCATATTTACATACTGTGTAGCAGCCACGGGCCAGTTGTTTCAATCATACAGCTCGACGTTCTCAACACTCAATTTCTGCTGTGTTGGCAGCCCTGCGGCGACCACAGCTGACTGCTTATTGCCAACGTGACAACTGCAATATTAACTGCTGGCGTATCTCTTGCTGAAACCTGCTCATGGTATATGGTCGAAAACTAAAGTATTGCGTAGACATAAAAGTGAGTCCTAAATAAAGTGTGGTAAGCTTATAAACAAATGTTCCATTGCCTAGTCTATATACACTCATGGACAAAATTATGGAACCAAATGACTTTTTTTTTTCAAGTTTCGTTTAAAGAATTTTTTTAGCAAAGTGTACGTTAATATTAAAACCAACTAAACGATTACAAAAAGCTCAAAATTATACAGGGTGTCAAACGAAAAAGGCGATGAAATGAAAGAAATTATTTGGTTCCATAATTTTGTCCATGAGTGTATTATTCTGATCTAATGCTAAACAACACAATTAATTTCTAATTTTACGCAGAATCTTGAATTAGAATCTTGAATTTGTTGGTGCATAAACTCATCAACAGTGTAATATGCATGTTTTGTTGGATATTTCTTAATATTTTTTTAAATAGGTTAATGGATTGTAAAGACTTGATACCTGCAAAGCAGTATATTTAAAGGCTTTGCCTGCTTATGAAGGCAAGCTTTCGAACAATTTTAGCCTGTGGCTGTTTTGCCGAAACAAATCTTTATTCCTCGTGTCGTAGTTATGTATATCAGTGCCTTTTACTAGATGACACCAAGCAAACTAGAGATTACAGTTTCAAAATTCTACACACTAGGCAGTGTCATGGTCTGAAAATATCTCGAAAACGTATCAAGATAATTAGCTTTTGCTATAATTCGTAAAGCTTTCATTTGTAATATAAATCTATCGCAACTTTTATTTGACACAAGACCCTATATAATGATTCATTAATAGGACAAGTCGTGTTAAACGAGTCCGTAATGCGCCAGTGTTAGTACTTTTATTGTACAGTGGCTAGAAATGTGTGTAAAACATGTTTTATTTCAATAAAACTAAATGACTCGTATTGCTCTCCGCAACAGTGCCAAAAAATCGTTTGTCCACGCATAACTCCTCTTAGATGTAACTAAATACGTCGAATGGTATCTTTAATGAAAGAACCTGATTCACTGAGTGTTCTTAGACCAAAACGAACAATTTATCTCAATTAGAACCTGAGATATGACAGGACAAAAATAAGAAAACATGGGAATAAATACTTTTTGAGTATAACTTGAGAAGGACGAAAATTAAGCGATTTTTGATATTTGATGAAAAATCTATGCATAAATACCTTTCATTAAAAAAAAATAGGAAAATCGGCCTGACAGAACGGTTGTACTGACTGTCGTTAGGTGTTCATCAATTATTTTAATATATAGATGTGCATTAGTAGTTTCAGACGTAAACATAAATCAGCTGTCAACGAGTAATAAATCTTCCACACAGATTACAGTTAGAGCACGAGTGTATTATTATGACTTGAAGCTCACAGGTGTTCATTATAGCACAACGTTGACCAAGTTTCAACTGAGTTATTATAGTTGACTAACAATCGCAGTTAGTGCAGCTAAACTCGTCTGACCGAAATACCAAGTTTATAACCAGGCAAAGTTACAGTCAGAACCTAACTGTTGTCATTAAATCCAACACTGATCAAGACAATTACTTTGTAGTTCAATCAAAACTTTTAAATAGTGTTGTGTTATCGAAAAGGGTTTGGAACTTGCTTCCGAAATGCACTGGATCATCTTCGTCGTTGATGGTTGTTAATAATGAAGCCTAAGGTTAAAGGAATTACCACTTTAAACTTGCCCTGTGCTCAAAATAACAGCATAAGTTAACATATTTTTTGAAGGAGTAGAAATGGACGATTTTATAAAAAACGATTTTATATTCTTTTGACAAAAGTAGGTCTTTTGTAAATAAAACAAAAAACCAAACCATAAGAAAGAAATAACAGAAAAATAAATATAATAAAGACCTAAATCAAAATCACTATTTGAGATGCCGACCACTCTCATGAGGGTATTTTAATGCAAATATGTGGTAAAGGATGAGTGGTAGTAATGAGTTAAGAGGTGTAGTCTTGTTACAAACTAAGGCCGACTCTTTCTTAGAATGGGTCATTAATTAATAGCCCAATGACCAATGGAAATACAAGGACCAACGGCTTAACGTGACTTCCGAACCACGCAGGTGATGGTCTGATATGTCTAAACGATGGTGGGAGTTGATGCGGGTATCATCAGATGATCACTAAGACTATCTGAGCCACTTTAGACCTATATCATCCTCAAAACCTGACCCCATGAAGCTGGATTACCATACCCCGCCACGAGTCCCAGTCCCAGTGTATGTTTTAGCTACATACAACTAAAGAAATTAAAAAGACAAATTATCAAAGACTCACCATGCAGCCATACGTGCAGCTTCACTCAATAAAATTATTTCTTCTACAAAAATATGATTTCAAAATACTTTTGTTTCCATAGATATACGAATATACTTTAATATTGTTATTGTTTTTTATATTGTTCTCAATCAAAACATGTGTTAGGTTATGTAAACAAACGCCAAAAGGTTTTCAAATGATTACTATAAGATTGTATTAACATTTAGCAAATTTTGAAACTAAAAATTATTAATACAAGAGTATAGTGTATTTATCTAATAAGATTTTCGACGAAACAACCAAACCTTAATAAGTTTGTGAATCATTCAATAAATAACAAAATAACATTAACGGACGCATTCGTGTCCGCGTGTAGGCCTACTGTAAACTGTCATGGTATACGTGTTAATTTATTTTAATTGTTTTTTGTGATGTGTGTGTGTGAATGTCTACTCAACGAAGTCCACATGGATGAATAAGAAGATTTTCAAGCCGCCTGAAGATGACGTTCATTCATCGAAACATGTAGCCAACTGATCTAACTACAAAAAATTTGAACTGTTTGACGGAGGTAATAACCTAATCTTAGTCAACAAAATAACATTTATTTTACTTTTGTTTATACATTATACAATTAAAGACTATTGGCTGTATAAATAAGCGATGATAGCAAAGTCGCGGGGATTCACTTTATAAATTATAACGCAAATAACTCTAAGACGGTTATGGATTGGCAAATTATACTCTTTCCGTAGATTACTGTTCACATTTCAACCTTCCACAAACAATTTTATTGTATTGTATTTTTTAAATTTTATTATTTGGGAAACTTGATGTAAAGCCCTCAAGCCACGCCAAATTATAAAACATAGTCACAAGCGCTACCTTAAATTAGCCAATTTCCTGTAGTAGCCGAAAGCAATTAGCATTGGACCCGAAAGTGCTATTTTGGGAAGTGTTTCCTTCTGTGGGGGTTTATTCTATGTTATCTGTACTTATTATTTTATTTAGGTTAATTTCAGTGACTAAATGTATGGCACCGTACCTAATAGGCGCATCAAAAGTAAAAAAAAAACAATTATTCAGACCAGGGTGACGGCGAAACACTATTTTACACTGCTATCTTGTAATAATTTAAATCGGATCATAATTACATTGTTTTCATATCATGAATACTTATCTCTGGGAAAAGCCCTAACGAAAGGTCATTTCCGGTGAACCATTTTGCTGGAGATAATCAAATCTAACATGTGTACCAAGTTTTATGAAAATATAATAAAAAACTATTTGTACAGCTACAGTACATGTCTGGCTTGTGTGCTCTACCCAATTTAGCTTTTTGAACCAAAGATTAATAGGTAGATGGCGCATAGATGCCGAATAGCTGAAGTAAGAAATCAACATAGTTACAGCAGCCCAAGCACAGATAGCGCTGCCGTCTTACTCCCACCTCGGCACCACATGGTCAATTTTATATGATGTCAATGGCTTAAATGTAAACAAATCGTGCGATTTTCAAGAGTGAACTAACTTTTGCTTGCGTCAGTAGCTCTACTTTGAGACTTACTTGAGTGATCATCTTGCTCACTAACGATTGAAAATGTCCAACATAATAGTTTAAATTCTGAAATTCTCCCATCGTCAACAACAAACTTTAAACAAAGTACTTGAGACGTTACACAAAATCCGTCGCAGCACTATCTGTGCTCGGGCTGCCGCAACTATGTTGATTTCTGTGCCTCAGCCATTTGACATTTATGAGCCATCCATCTATTGTAACATAATATTTGATTAAATTCACCGAGATTATGACTAAATTGTCGAAACCTTTTCAAAACTAAGTCCTATGTTTCCTTTTTTAAACGTTATATAAAACCA
The DNA here is from genome assembly GCA_018831715.1 of Matsumurasca onukii. Classification (NCBI taxonomy): domain Eukaryota; kingdom Metazoa; phylum Arthropoda; class Insecta; order Hemiptera; family Cicadellidae; genus Matsumurasca; species Matsumurasca onukii. The sequence goes on from CM032067.1 coordinate 18,805,938, forward strand.
TCAGTAACTGCATCAGTGAGTCAATGGGTGATGTGTACATTGTACTTGTTATGGTATTTACATATATGAATTTTCAAATTGTACACTGATAAATAAGTAATTTAACTCATTGGCCATATGTTGAAAAGCGCTTTCCGTGTTTTCTTTGACGGGTTTTATCACATGGCAATAGAAATACAAAGCTCTATCTATCATAGGAATTCACTAAAAACTTCCATTATACACGAAAAGTAAAAGTGTGTAACAGGTATTAAACTAATGTTTAAACTGTTAGCAAATCGTGGATTGGGCTCGGTTGATAAGATTTGAAGAAACAATATACATAATGTATAAGGCATCCTTGTTTACCCATCTGACTGCGAGTGGATTTGAATTTAATTTGCATAACTTCATCTCACTTATAATCCAGCTTTCAAAGCTCCTTTGAAATATTTTAGAAATATGCTAAAAATAAAATAATATTAGGTGCCAGGTTAGATTTTTATTTCGCTTCCTTTTTATATTTTCAGTGGTTAGTGGCATAACTAATGAATAATTTTAGTAAAAACTATTTCTCCGTTTAACCATTAATTAGATTATCAGCAAGATGATCACGACGTTTCGGGATCTGCAATCTGATCCGTCCTCAGGTGAAGAGTAAAGTAACCATAACACAGAACATTAGAAAACGAGAGCCTAAAGTTACTTTTCTCCTGAAGACGGGATCAGATTGCAGATCCCGAAACGTCGTGATCATCTTGTTCACTAACGATGGAAAATGTCCACAATAATAGTTTAAACTCTGAAATATTCCCATCATCAACAACAAACTTTAAACAAAGTACTTTCTCTGATTGATTTAAACGCTCTATTGCCTCGGTGGTGAAGGAAAAAAACTATTTAAACCCCTGTACATTGTTTATGTTATTTGTGAGCCTTTATTACTTTGGAGTTGTATACATTTTTGACCGACTTCAGAGAAACGGGGAGGTTATAAAGTTGACCTGCGGCGATTTTTAATTTTTATGTCTGTTCATGAATTATAACTCAACTGCCATACCGACCTGTCAATCTGATTTAAACTAGGCCTTAGTAACACATTTACTTTGGTACTAAAAACTATTTATAACTAGTTGTGCTGAGGCTTCTGCCCCCAGACTCCCTGGTTGCGCTTCTGCTGCTCAAGCTCGTTAGCACCTCAGCTACGGCCTCAGTGCCCATTGTACCTGCCATCCCGCCGGGTATTTTCAAAAATAATGATTGCAAATTGTGATTTGTTTAAAGGATTCTTAACAATATTTAATTGTTAAATGTCATGCCATTTTTAAGATTTTATCACCCATTTTTAACCTCTTCCTCCCTCTAAACAATTTGTAGACAACCATATTTTGAAATCAGCATATTTCTATACCCACATCGATTTTATGATTTCTTTTTATTTTCTTGCCCCTTAACCCCCAAATCCACATCAGCCCCCGGAACCCCAAAAATCACTAGGGTCTTTGAATTAATGGTATACAACTATGTGTCGAGTTTCAAACAAACTGTTGATATTTACTAATCATTTACTAAAAAGAAATATAACATGGGGAATTTGTACCCAAAACCCCATAAAAAATAAAAAATCTATATAATTTTATTCGTTTCCCACCTTCACACACTAAGGACCATTTCTATTCAAAAATCTGAACTATCCCAGCCATAGATTCCGAGATCTCAACACCCGGACAACCCTAACTGAAATACTAATAGTATAGATATACATACCTTCTTGAGAAATTCTTTGAAAGGTTTCAACATGTTGATATTGTGTAGGGTGCGTTTCCTGATACAGAGTAATACTTAATTTAGAAACTACTAGGTTTTCATATGATATAACTCTTCATTGACACCAATTCAATACGCAAATGAATGTAATTTCCTCAAGACTGGATTTCTTGTTTTGTACAACAACAGGAATCAATAACAAACAGAATGAAACCTCAACAACACAATAGATTTTATTATACATTTATAACAACAACAACACAATTATATTTAACCAATAAACGTATATTTGATACCAATCCTTCTTCTATTCATCCATTGCAGCCATATTTTTACCATTACCACGAACTGAAATTACTCACTGGACTGATTTGTTGATAACAGTTTAACTTGTAAATTACCATTTTAAATGATTCTGTCTGTGGCTCAGTAAGGGCCCCAGAACACCACTCTGGCCTTGTATTTGGGGTCATGCTGTGCTTATGATTAACACAATTTGTTTCACCCACTGGTTTCAGCCAAAATAAAAATACCATAGTTTGGAAATTGTAGCTGTAATAACCAGACCAAAATTATTGGAAAATTTATTAAAGTTAAAAACTTAGGTGCCAAATAACCACACTTTCTAATATAGAGTGACTTTCTGTAGGGGTTTCCCAATATACAACATTGTTTGTACATTATACACACATATACGTTTTATAAGTTGTAGTCAATTTATTTCCACACACTAAAAGTTTTTCATCAGGTTGAAGATCCAAGCAACTGGTTTGCCACTATGATGGTGGTCCTGTAATCCAGCTTCATGGAGGTCAGGTTTTGAGGATGATATAGGTCTAAAGCGGCTCAGATAGTCTCAGTGATCATCTGATGATACCCACATCAACTCCCACCATCGTTTAGACATATCAGACCATCACCTGCGTGGTTTGGAAGTCACGTTAAGCCACTGGTCCTTGTATTTCCATTAGTCATTGGGCTATTAATCAATGACCCATTCTAAGGAAGAGTCGGCCTTAGTTTGTAACAGGACTACACCTCATAACTCATTACTACCACTCATCACACTCATCCTCACCACATATTTGCCTTAAAATACACTCATAAAAGTGGTCGGCATCTCAAAATTATGATTTATACCACTTCACAAATTGGAAGTTGTTAATGTGTTTTGGATATTATTTATATATCGTTCTTCTACCCTTCTTCTAAAATTTTGAACCAGTTGAAATGTTCATAAAACGAAAGTTGACAGATAAACAATTGAACGATAAAAACACTGATTGATGGAAATTCAAAATTTATCTTACAAAAACTGGCAAGTGTTCTAAACAATCAACACTTCCCGGAATAAGAAAGCTTTAATGGCGTTAAGCTTCTGTGGTTTTAAGCCTGGATTTCATTTTCTCTTTCCTTATCTTGTACAGTAACCGTAACTTGGACGTGTTTTAATTATTAATTTACTCTAAAGTACTATTAAAAATCATCAATAATGCTATTAGGTAAATATAAACCAGATATTATTAGGTAAACCTATTAGACTCATACAAAATATGTTTATTATTTAAATTATTCCTCTGGGTTTCTCTGTCTTAGCTTTAGGGAAACCTTTTTCAAGAGTGAGCTTTTAGCGTTTACCTCTTAACTCGACAAAAGTGGAAAGAAGAAAGCTTTAGAAAATGAAAATTGATGGAAGGCAATAAAAATATACCTGAAATCATATAGCCACGTAACATAACTAGTTCTCATTGATCTATTTTAAATTAGACAAAATTCCTTTATACATTATTCCCGCAGTCACCACTTACATTAGTAATGTGACTAAACGGTAACGCTAGGTAAAGGTCGAGGTTGAGTGGTAGAGTGGGCGTTGTAGTCCTACCTTCACCTCGTTAAACAGGACAATCTTTGCCTTTTTACTTTTTGTATCCAAGGAAGCATAAGCTAGTTAATTATTATAACAGCTTAATTTATTCCTAGTGCTCTGAATGTCAAAGTGCAGAAATTCGGATTAAATAACTAAACAGAAATTACTTTAAAACAGTAGGTTATAGTGCAACGGGAGTTGTTTTGATCAGTTGAGACAGTAAAACTTACTATACAGGGTGAACCCTTGTGTTCGTGTATGCATCGCTATGAAAGCTCTATATTCAAAGAAAATTAAGATAAATACCAACAGAAATTACTTTAAAACAGTAGGTTCTAGTGCAACGGGAGTTGTTTTGATCGGTTGAGAGAGTAAAACTCTACTATACAGGGTGAACCCTTGTGTTCGTTTATGGCATCGCTATGAATAGCTCTATATTCAAAGAAAATTCGCTAATAAGATCTAAATCAGGCCCATTAGAAGAGTGGTTTCTCGAACCTCCTTGATTTAAAGTGAGTTAAAGTTAAACGGAGTTGGTTATTTCATTGCTTCGGGACAAGATGAATTGGGAAAGTTTGATGTTCCGGAGTTTGAACTGACTTTCTCACGACATTATGAATGTGTTGAGTCAAAGCTTTGGTTTGTTTGTTTATTTAACTTTCATCCTACGAGAAGAACTTTTAGTATCACTCAACACTAATCGAGTGTTAAACCATATCACAATTTGAAATGCCGACCACTCTCATGAGGGTATTTTAAGGCAAATATGTGGTGGAGGATGAGTGTGATGAGTGGTAGTAATGAGTTATGAGGTGTAGTCTTGTTACAAACTAAGGCCGACTCTTTCTTAGAATTATTCATTAATTAATAGCCCAATGATCAATGGAAATACAAGGACCAACGGCTTAACGTGACTTCCGAACCACGCATGTGATGGTCTGATATGTTTAAACGATGGTGGGAGTTGATGCAGGTTTCATCAGATGATCACTGAGGCTATCTGAGCCACTTTAGACCTATACCATCCTCAAAACCTGACCTCCATGAAGCTGGATTACAGGACCACGTTACGAGTCCCAGTCTTAAATACTGTATCATACCTGTGGTTAACATATGATTACTGATGTTTCCATCGTTTATGAGTGAACAAAAGTACAAGACGTTTCGGAATCTGGAATCTAACCCCATCTTCAGGTGAAAAGTTACCTATAACACAAATTATGAGAAAATGAGTTAGCTAAAAGAATCAAAGCAATACAAAAAAACAACAAAATACTGTACTTTTTAATTAGTAAGCGGTTGACCTCTAAACCATAAACAGCGTATAAGCTTAAATATTTCTCTAGTTCTGTTTTGAGTAGTTTTTATTCCTGAGAATTAATTCTTAACTTAAGATATTAATTAAATGTAGTTTCTAGATTAGTGTAGTTCTCTGAAGACGGTGGAATTTTAACTACTCGAAACGTTAGAGTAGTTTTTCTCCGAAAGTGGCAGGAAAAGTCCGTTTCTTTCTTTTTACCTACTAAACTGCTCTCCGCTACTATTATGAACTTCAAAACTAACACTTCAAGATTGTTATTCGTTTCTATAGTTATTTACTGATTTCGTGTAACATAACTACGAATGTTATTGTATTGGACCTTAATACATTTAGATAGGTGAAGGGAAACGAAAGTGAGAAATGATACATTTTTGAGATAAATTTGGACACGAGTCTTGTTTAGTTGCCAAAGAATGGCATATTTTTAATTCACTTTTAGCTCAATAAATGTAGTTTTACTATATAAAAGTGTCGTTACTATAACGAAAGAAAAGTAAAGATGCCACATTGCTGAGGCAGGAAACTCAACATAGTTGAGGCAGCTCACGCACAGAATGCGCTGCAAGGGAACTTTTAAGAGTCTCCAAGTAGAGCCACGCATAAGTTCTGTTGTTTTCGGTTATCTCTAGATTTGACACTTTGGAGTAATTGACATTGGACAAACTCGAGCCGAGTATGTCGCCGAGTGAAAGTCGGCAGCGCATTCTGTTGATGGACTGCCTCAATGATGTTAGTTTCCTGCCTCTGCCATTCCACATCTACGCGCTATCTACCTACCATAACATTGTCTTTGAACCTAAGCTCTAAGTTCCACTGCGCACAGCTGACTGAAGGTAATCTCTACTTTCATCAAGTCTTCACGTTCCTTCTGCATTTTAATCAACATACAGTTTAGCCTTACTCTGTGGCTTTTGCCAGAGGGTGTGATAAATAATCTAAGTTTTGAAAAGAGAGCTTTTAAAATGCATATATGATAAATAGGTCACAGTATTTTGAAATAACGCTTCATTTGACATTATTCTTAAGCATCGTTCTAAAGAAAAGTCATTTGTTTGTGGTCAGTCTCTAGGGCTTAACATATTAGTAGGTTTTGTTAAAATACTTAGTGGACGTAGTTTTTAAATTAAAAAACTTTATTTAAATTTCATTGTGTACTACTTTTAATCGCAAAAGGCAATTTAGGTATTAAAACTGCATTTTAAAACAAACGATGATATCATAAGATCTAAGGCTTGTTTAAACGATGATATGAAACTTCAAATATCTTACGTCAAAAAACAAATAAATAAAATTATGTTTTGCAATAATCTCAATATATCTAAATGAATCCAGTTCATAATTAATTGCATAACTCAAAAGGGCTGCTCAAACTTAATTTTTATTTTAAGTTTTCTAATGTTTACAGAATATTTTTTACAAGTAAAATGGAGAAAATCGCAAAATTAAAATTTGCAGAGTTTTGAAAATTGATTTTAGTTTTTCAATTTTACCATATGCCTTTAGTAAACAAACCGGAGCTGATAAATATTGAATAACCGTTAGTGACCATTTGTTTTTGTTGAAGTCTGTTGGGGATAGTTACAAAAATTAAATAAATAGTTGAACATATTTATTACAATTTAAAACTGTTATTCGTGAAAAGAATAAAGCAACGGCATGTTTTTTACTATAGACTAACCTCCAGTAAGATTACCTGTTCAAAGTTTAGCCGAACCGAGTAAAACTCTAAAATCCTCAAAAGAAAAGCAGTCGCCAGAACAAAAGACGCAGCCACACTAAAACAGCTGATACGCCTTTGTTCTCCATAGTAAACTTTCATTGTGATCACAACAAAATGAGCTATTAACTATAAGTCTACAACACGTCTTTATTTTATAGCTGGCCAGCTGATTACTGCCCAGAAGCTATAAAGTAAACGTTATGTTATCTCTACGACATATAGCAGACAAAAAATATATGGCGTTTGACTTAGATAAATAAAACCATTATCTTTGTTGTTACTTTGTTAGGAAGTGATCTTAACTTTATTAGGACAAATATAGATAATTTAAAACAATAAGTTCAATGTTTTAAAACCTAACATACTGTATATGGTGGTTGAAATGTGTATAATCTTACTCCATGAGTTCGTTTAGTTAGCTTATGGGTTCTGCTTTCATACAAATATTTACACACATAATAGACGGTTTCTATCTACAGCCAGACAGAGGTGAATGCAAACAGGAGATGAAACCGAAGTGAAAATACAAAGTTAATATCCGGTCCAAAGTGAACTTGTTACAGAGTTGACTGTTTGAATTTTAACCTCAGTGATATTTAGAATATGACATTTACTTTCGAAATCTACTAACGAATAAATTATAAAACGTATTTGTTTGTAAATAGTGGACCTTTATACAGTAAACACTGAAACGTTAGATTTACTGTTCTGTGTTGGTACGCCTGCGGTAGACACAGCTGACTGCTTATTGCCAACGTGACAACTGCAATATTAACCGGTGACGATCTTTGTCTTTATGTGCAATCTTACTGGGACTGGTGGCGTGAGCTTCATGGAGGTTCAGGTTTTGAGGATGATATAAGTCTAAAGCGGTCAGATAGTCTCAGTGATCATATGATGATACCCGCATCAACCCCACTATCGTTTTGACATATCAGACCATCACCTGCGTGGTTCGGAAGTCACGTTGCCGTTAGTCTTTGTATTTCCATTGGTCATTGGGTTATTCATTAATGACCCATTCTAAGGAAGAGTCGGCCTTAGTTTGTAACAAGACTACACCTCATAACTCATACCACTCATCACACACTTATCCTTCACCACATATTTGTTTAAACCCTCTCTGAGAGTGGTCGGCACCTAAATAGTGATTTAGTGGTAGGAGCGTTTTAGTAGTTTCTGCCGATTGAGAACAACAAATGTTTTTTTCGTGATTTATTTGTTTTGCACTTTGTAAAAATTAAAAAACATTGCGTTTAAAACGGTTTGGGTTTCTAAGACGCAAGAATAAAAGGAATTAGTCACAAAACATATGTAATTTTATTATTATTAAATTACGAACAAGCGAACGCAAAGCGAGTTATCATTTCAAAGTCAGTCTGTTTGGGGCTTTGTAATTCTAGGCTTAACATCTTCTTAACATTATCTGTATCAAGATTTATTATCTTCTTTTGTTTGATGAGAAATTTTCTGTTGCACAAAAGCATTCTGTATTGATACCTGTGTTGAGGTGTCTGAGTTATTGTATACCTAACAACTACGCTAAAGACTGAATATCTCCTTACAGATTTGTAAGCTGGTAAACCCACAATGAAGTGAACAGTATGTATTGTTGAAGGGATCTGGTTGCAATACAAAGGCAAGGAATGGATTCAAGTCTATGTGAATGAGCGCGTTTCAGACAGTGAGATGAGTTTCTCAATACAGTGTTCAGAGAAATTGTATTTTATTTATTTCAACGGCAAAACCCAATAATGAATGAAAGCTTTGTGCTTCATTTTGTCGATAAATTAAATAGTTATCGGTGGTTTGTAAGCGATTAGTATTATAACTCGTGTTTTATTGTAAGAAGTACGAAACCTCGGAGTAGTAAATGTAAACCAGGCTGACACGCAGCTAAGCGCTCTGGCGTGAGTGAATCGAATTTCCTTTGCAATTTGTTACTCTGATTCGCCTGCGCTCACAGCCTCGCTTTTGCCTAAGATTTGTATGTTTGATTACGAGGCTGTTGTTCGCTACGCTCACACGCTCACAGCCTTGACTCGGCCTTCGGGCTCATGCTTAGGGTTTTCGTAGTGGAAGTTATGATAAATATAATGAAAGGAAAGAATATTTTAATTTTAATAAAATTAAACCACTCATTTTATTGTTATAGCAAAAATTACAAAAAAAGTTTTTTGGTGACCTTTGTTTTATATTGATGTATATCAACAAAATACATATTTCTTTCAAATTTCATCAACATTCGACGAAATTGACTGTTTTTAGATCAGTAAACCCCTATTTATGGTGAAAATTTCTCCAGAAAACCCCCCTATTTCTGGTAGTTCGAATTTGCTGGTTAACGAATTCGACCAAGATTTTAACAAACAAACATTTGTACTAATTTTGGCAAAAATGAGACACAAGATGCAATTTGCAGAGATGATACACATATACATATGTATATATAGGGAAAAATTCTCAAAACGTGTTCTGGGAGTCAGTATTGTTGCATGCATATGGTCGCGGGCCCGGGAACCATTCTGGCCTAGCGAATTTTTCCTAAGGAAATTCGATAAAATATCGCTTAAACGCAAAAATAACTTTGAATATTGTTAGTTGCCCAGTTATGGAGCTAAGCCAGCTGTTATGCATAATAACTGTAATCAACATTGATTTATCTAATGTTAAATTATACGAACAATATAAACCTAAATACAAATAGTGTACATTCTTTAAGTAGACACAGTTAACGAACTCTACCCTGGAATCTTTAGAAGAGAGGAAGGAAAAAGTTAAATTAGGCAACTGGAAATATTTCAGCCTTAACCACAATTGTATTTACCCGCGTAAACTTTTCCAATTCAGCCTTGCCAATAAATCAGAGACTAGGCCTACCGTACATTTGCTTAACGCAGTTCCACAATACCTAGATACAATATCTGCTTTTATAAACAGCATTTTGTTGACAATCACATTGTTTCCTAACTTCAGAATTTAAACCTATTATTGTGAACATTTTCCATCATTAGTGACCAAGATGATCTCGACGTCCTCTTTTAGTCGAAGCTTACGATGATTACTTTAGGCTAGCCCATCTTCTAATGTTCTGTGTTATGTATTAGGTTACTTTTCACCTGAAGACGGAATCAGATTGCAGATCACAAAACGTCGTGATAATTTTGCTCACTAACGATGTAAAATGTCCGCAATAATCGTTTAAACTCTGAAATTCTCACATCGTCTACAAAAAACTTTAAACAAAGAGGTACTTTAAATATCACGTCTTGGTGGCGAATGTAATTGCTTAGTTTTGACATGTAGAACTGGTCTATTAACAAGTTTTTCTAAAATATCATAGGGCAAATGTTTCTTTATTCCTAAAAACTTTTGTAACAGTACAGAGAGATATGCAAAGAAAACTGCTGGTGGAAGAAACCTTGGTCACTTTTAAGAAAGGCAAATCGCACACTTATTTTGATATTCATTTTACTAAAAGTCACAAATATTTTAAGGTTTTTATTCAGTAAAACGTCCAGACCATAACTAGATAAACCTGAAAACACATAATATTTAGAACACAGTAAATGCAAGTAACAACCATACAAACTCAAGATAAAGCACGTTCAGTACTTTACAAGTTATGTTTAGAACAAAACAGTAATTTCAGAGCATTATTCTTTACTACGTCCTACAGGCTTTATGGTTTGAAATAAAACTTTGACGTTAGAATTTGTAGTTACTTTTCTGTTTTGATATAAAAGTACTAACCTTTTAGTGGCATATCTCACTATGTTTAATTTTCTCTGAGTACGGTTAGAATTAAGCTCTTAGTTGATGGAAACTTCAAGATAAGAATAAACTACCACCCTTTCCAACAAGATATACTTGCGCTTTCATAACAAAGGTAAATGTAACAGCTTTAAAATATTTAAATTAGAGATTGTGTTACAACAAAACCACAATACGATTAAACAAGTATTGACTTAACAATCGAATGAAAGCCTCATCAGGTTTAAACCCACAAACATATTACATGGAGCATCCGTAGTGATTGTTTTAATCGGCTTGGAGCAGAGTTGCCAACCTAAGTCAGCAACTCAATCTACAGTTAGAGACTACTGTAATAACTGGTCAAACATAGAGTTGAAAACCATTCCATTCCACTTAGTTAGGGATTTACATTCCAACTGATGGAACTATTGTTTTATTTTATTTTACGTGAATACAACGAGAGGTTTTTAATCCCGTTGCTATCGGTATTTGTGACATTAAATCTCATAGCTATATATGTGAGCTTCTTCTCTCATAAAAGAACCCAGAAGTGAAGGTTGGTATTCTTGCGGCAGGTTGAAAGGGAGCAATGTGTATTTGAAAGCTACTCCCGAGGGAGAAATACTCAACACAATCTCAATACATCTCTTCTGTCCAAATACTAGTCATTTCTCCACAATATCTACCAATGTCTACATTATAAATTAATAATGTATCACACTTTGATTATTGGTTTTCAATGTGTAAATAGCTATAAAAGTTCTTCTAAATTTAGATTTTATTTACAAATAAATGAATTTTTTAAAGGACAATGAGGTACAAAATAGGTAAATAAACACACTTTACGGTACCACAGAGACAGTAAAATGATACACAAAGATAACACTAACAAAAAAAAGAACGCTAGCAGGTTCTATCTCCAACAAAAGCATTGTTATAAAGAAAACAATGTTTAGTTTTAATATTTATAAAGTTCTAAATCCTTTCTAAAAGGGGTTTTGGCTACTAGAAGCATTACGAAAGTAATGTAGAATAGTTGAAGAACTCAGAATGAAACCTGAAATGGCAAAGGTATGTAATCCAGCTTAAACAACTCTCAGTACTGTCCCCAGTTGTAATGCTTCTGTACAGTTTCTGGTAAACCCTGTAGAATTCTTTAATATACGATTTTCTGGCATATACGTGGTTTTATTGTATTGCAGTGGATACATTAAAATATTTATAGTCTTTTTATCGTTTCAGAACTGTTGAATAATTAGACAACAACTTATTATATTGTTTTCGTTACTTGAATCTTATCACTATATCACTATTTGAGATGCCGACCACTCTCATGAGGGTATTTTAAGGCAAATATGTGGTGAAGGATGAGTGTGATGAGTGGTAGTAATGAGTTATGAGGTGTAGTCTTGCTACAAACTAAGACCGACTCTTCCCTAGAATGGGTCATTAATTAGTAGCCCAATGACCAATGGAAATACAAGGACCAACGGCTCAACGTGACTGAACCACGGTGATGGTCTGATATGCTAAACAGTGGTGAGAGTGATGCGGTATCATCAGATGATCACTGAGACTATCTAAGCCGCTTTAGACCTATGATTTTATCATTTCTAATTATTGTCTTATTTTCAAGCAACATGTCAACACAATTATTTTGTAAAATGGCATTAAACGTATGTATGTTATGTTATGTCATCCTCAAAACCTGACATCCATGAAGCTGGATTACAGGACCACGCCACGAGTCCCAGTCAATAGATTTACCAGTGGCAATAGATTTTCTTTTATGTCAAAAAACAATATATTTTGACAATTTATTTATACTCTAAACCACTCCTACACACTTACCAAATCCTTAATGTAAACAAACCTAACAACAAAAGCTTTCAGTTTTATTCGTAAATTCCACAATCCAAAAAAAAACTGTAACCAGTGGGATTAAAATAAGAAAGATAGCGGGACTTTGTAACAAGTGATAAATAAATCTACTGCTTTTTACACTACCCTACTTCTTAGTTGGTTCGTATGAAAGTGAAATGTTTCACCTGAAATTGAAAAAGATATCTTATTTATACGTCTCACGTACGAAGCTCTACGAACCTAACGGTCAGGACACCCGGTAGGTTTTTATCAAAGAAGTGTCCAAGGTACTTTTTAATTACATTGGGAACTAACATTAGTTATATATATTTCAAAACTCGAATTTTACTTTATAGTAGTTTCAACTTGTGATTATATGTTTGTTGTAGATAATAGACAATCAGTTTCCGATGGCAGTCAGCCAGAAGATGAATACAAACAGAGGAGATGAAACAGGAAGTGGGAATACAAAGGCAATATCCGGTCTAGAGTGGGGTTGTTTCAGAGGACGGTTTGAATTGCAACTCTAAATATGATCAAACCAAACCAACCTTTACTTTAATAGTGTTTAACTACAATACAACATCACGTTCATGTTAAAATAGGACGGGTTGAAAACGTAAATATACGTACATAAATTGTATAGGAAAAATATTACAATATCTGATATATCCTGTCCAAAATATATCTTTAAACTTCAAAATATAATAACCTTTTTTGAGCGTAGCCCTATAGTTGGCTAATTTGTCAATTCCCTCCTGGTTTCCAAGAATAATCCAAATATCCGTTCTTTTGAAATAAAATTACTACAAATACGTAATTATCAAATACGTCAAGTGGAAAGCTGTATAACTCCTTAAACAAGACAAACTTATCTTTACTTTTTACGCCTATTTTGTTATTTATGTGAACAGTTTTGACTTGGAACCGCGACCTGTTGCATCAGTGTTGTACTGAAGAAAGGAAGAAAGGTTGATCGTTGAATATTTTATCGCCTTGACACTTTCAAGCACTCCCCATCAGTTGCCTTGTTAGTTGCTTGTTAAGAATGTACAGTTTTGTTTGAATTAAACATAGACCTCTTCACTGCTTGTCAAAGAAGTAAAAATTACAGAAGTAGATAAGGAACGTTTTCGAGTTTAACTCTTAGAATTAAGCGGGCGGTGTCACAACTGTCTAAACTAAACGAATGTGCATGTTTGTATTCTCAAGCGACTATTAGATACATACATGGTTTTCATAATAACTCATGTCACAATATGGTACAATAATTCCTGTTCACATCGTGTCATAACCTCATAATAATTAGCTTGAAATATTTCGGTCTCGCTGAGTGCTATCTTCAATCACTGGTTCGCTGAAACTAATCTACTTGCTGTCTGCCATTCTATTGGTGGTAGGACTGCCAACCTTTCATTGGAGCAGGGATGCCAACCGTTCATAGTGGTTGGTTGTTCCTGTCACCACGAAAGGTTGGCAGTCATACCACCAATAGGATAGCAGACAGCAAGTAGCTGAGTTTCAGTCAATCAGTAAAGTATCTGAATGTGGTTCTACACAGCGAGACCGAAATATTTCCAGCTAATTATTTTATGATTTGACGTGTGAACCAGAAGAACTATATTATGTTTACTTTAAGTTAATAGTTTTTCATCGCCGCCTCACTCTTTATTAATAATGTTGTATATTACTAATAATGTTGCAAAATACTATTAAAGTCAAACCATATTTAAACATTATAATGCTGAGTAAAACAACACTGTTTAACGTTAACGAGTTGTTAAGAACTTGTTGAATATTTATCAGAGGAATTTGAATTTTATTCCTAAAAAAACTTGCTGAAAATGTAATCAAATTGGTGCAAATGAGGAATCGTTGAGACATAACAACTCTAATGTTGGAATGTGGAACGCACTTTCATCAATCGATCTGGTGAAGTATAAAAAACAAATTTCTGTGTTGTTAATTATTAAAAATGAAAATGAGCCGTTACTATTCAATTCAATTCAAAATATCTTTTCATAAAAAACAGTATCATTAGATAATAAATAGTGTCAAAGAATACATGCAAATAATACTGTTACAGTTACATCATTATGTAAGAAGTTACATGATTATATGAAATATCCCAAATATCATGAGTTAGACTCTAGCCTAATTAAACAATTGAATTATGGAACGTTTAACTATCTATGAACTCTCTAATTGTATAAAATAATTTTGGACAAGATAGTTTAGAGGTAGTCTATGGTAGTTTGGTGGGACTGGGACTCGTGGCGTGGTCTGTAATCCAGCTTCATGGTCAGGTTTTGATGATGATATAGGTCTAAAGCAGGTTAGATAGTCTCAGTGATCATCTGATGATACCCGCATCAACTCTCACCACCGTTTAGACATATCAGACCATCACCTGCGTTGGTCCTTGTATTTCCATTGGTCATTGGGCTATTAACTAATGACCCATTCTAGGAAGAGTCGCCTAGTTTGTAACAGACTACACCTCATAACTCATTAGTACTACTCATCACACCCATCCTTCACCACATATTTGCCTTAAAATACCCTCATGAGAGTGGTCGGCATCTCAAATAATTTAGTGATATGGTAGTTTGGTGGAATATAATTTTGATTTCGTGTGTTGTAACGATTATTTTTACATAAATAGAACACTTAGCCTTAAGAACAATAAAGTTTCAAAAATGAACAGAGAGCATAAAGGCATTATGGATATGGATTTAAAATGTTCCTGTAAGACTCCCTAAACTTAAGCCTACCAATTATTAAAATTTATTTAGAACAAACATCCTACGAATTTGTGTGTTAGAGTTTGAAGTGCCACATTCCAAATTCAATTTATTTTGAATGACCAAAATTTTGTTCAAAATATTCTATGGGATTATGTTATAGGTTTGTTATATTTCCCTCAGCGTATGTTTAAGAACATTTTGTCATAAAAAATAAATTGTATTTTAAATGGAGCATTTTAATTGATTTTGCCATCTTTAAATTGGTATAACAAAAAAAACGAGTCGATATAAAAGGTTTACTTTGCGTCGTTGAATTTGTTTTAAAATTTCCTTTCTTTTGAAGTTTCACAAGGAGGGTTTGTATTTAAAAAATGTGGGCCCCCGACCCGGATTTTGGGTGGGATGACGCAAAGTACGTAAAAGCAAACTTCATAATTCCATAAAACATGCACTCATCCCATAAATAAAGCTAGTATTCGTGTTCAACGAGTATAAATGATTAAAGGTAGAAATTATAAAACATCTTCAGTAGTGAATAAATACACGGACTGGTATAGCTTCTAAACGACAGTAGTCGTGTATTTATGTAACTTATCCAATCTAACTTTCCAGGTTAATCATATTAACGATACAAGCGTCTGGGGGGGGCATGCTTTGCCTCTTAATGTTTCCGTTTGGATGTTTGTAGCCAGCTGGTCTTTTGGAAAAGTTGACAATTGAGTGGTCTATCGACTAACTTTCATTTTGGTATACAGCCCAAAACTCTTTATTTAAAATCGTTCGCTCTAACCAAAATTTCTTTACGCTTAACAACAAAGCCTCTTGCTGTTTTAATGGTTATGTTATCTGATTTGTTTGATTAATCAAAGAATTATATATAGTACCAACCAGCCCCTTTTGACAGTAAAGCCTATCAAAGACATTCAGGTATGATTATTTTCAACAGGTGTTTAAAGCATTTGAGGAAACAAGATATGTTTTTCTCACAATTATAATTTTTATTGTAATTTCTATTATAACCAATTCTCTGAACTCGCCCGCCTGGATATAAGGTAAATATGAGGGATATATTGGCAACACTGATTGGTTTACAGTTGCCACATTTCCACGAGGCAGAGCCGCCAACACAATATAATAATGAGATTAATTCCCAACCTTACGGGAATGGACTTGTTTAGGCTAACTTTCTTTTATGATTCAGCTTATAACAAATGTATTAGAACTTCTTACTGTTCAATAAAAGTATTGTTACTATAACGAAGAAAATGTTGCAGTAGGTAGATGGTGCAAAGATGCCACATTGCTGAGGCAGGAAACTCAACATAGTTGAGGCAGCTCACGCACAGAATGCGCTGCAAGGGAACTTTTAAGAGTCTCAAGTAGAGCCACGCATAAGTTCTGTTGTTTTCGGTTATCTCTAGATTTTGACACTTTGGAGTAATTGACATTGGACAAACTCGAGCATGTCGAGAGCCGAGGGGTGAAAGTCGGCAGCGCATTCTGTGCATGGACTGCCTCAATGATGTTAGTTTCCTGCCTCTGCCATTCCACATCTACGCGCTGTCTACCTACCATAACATTGTCTTTGAACCTAAGCTCTAAGTTCCACTGCGCACAGCTGACTGAAGGTAATCTCTACTTTCATCAAGTCTTCACGTTCCTTCTGCATTTTAATCAACATACAGTTTAGCCTTACTCTGTGGCTTTTGTATACAGAGTGTGTGATAAATAATCTAAGTTTTGAAAAGAGAGCTTTTAAAATGCATATATGATAAATAGGTCACAGTATTTTGAAAATAACGCTTCAATTGACATTATTCTTTTAAGCACGTTCTTAAAGAAAAGTCATTTGTTTGGTGGTCAGTCTCTAGGGCTTAACATATTAGTAGGTTTTGTTAAAATATTCAGTGGACGTAGTTTTAATTAAAAAAAACTTTATTTAAAATTTCATTGTGTACTACTTTTTAATCGCAAAAGGCAGTTTAGGTATTAAAAACTGCATTTTAAAACAAACGATGATATGAAAACCCAGGCTTGCTATCTTGCGTCAAAAAACAAACATCTAAATAAAGTTATGTTCTTGCAATAATCTCAATATATCTAAATGAATCCAGTTCATAATTAATTGCATAACTCAAAAAGGGCTGCTCAAACTTAATTTTTATTTTAAGTTTTCTAATGTTTACAGAATATTTTTACGACAAGTAAAATGGAGAAAATCGCAAAAAATTAAAATTTGCAGAGTTTTGAAAATTGATTTTAGTTTTTCAATTTTTACCATATGCCTTTTAGTAAACAAACCGGACAGCTGATAAATATTGAATAACGTTAGTAAACATTTGTTTTTTGTTGACAGCAAGAAGTCTGTTGGGACAGTTAGTTTCATAAAAATTATAAATAGTTGAACATATTTATTACAATTTAAAACTGTTATTCGTGAAAAGAATAAAAGCAACGGCATGTTTTTTACTATAGACTAACCTCCAGTAAGATTACCTGTTCAAAGTTTAGCCGAACCGAGTAAAACTCTAAAAATCCTCAAAAGAAAAGCAGTCGCCAGAACAAAAGACGCAGCCACACTAAAAACAGCTGATACGCCTTTGTTCTCCATAGTAACCTTTCATTGTGATCTAGACAACAAAATGAGCTATTAACTATAAGTCTACAACACGTCTTATCTTTATAGCTGGCCAGCTGATTACTGCCCAGAAGCTATAAAGTAAACGTTATGTTATCGTCTATCTCGACATATAGCAGGCCACAAAAATATATGGCGTTTGACTTAGATAAATAAAACCATTATCTTTGGGTTGTTACTTTTGTTAGGAAGTGATCTTAACTTTATTAGGACAAATATAGATAATTTAAAACAATTTTAAGTTCAATGTTTTAAAAACCTAACATATATTTGGTCGTGGTTGTTAAATGTGTATAAATCTTACTCCATGAGTTCGTTTAGTTAGCTTATGGGTCTCGTTTTCATACAAATATTTACACACATAATAGACGGTTTCTACCTACAGCCAGACAAGGTGGAATGCAAACAGGGAGATGAAACCGGAAGTGAAAATACAAAGTTAATATCCGGTCCAAAGTGAAGTTGTTACAGAGTTGACTGTTTGAATTGCAGAACTATAACCTCAGTGATATTTAGAATATGACATTTACTTTCGAAATCTACTAACGAATAAATACATATTTTGTTTGTGAATAGTGGACCTTTATACAGTAAACACTGAAACGCTTAGATTTACTGTCCCTGTGTTGGTACGCCTGCGGTAGACACAGCTGACTGCTTATTGCCAACGTGACAACTGCAATATTAACCGGTGACGATCTTTGTCTTTATATGCAATATCTCACATTTTTTAAGTTGTTGCTTTTTTGAATCTCCTCGGTATAGGTGTTCAATTATTTTTCTGACGATTGAGAACAAGAAATAAAATACAACAAATTGTTTTTACGTGATTTTGACTGGGACTTGTGGCGTGGTCCTGTAATCCAGCTTCATGGGTCAGGTTTTGAGGATGATATAGGTCTAAAGCGGCTCAGATAGTCTCAGTGATCATCTGATATTACCCGCATCAACTCCCACCATCGTTTGACATATCAGACCATCACCTGCATGGTTCGAGAACACGATAAGCTTCGGTCCTTGTATTTCCATTGGTCAATGAAATATTAATTAATGACCATTCTGGGAAGAGTCGGCCTTAGTTTTTCGAACAAGCCCGGTAGGGCAACACAAACGAGTTATCATTTCAAAGTCAGCATGTTTGGGGCTTTGTAATTCTAAGGCCTAATATCTTTCTTAACATTATCTGTATCAAGTTTATTTAGTTTGTTTTTTTTACTATGGGCTAACCTCATTAAAATTACCTGTTCAAAGTTTAGGTGTCTAGAGTAAACTCTAAAATCCTCAAAGAAAAGCAGTCGCCAGAACAAAAGACGCAACCACACTAAAACAGTGAACGCCTTTGTTCTCCACAGTAACCTTTCATTGTGATCTAGACAACAAAATAAAGCTATTAACTATTGTCTACAACACGTTTATCTTTATAGTGAGATGATTACTGCAATAAGCTGTAAAAAAATTAAACGTTATTTATCGTTATCTCGACATGCAACAGGTCACAAAATATATGGCGTTTGACTTAGATAAATAATACCATTATCTTTGGGTTGTTACTTTTTGTTATAAGTGATCTTAACTTTATTAGTACAATTATAGATAATTTAAAACAATTTTAAGTTCAATGTTTTTAAAAACCTAACATATTTGGTCGTGGTTGTTAAATGTTAATAAATCTTACTCCCATGAGTTTGTTTAGTTAGCTTACAAGATTTTCGTTTTCATACAAAATATTTACACATAATAGACGGTTTCTATCACAGCCAGACAGGTTGAATGCAAACGGGAGATAGCCGGAGGTAAATACAAAGTTAATATTTGGTGGTTTAAGGTGAAGTTTAATAACAGGGAGAAGTTAGGACTACAAAGTCCTACTACCACCACTCAACCTCATTCTTTTACCTAGCGTTACTATATGGTCACAAATGTAGTTTTGACTGCAGGTATCGAACCCGCGCAAGCAGGTGATGAGGTCCGGAGTCGCGCACGATTTTTTTAACTCACAACAGGTCACTTGTGCGTAAACGTAAAGATGACTGACGACTATCATCATCTATCATTGGATGAGACAATGTACTGTCATGGGTTAAGAATCGAGTTCAGAAGACATAATGAAACCATAAACCTCTCAAAATTACCTTTGAGTGTTCCCGCAGAATCAAAGTGAAGCTTTTTTGTAAATTTCGTCACAAATTTATGGCGTCTGTGTCTTTCTTTCTTCTCATAACGATGTTCGGAACAAAAGAAAACCCTACAATTGATAAAATATAACAATTTATTTGGTTGCTCAATTGATAACAAAGTATTGATTTGTAAAGGGCTTGGTTTTTTGCAGGTTTCTATTGACTTCCGTTATAGGTAGCATTCTGAAACCTAAACCTAAAACATTGGCTTGGAAATGTACTTTTACCCCAATGATTGGATGATAATCTATACTGTGTTACGTATTCAAATCATTTTCTGTCTATTTAAATTCAAGTACCTCTTTAACTATAATTTGGTTCTAAACAACGAACGAATTTCCCAAAAGAACACTAAAGTTGGTTTTAACATTATGTCATAACCTCCCTCCCATTTTCAAATGAAACCTCCCCGTTGTGGCACCCTAAGAAGAAAGGGAATTTGAATTCGAGTTCAATGACGTTAAGAAAACCTTTTAACTCGACTGGTTCTTTTGCAATTACCTATTTAAGAACACAAAAATTAGGTTTAAATTACGTCTGTTTCCCTCACAGGATTTTCAAGAAAAATTTGTCATTAAAACAAAATTGTTCGTGAAATATTAAATTTTTAAACCTGATTTCTTGTTATCTTCAAACTAATTATTACAAAAACTTAGTCGGGATAAAACCTATTCTTTGCGTCTCGATAAAGTTTTTTTCTTCTTAGAGAGGCCACAAGGAAGCTTGTATTTTTTAAAATTGAGCTCCTAATATTGGATTAATAAGAAGAAACTAATTTGAAATCGATATGTATGTTATAATTTTCTTATGGGTGCCCTTTCAACAGCAAAGCTGCCTTTCATCAGATAACCTACAATTGAATACAAAAAATAGTTGTCACATAAACAGGCAGAAATATAAACATATGGCGTACAAAATTTAAAATTAAGAAAATATTAATATATAATAAAATGTATATAAAACTTCAAATTCTTGAAAGAAATTTGTTTGTTAGTAATTTTACATGTGTATTAATAGACCATCTTCATTGTTCATTAAATCTTCACGTTTGTTTTATTTATGTATAGGGTTTCCCAAGTTTTGAAATATCTTTTTGTGTGACTTGCTTTAAGAATTTTGATATTGCTTTTATTGATGGAATGATTTTTGATCTAAACAATGGTTGGCGACTGTGGACTTTTCAGGTCAAATTATATTTGCATATGTGAGAAATGTTCTTTTAAATCCTCGTTTCTAAAATTTCGTTTAGTCTGGCCTATATATTTTGTCACAATCATTACATTTATTTCGTATATTCCAGACTTTTTAATTCTTCAATAGGTTATTCAGGATTTTGTAATATGATTTTAGTTTTTGTTATTAGGTTTTGAACAGAAATATTTATATCACAGTTCTTTTTGAAGGAATTTTGAATTGCTTTTGAAAAAGGGTACTATACGGGCACTTCTCCAAGTTGTGGGTTGTTCTTTAATTACTGTACTGCCAAAGTCGTTCTTAATTTCTTTCTTTGTAAACTCTTCTCAGCATGTTGTACTAATTTTGTGGTAACCATTAAATATTGCTACTTTATTTATGTATTTGGGATTCTTTTGTAGCTTTGTAATTTAAGGAGTTATTATCACAATCTATGTAGTTTATAAATTTTACAGCTGACAGTCCCATTCCACGCTACGAGTTATTAAAACAGAATTTTCGTAATTAAATTTACCAATATATTTCTAAACAAATTTAATGTTGGTGTTGTTTGGTAAATTACACTGTTGCCTATCAGTTCACTTTGTTATGGTTTTGAGTACCTAAAATTGGTTATTCAGCCATAGGGGAGGCTGAAAAATATTATGACCATGTAGTTTACTAAAGAGGCCGCGGATGGGCAGCCGCGGGATACTCTGGGCACCGTTTATAACACACAGGTAAACGACGTTTTAACCGATTAACGTACTTAAATAAAAAATCTGTTTCGACAAAGCACTAACTATTAAGGTTGCTTCACATAAACTCTAAAGATTGTACTTTTGCCAAACAATAAATTATTAATTACGTTTATTAAAACTGGTTTTCCTCATAAGAACATAGAACTCAAATAATCGTAATACTGTACATATTTTGTTTAGCAAGGGAGTGTAACGTTTTGCTTCAATATGGACATTAAAGCTGTTAATGGATCTACGCTTCTATTGAACAATTTTCCCATTTTGGCTAGTAAATCTACTTAAAACATGGTTTGTAAATTTTTCCATGTTAAATTAACTATACCGGTTAGAGTCGCTCGTGCTCTATCCGGTTGCTTCTTATAAACACTTTAACTAATAATGTACAGTCGTACTGTACTTTTATTTACCAAAACCCTAATTTATAGCAATATTTACAGTAATTAGCATAATAATTTATCATCTTATAGTAACTCAGCAAAGCTAACAATTTCTTTAAACCTACTAAAACACTACATAAGAGATTTCGTATTTACCTCCGCTAACGATAAAATGATTTGATCACACGGAAACCAAACCTAAGCAAAACCAGCAACAGAGAGAAAGGAACAAAATGCCACAGGTAAATTGAGTAGAATAGTAGCGTGAAGCCTCTCTTCAGTACCAACTGCTACTGAACAAATCAAAATAGCCTTTGCTGATGCCGCATGGTTCATAGGTGCCAGCGTTCTAAGTAGCCTAAAACAAATTCCAGTACAGCATTTTAACCAATACTATGTGTCAAGATTCGTTTGATAGCGTCTGATTTACTCGTACCTAGTTAATTTCAGAACTCATGTTACAAATATAAAGACAGACGGTAGTGATTGTTCTTTTGAATCTTACTTTTTAGGTTAACCACAGTTACGCGGGAGGGTCGTTGGCAGTTCTGCAGACAGTGTAAACAGTGTGGACAGAAGCGTTCTCCCCACCATTACAAATACCCCGCCATATTAACTAAAGTGCGGCAAGTTGCATATCGTTAAAATTTATGTTCACAAAACAATGCTGCAAACCAAATTTTAATGGATTATTCCATTTAAAAGTTATTGCCGTTAAAACTTAAAATGTTTGACATTTTAACCGGCAATAACCTAAGTCAACCAATTTCCCAGAAACGGTGTTTGTCACATTAGATGTGTTAAAAATACCTTTCAACGTATACCATGTCCTATAGTCATCTGCAAAATCCGTTCTACACACCCCAACTGGTTGCACCCAACTGAATTGCCATCGGACTAACAACTAATTGAAAAGTAGTTTGTAGACCATAAAAAGGCCTGTAAAATTTCGTGCGTTTTAACCCGCACCGTTCAAAGTATTTAATTTTTTACCCAGTGCCTTGATTGTCGAAATAAGGGGAAATTTTCCCGATGCTCTGAATATCTTAAGTGAAATTTCCAGTTCTCTGAATGTCAGTGAAGAAATTCTGAGATAGTTTTCCCAAAATGAAACCCCCTAAAACTCACCTAAATTTTTGAATTTAGAAACATCCTTTCTTAGTGGGTACCGATATTTTTAAAATAGCTAAATACACGCTGCGTAATGGGTTAAACTCTTAAAACAAAGTTTCATTACCATAGCTTCAGCGTTTCAATTATAAGCGGTCGGTATGCCGTAAAACGATGTTTAGTGCCACTTTGGTTATGCATTTATTTTGTGGACGTTGTATGGATGAAAGACAGCACCTGCGTGATGGGTTAAATCCTTAAACAAAGAAGTTTCACCACCATATTTTCAGCCGATTTCAAGTTATAAGCGGTCCAATGGCCGCTTAAAACGTGTTAAATGCCTACTTTGGTCCCTCACCATTTATTTTGTTGTTTGTATGGGTATAAAATATAACTAGAACACACTGCGTAATAGGCAAAACTCTTAAACAAAGTTTCACCCTATAGCTTCAGCCGATTTTTAGAGATTCGATAAACGGTCCAAGATGCCTTAAAAGCTTGTTACAGACAGATGGACAGGAATTTTGTTGACGCCAGTTTCGGTCTTTGCAAATTAACCACCAAATCAATTAAAGATACTTTTATTTGTATGGATTAGGTTAAGCTGGGCGCAAAATGTATATTTTAAATACTAATTTGTTCCACAAATCTATGGTTAGACCTACCGTTATATTATGTCTTTGAAAATTCCTTAAAATTAAAACCAATTTTTAAAATTTGCATTGCCATTAAGCTGAATCATGAGGGTAATACTCATTATCTCGTCGAATAATACGTTCTGCCGTAAAACTGTTTTACTTTAATAGTCATCTTATGGACAATTTTATAAAACACTCAAGCGTTAGACTTTTAAAATTTGGCCTTGCCCATGCTTATACTTTTAATTCAGCTTTCAGCACTTTTAATAATCATTCATTTATCTTTTAGATTCTTAAATTGCTTTATTGAAGGAAATTGCAATTGCAGTTGCAGTATTGAAGAATTCGAACCTATAACCATTCTAGAACAGTAATTTATACTCGTCGTAACTGTTTCAACCATTCAACGTGAGGTAAGTTTATCTTAGTCTGAATAAACGTTGAATAAATCAGATGTCTGGGGCTAGTGATGAATTAACAGGACATCGTTATCTGAAGTTTACTACATAGGCGGCAACTGGATAGAAGAGGGGGTCAATATGGTGAGGGTGGGGCGCGGAGAAACTGGGCCAAGTGACCAATTTTTACATTTTAACAATAACTCGTAAACTTAGAGATACAAAAAAATGTTAGATATAAAACTTGTAGCCAGATAATTTTATTCCACACTAACGATTTTTCATCAGATTGAAGATCGGATCACTCATTTAGGCGCTAGTGGTCCAAATAGTAAGAGAGACATTACACGACCCATTTTGTATTCCCCTCAAAACCACCCTTAAATCAAAATTTTTACAAAACCGTTTCTTAGTGGGTGGTTTGGGCCTCCTAAACAGGTGTGCAAAAGTTCCAGCTCAGGCCCTGTGGTTTAGCTCGGCGATGATGAGTGAGTGAGTGAGGTGGTGGTGGGTGAGTCCAGTCAGTCGGGACAAAACCTTTTATAAAATATAGATTATACAGGGTGTACGATAAAAGTGTCTAAACTGATTACAGGGCACTATTAGAGCTAGAAAGACAGAAACAAACCTATCTGGAAATCGTATATGGAGATTTCCAAGGAAAAATATTTTAAGATTCTCAGTATACAGGGGTATTGTCAATGCTAGAAACTCACTGGGTCAAACCGGAATTTTTAAGCAAAGGTGGGTCATATTGTACATAGTTTTAATCAGAAGACAATTCTCACATTTTGAGCGAAACAATTTTTGATATGTTCGCGCCATTACAAGCCAGAGCTATGAACATGGAGTCGCGTAAGCTTTACAGGTTGCCCTGTGGTTAAACTAAATTGGATTAAAAATGGGTTACGTATTATTTTCTCAAAATTTGACGAGTTTTTAATGGTATGTAGTACAACCGTATTTTAAAACATTTCTAACCTTAAAATCGTTGTAAACAGTAGAGTCGCTATTATCATGAATAACTCAAAGACATTAAATAATTAATCATACATATGCCTAGTCACAACGGTCAAGCTATAGTGAGAGCAAGCAATGCATGATTCAGATAAGGGAGACAGACATAAGTGCATTTCCATGTGAAGAGAGATTTATCAACAGAGATTGGAAGCTTCACACGCCATTCCGCTGTGGACACTTTAGACGATTTTCAATGGAAAATATCAGTAAAAATTGATTGTATTATTCAATTGTCGATTAATACTTAATATTCAAGTGCATACTTTATTTTTACTGATTCAGATTATTATAATAACATGCATTTAGTTTTGGCAAATCTTTTTGGAAAATAAGATATTCATGACGTCCGTACGGTAAAGCCCACAACCGGGGACATGCATCGTAGCGCACCTCACCTTACGTTCCTTTTGTAAATATCTCGGCAAATGTCGTTAGCCAGACTACCGGAAGTACCCTTTTTGGGATTTAATATGGTAATTAAATATGGCCATGATCTCTTGACCTAAGTAAGTCTTGCGCCCTCTTGACGTGGGACTCGTGGCTGGTCCTGTAATCCAGCTTCATGGAGGTCAGGTTTTGAGGATGATATAGGTCTAAAACGCTCAGATATTCTCAGTGATCATCTGATATTACCCGCATCAACTCCACCATCGTTTAGACATATCAGACCATCACCCGCGTGGTTCGGAAGTCACGTTAAGCCGTTGGTCCTTATATTCCCATTGGTCAATGGGTTATTAACTAACGACCCATTCTAAGGAAGAGTCAGCCTTAGTTTGTAACAAGACTACACCTCATAACTCATTACTACCACTCATCACACTCATCTTTCACCATATATTTGCCTTAGAATACCCTCATGAGAGTGATTGGCATCTCAAATAGTGATTTAGTGATTTTTAAAAAAAAAGGTTTTAATCATCTTTAAACAGTAAATTTCATCAGATTTTCATGAAATTTAAAAAATATGTATTTAATAGTATCTATCAATATACCAAACATTATGAGAATTAGAGTTGTTTAAAAATGACGGTCCAAAAAGTAAATTTTCGCTCTAACAGCGTTATAAGTAGTCCAATTTTAATGAAATTTGAAAAAATGTTCCATTCAAGATTCGAAGTAAAACGTGCAGTAAAAGGCCACGTAACTTTTATGGCAATAAGGAAATAGACTTGCCTTGCCAATTTTCATACTCTCCCATAGTTACAGTAGAATCTTCTAATTCAAGCATCATCCTGGTTAGCAAAATCCTGTGGCGATTTAGTTTGCAAAATCTTTTCTCATATGGGTTAAATTTTCTTAATTAGTTTTGGATTCGAATTCCTCGTGAAGTATCAAGCCCCAAATTATTATTTTAACTGTTGTGTTACGAACAACAGCAGATGTATCAAAGGCCAATGACTTACAGAGAAATGTGGTGGGGGAAAGGTCGAAACATGACCTTTATATCGTCAACAAACAGCTGTGCATAAATAATATCACGGCTTTACCCACTTTCACGATAGTTTCATTGCTTAATTACAAAAGATGCAATACAACAAACAACAACAATTAGTTTAATGCCAAATTTACAATAAGTATTGTTTTGAAAATATCCCAAATACCTCATGAGTAAGACTCTAGCCTAACTAAACAATTGAATTATGGAACGTTTAACTATCTATAACCTCTCTAATTGTATATAACTAATGTTGGACAAGATAGTTTAAGAGGTTAGTCTATGTTAGACTGGGACTCGTGGCGTGGTCCTGTAATCCAGCTTCATGGAGGTCAGGTTTTGATGATGATATAGGTCTAAAGCAGGTTAGATAGTCTCAGTGATCATCTGATGATACCCGCATCAACTCTCACCACCGTTTAGACATATCAGACCATCACCTGCGTTGGTCCTTGTATTTCCATTGGTCATTGGGCTATTAACTAATGACCCATTCTAAGGAAGAGTCGCCTTAGTTTGTAACAAGACTACACCTCATAACTCATTAGTACTACTCATCACACCCATCCTTCACCACATATTTGCCTTAAAATACCCTCATGAGAGTGGTCGGCATCTCAAATAGTGATTTAGTGATATGGTAGTTTGGTGGAATATAATTTTGATTTCGTGTGTTGTAACGATTATTTTTACATAAATAGAACACTTAGCCTTAAAGAACAATAAAGTTTCAAAAATGAACAGAGAGCATAAAGGCATTATGGATATGGATTTAAAATGTTCCCTGTAAGACTCCCTAAACTTAAGCCTACCAATTATTAAAATTTATTTAGAACAAACATCCTACGAATTTGTGTGTTAGAGTTTGAAGTGCCACATTCCAAATTCAATTTATTTTGAATGACCAAAATTTTGTTCAAAATACTCTATGGGATTATGTTAAAGGTTTGTTATATTTCCCTCAGCGTATGTTTAAGAACATTTTGTCATAAAAAATAAATTGTATTTTAAATGGAGCATTTTAATCCTGATTTTGTGCCATCTTTAAATTGGTATAACAAAAAAAACGAGTCGATATAAAAAGGTTTACTTTGCGTCGTTGAATTTGTTTTAAAATTACCTTTCTTTTGAAGTTTCACAAGGGGGGGTTGTATTTAAAAAATGTGGGCCCCCGCCCCGGATTTTGGGTGGGGTGACGCAAAGTACGTAAAAGCAAACTTTATAATTCCATAAAAACATGCACTCATCCCATAAATAAAGCTAGTATTCGTGTTCAACGAGTATAAATGATTAAAGGTAGAAATTATAAAACATCTTCAGTAGTGAATAAATACACGGACTGGTATAGCTTCTAAACGACAGTAGTCGTGTATTTATGTAACTTATCCAATCTAACTTTCCAGGTTAATCATATTAACGATACAAGCGTCTGGGGGGGATGGCTTTAATGTGCTTTGTTTCTTAATGGTCTTTTGTTGGAGTGGCATCCTAACTTTCTTTTTGGTATAAACTCTTTATTTAAAATTGTTCGCTCTAACCAAATTTCTTTACGCTTAACAACAAAGCCTCTTGCTGTTTTAATGGTTATGTTATCTGATTTGTTTGATTAATCAAAGAATTATATATAGTACCAACCAGCCCCTTTTGACAGTAAAGCCTATCAAAGACATTCAGGTATGATTATTTTCAACAGGTGTTTAAAGCATTTGAGGAAACAAGATATGTTTTTCTCACAATTATAATTTTTATTGTAATTTCTATTATAACCAATTCTCTGGAACTCGCCCGCCTGGATATAAGGTAAATATGAGGGATATATTGGCAACACTGATTGGTTTACAGTTGCCACATTTCCCACGAGGCAGAGCCGCCAACACAATATAATAATGAGATTAATTCCCAACCTTACGGGAATGGACTTGTTTTAGGCTAACTTTCTTTTTATGATTCAGCTTATAACAAATGTATTAGAACTTCTTACTGTTCAATAAAAAGTATTGTTCTCCAAGGAAACATGTATGAGTTGGTTTTTAATTATTATACAAGGGTCCAGTATGTCATTAGAACTTGATTCGGACTGCGGACGTAAAGATTAAACCTTGAAAAAGGATCAAACCAGACAGAATAAGACGAGAACATCTCGTTTGAAGCAAATGTAACAAGGTACAGTTTGTTTAACGAGATGAAGTTAGGATTGCAAAGTCCTCTCTACCACTCAACCTCGACCTTTACCTAGCGCCACCGTACAATCACATTACAAATTATAAGTGGTGACTGCGGGGATCGAACCCGCGCCACCGGAGTGATGACATCCGGTGTCGCGCGCGATACCGATCCACCACGCATCCACTATAACGTACAGTTGGGTTTCAGTCGCATATGCACTTCGAAAGACCACTAATTCGGTCTCCACTGTAAATAAACTTGATTTCTACATATTTTGTTTACATTTCCTCTACCCACCAAAAGGTGCCCAATGTCCATCGGGGACATTTTTGAGATCAAAGGAAAAAGGTAAAAAGTTTGTCTTGTTTAACGAGGCGAAGTTAGGACTACAACGTCCACTCTACCAGTCGACTTGACCTTTACCTAGCGTTACCGTATAGTAACTTTACTGCGGGGTCGAACCCGCGCCAGCGGAGTGATGAGCTCCGGAGTCGCGCACGATTCTAACCCACCAAGGGTCCGCTAAGTGAAGTGATACGCGTAGAAACAAATCAACTTCACTAGCATCTAAAACTTCCAGAATATAAAAAGCTGTATTAAACTCATAAACAATCTTGAAGAATATTCTCAGAAGCGATGTAATTAAGTTCGAGGTAGGTTAGAGTAAGAGCGTTAAATCCCGGGTTTAACTGCGAGTTAAGGCTTAGAACCGTTAACACTTCCGTAGTCTTGAGAGACACTTAAACTGCAGATAACTTCATCCACCTTCCTTTCTCTAGCTTAACTGAAACTGTATTGAAACCTTAATGCACTTAGTGCAAATGCCTTGGATTCAAACCGATCAAAAACATAGCCAACGCGCAGCCACAAGCGATACCGTGAATCTTAGGGAATGTTCTATAACGGGGAAGGGGATAGTTTACACCGGAATAGCTTTTTGGGAGGGAGGGGTGTTTTCATTTGGAATACGTAATTGTGTATTACATTTTGAATAGTAGCAACTCATTTGTATGCATTTCCTAGTTACTGTTGGTGTACAAGTAGGGTGGGTAAAAAATAGGAAGATTTTTTTCGCATGTTAAAGAGAAACTTGTTTACAAATCCGTTGTTCAGTGCAGGTTGGTTATGTTTGCAAGTGACTGGGACTCGTGGCGTGGTCCTGTAATCCAGCTTCATGGAGGTCAGGTTTTGAGGATGATGAGATACCCCACCATCGTTTAGACATATCAGACAATCACCTGCGCGGTTCGGAAGTCACGTTAAGCCGTTGGTCCTTGTATTTCCATTGGTCGTTGTGCTACTAATTAATGACCCATTCTAAGGAAGAGTCGGCCTTAGTTTGTAACAAGACTACTCCTCATAACTCATTACTACCACTCATCACACTCATCCTTCACCACATATTTTCCTTAAAATACCCTCATGAGAGTGGTCGGCATCTCAAATATCGATATAGTGATTTTTATTAAACTTTGTACTGCAGAAAATTTACAATAGACACCCGTACGAGTATACTGGTTTTCAAAACAATGGTGGTTTATATAAGTTATAGTGAAAGTAAATAGTAGGCTACTTAAACTTCTCGAGACTTGAATGTGAATACAAGAGATTGAGATAAAGAAGGAATATGATATTCTACGTGGCTTGAATCTGCGTTGCTAGTTTATATTGTTTGATCGTGTTGTGGTATATTGTAAAGGGGTTACTTCTATTGTCTCTAATTGTCGATGTACATTATCTGGAAAATAAGTCGATCCTAAGCACTGAAGATGATCGGTCAGATTAACCAGCGTAATACAACAGCTAAAGGTTAAAACAGTAGTTACATTTAAAGTATTTCAAATTAAATACAATTGAATGTATTCAATATATTGATATTATTATTATTATGTCAAACAGTATCGTCGTCACTGGCCCAAAAGGTGTCTTTAAGTGTTTGCTGTTTAAATTTCTCTCTGAAACGTCTTGGAAGTTTCACTTGTGAAGAAGATCGTATTAAAACAAAACACTACTTTGGGTCCAAGAATGGAAATAAAATATTTCATGGCAAGCATAGCAAAAATACTCAATTAATCACTATTAGAGATGCCGACCACTCTCATGGAAGACATTTCAAGGCAAATATGTGATGATGGATGAGTGTGATGAGTGGTAGTAGGAGTTCGAGGTGTAGTCTTGTTACGAACTAAGGCCGACTCTTCCTTAGAATGGTCATTAATTAATAGCCCAATGACCAATGGAAATACATGGACCAACGGCTTAACGTGACTTCCGAACCACGGTGGTGATATATCTTAACGATGCACGATGGGTGGAGTTGATGCGGGTATCATCAGATGATCACTGAGACTATTTGAGCCGCTTTGAACCTATATCATCCTCAAAACCTGACCTCCACGAAGGATTACAGGAACACGCCACGAGTCCCATGTCCCGCATGATAGGCTCGATTTGTAAATCGGGAAATATTACACGCCAACACAAACTCAAGTCTTCATCAATAAAAGAGACACTGCATCTAAACCACAATTTTATATCAATAAAAAGACACTCGCAATAACAGTTTAAACAGTCCTCTCTGAAACAACTCCTGTGGATGGATATTGGCTTTGTATTTCCACTTCCGGTTTCATCTCTCTCTGTTTGTATTCATTCTTTGTCTATCTGTAGGTGGAAACTGATTGTCTATTCTGTGTGGTGGCAATGCACAATATCCAAGATTCAGTGATATCAGTTTGCCGTTTTTCAACAAAGTTGATATAATTCTATATTCTCTGCTGTACGTCTTCAAAATATTATTTATGCATCACGTAAAACTCTTAGCTAATTTCCAAAGGAAAAAGAGCTATTCATGTCTAACATCCATTTGGTTTGGTTTGTGTGTAATTTTACTAACCTGATACACCGACCACCCCTAAAAAAGATATTTTAAGGTGAACATGGGATGAATGGAGAGTGTGACGGGTGTTTTTCTGGATGATGAGGTGTAGTCTGTCACAAACTAGGGCCGACTGTTCCATGATTGGATCATTGAGTTACAACCCAACGAGCAATGGAACAAGCTCGGCGCTCAACGTGACTTTGCGAACCACGAGGAGCCGCCAGACATCGCTTGGCTGGAGCGAGCAGTGACGACCAATCACAGCCGTGAATCAAACTGACCAACTTTAACAGAGAACAAAAATTCCCCTATTTATGCTAGCCGATGGGTTGGCAAGTTAAATTCATGGCTGTGATTGGTCGTCCGCTGTTCCAAGCCAGCCAATGGCACTGTCTGGTGGCTGGTCAAGCAGTGTTCAGCTGTCACTGGCCGTGGACGTTCTTGATTTATCTGTTTGTTTTTTTTTTTATTTCGTACAGTTTTGTACATGTTGTATTTAGACAAGTTGTAAATTTCGTTATCTGTGTTGTTGTAGCCTGTAGACCTTATGGGTATTGATGTCTATAGGCTACAACAACAAATGTCAGTAATTGTCAAAAATTTATCATAGGATCTTTAATTATTAATTATTTTGAAAAATTTACAAAATGGCTGTTTACAGCTAAACTAAGCCGGATTCAAAAGAGTATTCCTGGACATTTTCGACTTATTTTTGTACGTAGAATTTGGTTTTGCATAACACGCCACACTTTTGTGACGCCCTGAATACACCCCAATAGGATATTTGCACTAAATGGTTGTACTTAAATCTTCAAAGCACCAAAGGGTAGTTAAACTGTTTTTATCTTTAACAAACTAACGTTAACAACAAGCGCTTCATCAGTCATACGGAAATAAAGTGGATTCTGATTCTGATCGGCCTTAGTTTGTAACAAGACTACACCTCATAACTCATTACTACCACTCATCACACTCATCCTTCACCACATAATACCCTCATGAGAGTGGTCGGCATCTCAAATAGTGATTTAGTGATTTATAGTGATCCTGACACAAGACTTAACATAGCACCCACGGTTACCAACACAACTACTCCTAGTTGAATTAAAATTGAAATAATTTTAAATTCCACATTGTTATAAAGCGAGCGATAAATACAGCAAAAAGAAACACTGCATTCAAAAGCCTTCAGGCTTTTAGTAAATTAGTTATTCTTTTGAAATGAAACCCAAAGTAACCCAGCTACTTTAGGCTGCACGCAAACTTTTAATTGGCAAAGTTAAAGCGAAGATTTTTTGTGGTGAACACAGAGTCGCAGGTGATTGTAACAAGTTAAACTTGTTTCAGAGAGTTTAACTTTGATTTGTTTTTGCGTGGGAGTTTCTCTACTATATAAATGTATGGAATTAGTATCACTAAATCACTATTCGAGATGCCGACACACTCATGAGGGTATTTTAAGGCAAATATGTGGTGAGAATGAGTGTGTGATGTGGTTGTAATGAGTTATGAGGTGTAGTCTTGTTACAAACTAAGGCTCTTCCTTAGAATGGGTCATTAATTCATAGCTCAATCAATGGAAATCAAGAACCAACGGCTTAACGTGACTTCCGAACCACGCAGGTGATGGTCTGATATGTCTAGTTGATGGTGGGGAGTTGATGCGGGTATCATCAGATGATCACTGAGACTATCTGAGCCAGCTTTTGACCTTATATCTCAAAGCTGACCTCCATGAAGCTGGATTACAGGAACACGCCACGGTACCAGTCAAAAATTAATCTATACAAAAGAATATTTAATTCAAATCAAAACATAGTGCTACTGAGAATCCTAGCGAATTTACTATACAGGGGTAGAAATTACACCGATAATGCTCTTCCTTTTTGAATATTTTTTGGACCCTTGTAACCTCCCTTCAGATTGCATTTTGCTCTGAATCGGTACAATTGTTCCTTCCGTAATAACCTATATTTATGTATGGTAACTAGCAAAATTGGTTTTCAAGCGTGCCTTTTGAAGGAGGGACCTTTTCTTGTTTGCTGTAAACACTGTATTTACGAACTAGATTCAATCAAACTTAGATTGAAAGCTTATGACACGTTACCCAACATGTATACTACAAAACAAACATAATCCGCTCAGCCAGACCAAGACAGATTTAGCGGACTCGTGGCGGGTTGGAATGGTGCGCGATTCCGGAGCTCATCACTCCGCTGGCGCGGGTTCGACCCCCGCAGTCACCACTTACATTTGTAAAGTGACTATACGGTAAGGCTAGGTAAAGGTCGAGTTTATATTGTTTCCAGGGGACTTGTAGTTCACTTTCAACCCGTTAAAGAAGACAAACTTTACCTTTACCTTTTTTTACAGATTGTACTGAAAGTCGTTTTTAAGCCACCATCTTGGTTTGGTTTAACGGAATTATATACATTAAGTACATAAGTTTTACTATTTTATTCAGGAAGTGTTGGGAATAATGTTTCTTCTACGAAGTTTCGTTCTCTCTGCCAATAAAAATAAATAACTATATTTCCTCTGAAGAGTTTCTAACAAGATCAACGATATTTACTAATACGTATTACACTGAAAGGTGAAAACACTGTGTACTACTTTTAGAACCTCATTGCAACTTTTTGAAAAGCAACCAATTCACCTACACTTAAACTCACATACAAACTGGTTACAGAAGACACTGACAGCCAGTTGCGAGAGTTTCGTGTTCACATTCAAGAAGACTGAGAAGCAATATTGCAAAGTGAGCAGCAGATTAAAATGTGGACTGAATGTGGCAACTGGAAACTTTGTCAAATCCAGGATTACTTTCAGACTTGTGAGTCCGTTTGTGACGTCACATCTACTGTAGGACTTTACTATAGTCGGATTAAGCGTTTCTGAGTGCAAATCAAAGGTATAAGACTTTCAAAGCCATTTTTCCTTTAATCGAACTGTATCGAAAAGAACTTTTGTCATTTGGCTTTACGAACAGCTGCTAGGACACATTGCATTGACGACTTAAAGCTGCATTTGTTCAGGAAAATGATAAAACGATTTTGTATGATCTTTATATGGCAAGGACATCAGCTGTTCCTATGGTTTTGTTTGATCGTGTTATTTAATTTGTATATTGTAAAGAGGTCGTCTATTGAAAGAACTACTCTAATTGTCGATAACACATTATCTGAAAAATAATCGATCCTAAGCACTGAATGATCGGTCAGAATGAACCGGCGTAACAACAGCTAAAAGGTTAAAACAGTAGCTAAAAATTGTTTCAAATTAAAATACAATTGAATGTAAATTCAATATATTGATATTATTATGTCAAATGGTATCGATCGTCCTCGGCCCAAAGTGTCTTTTGATGTTTGCTCATTGGGTCCTCTGACCACGTCTTGGAAGTTCAACAGCTGAAAGATCGTATCAAAACAAAACCTTCACTTTGGGTCCGAATAGGAAATAAATGTGTACCTTAAAATACTCAATTAATCACTATTGAGATGCCGACCACTCTCATGAAGATATTTTAAGGCAAAATATGGTGATGGATGGTGTGATGAGTGGTAGTAACGAGTTATGAGGTCTTGGTCTTGTTATTTCGAACTAAGGGCTAAAACTCTTCCTTAGAATGGGTCATTAATTAAGCCAACCAATGACCAATGGAAATACAGGACCAACGGCTTGTGACTTCCCGACAGCGTTGATTCTGATATCTCTTAACGATGGTGGGGTTGATGGGGCATCTAATCCAGATGATCACTGGCTCATCCTTCATCAAACTCTCACTCGCATCTGGCTTTAGGTATATAATAAAAGACACTCGCAACCACGGTTTAAACAGTCCTCTCTAAGAACAGTAACTCCACATGGACCGGATATTGACTTTGTATTTCCACTTCCGGTTTCATCTCCTCTGTTTGTATTCATTCTTTGTCTATCTGTGGGTGGAAACTGATTGTCTATTCTGTTGGTGGCAATACAATATCCAAGATTCAGTGATATCAGTTTGCCGTTTTTTTCAACGAAGAATGAATAAACTCTATTATTGTTCTCTGTTGTACGTCTTCAAAATATTATTTATCATCACGTATGTACTCGCTAATTTCCAAAGGAAAAGAGCTATTCATGAAAATCAACATCCACATTTGGTTTGGTATGTGTGTTTGTATGGGTCTCTAGGATGATTTCCAAATTTTAGTTTCGCGATAATTGACAATTTCAATGCAATGTATGTTTCACTAAATCACTATTTTGAGATGCCGACCACTCCATGAGGCTATTAGCCAAATGACCATTCCTAAGTAGAGTCTGCCTTTATTTGTAACAAGACTACCTAATAACTCATTACCACCACTCATCATTAACTCATTCTTCACTCACATATTTGTGAATAAAACACTCAAGAGAGTGGTCGGCATCTCAAATAGTGATGGTAACGCTCATTGCAACTTTTTAGAAGCACCAATTCACCACACTTAAACTCACGATACAAACTGGTTACAGAAGACACTGACAGCCAAGTTGCGAGAGTTTCGCGTTTCACATTCGCAAGAAGACTGAGAAGCAATATTGCAAAGTGAGCAGCAGATTAAAATGTGGACTGAATGTGGCAACTGGAAACTTTGTCAAATCCGGGATTACTTTCAGACTTGTGAGTCCGTTTGTGACGTCACCAGTCTACTGTAGGACTTTTTACTATAGTCGGATTAAAAGCGTTTCTGAGTGCGAAAATCAAAGTATAAGACTTTCAAAGCCATATGTTCCTTTAATCGAACTTATCGAAAAAGAACTTTTTTGTCATTTGGCTTTACGAACAGCTGCTTTAGGACACATATTGCATTGACGACTTAAAGCTGCATTTTTGTTCAGGAAAATGATAAAACGATTTTGTATGATCTTTATATGGCAAGGACATCAGCTGTTCCTATGGTTTTGTTTGATCGTGTTATTGGTATATTGTAAAGGAAACGTTTGAAAGAACTACTCTAATTGTCGATAACACATTATCTGAAAATAATCGATCCTAAGCACTGAGATGATCGGTCAGAATGAACCGGCGTAACAACAGCTAAAAGGTTAAAACGAGTAGTTAAATTTAAAATTGTTTCAAATTAAAAATACAATTGAATGTATTCAATATATTGATATTATTATTATTATGTCAAACAGTATCGATCGTCACTCGGCCCAAAAGTGTCTTTTTGATGTTTGCTCATTTAAGGTCCTCGACCACGTCTTGGAAGTTCAACAGCTGAAAAGATCGTATCAAACAAAAACCTTCACTTTGGTCCTAGAATAAAACAAAACCTTAAAATACTTCATTAATCACTATTAGAGATGCCGACCACTCTCATGAAGATATTTTAAGGCAAATATGGTGATGGATGAGGTGATGAGTGGTAGTAACGAGTTATGAGGTGTAGTCTTGTTACGAACTAAGGCCGACTCTTCCTTAGAATGGGTCATTAATTAATAGCCCAATGACCAATGGAAATACAAGGACCAACGGCTTAACGTGACTTCCGAACCACGCAGGTTGGTATTATGTCTTAACGATGGTGGGAGTTGATGCGGGTATCATCAGATGATCACTGAGACTATTTGAGCCGCTTTAGACCTATTCATCCTCAAAACCTGACCTCCATGAAGCTGGATTACAGGAACACGCCACGAGTCCCAGTCTCGCATGTTAGGCTCGATTTGTATAAATCGGGAAATATTAAATTTATTTACGCCAACACCCAAACTCAAGAATCTTATCAATAAAAGAGACACTGCATCTAAACACAATTTATATCAATAAAAAAAGACGCTCGCAATAACAGTTTAAACAGTCCTCTCTGAAACAACTCCACTGTGGACCGGATATTGGCTTTGTATTTCCACTTCCGGTTTCATCTCCTCTGTTTGTATTCATTCTTTGTCTATCTGTGGGTGGAAACTGATTGTCTATTCTGTGTGGTAGCAATGCACAATATCCAAGATTCAGTGATATCAGTTTGCCGTTTTTCAACAAAGTTGATATAATTCTATTATTGTTCTCTGCTGTACGTCTTCAAAATATTATTTATGCATCACGTAAAAACTCTTAGCTAATTTCCAAAGGAAATAGAGCTATTCATTTCTAACATCCATTTGGTTTGGTATGTGTGGTGTAATTTTACTAACCTGATACACCGACCACCCCTAAAAGATATTTTAAGGTGAACATGGGATGAATGGAGAGTGTGACGGGTGTTTTGATGATGAGGTGTAGTCTCGTCACAAACTAGGGCCGACTGTTTCCATGATTGGATCATTGAGTTACAACCCAACGAGCAATGGAACAAGCTCAAGCGCTCAACGTGACTTGCGAACCACGAGGAGCCGCCAGACAGTCATATTGGCTCAGTGCAGCAGCGACGACCAATCACAGCCGTGAATCAAACTGACCAACTTTAACAGAGAACACAAAATTTCCTATTTATGGGTTAATAAGTCTGATTCATGGCTGTGATTGGTCGTCAGTTGTTCCGAGCACAATGCAGTCAGTTCCGGCTGGTCAAGCAGTGTTCAGCCATCACTTACGTGGACGTTCTTGGTCTATCTATTTGTTTTGTTTCATTTGAATTTTTTTTGTAGACAAACTGTATGATTTAATAAGTTGGGACAACAAATTCATGAATTCCTTGATTGGGTGACCTGTCAGCTTAGACTGATTGATTTTAGCTAGCGCTCGTTTCCTAATGTTTTTGGGTTACTTTTCTCGGCTCAGGGGTCAGATTACAGTTCTAACGTCATTGGCTTTTCTATTCACTCAAAACTATAAGAAAACGTCCATTCAATAATAACATACTCAGTCTGTGATATTTAAAGACCAGCTGGTATGTAAATAAATTAGTGGAAGTAGCAAGCTAAAACATTCACTGTAAACTCTTTATCCAGTTGACAGTAATGTCGTGCAACAGAGCAAACTCCAGAACAACAAACTTTTCCAATTCATCTTGTCCCGGAGCAATGAAATAACTGCCTCCAACTTAACTCGCTTGATTTTAACTCAATGTGGGAGAAGCTTTTCCTTGGTAAACTGAACTCTCATTGAATGGAAGAAGTTTCTCGGCTATCGATAGAGGTCCTTAACGCCAGGTTCTACCCTTTCCATCTAGGCTTTAATCTCCATAAGCTTAATGTAAATAATAACACCAATATTTTCTTAACTAGTTGACAACAACGGGCAACGCTCGAGGTAGAACGCAATAGAAAGTCAACTCAAATGATCCATTATTTCGTGCAATCTTTGATACTTTGCTTTGAGACATCGACCACTGAGGGGTATTTTAAGGTGAATATAGGGCGAGTTTGTTTGATGGATGATGAGGTGTAGTCTTGTTACAAACTAGGGCCGACTGTTCCCTAGATTTGGTCATTGATTAATAGCCCAATGACCAATGAAATGGACCAACGGCTTAACGTCTTCCGAACCACGGGGAGTGGACATCGTGAAAAGTTATCACTGCGCCCGGGAATCGAACCTGGGCTGATTTGGTGCGAAGCACGCACTATACCACTGAGCTACGGCCACCCCCATCTGACGATATCATACCAAGAATTATTTGTAGATTTAGTAGAGTAGGAACATAGTTATCATTTTTATTTTTTTTTGAAAATAATTTAGACCAAACTACGTGAAATCTACATAAATATATTTTAGCAATGATTGAGACTCTAATGTTCGATTAGTTTACCAAAAGCACTGCCAACTAAATATTTAAAGTGAACATTCTTATAATTATACCAAATATGTCTATGTACCTATAGCCATCTACCAAGGTATTTTCTTACATTGAAAGAAGTTGTTATTTATCTTCTATAAGTAATTTCTCTGGAAGTTGTCCAAGATTAACTACTGCTTATACAGCGGGAGAAAATACAGGTAAAGGATCAGATCCTTAAACCTAGGTGTTACAGCTTAACGCTGTAAACGCTTCCCCAGTTCTCTGAGTATTTTAAACGCTACTTTGACTGTCATTAGATTAAAAATAAACTTTAAACTTCACCGAAAAACCACTGTAAAACATAATATAAACTGAAACATCATTATTGATGCATAGTTTATAAAACCAAATTGTAAACACTTTCATGCAGTATATGCCTACTTTGTTTTCAGAGACAAAATAACGTTTAAACTTTGTTTGTGTATTATCAGGAGCGGAGGAAAAAGCCCCAAGAGGAGACGTTATTTAAAAGGATACGTTACTTTTCAAGTAAACATGGCAAGTCATTTCACAAATTCAGCAAAACAATGTAGGATTCCCAAAGGTACCGACTGGCCTACGTAGAAACTACAGACATCGATACCTTCCGCAATCATGAAACATTGTTGTTGCTAAGTTTTCCAAATCTATAATTATTATGTTTTTCCTTACTGTAAATCTTGAATAGTTAACGAAATTTTAATGATACGATTTAAATATTCATAGATATTTTCGAAATCGTCTAGTGTCCTGGCGGAATGGCGTGTGAGCTTCCAATCTCTGTTGATAAATCTCTCTTCACATGGAAATGCACTTATGTCTGTCTCCCTTATCTGAATCATGCATTGCTTGCATATAGCTTGACCGTTGTGACTAGGCATACTTTGTCGTCGTCTCCTTATCTGAATCATGCATTGCATGCTCTCATTATAGCTTGACCGTTGTGACTAGGCATACTAAGCGTACCATCCTTATCTGAATCATGCATTGCTTGTCTCATCTATAGCTTGTTGCGATTTGTTCGGGCTATGCACTTATGTCTGTCTCCCTTATCTGAATCATGCATTGCTTGCTCTCGTTCTTGACCGGTAGTTGAATAGGCACTTATGCGCATCTTATCTGAATCACGGATTGTTTTGCGTATATGGTGCAAGCGTTGGTTCGGTATGCTATTGCATGTGCCGTATGGATGTTTGACTGGCATACCATGTGGACATTTCTGAATCTTAGCTGTATTAGGTGTCTGAATATGCATTTGGCATACCATACTTGGCATGCGTTGGCGTGGCCGCTTGTGTCTCTTATGAATCATGCATTGCATGCTCTCATTATAGCTTGACCGTTGTGACTAGGCATATGCACTTATGTCTGTCTCCCTTATCTGAATCATGCATTGCTTGCTCTCGCTATAGCTTGACCGTTGTGACTAGGCATATGCACTTATGTCTGTCTCCCTTATCTGAATCATGCATTGCTTGCTCTCATTATAGCTTGACCGTTGTGACTAGGCATATGCACTTATGTCTGTCTCCCTTATCTGAATCATGCATTGCTTGCTCTCGCTATAGCTTGACCGTTGTGACTAGGCAATATGTACGGTAAATCATTTGGTTGGTGTTTGCTTAATTTCATCATGATAAGTTATTCTTATAGTTTGTGAAATAGTTAGAAGTAATACTGTTTCTGGACGTATCAATGTTTAAATAAAAAGTGTTATTACCGAATTGTAGTTAACAAAATTACCCATGTAAGGTTGTTATACTATTCAATGTCATTAAAAGGTCTTTATTGATTTTGGCAGCAAGGCTATATAAACTTTACATGCATATAATACAAATAACGTATTAAAGTTAAAGTAAAATTCAATTAAAAATTAAATCCATTTATATAATAATTAACAACTGTCAATTTCTTTTCAAATAGTTTACAGAATGAAATAAATAAATAATTAACAGATAAGTATGCAATAATTATAGATAAATAACGTCGTAATGTCATTGAATTGGCAACCTTAATTTTATGTATAAATCTAATAACAACTGTCAAGCAACTTTTAATCAAACAAAACAATTAACAAATCTATTTAAGTAATTAACCTGTACAGATGCAATAAATAAATAATATAATATAAGTGCATTAGTATAATAAATAAGAGAATGAATATGAAAATGAATACCCCTATAGTAGTACATTAAGTACACTATAGTACAAGGTTATACTTACTAAAAGACGTGTTATATTTAGAACAAGCCTTAATTCTTAAGCTTCATACGTATTTTATATAAAATTATGTATAAAACTAATCTATGAGCTTTGACAGTTTTGAGAAAGAGTGAGTTTGAGAAGAATGAGGGGAGCAGGATTTATAAGCCACTTAACCAAACTAGCGGTAATGGATACTTTACCCAGACTTTTGAATTGTGCCATCACTCAACCAGACTGCGGAGAAAAATGTGAATCTTTCAACATAATAACTGCTTTGTAGAATCAACGCTTAAACTCTGAATATACAAGTATCTTTATATTATTGGCACACATTATAATTAAAGGTTTAAAGGTTTATTTAAAGGTTAACTAAGTGTAGGGAAGATTTGCTCTTAGACTAGTACAACTTTCTTTACGTTTACTGCTCTTAATATATTTAGTAATGGTGCATTTTCATGAATATTAATTAACAACACAGTAATCTGTTTGATAACTGTTCACCAAATCGATTAATGAAAATATGCCCCACACTCAAACATTGGAGTTGTTTTGTCACAACAATCCCTCATTTGCACCAACTTGATTACAATTTCAGCAATTTTTATGGGGATGAAATTCAAATTAACAATTCTTCTGATAAATTGAGTTTTCAACCAGCTCGTTAACGTCCAATAGTGTTGTTGTGTCAACAGTATTTGCAACACGATTAGTGATACACAACATTAAATAGCGCAGAAAACTATACAATAGCAAACTAATATACGACCATAATCTAGTTCTTCCGGTGTACGACGCGTCAAATCTCCAAAATAATTAGATCGAAATATTTCGGTCTCGCTGAACAACCTTCAGTCACCGACTGGCTAAAGCTGAGCTACTTGCTGCCTGCTATCTTATTGGTGGCTATGCTGCTAACCTTCTTCAATAAGAACATCAACCGTTGGCAGCCCTGCCACCAATTTAATAGCAACGAGAAAGTAGCTCGGTTTCAACCAATCATTGACTGAAGATGGCACTCCACAGCGAGACCAAAATAATTGAAGCTAATTAATTTGAGGTTTTGACACGGTGTGAACCGGAAGGACATTTTTCACTTGGTAATTATAATTATTGTACTATATTGTGACATGAGTTATTATGATAAATATACATGTATCTGATAATCGCTTGAGAATAAAGTTTATACAGAAAGTAGTTTATACAGTTGTGACAACGGCCACGAAAGCCTAAGGATTAAACTTGAAAACGTTCATGTTCTAGAAAATGTCAATGTTCTACTTCGGTAATTTGTACTTCTTTGACAAGCAGTGAAGAGTTTCTAGGTTTAAATTCAAAACTACCTCCAAAACTGTACATTCTTAACAAGCAACTAACAAGGCAACTGATGGGGAGTGCTTGAAAGTGTCAAGGCGATAAAATATTCAACAAACAACCTTTCTTCCTTTCTTCAGAACAATACTGACACAACAGGTCGCGGTTCCAAGTCGAAACTGCTCACAGTAAATTACAAAAAATACGCATTTTTATTTTTTATTTACGTTATTTTAATTGTATTTGATGTCAAAACGAAAAGATATTCGGGTAGTTAATTTAAAAGACCAATTTTTGAAGTCTTATTTAGGAATCTTAGATACAGCCACTGACGCACGCGCAAGTTCGTTCTCGAAAATCGCACGATTTGGTCACATTTAAGTCATTGACATCGGATAACTCGAGCACTTCGAGCTGGGTGGAGAGAAAGACGGCAAGAGATGGCAGCGCTATCTGTGCTTGGGCCGCCTCAACTATGTTGAGTTTCCTGCCTTATCTATGCGCTATATACCTACCATAACATAATCTTTGGTATGAACTTAATATTTATTATCCTCATACCATACCAACAGGATGGAACTAGTTTAGTCAGCAGCTGTTTGATCTCAAATCATGTTTATACTAATATGTTCCTTTTCTCCGTATTTATTAAACATAAGACCAGTTTACACATAAGTACAGGGACTCTTAGCGTGGTCCTGTAATCCAGCTTCATGGAGGTCAGGTTTTGAGGATGATATAGGTCTAAAGCGGCTCTGATAGTCTCAGTGATCATCTGATGATGATACCATCAACTCCCATCATCGTTTAGACGTATCAGACCATCACCTGCGTGGTTCGGAAGTCACGTTAAACCGTTGGTCCTTGTATTTCTATTGGTCATTGGGATATTAATTAATGACCCATTCTAAGGAAGAGTCGGCCTTTGTTTGTGACAAGACT
The DNA here is from genome assembly GCA_018831715.1 of Matsumurasca onukii. Taxonomy (NCBI): domain Eukaryota; kingdom Metazoa; phylum Arthropoda; class Insecta; order Hemiptera; family Cicadellidae; genus Matsumurasca; species Matsumurasca onukii. Next base: position 18,849,926 of record CM032067.1, read on the forward strand.
GCACCTCATAACTCATTACTACCACTCATCACACATCCTTCACCACACATTTGCCTTAAAATACCCTCATGAGAGTGGTCGGCATCTCAAATAGTGATTTAGTTTACAATTGTAATTGGTTGTTGCTCGTCAGAGATCAATCATGTGTATTTGGCTTTGTCCAGTCAGTTATGTTCAGATAAATGCGTGAGAGTTGTGTGGTGAGTTCATGGAATAAATACAAGCTGGGTCTATATTTGTTCTTGGTTTAAGGTTTGTTGTTGACGATGGAAGAATTTCAGAGTTTAACTAGTATTGCAGACATTTTCCATCGTTGATGAGCAAAATGATCACGACATTTCGGGATCTGCAATCTGATCCCGTCTTCAGGTGAAAAGTAGCCTAAACCATAACACCGGACATTAGAAAACGAGCTAGCCTAAAGTAATCAGCATAAGCTGACCAGTCAAACACAACCAACAATATGTAGCTGTTAAAGCAATATTTGCATGTTAATAATATTTGTGTGTAGTTTTACAATGACAAAACAGTACTGATTTACCTTGAAATCAACCAAACTACTGTTAGTTAAACCTTGTCACTAAATTAATTCTATCATATTGTACTGCAACAATACGTTCTTTATAAAAGTGTAGAGAATAACAAACATAATTTATCATATTTTCTATTAATTTCTTATTACGTTTACGCAGAGTGAAACATGTGTATCTCATCCAATTGTTTAACATAACGCCTTTGTTTTATTATAGTGAAAGAAAAAAGGTTTCTTTGGTTTGAGTATCAGTTTAAACCGTCCTCTCTGAAACAAACCCACTTTGGACCGGATATTGCCTTTGTATTCCCACTTCCGGTTTCATCTCCTCTGTTTGTATTCATCTTCCGACTGGATGCAAACGGAAACTGATTGTCTATTCTCTACAACAACATTCACATCCGTTGTAAATACAGGTTGAAACGAACTTTAAATTGGGGCTCACGTTTTTCCCACGAGACAGGGATATGGTTGTAAGAATTATTTATACAGGGTGTCCAGTAATTAGGGGATCAAACTTCACCAGGTGATTTATCAAGTCAAAATAAACAACAATGCTAATAACACATAGTCATACCTCGTTTAATTTTCCGCCTCTCTGTCCGTGTTTTTCACTAAATCATTTTTATCTCCGAGGTAGAATAAGATATAAACTCAAGATTTTGCACAATTGTTAGTATAATCGAATTCTTCATAGAAAATAAATTTGAATTATTATCACTTTTGATTTCAAAACGGCGGTCATACTAAGTTTTCTAAGCTTAATAACTCAACATTTTAAACTGCAGTATAAATACAGGTAAAGAAAACTTGGAGAACTATTTTACAAACATTTTAAGACCGCTTGTTGTGTGTGATAAATACCAACGGAGAAATTAAAGTTTTCCTGAGCGCACTTTTATTAACATTAAGAAACATATGTCAATGAAGAAAAATTAAGAAAAATCACGTTCAGAAAAATCGTTATTAATCATCTCAGAACAACAATCTTGGTCTTAAAATTTTTAAAAATATTTACCACGTTTTGTATAACTGTATTTTTATTATAAGGTTTAAGAGTTTTGAGTTATTAAGGTTAGAAAACTTAGTATGGCCGCCATTTTAAAATTGAAGTAATAAAAATCTAATTTTATTTTTAAATGTTGCATTTGATTATACTAACAATTGTGCAGAATTTAGAGTTTATACCGTATTCTACCTCGGAGATAAAAACTATTTCGTAAAAGACAAAGACAGAAGGGGCTAACTAAGCGAGATAGGACTATGCGTTATTGGAAATTGTTTTGTTTATTTTGACTTGATAAATTACCTGGTGAAGTTTGATCCCCTAATTACTGGACACCCTGTATAATCAAGTATAAACAACAAAGTATCCTAGACAAGTTTATGGTCAAAACACACATCTGGTGTTTAGTTGAGTCCATTATTGGGTGAATATAATTTGTACCTTGCATAAATCCCAATTTAAGAATTTTAACTTTGCACATTTTGAAGAACCATAAAAGCAGGAGGGCAGCGAGAAAAGCAGTAGATTTATTCAACTCTTGTTGCAAAATCCCGCCATCTTTCTCATTGCAATCCCACCCGTTACTGTGACTTTGGAATGTAGAACTTTACGGATAAAACTTATCGGAAAGAAAGTTTGTTTAACTTTTATATTTAAGTTGATTTCATCTTTCATCGTCAATGCACTTTATTCTATGAAAGTTTATGTACATTTAGGATTTGTTTTAAGGTTGACTAGTGTTTAGGATTTATAAGTGTTGCCAACTGTGATAAATTAAAACCCCGTGTATGCGACAAAATGTCATAATCAAGGATTCTACACATTTTTCCGTAGAAGATTTACAGAATTATTACAACTGGGGACACAACAGAATTATTTAAGCCGGATTAAATATTATTAATTACCTTGTACTGTGCCTGTAGATCCTACAGTTGAGAGTAAAAGTGGATGCGCATTTCGCCCCGCTTGTGGGACATCGTCGGCACTCTTATTGTCACTAACTAAAACATATATGGTACACTATTTATTGTTCTAACACACGGGGGACGCACTACGCGGGTTCTTCGTCCGGTGGCCGCCTACGACACATCGCGCACTGGGGGATGAATGTGCGACTGGTAGGTTGGAGGTGTGCGTGCTGGGCTGCGGGGCTAGCCTGGGATTAAATACCTTTGTCAGTTCTCATTGCAGTTTCTCTCTGTGCTCTACAACAGATATTCTTCATTACTTTCCCATCTTCCTAAGAATTAAAGCAACCCTGTTGAAACGGGATCGGTAAATCCCAACAGAAGATGACAGCATTAAGCACGCGTTCCTGCAATTTGAGAAAGGAACCACTGAGAAAATGAGTAGGGTTTTAAGAAAGCACAACATAAGAACCGTGTTCAAGTAAAGCAGAAAAATAACATTTTCTTTGACCCGTCAAGAAGAAAATTCCACTGAGTATTCCATGAAGCTGTGGAACCGTCTATATTTGAGCGAAGAGGTTGATTTTTAGTAGAGTTAAGGAACACATCAAACATTTGGAAAATGAAAATCCCAAGTAGGTGATAGTAGATCTAAGCTTAGCAACGAGACAATGAATCTTGTTTTACAAAACTAAAGTCACCAAAATACCATAGTACTATTCGAATATCATAAGAGAGTCGATAAAAATCCGTAAGAAAAAATTCAACCATAAAGATAACTACAATCTCCCAAGAGCCTGGCAGCCAATTAAAACCAGATTAAATCTGTGCATAATTAGAGCACAGTTGAGCCAATGGGAGTGCAGAAATATCGTAGACTTTGGGAAACGTCCAATGAAGTTCGTCAGCGTCTATTGGTTGATAACAACAGCTTCGACCAATCGTGTTCGCTGCACCTCATTACGTATGCCGATCTCACACCTACGGTTGGTACACCTGACGCAAGAAGGAAGCAGTTGGCAGCACTGTGACCGAAAGTATATAAGGAAGAGTTACAGTCACCTAAACCAATCTCAGAGGTCCACTGAGGATGATTGTAAAATGAGCGAAACGCTTAGCACTGTAAATAGTTCTTTTAACGCGGTTTGTACCGGCAGCTTTTTATAATGGCTAAGCCTTTTGATGACATGAGGATTTTTATAAATATTCAAATTTAGCACTATTTTCTTTAACACTATATTCTTCTTGGAGATAAATCCTGCAAAACTCATTTACAATGGCATAATATTTCTCTGTCACTGTTTCTTCTAGCTCTCTCGTTTTTAGTGTACTTATAGCTTATGTTTTGCTGCCTATGCGTTGTGTTTTAGGTTCATCTACTTACCACTTGGGTACTTTTTTATCATTAAATTAAAACTGAACTAAGAAAAACTACCAATTTATTTATCAAAACACCAGCAACAAAGTGTACGGAGATATAACTAAGAAACAATCAGACCCACGTTACACTCAGCTGTTGACTGTAAACATTGATTTTCCCGCCAAATATCTACCGTCACGTGACTAACCTCAATCTCTCCTGTAATAAACCTAAACTCAGTAATGTAACTTGTAACTGGCGCCCAACCTGTTATTTAGTTCTTTGTTTGCTCCTTCCATAACATGCCATTATTCTATTGAAGGCATCGGCCACAAGGTTTTACGCCTTTAAATTATTGAGATACCAAAGATAATATTATAAAAGAGAATATAAAATATGTAAGCAATTTAAAATCATCTTTTGTTATCTTTTTGAGATCTGATGAAACTTAGATGGCTGTGAGGTTTCATTATTTTCAGAAAGCACGATCACAACTAAACTAACAATATAACTGATTATATACACTGTTTATTTACACTTTACATGCAAACCACACTCATTGAGGGCAACGCGGGGATGGTAGAGGTGTCGACACATTTTGTTCATGCGAGGCGGCGCGGTAACAATAATGTGTCGACACCTCTACCATCCCGCCGCGTTGCCCCTCAATGAGTGTAAAGTTTGCCCATGTAAAGTGTAAATAAACAGTGTATATTATCAGTTATAGTGTTAGTTTAGTTTAGTGATCGTGCTCTGAAGATGGTCTTATTAGACCGAAACGATCGCCAGCACCACATCTAGCATCTAAGTTTCATCAGGATCTCCAGGCTACAAAGAAGGTAATTAACTTCAAATACGTCCTGAAAATGGAAATCATAGTCAATCTTTTGTCTAAGTATGGTTTAAATTGTAAGTTCTTTCTTAAAATTTGTTTTTAATTAGTACGATTGGTGACCTTTTTAATTGCTTTAGGGTTTACTGGATTTTAATGTTATTAGTGAAATTAACCTATGTATATTGCTTTAGACTCTCTTTTTGTACCCAGCTGTTATTTTGTCACTAAATCACTATTTGAGATGCCAACCACTCTCATGAGGGTATCAAGGCAAATATGTGGTGAAGGATGAGTGTGATGAGTGGTAGTAATGAGTTATGAGGTGTCTTGTTACAAACTAAGGCCGACTCTTCCTTAGAATTAATCATTAATTAATAGCCCAATGGCCAATGGATATACAAGGACCAACGGCTTAACGTGACTTCCGAACCACGCAGGTGATGGTCTGATATGTCTAAACGATGGTGGAAGTTGATGCGGGTATCATCAGATGATCACTGAGACTATCTGAGCCACTTTAGACATATATCATCCTCAAAACCTGACCTCCATGAAGCTGGATTACAGGACCACGCCACGAGTCTTAGTCATTGTCAGTAGTCCTTCTCAACAAACAAGAATTAGGATTATATTGCCGAGATAGAAACGATTGTCTAGTTGCTATTGGTTATTTGTCACGCACGAGGCAGATTCACCAAGTTGGCAAACTTGTTGACAAGTTCACAGTTCTCAACTCAGGCCTGTGGCGGCATTCAGGCAGGTCTACCAACTTTACAGCCCGAGTATCTTGGTTGAAATGAACTTCCATGCCAACCGTTTAGTATAATAGAAATATAACGTTGGCGTGGACTGAAATGTATTAAGAAAAATCTCGAGATTCAACAATATTAATATACATCTGCTATTAACTGTTTAATATAGTCATGGGGTATATTAATATTAAATCTTTTGTTCAAAAATGTATACTTCACAGAAAAATATTGTACTGTTTTGACAATCTGCTGTTCTTTGATGTCTGATAGTACATTTTCTTCCTGAAAAGGAGCCGTACACGTTACACAATTATTTAAAAAGGAGAATAAGTTTACATTTTAACGAAGATACAATATTAAAATTTATTCCAATCGAATCTCATTCTATTGCTAGATAAACATAATACATTCCATGACCTTCTTTATTTCCTACAATATGTACTTGAGTAAAATACTTTTTATAAATCTAGTACGTTGGTTATTTTTTCATGCAGCACCATGTGTGAGGTCTGGAAAATTCTATAGATATAATAACGAAAGAAAGTATTGCTTTTGTGAGGTTGATAGTAACATAAAATAGGAATTTCTGTTGATATAAATGTGTGTGTTTTGTGGTTACGTTACAAAGATATAATATTGAAGGAAGAATGGTTGTGAAATGACTAGTATTTGGAAAGAAGAGATGTATTGAGATTGTGTTCAGTATTTCTCCCACGGGAGTAGCTTTCAAATACACATTGCTCCCTTTCAACCTGCCGCAGGAATACCAACCTTTACTTGAACTCTTCTATAAGAGAAGAAGACGTTATATAAACAAGGAGTTTTAATGTTACAAATATGGATAGCAACGGATAAAAATCTTTTACTCGTATTGTATTCACGTACAATAACATGAAATAATAGTTCCATCAGTTGGAATGTAAATCCCTAACTAAGTGGAATGGAATGGTTTTCAACTCTATGTTTGACCAGTTATTACAGTAGTCTCTAACTGTAGATTGAGTTGCTGACTTAGGTTGGCAACTCTGCTTCAAGCCGATTAAAACAATCACTACGGATGCTCCATGTAATATGTTTGTGGGTTTAAACCTGATGGCGCATTCGACTCACGTTAAGTCGATATTTGTTTAATCGTATTGTGGCTTTTTGGTGTAACGTTTCATCTCTAATTTACATATTTTAAAGCTGCTACATTTACTTTTGTTATGGAGGCGTAAGTATATCTTGTTAGGTTGAGAAGGGTGGTAATTTATTCTTACTTTAAAAGTTTCCATCAATTTTTTAGCTTAACGCTAATAATTGTACTGAACAAAAGTAAACATAGTGATATATGACACTAAAAGGTCAGCACTTTTATATTAAAAGAAAAAAGTAACTACAAATTCCTAACGTCAAAGTTTTATTTCAAGCCATAAACCCTGCAGGACGGAGTAAAGTATAATGCTCTGAAATTACTGTTTTGTTCTAAACATAACTTGTAAAAGTACTGAACGTGCTTTATCTTGAACTTGTATAGTACTTACTCACTATCGCTGTGTTTTAAAGGCCAGAGACTCATGTCGTGATGCTTTCAAACAATTAGACATTTTAACCTTTCCATCCCTTTATATTTATGATTCTATTCTTTTCTGCCTTAATAAATGCAGCTTAACACAAGGCATTGAAATTCAGTCATGATACTCGATCAGTAACTAGTTATAGAATTGACTATCATCGACTTGAATTATTCAAAAACTGCCATCTCAGGCAAGAATAATATTGTTTCAAAATCTTCCGAAAAAATTCAAAATCTCAAAACACAAAATTATTTCAAAAGAGCTTAGAACTTATCTGGTAACGAGTGGGTTTTACAGTGTTCAGGAATTTTTGGACCACTCACTTGCCATTAAGAAGTCTGTTGATTAAATGTTATTATAAAAATTAAATTTTGAATTTTGATTAATTATATTTGCTGAAGTGGCTTGTAGTTTTATTTAATTATTTATTGTACCTATTGATAAAAAAACCAACACAAACAATTTTTGTATATTGGTAACTAAATGATTTAAATGATGATTTAAAAAATATCATGAATTATCAGGTTTCACTAGTTATGTCCTCGACCTTACGACCATGAAAACATTACGACCTCTACATTTTATTGTACTTCGAGATAAATATATTGTTTCAATATTTACTCAACTAAAATGAAGTCAATAAAAGTTTCCTCAACATTTTGTATTATTTGAATAACTCTCTATACGTTTTCAACTGTTTAGCACACAGTAAAATATTAAGATTAAAATATTATTATTTTTTAGTTCTACGTTAAAACCTGAACATTCGGTTCCAGGACGTTATAATTAGACGGTAATTTGATTGATAACAAAATGCTGTTTAAAAAAGCAGATATTGTAATGGTATTGTGGAACTGTGTTAACCTGATTTATTGGCAAGGCTGAATTGGAAAAGTTTACGCGGATAAATACAATTGCGGTTAAAGCTGAAATCGGCAAGAAAACTTTATATTTCCAGTTGCCCGAATTAACTTCTTAACTTCCTCTCTTCTAAAGATTCTAATGTTAATTTGATGTAAACATTCTTACTGCGTTTATGTTTTTTGATATTGTTAAAAAGTTACGACTTACAATAATTAGAAGCAAAGCAGAATTAAGTTCATGTTGAAACAACTTACTCAGTTTAACATCGAAAAAATGGCAAAACATACAAATTATCTTTTATTTGTTTTAGTAGTCCTGTGTGATTATTTTTCATAACAAAACACAACAAACATATAATAGTCGCTAACAAATAATTAATAACGTAGTGTTTTCCACTGATCAAAAAAAGTACCATAAAGTTCCTGTTATCAGTTTCACAACGGTTCCTTGAAAGCGTTTTCAGGAAGCGTTATAGAAACACATCTCACTGTATGAAACCCGCTCATTCTCATACACTTGAATCCATTCCTTGCTTTTGTATTGCAACCAGATCTCTTCAACAATACGTACTGTTCACTTCATTGTGGGTTTACCAGCTTACAAATCTATAAGTGAAGATATTTCACTAAATCACTATTTGAGATGCCGACCACTCTCATGAGTAAGGTTACAACTAAGGCCGACTCTTTCTTAGAATGGGTCATTAATTAATAGCCCAATGGCCAATGGAAATACAAGGACCAACGGCTTAACGTGACTTCCGAACCACGCAAGTGATGGTCTGATATGTCTAAACGATGGTGGGAGTTGATGCGGGTATCATCAGATGATCACTGAGACTATCTGAGCTGCTTTAGACCTATATCATCCTCAAAACCTGACCTCCATGAAGCTGGATTACAGGACCACGCCACGAGTCCCAGTCACACCCAAATATTTAACCCAACATAACTGTCAAGTACTAAAAATGATATGTTTTATATTAGAACTGATAGAAATAACTATTTAAATTGACAAAAATATAAACTTTATTAAATTGAACATATCTTCTTGTAAGATGATTCTTTAACAATAACAAACATTAATTATAATTATTGAAATGTAAACAAAACATAAACATGTGTTTTTAAAACAGACTAATAGTAAATGTGATAAAACATTTATATATAACAAAAAATTTGATTCTTCAGCTAGTCAAATAGTTTCGAGCTTCATATAAAAATGTAAGTTAGTCAATACGCCACTCAATTGTCGAATTGTCCAAAAGACCGGCTTCATACAAATATTCAAACGGAAACATTAAGAGCAAAGCATAAAGCAATCCCAGACGCTTGTATCGTTAATATGATTAACCTGAAAAGTTAGATTGGATAAGTTACATAAATACACGACTACTGTCGTTTAGAAGCTGTCCGTGTATTTATTCACTACTGAAGATTTTTATAATTTCTTACCTTTAATAATTTATACTCGTTGAACACGAATACAAACTTTGATTTTTAAAACCTCCCCCGCCCACATTAACTTTTGAAAAAGGAAGTATTTTATAAAAACCCTGTAGGGTGATACCCGCAGTCACCAATTACAATGTGTTATGTGACTAATACGGTAACGCTAGGTAAAGGTCGAGGTTGAGTGGTAGAAAGGACTTTGTAGTCCTAACTTCGCCTCGTTAAACAAGATAAACTTTACCTTTACCTTTTAGGGAATGTTTTTATGCAATTTTAAAGTTTGTTCAAAACCGGGGGTAGGGCCCCTCAATTTTTAAAATACAAGCTTCCCTTGTGGCGCCTCTAAGAAAGAAAAAACTTTATCGAGACGCAAAGAATAGGTTTTTATCCCGACTCGTTTTTTGTAATACTAGTTTAAAGATAACAAGAAATCAGGCTTAAAATTTAAAATTTCACGAACAATTTTGTTTTAATGACAAATCCTTCTTGAAAATCCTGTGAGGGAAACAGACGTGTAATTTTAAACCTAATTTTTTGTGTTCTTTAAATAGGTAATACAAAAAAGAACCAGTCGAGTTAAAAGGTTTTTCTGAACGTCATTGAACTCGTATTCAAATTCCCTTTCTTCTTAGGTGCCACAACGGGGGGGTTGTATTTAAAAATGGGAGGGAGGTGACGGAGAGTACGTTAAAACCAACTTTAGTGTTCTTTTTGGGAAATTCGTTCGTTGTTTAGAACCAAATTATAGTTAAAGAGGTACTTGGAATTTAAATAAACAGAAAATGATTTGAATACGTAACACAGTATAGATTATCATCCAATCATTATTGGGGTAAAAGTACATTTCCAAGCCAATGTTTTTAGGTTTAGGTTTCAAATGCATACTTATAACGGAAGTCAATAGAAACCTGCAAAAAATCAAGCCCTGTTAATACAAATCAATACTTTGTTATCAATTGAGCAACCAAATAAATTGTTATATTTTATCAATTGTAGGGTTTTCTTTTGTTCCGAACACGTTATGAGAAGAAAGAAAGACACAGACGCCATAAATTTGTGACGAAATTACAAAAGCTTCGCTTTGATTCTGCGGGAACACTTCAAAGGTACTTTGAGAGGTTTATGGCTTCATTATGTCTTCTTGAACTCGATTCTAACTCCACGACAGTATTGTCTCTTATCCAATGATAGATGATGATAGTCGGTCAGTCATCTTTTTACGTTTACGCACAAGCGGACCCGTTGTGAGTTAAAATCGTGCGCGACTCCGGACCTCATCAATCCGCTTGCGCGGGTTCGATCCCCGCAGTCAAAACTTACATTTGTGACTATACAGTAACGCTAGGTAAAGGTCGAGGTTGAGTGGTAGAGAGGACTTTGTAGTCCTAACTTCGCCTCATTAAACAAGACAAACTTTACCTTTCTAACTTATTACCATTAAAAATACCTAGTATGTGAAAACGTAACAAATGCGTAGCCACAAGTGCTACCGTGAATCCTAGCGAATTGAATGTAGCGGAGTGAAATATACATACTCGTAATTCCCACCAAAAGTGCCCTGTTAAAAGAATGTTTCCCCATAAAGAAAGGTTTTACGCAATAAAACTGCATATTTTATGATTTAATTTCAATTAAACTAGTTACAAACGAGTATGTAACTGTACTAACATATGTATCAAACTTCAACAAAGTACGTTCAGTCAGACCAACTTTACGGCGGAAAACGTGTATTCTGTCGTGAAAAATAATGCCACCTTAAAAAAATAATTGTTTATTACACACATTCAAACAATGACCTGCATACCTGTAATTATCGTAATAAAGATTTAATCGATAAATGCACCGGTATTCTTTCACTTTTATATTGTTTTTTTTTTGTAAATGTTTGTCAATTATCTGAAAAAGGGTTGCTTTTTAGTTGAAAAGATAAGCTCTAGAGTCGACCTGAGAACCCTTGGAGCTGTCGGCGTTAACTCTTAACAACTCTTCACTTAACTGTGCTTTTAAATTGGCTCGTGTCCGAGGTGTTACAGAAGGGGTTTACTGAGAGATAAGAAACTGATAACAAACTACACATTTTAGTACGTCTGAGATGAGAAACTGATAGCAAACTACACATTTTAATACGTCTGAGAGATAACAAACTGATACATTTTAGTACGGCTGAGATAAGAAACTGATAAACTACACATTTTAGTAAGTCTGAGATAAGAAACTGATAACAAACTACACATTTTAATACGTCTGAGATAAGAAACTGATAAACTACACATTTTAGTAAGTCTGAGATAAGAAACTGATAACAAACTACACATTTTAATACGTCTGAGATAAGAAACTGATAAACTACACATTTTAGTACGTCTGAGATAAAAACATTACACTACATCAGTTTAATACGTATGAGATAAGACACTGATGACAAACTTAACATTTTAGTACGTCTGGTAAGAAACTGATAACAAACTACACATTTTAGTACGTCTGAGATAAAAAACTGATACACTACATCAGTTTAATACGTGAGATAAGACACTGATAAACTTAACATTTTAGTACGTCTGAGGTAAGAAACTGATAACAAACTACACATTTTAGTACGTCTGAGATAAGAAACTAATAACAAACTACACATTTTAGTACGTCTGAGATAAGAAACTGATAACAAACTACACATTTTTGTACGTCTGAGATAAGATACTGATAACAAACTACACATTTTAGTACGTCTGAGATAAGAAACTGATAACAACGTACACATTATAGTACGTCTGAGATAAGAAACTGATAACAAACTACACATTTTTGTACGTCTGAGATAAGATACTGATAACAAACTACACATTTTTGTACGTCTAAGATAAGATACTGATAACAAACTACACATTTTAGTACGTCTGAGATAAGAAACTGAAACCAAACTACATTTTAGTGCGTTACACATTCTGTGTAGTTTTGTTTGAGCTTTTTCACAGATGACATCTAGTGTTGGTCGACCTTCCGAAATCTAAAAGGTTGTTGTGAACAAATTAAAAAGTCTTTAAAATATAGACGGATGGAGAAGCTAAAATGTTAGACGGATGGAGAAGCTAAAATGTTTTTAAGAACTCCTTATTTGGTTGTCGACTTGGTAGATATAAGACTGGATTGCTTTGCTTTGAAGACTGAAGAATACTCACTAATTCACACAGGCACAGCATATGCGAGATAAATATATTTGAAAGGTGATACGAGCATTCCCTCTATAGTAAATTCTTCAAATAGTTTAGCATAATGGCTAGTTATCTAAATTACATAGTTTATGGTTTGTCTAAGATCTAAGGCTTCCGGTTTACACCGCGTCACAGTTGAAATAAAGTTACTGCTAGACGTTTCGACCTCGCTGTGGAGAGACATCCTCAGTAGCTGATTCTCAGCCAGCAATGGTCTCAGCCAGTCAACCAGTTAGAGGATGACTATCCACAGCGAGGTCGAAACGTCTAGCAGTATTAGTTATTCAACTGTGACGCAATGTAACCCGGAAGCCTTAGATCTTAATGATGCAACCGGCCGCGAAAGCTTGAGAGTTAAGTTTATGGTTTGATACAGATTTCTATGTGTATGGCCAAAGACTTTTGAGCAGACGCTCGTTAGATTGTTGTCGGTTGTTGTGCAAGAGTTAGTATATTGAAGGGCGCCGAGCTTGAGTTTCAAGATATACTCCATCAAGACTTAACTGTCTTCAACATTTCAAACTAAGATAAGGTCGGCTTTATATTCTAATAGTTCCCTTATCGGTTACTTTGTTCTTTAAAAATATTTAAACAACGAATACTTAAGAACGTTCTTAGTTAAAAATAAAGTATGTTTAAAATTATTTAAGTATTGTCACAGCTAGTCTTACCAGATTATTATATAATTTACACTAACTTACCATCAAACAAACAAAACAATTCGTTTTATAAAATATTAAAGTTGCCGTTAACGGATCCGGGGCGGATTGGTATCGCGTGGGTTCGATCCCTGCAGTCACCACTTACAATTTGTAAAGTGACTACACGGTGACGCTAGGTAAAGGTCGAGGTTGAGTGGTTGAGAGGACTTTGTAGTCCTAACTTCGCCTTGTTAAACAAGACATTCTTTACCCTTTTTTGGCGTTCATAAACAACTTACCGAATTTCTTATGTTTTGTCCAAACTTAGTGTCTCTATGGTGACTAGTTTTGGAGCAATGCTTTGTCCCTCAAATTTTTAAAATGTATATCTTATTTTATTTGTGTAAAAACCTACAACTCGTCACTTAGTTTTTAACTGGACATGGACATTGCCGGTATCATCCACAGAAATTGGGGTTGCACAATGGTAATACCCTATGAAGACTCTGTGAGCAGGCAGTACAAACTGCTAGGCACATCCTATTAGAAAGTCCCTCTCTGGAGATTAGGAGAAGGTGTCTACTAGAGGGGCGTAATCGGGGTGAAGTTCACTTGTCTGAGCTTGGGGGAGTGATCTTGAGGCTTTGTGGTCCCACAGGGTCTCCCAGGCTAAGATAACCGGGGCAGTACAACAAACCTTTGGTTTACGTACAACTGGTTCACTACTTGCTTACTTTAATCTAATCTAATATAGTTTAAATTCTAATATAGTTTTTGGCGTTAAATATGTCGTTTGTCATAGCAAGATACCTTTCCTACCTTAATTAAATGAAGCAGTTTCGTGTTTAGTTCAATCAAAACACAATTAAGCCTGAAAATTAATTAAATTATATAAGTAATGACCGTTCCTCTTGGATTGACAAAGTTTGGCCTTAGCTTTAAGCGGAATTTAAGAGTAAATTAAATTTTAAGGAGAATTTAAGGGTTAAATTCATTTTAATGGGGAAAGATGCACTGAGAATCAACCCTCCGCTTCTACTAGAATGTTTACCTGATCTACTCTGAGCTGATTAAGTTTTCATGTTTACTTAGTTTCATTCCTGAGTTTAATTAATATTTCATAGAAACTGAAGTAATTAGTTTCCTTTGGTTTGTATATGATAGTTACTTTTATAAAGTCTGTAACGTAGCTTTGTAAATAAGTTTGTAAATTCAGTTTGTAAAATAGTCGCGTAAGTGTAAAATACATTTGTGTTTGTTACTAATTGAGGTTTTGACTTAATCAAATAATCGGTAAAACATATGAATTAAGTACTAAAGTTTATTCTAGCCGTCCATTTTAGTTAATTCGAATGGCCTACTTGTTTCTTTCTTATTTGTTATTTTTTCTTTGATTTATTTTGTTTTCCTAATTACTGGAACTTGTGTGTCTATTTGCATTAGGCATAAACCAAGGTTTTCTCACAATTTAACTGGCAGCTTCAAAATCAAATGCAAATGTAAACCAATATGTTTTTTCCATCGTTACGAACGAGTATATGTAATTAACCTAGTGACTTACGGAAACGCTAGGTAAAGGTCGAGATTGAGTGGTAAAGAGTACTTTGTAGTCCTAACTTCGCCTTGTTAAACAAGACAAACTGTACCTTTGTGTTTTCTGTATCCAAGGAAACATGGACTTAGTAAATTACACAACAGCTCAATCTATGTCCAGTGCTCTGAATGTCAAAGTGCAGATATTCTGATTAAATAACTAAACAGAAATAAATTAAAACGGTAGAGTTTAGAGCAACGGGAGTTGTTTTGGTCGGTTGAGAAAGTATAACTCTACTATACAGGGTGAACTTTGTATTCAATTATGGTATTGCTACAATTTGATAGGTAAACCAAACCTGTGAAAGGCCACCATTTTGAAACGGACAGTCCGATCTAGCTGGCTAACGACCTTGACCTAGAGATTTGCACAAGGAAAATTTTTACTAAATTTCGTGAAAATTGGACCAAAACCAAAATACGACTTGTAAAGAGGTCACACAAGTTTACAATTCGACCATTTTTATTTTTGCGTTTTAACTCAGGATGTGTTGAGAAGCAAAAATCTGCAAACCGCACCTTTCTACGACGTTTAGTTCTATTTGGCGCTAGAAATGACTGGCTCTATTTGCGAAGAAAGTCGCTAACGAGTTCAAGAACGTAAGTATGTTTTAAACTGGTGGCAAGACCTAGATACTTAAGAAATATAATGTTTTACTCAACATCTCCTCGTATTTTTAAAAGTCTCTTGTGTAAGCACTCGGTGTTGACGTCATTAAAAGTAAACAACAGGTGACAGTGTCGAGTGGGTCGTGAATAGAACTGTCAAAAACAGCTGAGAGAGATTATTATCCACTGACTGACGGAGTCAAGAGCGCGTCTTGCTTCGAGTGAAGACGTTAACTTGCGTTCATTATTTAGTAGTACTTGAAGTAAATTCATCCGTAATTAGGATTCTTGGCGGTTGAGAAAAACGTTAACCATTTAGGTTGAAAACACGTTAGTTTTATTTTTGAAACCAAATGTTGTTTTCTCCTTGTAGACTGACATGATGTATTCAACTCATGTAGTCTCTCATTTATCAGAGAACATCTGCAGATGATATGTTCATTACTCAAGCCATTACCATCACGTGCGGTTCTGTATCATAGCCTCAGCTGTTTGCCAAATGTTGTTTTCTCCTTGTTGTGACATGATGTATTCAACTCATGTAGTCTCTCATTTATCAGAGAACATCTGCAGATGATATGTTCATTACTCAAGCCATTACCATCACGTGCGGTTCTGTATCATAGCCTCAGCTGTGTGCCAAATGTTGTTTTCTCCTTGTAGACTGACATGATGTATTCAACTCATGTAGTCTCTCATTTATCAGAGAACATCTGCAGATGATATGTTATTATTACTCAAGCCATTACCATCGTGCGGTTCTGTATCATAGCCTCAGCTGATTGCCAAATGTTGTTTTCTCCTTGTAGACTGACAGTGTATTCAACTCATGTAGTCTCTCATTTATCAGAGAACATCTGCAGATGATATGTTCATTACTCAAGCCATTACCATCACGTGCGGTTCTGTATCATAGCCTCAGCTGATTGCCAAATGTTGTTTTCTCCTTGTAGACTGACATGATGTATTCAACTCATGTAGTCTCTCATTTATCAGAGAACATCTGCAGATGATATGTTCATTACTCAAGCCATTACCATCACGTGCGGTTCTGTATCATAGCCTCAGCTGTTTGCCAAATGTTGTTTTCTCCTTGTAGACTGACATGATGTATTCAACTCATGTAGTCTCTCATTTATCAGAGAACATCTGCAGATGATATGTTCATTACTCAAGCCATTACCATCACGTGCGGTTCTGTATCATAGCCTCAGCTGTTTTGCCAATGTTGTTTTCTTCTTGTTAGGGATCGATAAGGGATGTATTCAACTCATGTAGTTCCTCATTTATCAGAGAACATCTGCAGATGATATGTTCATTACTCAAGCCATTACCATCACGTGCGGTTCTGTATCATAGCCTCAGCTGTGTGCCAAATGTTGTTTTCTCCTGTAGACTGACATGATGTATTCAACTCATGTAGTCTCATTTATCAGAGAACATCTGCAGATGATATGTTATTACTCAAGCCATTACCATCACGTGCGGTTCTGTATCATCATAGCCTCAGCTGTGTGCCAAATGTTGTTTTCTCCTGTAGACTGACATGATGTATTCAACTCATGTAGTCCTCATTTATCAGAGAACATCTGCAGATGATATGTTCATTACTCAAGCCATTACCATCACGTGCGGTTCTGTATCATCATAGCCTCAGCTGTGTGCCAAATGTTGTTTTCTCCTTGTAGACTGACATGATGTATTCAACTCATGTAGTCTCATTATTTATCAGAGAACATCTGCAGATGATATGTTCATTAATCTCAAGGCTACCATCACGTGCGGTTCTGTATCATAGCCTCAGCTGTTTGCCAAATGTTGTTTTCTCCTTGTAGACTGACATGATGTATTCAACTCATGTAGTCTCTCATTTATCAGAGAACATCTGCAGATGATATGTTCATTACTCGCCATTACCATCACGTGCGGTTCTGTATCATAGCCTCAGCTGTGTGCCAAATGTTGTTTTCTCCTTGTAGACTGACATGATGTATTAACTCATGTAGACTCTCATTTATCAGAGAACATCTGCAGATGATATGTTCATTACTCAAGCCATTACCATCACGTGCGGTTCTGTATCATAGCCTCAGCTGTGTGCCAAATGTTGTTTTCTCCTGTAGACTGACATGATGTATTCAACTCATGTAGTCTCTCATTTATCAGAGAACATCTGCAGATGATATGTTCATTACTCAAGCCATTACCATCACGTGCGGTTCTGTATCATAGCCGCAGCTGTTTGCCAAATGTTTTTGTCTTCAAAAGATTGAGTAAATATACTGTTGTGGTTTATCATTTTGGCATTTCAACGTGTAGAGCTGAATAAAATTGGCAGGTCAAATAGGCTTACTAAATTTAAGAATCGCAGTCGGTACTTGTGAAGGATTATGAAACATTTAATAGGTTTGTTTGTTAGTTTTTTTAACTGTCTACCTCACGATGAAACTAAGTAAATTATTTCACATTACAATGGTGTTAATCAATTTTTAGTGTGTTGGAGAAGTTAGTAAACTAAGATTTGACAATTTTCAAATGAAATACGTTGCCTAAAGATATGAAAACTCAGCACTTAAATATTGAGAAATCGATCTCTAAGTACTCATCACTAAGACACTCCAAGATTTTAATCAGAATGCCGCAGAAACATTTTATAGTTTTTTATAGAAAGATGGATTTAGATCAAATTAAAATTAGAAAGGAAGGTGGCTAGGCAAGTTCCAATCAACACTGAAGCAAAAACAACTTGTTTTCTGACTTCGTAATAATCAGGAAATAGATAACTAACTACACAGACAATGCAAAATTTCGAATGTTATGAAACTTAAAGAGAGGTGAGTGCAGAAACAATTTAATTGGTTTCTGCCAGTTGAAGAAGATTTAAAAGTATGTATCACACAATCGGATATCTATTAGATAACAAAATCTAGACAAAAAGTGTTTGGCTTGAAAATTACTCAGAGGACATGTGCTAAAAGTGGAGGAGTATCCTGGACTGTAAAAGAAACAGAGCCCCAAAATATCGTGTGCAAGTCAGGCCACAAAGAAAATCCAACTTTCCGGAAGGCCTAAACGTGGACCGACAGGACTCAAAAATTAATAATACAGGGTTGCCCATAAGTCAGTTGACAAACATGCATTCACCGAAAAACAATCTCTATTCGTTTCCTTACACATATAAAATCAGAATTTACTTGTACAACAGCTGTCAAACATATTTGCTACATACTACCTGCCATAAACTGCTTGGAAGAAATACTTCAGCAAAGAAATTAAGCTTGTCGTGTCTTACCATTCCCAGCAGACAAATGATGTAATGTACAGAACAGCTGTTAGAGATGTTGCTGATGTTTTGTTAGTTGCCAACATGGAACATCAGACATCACATCAGCTGATGTTAGGAGTGTTGATGTTGTGTCTGAGGATCATTGCACCTGAGTGTTTGCTGAAATTGATGTTGATTATCACCGATGTTTGCCGTTTTAATGTTGTGCAGTTCATTTCTAGGATGGGATTAGAAGTTGATTTATTCGTTATAATAACTGGTTTTAAATTAAAATTAAAACCCTTCTGAGTGTGAAGTAAAATATTTGTTTTCTGGCCTACCAATTCAGTGTATGGCCTCGCTGTGGAGTACCTTCTTCAGTCACTTATTGGCTGAAACTGAGCTACCTGCTGTCTGCTGTCCTGTTGAAGGTAGGGTAGCCAACCGTCCATTCCGATCATCAAGAAATATTTTAAGACTGTTGATCGTACCTGTATTAATCGCCGAATGAGCTCTTCCCGATCGTATCGCCCCTCGATCAGTAGGGGAAGGAGGTTTATCCTTGAACCTAGAAGTACATTCGCGACTCGACGATGCAATCCTGACTTCGGGCTTGAGTTACACATTAATCTTTATACGAAGTTAGGCCTACATGAAATTAAAACACCTAGCAACGTCAATTTTATCAAAATTTTTATTCTATCGGGGCTCAGACTCCAGCTGGACAATATGTACTGTATATACAGCACGCTCTTTGGTTGCTTGGCAACGAAAAAACAATGTATTATATTAATTTCAATATTTCAACTCAAATTCAAATTTATTTATTTTCTCAATACAGTTTGACAAATGATACATTTTGTTGAAAACAATACAGCTTCTCAGAAGGTGACTGGCCAAGTAAGTTTAAAATTAATATTTACAATTTTTTCACAAATTATAAATATTTGAGTGTTGAGTGCGGAGCTCCGAAATAGCCCCTAGTGGCACTGAAGAAAGATCTTCATTTGCCACGCCCCCAGTGGCTCCATTAGAAAGGCGAGAAGTTGGGGATGGTAGGTAGAGGGATGAATATAGGTTGGAAGGGGATGTGGCGTTGCACCGCTGGCGTGAATGAAATGAATTCCCTTTGCACTTCGTTGCTTTAAATCACTACGTGCCCAACCTCGTTTGGACTTTCGGCCTCAGCTTTACATTCTTTATGTAGTGGATCCGTGGCGGATTGGTATAGCACGCGACTCCGGAGCACATCACTCCGGTGGCGCGGGTTCGATCCCCGCAGTACATTTGTAATGTGACTGATACGGTGACGCTAGGTAAAGGTCGAGGTTGAGTGGTAGAGAGGACTTTGTAGTCCTAACTTTGCCTCGTTAAACAAGACAAACTTTACCTATATTTTTGTTATTATTACATGCATTAGGAGGCCGTTCAAATGGGAGCTAGTAGACTACAAAAGCTTTGACCTATATTTTAATGGGTGAAATGTGTTTGTCACAAGAAAAATCTTGCAAAGCCTATTTAGAGAGTAAAAAACGTGTATTATAAATTAAATGTCAGTTGTTTGGTAACAAATTTAACCTTCTGAAGGTCGAATGTCACTAAGACTGCAGATAGAGCACGACCTTTGGAATAAAATCTCACAAAATAAACATTCTTTCTTAAATATTTACCTCAGTTTAAGTAGAACCTGGGCTCATAAACAAACTGCGAGTAGCAAACGGGAATTCTTTCCCAACCTTCTCTCTTACAGTATTTAAAACACAAGCCATTCAAATACTTTAAAACATTGTTGTTACGTTTAAAATTAAAATAAGGGCACTTAACTGCAATAAAGAACAATTTTTCATGAATGAAATTAATAGTTTTTTTAGTTATCTAGAAAATTAAAATACAAAATATATCCTGACGAAATGGAGTTTTAACAATTTAAATAGTGTTTTATGTAAATAAACTTATAATAACCTAAGAAACTTATGTACATTGTAACGCGTGATTAGTTTGAAGTTACAAATTACATTTAACATACCTATTTACGTTTTCGTTGTTCAGTTAAGGTAAAAATGTACACTGTAATGAAAGTAACAACTTAAAGTCATCGTTACAGGATTTTTTTTTATTTTTTATATTTATCGTTGACGATGGAAGATTTTCAGAGGTTCACCAAATCACTAAATCACTATTTGAGATACCGACCACTCTCATGAGGGTATTTTAAGGCAAATATGTGGTGAAGGATGAGTGTGATGAGTGGTAGTAATGAGTTATGAGGTGTAGTCTTGTTACAAACTAAGACCGACTCTTCCTTAGAATGGGTCAATTATGAATAGCCCAATGACCAATGGAAATACAAGGACCAACGGCTTAACGTGACTTCCGAACCACGCAGGTGATGGTCTGATATGTCTAAACGATGGTGGGAGTTGATGCGGGTATCATCAGATGATCACTGAGACTATCTGAGCCGCTTTAGACCTATATAATCCTCAAATACGTTGTATTTAAAGACATATCTGCTAATCGAGCGTGATTGGCATCTCTACTAGGAAGTTTCAGCATAATCTTAAGCATAAAAAATAATTTTACAATCCATTGTTTTAAGACTAAATTTTGACACATTTATACATTTTAAACATAATTTCACCTGCTTGGTTACACGTGTCAGGAAATTACTACATAGTTACTAGTATTTATTCCCAAACTTAGATTCAAAGTGGATTTATTCATTCCAAATTTCAGACGGAAGAAAGACAGTAACGGATAAGATTCCAATAAGGGAAGTGTGAGACTTCCCTTCCCCAATGACCGCATAACTCTCCTCTCTCCATATCCTTCTCTCTGTGCTACTTCTAACACGCTTAAACCGTATTTATTTGTCTTTGTGTTGGTTTGTGTCTGGGTCTGTGGCTCAGTGGGTAGAGTGAATAAAGCGCAAGGTCGCGGGTTCGATTCCCGGCGCAGGCACAAGGGTTTGGACCACTTTCCCTAAATGCCTTTGTGATGCCCAAACACCCTAGGTTAAGCAACACAGTAAAAATGCCATTGGCGTAGACAGTAAAAAAACAATATGTATCGGTTGACTTATTGAAAACTATTAACCCCTATTGAAGTTTAGCCAATCAGTGACTGAAGATGGTACTTCACAACGAGGCCGAAATATCTCAACCTAATTATGAAGTTTGGGCGCAGCGTAAACCGGCCACAAAACCTAAAGTTAAATATTGAATGTTTGAAATAAAAGAAGTGTTTAAAAGATTTATCATATCTTATATTTAGCGTGTTACTCTTTTCTACCGGTTATTGTGTTTAAACTACACAGCGTTTCGAGAAGTATGAAGTGTCATTTCGAGAGATATCCTTCACTTGATAACGAGAGAAGTTTTCACTTCGAAACGTTGTGTACTCGTAGTTTAAAAGACAAAAATCTGTAGAAAAGTACATCTATTTCCATGTTAATGTTGGTTTTTATAAATGCAAGAAAGCTTGACCGTTTCGCAAAAATATGGATTGTGTGGTTTTGTCAAAGTATACTATAAAAGTAAAGACCTCGTTAAGTTCTTGAAGACACAAGACTCAAACCTGTATTATTTATAAATGTATTATTTATTTCCTCTATTTTTATATTATTTATAGATATAAAGAAAACGTATATCTGTAAAATTGTATTTCGGAGTGATACTCTTAGAAATCTTTCATGTAAGTACTTACATGTCATGTACTTACATGGAAGATGACCAAAGTTTGAAACCGTCCATGTTAAAATACAATTTTACCAGGGTACTATGTACTTTTCTTTATATCCAATTATAATTACAGTATCTCAAATCTGTTCTAAAATATAATTTATTAGTTTTTGTATGACTTCAAGAATACCGTGGTTTGAAGTCACGTAAGCCGTTGGTCCATTCATTGGCCTTTAGGTTATTACTCATGGCCTCGACTGTTCCCTGTGTCGGCCTGTTTGTAACAAGACATCACATAACATAATCCATCAAAAACATACTCACTCACTCATTTTCCATATTCACCTTAAAAATATCCTCTAGGAGTGGTCAGTGTCTCAAATCAAAGTATCAAAAAATATAAAAAAAAATCTTTTCTTTTCTTCTGCATATCTCGTATTAGGTTACCAGGTTTTAATTTGTTAATATATTTGAGTTTTATTTGAACTGTGGCAGGTTGGAAACGTGCGCGACTCCGAAGCCAAACACTCCGATGGCGTGGGATCGATCCTACCAGACACCAATCACATTTGTAAAGTGGCTATTTCGTAACGCTAGATGTTGTTGAGGTCGAGTAAAGAAGACTTTGTAGTAATAACTTCGTCTCGGAAATAAATACTTCCCACTATCATACATCTTGAGAGAAGTAAGTTAAGTCAGGCAATCAAGAAACATTTTACCTTAGCCTTTTTATTTTAAAACAAAAATCGTAATATAAACTACTAGGACATCTGATTCTTTTGCTTTTGAGAATAATGACCGCTCTTAGAGGGTATTTAAGGTGAATGTGGAATAATGGCGAGTGTGATGAGTGTTTTGATGGATGATGTAGTCTTGTTACAAACTAGGGCCGACTGTTCCCCAAATTTGGAAATTAATTAATATCCCAACGACCAATGGAATGGACCAACGGCTTAACGTGACTTCCGAACCACGGGGAGTGGTTATCGTGAAACGTTATCACGTAGTTTATATACACACATGTTCTTAGTTTTAACTGTGTAACTAAGAACATTAGTTTAAAGTTTCGAATTAGGTTTCAACCCTCTCTTTCAAGCCAATAAAGCTCGTCTACATTGGAATGAATATAATAAACAAGAGCGGTAATGAAGAACTTCGAGACAATCACTCAACTCTAATTACGGAAGGTAGACCGCACTTTAATTACCAATCACAGAACTCATTATCGTTCAGTGCTGAGTCGGTTTTTTGTTTTACAGACTTTTATTCCGAACGCATTTAAATCTTGTACCGAGCGAAAAATGTAATTTTTAAAAGTATTTCAGCTGTGTGTTGTAGTAAATGTTGAATTCATCTTAGTTGAATCTGGGTGAGGTATTAGTAATTTCGTACAACCGGTTTAGGTGGATTGCATCCAATCCCATTGTAATTATACGGTGACAGAACTAACAAATCTGTGCAAATGGAAATAATTAACACATTCGCAACTGTGCTTGCCCTGATGAGATTGCAGTTTTGACTGATTCACCTAAACATTTTCAAAAGATCGGTGTAATTAACTAGTTTTTAACACCAACAATGGGTTTTCAATTAAAGTCTGTTCGCAAAATGATCAAGCAATAGAGAAAAGTCTATAATAGAGAAACATGGGTGTATTCGTGGAAGACACAAAGGTTAAGTGAGCAAAGTATTTTTGACTCAGTTCCATTTGTTAGTTATTTATTTTATGTGCTGAAGCACCTAGGCTAAGACAAGAGTCTAGGTGAGCGCCCCCTGTGGATAAGAATAAGGTTTTGATTGGCTGTTGAAACATTCAGCCTTAGAACAAACCTAAATATCCAAGCCATCAGCATGGTAAGACCCAGACCCGGGACCATGCAATGAGCCTGACCCCAAAACTCATTTTGAGTATTTTTCAACATTTGATATACATTTGTATATATGTATGTACTATTTACAAGTCGAAGATTTTGTCCGATTTTGATGAAATTTGGTAAAAGGTAAAAAAGGTAAAGTTTGTCTTGTTTAACGAGGCGAAGTTAGGACTACAAAGTCCTTCTACCACTAACCTCGACCTTACCTAGCGTCACCGTATTAGTCACATTACAAATGTAAGTGGTGACTGTGGATTGAACCCGCGCCACCGGAGCATGAGCACCGGAGTCGCGTTGTACCAATCCGCCATGATCCGCTCTCGCGTACAATGTTTCTTTGTAAATATCTCGTTCGCCAGACAGAAAATTGACCACCACAAGTTCCTTTGGGGAGGAGTTTTCAAAAGGGGAGGTTTATTGTTTAAAATCATTGACTTTATCCGTTTAGATGAAATATAAAATAGTTATGTATTTTGACTATATCCATCACTGTATCAAAAACTATAATAAACCATTTAGTCGTTTCAAAATGGTGGCCAAAAATGTGATAACCGCAGAATGAAAAGTCCTATTTAAATGAAATTTGCAATGTGACATCGCCTTTAGATATGCAATAAAACTTGCAGTAAAAGAGTAAGTAAGTTTGAGGCCGTAAGCTGAAGCGAGGCTGTGAACGGAGCAGCTAAGAGTAACAAATTGCAAAGGAAATTCGATCCTTTAATGCCAGCGGCGCTTTAGCGCGTAGCTACGTGTCGACCAGGTTTAGTTACCAAACAAATTGTATTATAATTGTAAAAAGTAGTTATGATTAGGTTGTCTACTAAGTCTAATAATTTTCCATCTCAAGATCAACTTGTAATTATTGTCAAGTCAAGCTTGTCACTGTTACACTGAGTCTCAGCTGTGCGTCGGGAGTGATTCATCACAAGTGTCAAACTCTCGGTTGGCACCACTGCTTCCTCTACAACACAACAGTGTTGCTTGATTACTTGTTGCTAATCTAGACATGTTCCGGAACTTGATGGGTAGAACGATAAATATGTGGTCGTTTGAATCTGTTAGACATTCTCTTGAATACGTCAAGCCAGTTGTACAGCGCCACCTGTAACCGCATCGCAGTGTCTATCTCGTACATTTGATATTCACAGAAGCTCTCTTGACTAACCCAGTGTTTCACTAGAAGTAAGACAGTCTCTTGAACACGTCAGTTGTGCAGCAATGAAGCTCAGTCAGCTGTATTTGACAGTTCTATTCCACAACCCCAGACAGCGCCACCTGTAACCGCATTGTAGTGTCTATCTCGTACATTTGATATTCACAGAAGCTCTCTTGACTAACCCAGTGTTTCACTAGAAGTAAGACAGTCTCTTGAACACGTCAGTTGTGCAGCAATGAAGCTCAGTCAGCTGTATTTGACAGTTCTATTCCACAACCCCAGACAGCGCCACCTGTAACCACATTGTAGTGTCTATCTCGTACATTTGATATTCACAGAAGCTCTCTTGACTAAACCAGTGTTTCACTAGAAGTAAGACAGTCTCTTGAACACGTCAGTTGTGCAGCAATGAAGCTCAGTCAGCTGTATTTGACAGTTCTATTCCACAACCCCAGACAGCGCCACCTGTAACCGCATTGTAGTGTCTATCTCGTACATTTGATATTCACAGAAGCTCTCTTGACTAACTCAGTGTTTCACTAGAAGTAAGACAGTCTCTTGAACACGTCAGTTGTGCAGCAATGAAGCTCAGTCAGCTGTATTTGACAGTTCTATTCCACAACCCCAGACAGCGCCACCTGTAACCGCATTGTAGTGTCTATCTCGTACATTTGATATTCACAGAAGCTCTCTTGACTAACCCAGTGTTTCACTAGAAGTAAGACAGTCTCTTGAACACGTCAGTTGTGCAGCAATGAAGCTCAGTCAGCTGTATTTGACAGTTCTATTCCACAACCCCAGACAGCGCCACCTGTAACCGCATTGTAGTGTCTATCTCGTACATTTGATATTCACAGAAGCTCTCTTGACTAACCCAGTGTTTCACTAGAAGTAAGACAGTCTCTTGAACACGTCAGTTGTGCAGCAATGAAGCTCAGTCAGCTGTATTTGACAGTTCTATTCCACAACCCCAGACAGCGCCACCTGTAACCGCATTGTAGTGTCTATCTCGTACATTTGATATTCAGAAGCTCTCTTGACTAACCCAGTGTTTCACTAGAAGTAAGACAGTCTCTTGAACACGTCAGTTGTGCAGCAATGAAGCTCAGTCAGCTGTATTTGACAGTTCTATTCCACAACCCCAGACAGCGCCACCTGTAACCGCATAGTGTCTATCTCGTACATTTGATATTCACAGAAGCTCTCTTGACTAACCCAGTGTTTCACTAGAAGTAAGACAGTCTCTTGAACACGTCAGTTGTGCAGCAATGAAGCTCAGTCAGCTGTATTTGACAGTTCTATTCCACAACCCCAGACAGCGCCACCTGTAACCGCATTGTAGTGTCTATCTCGTACATTTGATATTCACAGAAGCTCTTGACTAACCCAGTGTTTCACTAGAAGTAAGACAGTCTCTTGAACACGTCAGTTGTGCAGCAATGAAAGTCACAGTTCTATTCCACAACCCCAGACAGCGCCACCTGTAACCCATTGTAGTGTCTATCTCGTACATTTGATATTCACAGAAGCTCTCTTGACTAACCCAGTGTTTCACTAGAAGTAAGACAGTCTCTTGAACACGTCAGTTGTGCAGCAATGAAGCTCAGTCAGCTGTATTTGACAGTTCTATTCCACAACCCCAGACAGCGCCACCTGTAACCGCATTGTAGTGTCTATCTCGTACATTTGATATTCACAGAAGCTCTCTTGACTAACCCAGTGTTTCACTAGAAGTAAGACAGTCTCTTGAACACGTCAGTTGTGCAGCAATGAAGCTCAGTCAGCTGTATTTGACAGTTCTATTCCACAACCCCAGACAGCGCCACCTGTAACCGCATTGTAGTGTCTATCTCGTACATTTGATATTCACAGAAGCTCTCTTGACTAACCCAGTGTTTCACTAGAAGTAAGACAGTCTCTTGAACACGTCAGTTGTGCAGCAATGAAGCTCAGTCAGCTGTATTTGACAGTTCTATTCCACAACCCCAGACAGCGCCACCTGTAACCGCATTGTAGTGTCTATCTCGTACATTTGATATTCACAGAAGCTCTTGACTAACCCAGTGTTTCACTAGAAGTAAGACAGTCTCTTGAACACAGTTGTGCAGCAATGAAGCTCAGTCAGCTGTATTTGACAGTTCTATTCCACAACCCCAGACAGCGCCACCTGTAACCGCATTGTAGTGTCTATCTCGTACATTTGATATTCACAGAAGCTCTTGACTAACCCAGTGTTTCACTAGAAGTAAGACAGTCTCTTGAACACGTCAGTTGTGCAGCAATGAAGCTCAGTCAGCTGTATTTGACAGTTCTATTCCACAACCCCAGACAGCGCCACCTGTAACCGCATTGTAGTGTTCTATCTCGTACATTTGATATTCACAGAAGCTCTCTTGACTAACCCAGTGTTTCACTAGAAGTAAGACAGTCTCTTGAACACGTCAGTTGTGCAGCAATGAAGCTCAGTCAGCTGTATTTGACAGTTCTATTCCACAACCCCAGACAGCGCCACCTGTAACCGCATTGTAGTGTCTATCTCGTACATTTGATATTCACAGAAGCTCTCTTGACTAACCCAGTGTTTCACTAGAAGTAAGACAGTCTCTTGAACACGTCAGTTGTGCAGCAATGAAGCTCAGTCAGCTGTATTTGACAGTTCTATTCCACAACCCCAGACAGCGCCACCTGTAACCGCATTGTAGTGTCTATCTCGTACATTTGATATTCACAGAAGCTCTCTTGACTAACCCAGTGTTTCACTAGAAGTAAGACAGTCTCTTGAACACGTCAGTTGTGCAGCAATGAAGCTCAGTCAGCTGTATTTGACAGTTCTATTCCACAACCCCAGACAGCGCCACCTGTAACCGCATTGTAGTGTCTATCTCGTACATTTGATATTCACAGAAGCTCTCTTGACTAACCCAGTGTTTCACTAGAAGTAAGACAGTCTCTTGAACACGTCAGTTGTGCAGCAATGAAGCTCAGTCAGCTGTATTTGACAGTTCTATTCCACAACCCCAGACAGCGCCACCTGTAACCGCATTGTAGTGTCTATCTCGTACATTTGATATTCACAGAAGCTCTTGACTAACGCAGTGTTTCACTAGAAGTAAGACAGTCTCTTGAACACGTCACAGCAATGAAGCTCAGTCAGCTGTATTTGACAGTTCTATTCCACAACCCCAGACAGCGCCACCTGTAACCGCATTGTAGTGTCTATCTCGTACATTTGATATTCACAGAAGCTCTCTTGACTAACGCAGTGTTTCACTAGAAGTAAGACAGTCTCTTGAACACGTCAGTTGTGCAGCAATGAAGCTCAGTCAGCTGTATTTGACAGTTCTATTCCACAACCCCAGACAGCGCCACCTGTAACCGCATTGTAGTGTCTATCTCGTACAATTTAGTATAACAGGTTTCAGTTCAGATGCATCTTATTTTCTGAACTCTGAAATAAAATGTGTTAATTATGTTAGTTTAATTTTTAAACCAAAACCAATATCCGTTCTATTATAGTAACTTTTTATGTAGGGGGTGTAGTTAGTCGAGCACCTATTATCGGAGCACCTCGGTATATCACTGCCTTCTAGTAAGTGAGGAAGCAAAAATATGGGCGTTTATCTATTACTGTAAAATACAGTTTAAGCTGACTGTAGGAATAGAGTTAGTTATTGGTAGTGTAAATTCACCTTATGATAAAGCCAAAGCCTAGAATCTCTAGGGAGGGGTTAGGTATTAAGCTGGGTACGTTGTTATCAGTTACCCTTGCCTGCGTCGCCATTGTTGTCTTATCAAAAGATAAGATGACGTCATCAACATGGCTGCCTCCCTTCAGATAATGTTCTTCATATCTACTTTCAGATTAAATCATGATTCATGTTTATGCTTTAAATTTAGAAGGTCCCGAGAGAAATCTGTAATGTAATGTGTCTACAAAATGCTTTCTTTCAGTTATTAAGTTTATTGTTTAAATAATATTTTAGTCGTAAGTACAATAATGTTGTTTTCGAATAGTCGTCCTTTTTTACAATGCCTGTGAGTGTGACCACTACGAATTATCATGATCTTGTTAAATTAACATTATTTTGTATTTTCAGGTAGGCAGTAACTCCATTAACGAGAGTACTTTCTTCTACAACAAATGTAAGTGAAATACCAATCACGATTCAGTTTTTAACATTTCAAGTAATAGGCAAATAGTACAAATTTTGTAGTTTTATAACGTTTATGATAGATATCCAAGTATTTACGAGTATATGTTGTGCTTGTCTAATCTAATGTCTGGAAGAACGCCATGAAACACACCAATTCAGGTTTAAATGTACTGAGCAGGTTCCAAGATTGTTGTTTTTGGTCCATTTCTTCTAGTAAGATTAATAAATAACAAACTTTGTGACCAATTTTATCATTAAACGTTAATCACACGCCAATCGTCAATAATTTGACGAAACTAACACGAACAAAAACATACGTCAACTATGAAAACAGTAAAGTAATATTGTTTACGTAATTTTTGAAAAACAGTTTATATACGGGGTTTCCCAAAAGTCTTTACGCATTTTTTTGCTGCTCAAAAAGTCTAATAAATTAAAAACTTTCAATATTGATTTATTTGTTGTTAAATTTTTTATGCATTTATTTATACTGTATATGCATCTCTTTATGGCGGGTAATGACTTTAGGAACACCCTGTATTTGTAAGTGAGTGAGAAAATAGAACAGCCGGTGAAGAGAGGAGATGCGAATAAGGAGTTATGCGGTCATTGGGGGGAGAAGTTTCACCCTCTCTCTCACACCCTCCCCACTCACACCCTCACCCTCTCTCCATCTCTCTCTTATTGGAATCCCATCCGTTATTGTCTTTCCATTGACTAAAGTGTGGAATGTTTTAATTGCGAATAAAAACCTTTCTGGTTTCACTCCTGAAATTTTAATTTTTTACACGTCACAAATGGACCTTGCATGAAACATCCTACATTAAGTATTGTCTACAATTTCTCATTTTGAAATGACAAAATATGATTATGATATGATTATATTATGAGTGCTTGAGAAAACCTAAGACCAAGATTGCACCTGTTGTAATGAAATCTTAAGTTTATCAAAGTTTAGAAATGATCAAAATAACTTTTTTATCTTTACAACGTTTTTTTAAATCACATAGATAATTAGGTCTTATAATATAGTGTGTAATTACCATTACCCAACAACGCTCTCGTAATTTAAGATTACTTTGCCAAACTTCGGAAAAAATAAAAATATTCTTACAAATATTTACATACTTCTGCTGTTTTAATTTACAAATATCTTTCTGTGTATACTATTATTGTTGCTTTCAAATCATCTCTAAATAAAGGGTGGTCCAAAAAAAGGTACTCGTCATTTTATGGTTACTATTTCTTTTACTAGCTACAAATCTGATTTGATCTCAAAACTAAATGCTCCATTCCTTAACCATTAATTAACTAACCTGAAAATTCTCGAGGATTAATATCCATTGGAACTGATGTTATGTTTTGCTTCAGATTTTGAATACTTATAGGCCTGAAACACTTTTCAGGAATAATCAGGGAAGGTTGCAAAGTTGTTAAGACGTATAAAATATTTCACAGTCAATGACGGAAAACATGTCGAGCATTTGGTTTTAAGATGAAGTCAGTTTTGTTTAGCTAATAAAACAAATACTTACCATAAAATGTCGAGTACGTTTTTTCCATCCTGTATAACCTGGTTGGCAAAAATTTGGCGTTTTATATACTGTTTACACTATAAATAAAGTTTGAACACAATTTCGGCTCTGGCATAAAAAAATCAGGTAATATGGAGAAATTCACAAAATTAAAATTCTAATAAACTCGTTTAATATGACATTCACAAGCAAAGTGTGTTAAGAACAACTGGAATAACTATACATACAAATTTTATATTTGCTGTATCGTGACAGTAAAAATTTTTTAGAACAGTTATCTACCGAAAATACTCAATGGGTATGAAGCGCCCTATCTTAGATGGAAGACAATAAATTATCCAGATAAGAGGCAAGTGGCACACTATGCTAAGTGTACGTTTGATTTGCATATATTAAAACCCAAATTATGTAAAGCACAGATATACAGGGTGTCCCATAAGTAAAGTGCCAGACACTGGGAAAAAGGTTATATGAGTCAAAATAAAGAGAAAATTAAGACAAAAAGCTTTTCCAAAAACGCTTAGTCAACCAGATATTCGCCATTTTATATATGTCACTAATTATTTATTATCTCTCACACCGTTTATCAGATTTGACTCAAACTTCAAATAAATTGTATCTAGGTAAGACCTGCATTTATGAAAAAATTACCAGGATGATCTAACTTATCACTTTAAAACGGTGGCTATTTCATGGTAATTTTAGGGTATTTTTTGGAGTTACACCTTAAATAGCGAATAAACGGTGAGTTTAACGATAAAAAATAAAGAGTAACATATTGTAGTAAATTCTATTGCCTATCTATTGACACCAAAGTCATAAAAATCTATTGGGAAACAACGAAGCTTTAGGGGAAACTCTCGCTGAAAACAGACAACTTTCCACCTTATTATCTTGATGTTTGCCACGGTTTCCACTGTAACTTTGTTGATTCTTAATTGGTTTTTAGATCTTTCTGTCAATAGATAGGTAATAGCATTCGCTACAAAAGAGTATTTTTATATGTTATCGTACAACTCACCGTTTATTCGCTATTTAAAGTGTAACGCCAAAAATACCATAAAATAGCCACCGTTTTCACATGATAAGTTAGTTCAACCTGGTAATTTTTCATAAATGGTCTTAATTAGATACAAATTTATGTTAAGTTTGAGTCGAATCCGATAAATGGTGTGGGAGATAATAAACAATTAGTGAAAAATCAAAAATGGCAAATATCTGGTTAACTGAGCGTTTTTGGAAAAAATTCTATTATTGATTTTTTCTTTATTTTGACTCATAAAACACTTTTCTCAGAGTCTGACACTTTACTTATGGGACACCCTGTATAATTATAAGATAGTAGTTGGTCTTAATATAGTATAAAGCTGCCAGATATAGGGTATAAAGCACAGACAGTTATAAGATAGTTTGGTTGTAAATGTGTTGAAAGATGGGAGGTTTTATCAGTAGAAGATTAAGCACTAAAAGTGACCAGACATCCTCAGCAGCTGTCGACTTAAGTTAGTTCTTAACAACTCTGACTTAACTTCTGCTAAGTCATAAACCAACTGCAAACCTTAACCTTTTTCTAACCTCTTCTACTTTTTTAGTTGTATACAGGGTGAGTTTTCAATGCCCCCCTCTATCCTTAGCTTTTGAAACAGGAAATATTTTCAAAACCCATTTAAGGAATGTTTTATATAATTGTAAAGTTTGTTTTGACGTACTTTGCGTCACCCACCCAACTGGGGGAAGGGCTCCACCCTAAATTCTTTAAATACAACCACCCCCTTTTGTGGCACTTATAATAAAGGAAATTTTAATACAAATTCAACGACACAAAAAAATTTTGTCTTGACTCATTTTTTTTAACTACTTTAAAAATTACGAGTAATTATATGGAATATACTAGATTTCTAAAATAAACTAAAATTGAATGTTAGAAAATGTGTATAATTAATATCCATTAAGTACGGGTCGTTTGTAACGCCCTAATCACGGTCAGGGCCAAATAGGCTTAAATCTAAGTCCATATTGATTTAAGTTTGTAACTTAAAGTTCGGGCGACCATAACTATTTTACTTGAAATAACAAACCAAATTCTTGAAAATATCAACGAGCAATTTCAATTTAAATAGTATATTAGTGCTTCAAAAGAAAGCACTAAGAATTATATTAAATCTTGGTGATCTTGATTCGGTCAAAGAACATTTTGTAAAGCTAAAAGTATTAACAGTTTATGCCATGTATATATTGGAAACTGTAATGACCGTAAAAACTAAAGAGGGAGAATTACCTAAACTAGGTTATAATCACCAATATAATACAATGTTCAGAAACCAAATTTCAATACCAAAACATTCCATAGAGTTTTTCAATAAAAAGCCCAGTAGTGCTGGAATTAACTTCATATATAAATTACCAAAAGAAATCACTGCCATTAATAATTTAGTTAAGTTTAAAAGACGTTTAAACGAGTTTTTGATTGCTAAAGCACCGTACTCTTTTGACGAACTCTTGAACGTTTGAACATTTGTGTTACTCTTATGTCTACTCCTAACCTAATTATGTTGATTTTAAGTTTGTTTTTCTTAAGAATACACACCTCAATAATTTAAAAGGAAATGTTTTTACTCATGTTACTCGTATTGTGTAAAATTTAATACTATATATTTTATTTATGTATATACCAGGTTTAAAATATTGAATTAGTTGCGAACGCCATTCTATGTCTGTCATGTATTCATGTACAAATTATGAATAAAGACACTTTTGACTTTGTATTCCCAGTGCTCTGAATGTCAAAGTGCAGAAATTCGAATTACATAAGTAAACAAAAATAACTTTAGAACTGTAGGTTCTAGAGCAACAGGAGTTGTTTGGGTCATTGAGAGAGTAAACTCTACTATACAGGGTGAACTATCGCCAATAATTGCAATATTGCTGAAAGAAAAAACAATAATAATTTACGATTATCAGGGTTTTTAGTTTAGTTATTCATTCGTATATATAAACTTCAGCAGTACTGAGTACAGATTGCCCGTGTCAGTTCACAATGTGCAAGTGAATGGAGGAATGGAGTGAAGTGCAATTGAATGGATGACGGAGTCGTCCCTCCATGCAGCTTTCAGGCATTCAATGCATCATTCAGTGAATTCTCACAGATTCAATCAATGAACAGTAAATGAATTGGATCCGACAGTCATTCAATAAAGGACCGATTGGGTATTTTGGTTTTAATTGTACAGTACAACCAACTTCTAATGAACGTGTATTGCAATTATTGTTAGCAACTTATTATTTTAATTTATTACTTTAAAGAAATAAATTTAAAATCAAATAAAACCAATATTTAAAATTATTTTAATTCATGAGGCCTTTTGATCAGCAAAGCCGTCTTCGTCAGATAATTTCAAACATTCAAAAACATAAAAGTGTTATAGACATAAACATTTTAAAGAGTATAAACATTAAACATATAGTACAAAAATGTATGTTTAAACATTTAAAAAAAATAAGTTGTCTCTAATTTTTTAATTTATTTCAATACTTTGGCTCAAGTAGAAAACTACTCCCTACGTTTCGGGCAGTTGGGAAACTCCACCCGTTCTCAAGGGATAAAGCGTAAGTTTAGGCCCTTGAGAACGGTTGGAACAGTAGTTTTCTTCCTAAAGTAGCCGGAAAAGTACGTTTTTTAATTAAATTAATGGCATTGTAGCTCAACGTTTGAACGAATTTTGAACCGTCCAGTTTGAAAAGTCTCCACTAATACGAAGTTTCGTGTTTCCAAGCTCGCTGAAAGTTGAAACTCTGAACTGAAAGTTGAAGGCAAAGTTGCAGAGGGATGAGTTTTCATTAGGAAGCTCACATGTGTGGAAAATGGCCGCTCTGTGCTCTAAGGGCTGCTTTCCATCCCTTGTCCCTTCCTCAGCATTCTCAGGCTAGCTCTACTCATGAGTAGTTTGAGTAGCTCAGTAGTTATCAGTCAATGTTTATGCCAATATTTAGTAGTTTAGTACTCGTCTAGATTAAAATAAACCTTGTATTGCGTATTCAATTATTCTATGTGCAATCGTCAACTTACATTACACTAAAAATATTTTCCATTCGCATACATTAAATCACTAAATCACTATTTGAGATGCCGACCACTCTCATGAGGGTATTTTAAGGCAAATATGTGGTGAAGGATGAGTGGTAGTAATGAGTTATGAGGTGTAGTCTTGTTACAAACTAAGGCCGACTCTTCCTTAGAATGGGTCAATAATTAATAGCCAATGACCAATGGAAATACAAGGACCAACGGCTTAACGTGACTTCCGAACCACGCAGGTGATGGTCTGATATGTCTAAACGATGGTGGGAGTTGATGCGGGTATCATCAGATGATCACTGAGACTATCTGAGCCGCTTTAGACCTATATCATCCTCAAAACCTGACCTCCATGAAGCTAGATTACAGGACCACGCTAAGAGTCCCAGTAACAAATTCATTAAAAACTGTTTCAAGAGTGACTGCTAGTTGAGTGATGGTTAAAAATGAAACCAATCTTTAAATTTTAGTACTTGTCTAAATAAATCCTGCATTACGTATTATTTCTTACGAGCCTGGAAATTATCTACTAAAGTTGCTCTAAAGACATTTAACTCGCTCACATTTAGAATTCTTTCAGGCGTATATAAATTCTTTTGGTGGGCCCTATGTCAACCATTTGGAAAATACTATGCGCTAGTAACTTTTCGCAAATTTCAATCATGCTAAGAAAAAAGTATGTTTTATGATACATATTTATTAACTTTGTTATTACACCACTTATATTTTATCTCCAATATTACCAAGGATTTAATTGAAACAAGAAACTCAATTAAAACCAAAGTCCCTGTAAAAGCCAGTCACTTCAAATGAAAAAAATTAAAGGAGCATAGATGGACTGTTGGGTTCAGATATGTAGTTAAACTTAAACTTATTTCAATCAAAATATAATTTAATAAATTGATTAAATACCCGCATCATGACAAACAGTATCGTTCATCACTTGGCCAAAAGTGTCTTTTTGGCCTCCTCTCTTTTAACGTTCTCGGCCAGTAGTCATATTCATAATTCATACTGATGTGCCCTCTATTATCTCTAGAGGAAACAACATTATGCACTAATGATGAAAAGCTCAAATATAGATTGTACGCTCTACGAAAAAATACCATCGAAAGTGCCTTAACACTAAAGATTTTCCATTCTCACACATCTAAAACTGTTTGAGATATACTCGTACATAATAGACTCACAGATCACTCATTTGAACTTTTGTACACATCTTTTATTGGGGGTTTGTTATCTTCTAGAAGGAGAAAAGCGCTAATAACTTCGCGAAATTGTCAATCATGTTTTTGTCAAAGGATTTAATTGAAACTAGAAACTCCATTAACAACCTAGAGCTAGATTCTGTACAAGCTAGTTCCTCCAAATAAAAGAACGATTTCTTAAATGAAACAGTGATGAAGACTTTAAAACAAAGAAAGACAAAACAACGAACTTAGGTAACAGTTATTTTTAGTGCTGTTTATGGAACTTTGTATTTAATTATTTCGTCTGATAGGCAAATCCATCTTCAAACTAAAATAACGCAGAGACGATTACCAAGTAAAATTATCTATAAGTAAAGCTATACATCAATCCAATTATGTAAGACCTAATTACCTTATTATGCCAACTAATGGTTAAAAGCTTGCATTTATAAAGTATTTAAAGTACGATAAAATATCGAATTTGAGGGTAAAGCTGTAAACCTCCGCGGCAAGAATGTCACTTGGGAATTGGATTTTGGATGGAAAATAAATTACACCATTAATAACCAAGCCTGCATGAATCACCGTACTTTTCTGAGGAAAGTATCATTATTAAAATCATTTCTCGGGGTTTTGTTTTTTTGTAATGGATTCACATAAAATCACGTGTTTCTTTAGAAAGAAATATTAAACGAAATTGAAAGCTGAAACATAAGTATAATAACTATTTTTTCTTTCCACAAACTATTTAGCTGAAACAAACTGTAAATATAACTTGTTACGAAATATATTTTCATTTAATTTGTGTAAAAACTACAAGAGAGTGAAGTAAGTCACGTGACACTGAAGATATTTGGCGGGAAAATTTTTTCCCGTAGGTAATCTCTGGTCGAGCAATCGTGTGTAGTTATTACGGAAATAGTAACCAAAACAATAAACAAGAGAGTGTATGTAGTGGCTGTGTATGTTCAATTTAATTCTTAGGCATTCGTGGCCGGTGTCACAACTATAATCTAGTTCACACCGCATCAAAACTTCATAATAATTAGCTTGAAATATTTCAGTCTCGCTTTGGAGTACCATTTTCAGTCACTGATTGGCTAAAACTCAGCTACTTGCTGTTTGTTATCTGCTATCCTATTGGTGAAAGGGCTGCCAACTGTATATGTTCTCATTGGCTATGACACTATTGAAAAGATTGCTTCTGACTGGTCACCAGCTTATGAAAAGTTTAACGCTGCCTTCCCTGTTAATAAGACAGCATTTTTTAGAAGTTGGCAACTAGTCCTGAAGAAGTAGTGTCACAGCCAATGAGAGCATCAACAGTTGGCATCCCTGCTTCAATGGACGACTAGGAGCGTGTCACCAATAGGACAGCAGACAACAACCAGCAAGTAGCTCAGTTTCAGCCAATCAGTGACTGAAAATGGTACTCTACGAGGCCGAAATATTTCACGCTAATGATTGTGATGTTTTGCCATTGTGTAAACTAGAAGAACTAGATTATAACATGGTGTATCACGTGTGCGAATTTGGTTTATCACGCCACAACCAGGTACAATAAATGATAGACAATTCGAATAACTAAAATGTTTTTGTAATTTTGTTGGAGGTAACCAATAAAATCCTTGAAGAGGTTCATATATTTTCCCCTAGATATAATACAACAATAACAAACACGTGTGATTCACATAGCAGCACACAATATACGAGTAGTTTCTTCAGCTTGAGCTTGAGCATACAATGCAGTGTATATTAAGGTCGGAATATTCAGAGTATGCTGAACATTATGAGAGAATGTTCCGACAGTAAATCAGAATGGAATGCTGCACTAGTGTTGAGATAAGGTGGGTAAAGTAGTTATATTATATTCTGTAGAGTGCGCTACAGTATATTGCTGACTCGACTTTGTAGAGTGAGGCTCGAGTTGTGCTTATCATTGAAACTTGTTTATTTTAATAATATTTAAATTAGTATAACTAAGCCAGTATCACGTATAAAAAACTAAAACTACGATGATGGGTTTTCTGATTATCTAACCATTTAGATCGCGTGCGTTTCTTCGTGGCGCTTGACCTTGACGACTAAAGGTTATAACTGGGTTTTCGAGGGTGGGGGTAACCAACTGTTCAGTCTTTCCATGGGACTGTACTTTTTGAAAATATCGATTTGTTCCCCCACTCTGTCCCCTCACCAAGCGCCACGAAGAAACGCACGGTCTCTAGAGGTAGTTATAACAAATATCTATTTCACACACGTAGAAGTAGAGCTTCCGAACTAGGAGTTCCGAAGGATTGTGAAAAAAAGGGTGAAGTTTGTCTTGTTTAACGAGGCGAAGTTAGGACTACAAAGTCCTCTCTACCATTCAACCTCGTACTTTAACTAGCGTTACCGTATAGTCACTAACCAAATGTAAGTGGTGACCGCGGGGGTCGAACCTTCGCCAGCAGAGGGATACGCTCCGGAGTCACACACGATTCCAACCCGCTACGGATCCGCTCGTGATAAGACACTGTTTATCTAGAAAATTGAGTCTTTACTTTTAAGATGGCATAACACCAAAAGTGTTCACTACTTGCATAGTAGATTTACTACAAAACAATAAAAGCGTAGTTTCAAGCGGTATCTGTGTGTTTATAATGCTACAAATGTTTCCTCAGTAAACACTGCACATCAGCTATATATTCTCAGGAGTGCCAACTTAGCGTAGATATATTTCCCTGCGCTCGTACCTTCCTGATAGTGCAATACTTGTGTACGTTCTTCTCTCACCGTTTTATGTCTCTTTCTATTCATCACCATTAAGTGTTATAGAAAAGTATTTTTAAAATATAGGTTACGTAATAATAATAAAATACATAACACACTTGACGCGTTTTTTGGTGAATTGTACTTGAATTAACCCTCTCCTTTCCGACCAAAGGTCAAGCAAGGCCCGACATGGCGGATCCGTGGCTGATTGGTATCGCGCGCGACTCCGGAGCTCATCACTCTGTTGGCGTGGGTTCGATCCCCGCAGTCACCACTTACAATTTGTAATGTGACTATACGGTGACGCTAGGTAAAGGTTGAGGTTGAGTGATAGAGAGGACACAACTATCATCTAAGGATTCCGGTACAGACCGTGTCAATAAACTATTTACAGTTCCAAACGTTTCGCTCATTTTGCAATCGAGCATCCTCAGTGGACTTCTGAGACTGGCTCAGGTGAATTTACCTTTTCTTAATATAGCAGTCGCAGTGCTGCCAACTGCTTCCTTCTTGCGTCAGGTGTACCAACCGTAGTTGTGAGATCGACATACGTCATGAGGTACAGCGAACACGATTGGATGTAGCTGCCGCTCTTAACCAATAGACGCCGACGTGCTTCATTGGACGGTCCTCAAAGTGTCTCTGCACTCCCATTGGATCTACTGCGCTCTAATTATGCACAGATTCGATCTTCTGACAGGCTCTGGGGAGTTTGTAGCTATCATCAATCATCATCGCGGTTGAAATTTTTTCTTGTAGATTTCTATTGAATCTTGTGATCCTGGTTAATAGAAAGATATCTTTGCGAGAACCATTAAGAAGAAGGGTTATTGTTTGGAAACTAAAAAATAAAGAACTTATTTGAAGTTTTGTCATAATTTAATGTCAAATATCTGTGAGGCTGGACACAGTTATCTCACCTCAATGCCGGCCTAATCTAGCGTCTCTGTTTACCTTCAGTCTACCCTACTTGATCCTCTGATAGGGCTTTGTATTTACCGGACCCAGAGATGTGAATAATTAACAACCATCTTAACATGAAAGCAGATAACAAGAACCCAAGAGTTGTTCAAGAAGAAGGTTCAAAATCACTGTTCATGAACGAAAACAGAATTGTGTAAGGTTAAATGTAGTGTTTAAATAGTTATACGCATAAATGAAATGGACTTGATAACGATACATCTTTATTCAGTGAAAACAAACACGACTTTTATCTGGAATTTAGTCAGGTCTTTAGTTGAGAAGTAATCTAAAAAATTAAACATAAAAACTAGCCTTAAAGTAATGAGCGTAAGCCGACCATTCTCCAACCACCAAACAACATGAGTTTTCTTTTTTGTTTTTTCTATAATCAGTTATCTATAATTCACTGTGGAGAACTTTTTAAATTGTTATCAATCATTTTGTCTTTTTGTTAGGAAAAACTTACTCATTCATCAACACTCAAAAGAATATCTTCCCCTCTATTAAAACAGGTACACCTGGTCAGTCTGTTACACGTCTGTGATTGGTTGTCCGCTGGTCCCAGCCAGCTAGTTAGTCGTTAGGCAGTTGTCACTGGAACCGATACGTGCTTGGTTTCTCTAATTGTTTGATGATTTCTTAACTTTTGTGCGTAATGTATTGTGTTCTAGGCATTTTGTTGTATTTTTAAATCAAATTGATTAAGTAAAATAAACCCCAAACTAAAAACCAAAGAAAACACCTGTTGTTTGGTGGTGGGTGATTGGTCAGTTTACGCTGATCACGTTAGGCCGGCTCATTTCCTATTGTTTTGTGTTATGTTTAGGTTACTTTTCACCTGATGACGGGATCAGGTTTCAGATGCCGAAACGTCGTGTTCTTCTTATTCAAGAACACTGACGTAAAACGTTCTTAATAATACTTAAACCTCAGAAATTCTACCATCATCAACAACAAAAATAAAACAAAGAGTACATTTTCAAGAAGACACTCACGAAAGCAGGAAATAAGATATAGAAAATGTTAAAGGAGTTGGGTACAATATATGTGTGTGGAGGGTTAATATGTTTGCGTCGGAAAGGGCTTAAGTTGTCACATGAAATGGTTGATGGCCAATCTAAAGGACTTAGAGAACTCGTGAGTTCCCATACTGGGAGAGGCTTAACCCTCCAACTTCCGGTAGCCTGACTGAGTACTGTTTTTTTATACTGTGGCTGATTTTAAAACCAACTACAGAGTGTTATGGTAGTATTTTTAGCGGTTGTCTTTTCCTATTAGCGAATTATCTTTGATCACGTGTTTTGAAAACGAATAAGAAATGAATTTTACTTAATCATTTCTCTCGCCAAAGAAAAGGACACGTCGTAGAAAGGTGCGTTTTGCAATTTTTAGCTTCTTAACACCTCCCGAGTCATATGGCAAACCGTCATAGGCCTATATACAGGGTGGCCCATAAGATAGTTGACCGACACGCATTCAATGAAATGCATGCCTGTCAACTGACTTATGAGCCACCCTGTATATAAACAAATGCGAATAAAAACACTTAAAATATGTATGTATGGCCACTTTACAAGTTGCATTTTTGGTCCGATCTTCATGAAATTTGGTACAAATGTTTCTTTTGTAATCCTCCAGGTTAAGTTCGTTAAAATAGATAAATGAAAAAAGACCTCCGTACTTAAGAGTTCTGAAAAGGTTACACAAGAAGTAAAGGTTAGTACTGAAGAAAGTATTCAAGAAGAGCACTGGGATGGAAAAGATTGGAGTTAAACCTTAACTCAAAAACTCTGAGTTAAACTAAGCGAGTTACGCTGGTGAATGTTGATTAGAATACTCAATTAACTCAGAAGCAGGAGGAAATAAACATCTGGAGTAGAGGTTAACTGAGGCACTCAGTGGCTGTTGAGGTTAGCGTTTGGGTTGGAGACTATCCGTCTTCCCAACTTACTTCCGTTCCGTACTCGTGGATGTTGCACAACTGTTAATTACTATAATTACAATAATTTCTTTTTAAGATTTGCCTTAACTATGGTTTTGTATAATAAACAAACAACAGCTGTTAATAGTTGAATTGTTTTGAAATAAGGAAGTTGTTTACTTTCTGTATCCTAGGAAACCTAGGCTAGTTAAATTTGTTTATTAAATTCACAGTGATTTTGACCAAGATTGACTAAATTTAATTTCTACCCAGTGCTCTAAATGGCAAAGTGAAGAAATTCTGACTAAATAATTTAACTGAAATAACTTAAAAGCAGTTGATTCTAGAGTAATAGAAGTTGTGTTAATCGATTGAGAAAGTAAAACTTTGCTATACATAGTAAACCTAGTCTATAGTAAAGCTACCATTTCATAGGCAAAAGAAAACTTTGAATAGCCACTATTTTAAAACGGATGATCCGATCTAGTTGGTTAATTAGACGAAATTCTTTTATACACTATCCCCGTAGTCACCACTTTACGATTGTAATGTGACTACAGTATACGGTAACGCTAGGTAAAGGAGGTTGAGTGGTAGAGGACTTTGTAGTTCTTTCGCCCTGTTAAAGCAGACAAACTTTACCTTTTCATTTCTGTATCCAAGGAAACATAGGCTAGTAAATTATATTACCCCAGTGCTCTGAATGTCAAAGTGCAAAAATTCGGATTAAATAATTAAACAGAAATAACTTTCAAACGGTAGGTTCTAGAGTTTTGCCTTTTGATTCAGGAGGTGTTCGGAAGCAAAAAATACAAACCGCCCCTTTCTACAACCTTTCGTTCTATTTGGCAAGAGAAATAAATAGCTCTATGTTGAATGAAAATTCGCTAAAAAGTGTTTTTGGTAGGCTTACGTTCATTTAACAAAATATATTTAGAACGCTGCGGATACTCAATACATTGACGTAATGTTACATGTGACCACAGACATACGAGTCTCTAAGGTGTGTTAGAATACAGACGTTGTATGAATACACTCTGATTCATCCTGTATTGCAACAACTGTCCAACATTCTTCTGGCACTGTTGTTGCGTTTGGCTAACTGCAACGACGAAGTTCCTGCTTGATACAACGTTTACTACCTAGAGTTCGACCGCATTGATCTGCCATTACCGCTTGAAATTGACCGCCAATAATATCTGTACATCACTAAAACACTTTGAATTCACAGGTAGGAAAATTAATCATTTTTTATATATGTTGCTACTCATTAATAACGAAAATAAGTTACAATCACTGAAACGAAATTTCAATTTAGTATTTCACAGTTATTTCTTTGTTGTCTGCTGCCAAAAAAATGAATTCCATCGGTAAGTTTCAATCGTATTGTAGGAGTTAAGGATGTAAAAGTTAAAGTTTGTCTTGTTTCACGAGGGGAAGTTAGGACTACAAAGTGTCCTAGTTAGAACTACTACGAGGTAACGCTAGGTAAAGGTCGATGCAGAGAGATCTACCACTAAACCTCGACCTTTACTTAGCGTCATCGTATAGTCACTTTACAAATGTAAGTGGTGACTGCGGGAATCGAACCCGCCCCAACGGAGTGGTGAGCTCCGGAGTAGCGCACGACTCCAATCCGCCACTGGCTAAATGTATATTCAGAACTTATTTATTTATTTTCAATTTACGAAAATGCAATTTTACAGGATGTTTTCCAAATTGCAAAACTTCCTGAGACAATTTAACACTAATTAATAGAATAGAGTCCAATACAGCAGTTTATAATGTGTATATAAAACTAAATTTACAAATAAATAACATATAAATAAACTATAAATCAGAACTATAACAAATATAAACGTAACAACAAGAATGA
The DNA here is from genome assembly GCA_018831715.1 of Matsumurasca onukii. Taxonomy (NCBI): domain Eukaryota; kingdom Metazoa; phylum Arthropoda; class Insecta; order Hemiptera; family Cicadellidae; genus Matsumurasca; species Matsumurasca onukii. The sequence continues at coordinate 18,893,685 of CM032067.1, forward strand.
TAACTATAACAAATTACAAAATGAGAGAATTTTTGAAGAGGATATACGTCTATGTTATCCGAGCTCACATCTCCAGACTAAGCACTCAAGCGTTCCAGGGCTGGACGCCAACACAGACGCTGCCTTCAAAAAGTAAAAGACAGCCGGCTTTTCGCCAGCCTGTACTAGTTAAGAATAACCAAGGCCTGGAGAAGTGAGCACGAAAAAACTATAATTATACATCAGTTTATTGAACTTTATCTTTTATTTATTTTGTTTGTTTATTTCAGATTTGTAAATTTCAAGAAATGTTGTTAAAGTGTATTGTGTAGTGTATTTTGTATTGTGTATTGTGTTGTGTGTTGTTATCCACGTTTAACTAGGAGAAAACAATGAAAACTAGCTATAAATCAACAACTGTATTTCCCACTATTTAAGTTACCAAAACACTAAAAATGGCAACACTCAAAACACAAGAGTGAAAATTTGATAGAGTGAATGTAGTTGCATTGAAACAATGTGAGTCGGTGTAACACATTGTCACAGAACTGAGCTCAATCCCTTGGGGAACGTGCCAACTACAACGTTATGAGTTGTGCTGCCTTCTCGTATAAATGCCTTCTGTAATCACGAGTAGGGGTCAGCAAACCCCGAGGGATAAGGAAACTACCGAATAGCATGCGGGAATTCCCTTTTTGAGCGGAATGTTTTAGACGGGAGTGATTTTGGGGATTTTTTGAAGATATTTTTGCAAACGGGACTATTTAGAGCGACTTTTTTAGGACTTAGTGAGGCTTTTTTAAGAGTTTTATTTTAGGATTTTTCGGTAGAAAGGGAATTTAAAGGGCTAGTCACAAGTAGGGGGATAGACCCGAGGGATCATCAACAAACTGCCGACGAAAATAAAAATACCAAAAATCAATCGGAAATTCCTTGACAACGGTATTTTTTTAGACCGAAGGGATTTTCGGGATTTCTTTTAATGACATGGATGTTTCGGGGGTTATTGGTTTTCGGTAGAAAGGGGAATTTAAAGGGACTTATTGGCAAATCTGGTAATTTTGTGAAATTTCAAACAATTTGTTGTTTTTTGATAATTTTTCTCTGATTGCTGATCGGGTTTCTTTGTGAATTCCTATTATAGATGTCTTAATCACGGAACAATTAAATCGGATATTTAACCTCGTAACGTCCTTAGCGGATCCGTGGCAGATTGGTATCGCGCACGACTCCGGAGCTCATCACTCCGGAGGCGCGGGTTCGATCACAATTTGTAATGAATAGGTGACGCAAATCGACACAAATACGGTGACGCTAGGTAAAGGTCGAGTGGTACAAGTCAAACCTTTAACGTCCGTGATCATACAGGAGTCTAAGCTGAGGCCGAAGACCGAAGCGAGGCTGTGATCGTAGCGAATTAGAGTAACAAATTGCAAAGGAAATTCGATTCACTCATGCCAGCGGTGCTTTTGAGAGGGTTAATTTTTTAATTTGTGAGTAACCGGTCTATCAAAGGAAGGACGATTGCCGCTATTCATCGCCTTATTTAAAGCAGAAATATCTATTGCAGTTGTGTATCGTTACATCTTATATTAATGAATAAATATGGTTTTAATTAATGAAATATGATTTTTTATTATTCTGCTGGTCATAAACGTTCAAAATTTTCGAATATTTTACAAAAATGTGTATCCGTACTCAAAAAATGTCCGCTGGTCTATTAGTTAAAACAATTACTATTCCTATTATTTACTTTACGCCCTCACCTTATCCCAATCATAATCAAGATCTTTACTCAATATTAAGCTCATTTCAACATTACACTCTCTAGGAAAATATACCCATACTAGATTAGGAGATAATAGTAAACTATAAAATAAATATGGATTGGAATTATGTCTACAAGTAATGCTATACCACACTCCAGTCGTCTACGGAAGCTTAGCTTAGTGCCAAGTATTAAGAGAATGAGTTGTTATTAAACAGTCACATGTGTAGGAAACGGCCCTTATACACCTGGGAGAAGCAACTTGGGCTTGCTACTTTTCCAAATATTATCTCTTAAGCTCTTTTATACGTTTCATCTCTCATCTTAGCCATCTAAGTCTAAATTATAAACAATAATTGCTCTCTTCTTAAAAGAATGAGGTTTCTCTACGAAAACTATTCAATCCATAGTCACCAACTATTGTAAGTTTGGTATGTTTGAATGGTATTTTGATGAAAGTCTGTTTTATGTTACAGGCATAGCAATCAAATCCAACGTTACAAGCGGTAACAATTCTATCTGGAACAGTTCCTAACTGTAACTGCAGTTATTTATTGCAACGGTCTGGCTTTACTGACGTGCCAGTTTCTAGTCACTGAGCCAAGTGAATATGCATAGTCAAATCCAACGCGTTGCTGCTGTTCCAAGACACAGCGGTAACGTTGATATCTGGAACAATCCTAACTGTAACTGTTATTTTATTGCAACGGTCTGGTTTACTGACGCCAGTCTCTAGTCACTGAGCCAAGTGAATATGCATAGCAATCAACCAACGTTACAAGCTGTTCCAAGACACAGCGGTAACAGTTATCTATCTGGAACAGTTCCTAACTGTAACTGTTATTTTATTGCAACGGTCTGGCTTTACTGACGTGCCAGTTCTCTAATCACTGAGCCAAGAATATGCATAGCAATCAAATCCAACGTTACAATTCCAAGCACAGCGGAACATCTATCTGCAACTGTTATTTTATTGCAACGGTCTGGCTTTACTGACGTGCCAGTTCTCTAGTCACTGAGCCAAGTGAATATGCATAGCAATCAAATCCAACGTTACAAGCTGTTCAAGACACAGCGGTAACAGTTATCTGGAACAGTTCCAACTGTAACTGTTATTTTATTGCAACGGTCTGGCTTTACTGACGTGCCAGTTCTCAGTCACTGAGCCATGAATATGCATAATCAAATCCATACAAGCTGTTCCAAGCGCACAGCGGTGTTAATCCTGGAACAGTTCCAACTGTAACTGTTATTTTATTGCAACGGTCTGGCTTTACTGACGTGCCAGTTCTCTAGTCACTGAGCCAAGTGAATATGCATAGCATCAAATCCAACTAACAAGCTGTTCCAAGACACAGCGGTAAGTTACTATCTGGAACAGTTCCTAACTGTAACTGTTATTTTATTGCAACGGTCTGCTTTACTGACGTGCCAGTTCTCTAGTCACTGAGCCAGTGAATATGCAATCAAATCCAACGTTACAAGCTGTTCCAAGACACAGCGGTAACAGTTATCTATCTGGAACAGTTCCTAACTGTAACTGTTTTATTGCAACGGTCTGGCTTTACTGACGTGCCAGTTCTCTAGTCACTGAGCCATGCATATAATCAAATCCAACGTTACAAGCTGTTCCAAGACACAGCGGTAACAGTTATTCTATCTGGAACAGTTCCTTAACTGTAACTGTTATTGCAACGGTCTGGCTTTACTGACGTGCCAGTTCTCTAGTCACTGAGCCAAGTGAATATGCATATAAATCCAACGTTACAAGCTGTTCCAAGACACATGGTAACAGTTATCTATCTGGAACAGTTCCTAACTGTAACTGTTATTTTATTGCAACGGTCTGGCTTTACTGACGTGCCAGTTCTCTAGTCACTGAGCCAAGTGAATATGTGCAGAACATCAAACAACGTTACAAGCTGTTCCAAGACACAGCGGTAACAGTTATCTATCTGGAACAGTTCCTAACTGTAACTGTTATTTTATTGCAACGGTCTGGCTTTACTGACGTGCAGTTCTCTCTAGTCACTGAGCCAAGTGAATATGCATAGCAATCAAATCCAACGTTGCTGTTCCAAGACACAGCGGTAACAGTTATCTATCTGGAACAGTTCCTAACTGTAACTGTTATTTTATTGCAACGGTCTGGCTTTACTGACGTGCCAGTTCTCTAGTCACTGAGCCAAGTGAATATGCATAGCAATCAAATCCAACGTTACAAGCTGTTCCAAGACACAGCGGTAACAGTTATCTATCTGGAACAGTTCTAACTGTAACTGTTATTTTATTGCAACTGGTCGACGCAAGTTCTCTATCACTGAGCCAAGTGAATATGCATAGCAATCAAATCCAACGTTACAAGCTGTTCCAAGACACAGCGGTAACAGTTATCTATCTGGAACAGTTCCTAACTGTAACTGTTATTTTATTGCAACGGTCTGGCTTTACTGACGTGCCAGTTCTCTAGTCACTGAGCCAAGTGAATATGCATAGCAATCAAATCCAACGTTACAAGCTGTTCCAAGACACAGCGGTAACAGTTATATATCTGGAACAGTTCCTAACTGTAACTGTTATTTTATTGCAACGGTCTGGCTTTACTGACGTGCCAGTTCTCTAGTCACTGAGCCAAGTGAATATGCATAGCAATCAAATCCAACGTTACAAGCTGTTCCAAGACACAGCGGTAACAGTTATATCTGGAACAGTTCCTAACTGTAACTGTTATTTTATTGCAACGGTCTGACGTGCCAGTTCTCTAGTCACTGAGCCAAGTGAATATGCATAGCAATCAAATCCAACGTTACAAGCTGTTCCAAGACACAGCGGTAACAGTTATCTATCTGGAACAGTTCCTAACTGTAACTGTTATTTTATTGCAACGGTCTGGCTTTACTGACGTGCCAGTTCTCTAGTCACTGAGCCAAGTGAATATGCATAGCAATCAAATCCAGCGTTACAAGCTGTTCCAAGACACAGCGGTAACAGTTATATATCTGGAACAGTTCTTAACTGTAACTGTTATTTTATTGCAACGGTCTGGCTTTACTGACGTGCCAGCTTTCAAGAATACTGAGCCAATCAAATCCAACGTTGGCTGTTCCAAGACACAGCGGTAACAGTTATCTATCTGGAACAGTTCCTAACTGTAACTGTTATTTTATTGCAACGGTCTGGCTTTACTGACGTGCCAGTCTCTCATTCACTGAGCCAAGTGAATATGCATAGCAATCAAATCAACGTTACAAGCTGTTCCAAGACACAGCGGTAACAGTTATCTATCTGAACAGTTGTAACAACTGTTATTTTATTGCAAAACGCTTTATTGGTGTAATTGCTAGTCACTGAGCCAAGTAAAGTAAAAAAAAAGGTAAATCTTGTTTATCGAGGCGAAGTTAGGACTACAAAGTCCTCTACCACTCAACCTCGACCTTACCTAGCGTTACTTATAATCACATTACAAATGTAAGTGGTGACTGCGGGGATCGAACCCGCGCCACCGGAGTGATGAGCTCCGGAGTCGCGCGCGATACAATCCGCCACGGATCCCTAAATGGCCCTTTTAAATGTGTATATTCTAGTTGCAATGAGTATTTAGTGAAATGCTTCCAGCGGATGTGATCATCAATTCTTTCATTGATTGTAGCCTACTGGACAAACTAGTACCTTTCTAGCTACTCTTGTAGTACGAACAAGCCCTATATCTCAATAAACTGTACAAAATTATGGTAATAAACTGAACTTAAAACACTGTTTTAAACCCATAAACCTTGTCCGTAGTATTAAATATCTAATAATCCACAAACAGACATTTTAGTTTAATAACACTTTTAACTAAATTTGGTGTGCGTTAAATGATTTTCTGTCCAAACTTATGAACAGTTCAGCTATGTTACAGTCCCACTTACATATGCACGTGTTCTATTTTGAGTCAGAGCCAACGGCAGAGTGGTCTAATGCATATCCTTGTACAATCAGCTAAGCTCTTCTCCTGACAACTTATCATACAAGACCTTAGGGAGCGGGGTTTCACCGCTGCGCACGCATCAAACTGGAAAGAGAGAGTCGACAACGAACGGAAATTTCAGCATTTCAAATTAGTTTTACAATCACGGTTTAATTACATTTCAGCTGTGCTAAAATTATTGTGTTTAATTTCAGGTATGTTATAAAGGCTTCTATTGACTTCTCAAATAATCCGTAAGTAGACAGTATGTTTTATATTCTTGGTGGTTTTCCATTAACTTTGTTGTGGTAGTTATTCAATAATGAAAAACTGACTGGGACTCGTGGCGTGGTCCTGTAATCCAGCTTCATGGGGGTCAGGTTTTGAGGATGATATAGGTCCAAAGCGGCCGAGATAGTCTCAGTGATCATCTGATGATACCCGCATCAACTCCCACCATGGTTTAGACATATCAGACCATCACCTGCGTGGCTCGGAAGTCACGTTAAGCCGTTGGGCCTTGTATGTCCATTGGTTATTGGGCTTTTTAATTAGTGACCCATTCTAAGGATAAGTCGGCCTTAGTTTGTAACAAGACTACACCTCATAACTCATTACTACCACTCATCACACTCATCTTTCACCACATATTTGCCTTAAAATACCCTCATGAGAGTGGTCGGCATCTCAAATAGTGACTTAGTGATGTTTTAAAATAATATACAATTACCAAAAACAATTCAATAATAATATGTGTGGTAATTTTATGTTATTTTGAAATTCAAATAAGAAGCTGTTTCCAGACTCATGATGTTTTAATTTAACCAATTAATTTTTATTAAATATCATTAACACTTTAGTTTGATGGTTTTAACGCTATAAAGCATGACCCTTGAAGTAATATTAATGGTCAAAGCCCATTTATACTACGGTACCTCCCCACAGCGCATCGGTTACGCGCATCTTGTGAATGTGCCGAATTTAATGCTAATGGTGATACCCCGCTCCTTAACGCTCCGGAACTGGGTCTTACCACGCTGACGGCATTCGAGGAAATTCGATATCACACTATACTTGCTCCAAATCTAAAGTTGAATGAACGAAAACCAACATTATATTCAACTATTAAATAAAGAACCATTATGAATCTACCTCTTCAGCCACAAGGTGCTCGAGTGCTCGCATAACGCAGAATTACTCCAAGATACTAAAAGGTTTCATTAGAATTAAAGTTCCCATCTGGCCAAATGTCGCTGTGATGCATTCATTAAAACTTTGAGGTTAAAGTTAAGCCGAAAGGCTACATTAAAGCAGAAAGTCCACTCCCCACACACATGTGAATGTTAATCTCTAACTTTTTTCATTAAATCTTTCTCGGTGCCAAAAGAATGTCGCAGATTACGCCTAATCCTGTCCTTTCACATGTAAAAGAACTCCGCTAATAGATTTGCCTTTCTTTATGATGAAGAGCACAAGATCGTTTAAAAACCTTTACTAGTGCTAATACCTTGACTTATGTTGTTCGTCTGAAAAGATTATAAATAAAGATATAAATAAAATAGATAAATAAAGGGAAACACACTTCAGCACAAAATAATATATTTCGACCTTTGCTCATGTCTTAATTTTAAATTTTACTACCTGAAGAGGACTGGAACGTTTAGTCGAAATATAGTATGGTTTTGTGTTTAAGAGTGTTTGTCATTATTGATTAAAAGAAGTGGTTTTGCCAATAGTTTTAAAATGTATGTAGTTATGTATGGTAAAACGCATAATTATGGTTATTTTCTATTTATTACAAAGTTGTATTAGAAGTTGAAAGTTTGTTATGGACGTTTCGAGATGAAAAGTAACGTAACACGACTCAAAACATTAGGAATTGACAATTTAGCAAATTAGATTATGATTTAGGGTTTTTTAACCTGAAGACGGGATCAGATTCCACTTACCGAAACGTGGTGATATTTTTGGTCACTAAAAAACGATGGACAACGTCCGTGATAATATTTCAACCTCGGAAATTCTAACATCGTCAACAATAAACTTTAAGCAAAGATAATGTTAAAAAGTAGATGGCGCATAGATGCCTACTGGCCGAGGCAGGAAAATCAACATTCCGGCAGCCCAAGCACTGATAGCGCTGCAAGGGAATTGTTTAAACGTCTCAAGTAGAGCCACTGACGCAAGCGAAAGTTCATTCCTACTCGAAAATCGCACAATTTGGTCACATTTAAGTAATCGACATCAGACAAACTCGAGCATGTGGTACCGAGGGGGAGAAAGACGGCGAGAGAGCCTTATTTTCTTGCCTCAACCATCGATGCGCCATCTACCTATTATAACATAATCTTTGCTTTAAGGAACAAAGTTTTAGGTAGATATTTTGTTAATTATTTTCTTAAGTTTGACTATAGAAACTGATAATTCGTACAATGGACAAGGGTTTAGGTTGTCTAGTGGCCAAATAGACTTTTAAAAAGGTAAAAGGTAAGTTTGTTGTATAACGAGGCGAAGTTAGGACTACAAAATCCTCTCTACCACTCAACCTCGACCTTTACCTAGCGTCGTATTAGTCACATTACAAATTGTAAGTGGTGATTGTAGATCGAACCCGCGCCACCGGAGTGATGAGCTCCGGAGTCGCGCGCGATACCAATCCGCCACGGATCCGCTCAAAGTTCAAATCCCGCTCTTGGTGATTAGTTTTTCACCTCAAGATCCTATTGCTGCAAACAATGGAATCAAATCGTCCAACCGCGGATTATTATTATAAAAAGAGAAAGTTACAGTTTGTATTCAATCATCTAGATGTAGAAGTAACTTTATTGTACAATGGCGCAACTGCAACGGTTGTGAAACTATTTTTAAACATCAATCCCGTGGCTATTTTTAAAAGTGTGATTTTCGTTCTCTTCGATTAATTCCCCCCCATACCGGATATTGTTTTTGTATTTTTACTTCCGGTCCAGATTCCGGTTTGTCGACGTTCTCTGTGTTTTAAACATGTTCAGGCTAGCTTAAAAAATAAATACTCCAATATGTATTGTAGTATATAAATATCTATATTGGTAATATGCTTAGTTCATATCTACATGGTGCAACCAATCCTTTTGAAATAGTAGTCAAAGCCATCTTTTTCCGAAAAGATTGAATAAGCAATCTTCTTTTTCCTGAAAAATACTTTGTTGAAAGTATTTGTGGAAAACCTTTAAATACGCAGATACATTTACAAGTTTTGCTCCTATATCACAGTATATAACCAATGTTTATAAAATAAACATGCCTTTGGACATAAAACTGCTTTGTTGTTGGGAACTGTTATTTATGTTGGTATTTAGTTATTTAAGTGGTTTATCTAAGTATGAAACAAGTGAATGATTTGGCATGAACTTTGAACTATACTATTTACATGTCAACGTATATTACAAATTTAATGTCAGGTTGTAATTGGGGGTTTTGCCTGTAATGAAACATTATAAAATAAATAAATAAAACTACAAATTCAGTTCAATTTGGGGTTTAATCTTAAAGATGTGAACAAATATATGTATAATGATGACTCGGTTTCGTGTTATTAAATTACGTTATAACAACTGAAGCCAGTGCAGAGTTGTTAAGTTCTGACAAAACATTTTGCTTTAGACAGAAGATCATCAGAGTACAATGGGAAGTCATTTGTGAGGAACAAAGGCACATCGTTGTGTAGTTAGAAGACTGACCCTTGCGTCGAACATCAGCTGTTTGCGATTTCAACAGCTGTTTCAGGACAAGACAGCTGATTAATTGAGGCTGTTTCGTGTTGAAGAGCGGTATTTAAAATAAGCGTTGTGATTACAAAATAATTAGAACCAATCAGAATGCGTGATGACTTTATTTTCTTCACTGCGTTGGGTTTATCCGTCACTGCGAACTCATTTTATAAAACAAACCAATTAGAATAACATTTAGGTAATAAACGAACAACTGTAGAGTGAAACATTAAATATTGGATAGTAGTCTTTTTTTTCTATCCTCAACTTAAAATACTATGGAAAGTGTACTCTGCCTCTCTAGCTAAAACTGAAAAACTCAAAGTAAAAATACAGGGTTATTACAAAATATGTTCACGATTTCAAGTGTATATAAAATTTAGGTTTATATGTTATTCAAAGAAACAAAATGGTTAAGTTTTAAGAAAACTCAAAAGGTTTCGTCATCACAAGTATTTACAACTGTAAGTTTTTCATATGGATACCCTTTGTACTACAAAAATATTTCAATCCCATAGTCAAGCCCTTGCCATACGTTGATAAGAGTGTTTTGATCCATATAGCTTTGATTGGCTATTCGTGTTGATCTCAGGTTTACTAATGGTAATGGTGGTGTGTACACCTTATATTTGATGTATCCTCACAAGAAGAAAACACAGGAGTGTTATCCGAAGATATTGGAGGCCAGTTCAGAGTACGTCATCATTCGGACCTCCGCGCCTGATCCATGTTCAAGCACAATGGTGAGCAGTAACATTCTTTACAAATGCGCCCATTCATTTTAAATTCAATTACCAACTAGGAGGATCTTCATTAAACATGTCTTTAATATTCATACCATGTAATTTAGAATGTAATAGCCATTACACAACAAGCATAACTGTCTTCAAACTCAACCAGTACACAACACGCATAACAATTGACTTAAGAAACAGCAGATACGCACCCAGTATTAACAAAACTTCATTTGTTTTTTCTTCCCATGGTATTAATTAAGGTCTAGCTAAAATCAAATTCACCCAGTAATATTTATAATCGAAATCAGGAACATCATTTGTAATAAACCTGTATATAGGTTTGTTTTGCTTAAGCTTGTTAAATTTAATATTATCATTTTATTTTGAGTTTCAGCAAGTCCACTAAAGATGCTTGATTGCAAAATAACCTAAACGTTTGGCACTGTAAATAGTGTTAATAGTTTATTGACGCGGTATGTACATGAAGCCTGAGATGATAGTCATAACTCCAGCCGCTCAAACCATGGTTCTCAAAGATTGTAGTTCGTCTTCGTATAATTCTTCAAGCGATTAAAATCTTACAAACTCTGTTATATTTTGTGTACAGCTCAAAAATTAGAAGAGGTTAGAAAAAGGTTAAGGTTTGCAGTTGGTTTATGACTTAGCAGAAGTTAAGTTAGAGTTGTTAAGAACTAACTAAAGTCGACATTGCTGAGGATGTCAAGGTCACTTTAGTGCTTAATCTTCTGCTGATAAAACCTCCCTTCTTTCAACACATTTACAATCAAACTATCTTATAACTGTCTGTGCTTTATACCGAGTCCCATGAAGAGGTTTAAAGTTTACCTTTTACATACATTATTGCATCCTGAACTTTAAAACTTTTACAGTTTACAAAGTAGGTTAAAAATATCCTGATCGTTTTAGTCTTCATCATTATTAAAGCTATGGGTAAAACTGTTCAAGTAACCCCATGAAAAGAAGTCACATAAATCGGTGTCAAAATAATCTAAAAATCACTTCCACGACCGATCCAACGGCCATAGTCATTTTTAGTAATTGCTTGACATGACGCGAAATGAGGTAGAGCACCATCTTGTTGGAAGATTGCTTGATCCATTTCTGGTACCGTCAAATTGAAGACATGTTCATTTAAACTGTGCATACCTATTCCCAGTCATTGTATTGTCTGAAATAACGTAAGATAACCGCCGCCAACTTACACTCGCCCAAACAGTAATTCCTTTAATTTAATTGGTCTTCAAGAATGTATCATCCAGAATAAAGAATGCCTATTTACAACACCAGTGGCCTTTAAGGCCGGCTGCGTGTCGGCTTGTTTTAAAAATGAAAATGCGCATACGAGGTAGTGACGTACACCCCACATAGTACACCTTGTGATACTAGAGACATAGAAACTACCGAACTGGGAGAACACAGAAGGGTGGTTTGTAAAAGGTTCGCCATCCAGCAGGAGTTCAATTTGTCAAAAGATACCAAATTCGATCAAAAATGCTTCAATTCCAAAGGAATTTACAGCTTGTCTCAAATCCGCGTTGGTTTCAGGTGCGTTTTACCAAAGATAATGTTATGGCAGGTAGATTGGGCATAGGTGCCCCATGGCTGAAGCAGGAAAATCAACATGGTTGAGGCAGCAGGTGCACAGATAGCGCTTCCATCTCTTGCCGTCTTTCTCTACATGCTCGAGTTTGTCCAATGTCTTAAATGTGACCAAATTGTGCGATTTTCGAGATTAACGAACTTGCGCGTGCGTCAGTGTTCTACTTGAGACTAAATAAAATCCCTCGCAGCGCTCTCTGTGCTTTGGCGTCTGAACTATGTTGATTTTTCTCCCTTAGTCATGTGGCGTCTAGCGCAATCTACCTACCATAACATAATTTTGGGTTTCACGCCTGCTAGTTCAAATTCGGGAAACCCCATAGCTAACACTAGAGCAAGGGTGAAATGTTTTAGAATTCCTGGGAATTTTAGAATATACTATTTGAATGTTGATTTTCATGTAGTGATTGAATGCAAATTTTAGTGTTTTCTTCTTGTTGACTATTTTCATCAAAAATTTATGTTTGTGTGCAATAAATTATTTGATCTTAAAGATTCTTAAAATAGATTTATTATAAAACTGGTTTAACCTGTTTGTTCATATTTAAAAATATATAGAATGATTCAGCGCGCTTCAAGGACGGGTTGATTTAGTCTGCGTTATCCAATTATCTTTATCAGGCTGAACGTCAAACTTGAAAAATGAGTTCGCGGAAATTGAATTTCTTGAGCGATATTTAAGAACAGATTCAGCCGTTGATAAATACATTATGTCCCTTTAAGTTAGGTTTTAGACCGTCACATTTGTAGTATTTTTATTTTTCTACAGCTATTAGGACAAATATAGGCTTTAAACTGAAATTGTTGGTAAAACCCGTTTTTATGCTAAATGATTGAAGTTTGTTGTTATAGGAGGATGTCAGAAGTTGAATTACGAGGGTGGTTCAATAAGTCCTTAGAAAAACACAGGTACATTTTATTTATCATATAATTTGTTTACTTTATCAGAAACAGCTGTCTCAGTTTTGAGAGTTATTGATCACATGGTTTTTGTGTCATTGTTGATGAAAGCATCAAACACGTGGTTCGTTTTGAAAATGGAAAAAATCGAGTTTCGAGCGTTGGGCGAATCGACATGGGCGAAGCGTGGCTTATTTTCTGTAGTAATGTTTTATGTGATTTAGTCGCTCAGTATAGTTGTTTCAACTAAAACGTACAGAAACGAGTTTCATTTTTGTGACTAAAAAGAAAATACTGAATCAATGAAACTTAACCAATTAAAAGTTTGAAACTTGTCTAAAGTGTAGTTCTAAGCAACCTTGATACTTTTTGTTGGCAAACTTTGTTCACTGTAACCGTCCACTAAAACATCAACTCATTAACTATTCAGCCAAAGATTATGCTATTGTAGGTAGATTGCGCATGGATGCCACATGGCTCCATCAACATAGCTGCGGCAGCCCAAGCACAGATAGCGCTGCGAGCACTGCCATCCCTTGCCGTCTCCCCACGCTCGACATGCTCGATATACTTCGTTGTCGATTACTTAAATGTGACCAAATCGTGCGATTTTCGAGAACGAACAAATTTGGGCTTGCGTCAGTGGCTCTACTTGATACTCCTTAAATAATTCCCTCGCAGCGCTATCTATGCTTGAGCTGCCGAACTATGTTGACTTTCCTGCCTCAGCCATATGGCATCTATGCGCAATCTACCTACCATAGCATAATCTTGGGCTATAGTTAATGAGTTGATGTTTTAGTGGACGGTTACAGTGAACAAAGTTTGCCAACAAAAAGTACCAAGGTTGCTTAAAACTACACTTTAGACAAGTTTTAAACTTTTAATTGGTTAAGTTTCGTTGATTCAGTATTTTTAGTCAAGAAAATAAAACACGTTTTTGAACGTTTTAGTTTTAAAATTTTCCACTGTAATAATACTGCATAATTATGTACTGATGAACTCTTCTGTCAACACAGTTTAGAGCGAAGGTTAAGAGAATTATCAAAACCATGTAAGGGTACATATTTACATATTTTACATATTTATAGATCGTGTATGGAGAAATATGTAAACAAGTATTGTACTGTATATGTGAGTGATTTGAACATTTCAGAAAATCAAACATTTAATTTCGAAAGAGTTGAATGATTGTTTAGACTGGCCAACCATTAGCGAGAGATTGATAACTATTTCAATGCAGTGAGATTTCAAAATTAATACTGTGATCAATTTAACGATTTAAATATAAACTTTGGTTTAGTTAAATACGTTTTCGAGAGTAAAATGCTTTAGAAAAGTGAGTTTTAAATTTTGTCCGCGACAATTACCGATTTTAACAATTTTCAATTTGACCTATGGTTTTTTTTGCTGAGTTTTTTTTTTCGAAGCTCATCCAGCACGTTGAAAGAAGCAACTTCAAATCGTTGCCTAATATTTCAAGAAATCATCTCACTCAATCACTACAAATCCTGCTAAGCAAACACCACCTTGCTATCAACGTATTACATATGCAAAAAGATTGAAATAAGAAAATGTGTGGATATTTCCACGACGAAGTGGGTCGAGTAAAGTTATGTGGTGTCGTCTACAAAACTGCTGAGAATGACAAAGTATTGCAGCTTGTCACTTTAGCTTCTATATCATGGCATTCTTTGCCTAACCTTACTTCTAGAACATAGCCGACACGTACAGCGCTACCGTTAACTCTAGCGAATTATGGGGAGAGAGAAAAAATTGTATTTGTGAACCGATTTCATTTGCAACACAAGTCAACAAAATCCATTCATGCAGACCAAGATGGCGGCTGAAAATAGTTTTTCGCCACCATCTCGGTCTGCCTGAACGGATTTTTAATACACATGTTAGATACGGCGCTTTAAATGTTTTCACCAAGTTTTATTGGAACCGGATTAAAAATACAGTTTTATAAGCTAAACCCCCTTTGGGAGGGGGAAGCGCCCCTCGAAAGACAACTTCCGGTCGGCTGATTTCGCTGGCTAATGAACTTAACCAAGAAATTTGCAAAAGGAACATTTGTACCAAATTTGTGAAAATAGGATAAAAAAATTCGATGTGTAGAGTGGTTTCACATAGTAGATATTATATTTTGATATATTAATTGAGCTGATATATTATATACATCCATCATATATGATATAATTATATTTAAATACATCAATATTGTCGTATATTAAAACTCGATTTTTATTCTAAGAACGTAGGGTTTGAAATTCCGAAATCAAAATTATATTTGGTAAGTTGGGTACGGTGTCACAAATATTAATATACCAAATTTAATCGAAATTTGTTCATAAGTACAGTTTTTATAGCATAAAATCTCATTGACGGGAGGGGAAACGCCCCTCCAATAAGGCACTTCCGGTGTAAATTATATCGTTTTAGAAATTCGCTAGGATTCATGGTAGCACTTAAGGCTACGCGTATATAAGTCAGAAATTTAGAAATTGTCTTCCCTATCGCTGTACATGAACATTGTAGGTAAGCCGAAGTAGCTTTGCTAAAATCATAAACACAATACAATCCAATGTCCAGACGAATTTGACATTTACTAATAAACAACAAATAAACATGTTTTACAATAAGTCTTACACAGCTGTTTAAACAAACAAAACGGATCTGGGTTCCTTATGTGATGTACATTAGTAGAATTGTGACCAGTGGTTTACTCCTTCAGTGTCCATTTAAATTCGCCTCGTTAAACAAGACAAACTTTCTTTACCTTTTACTCTTTTGAAGCTCTTGGGTGAAACTGTTGCTTGCCTGCGTCCGTGGCTCAGTGGTAGAGTCACTCACGGCTTGCAGCGCAAGGTCGCGGGTTCGATTCCCGGCGCAGGCACATGGGTTTGACCGTTTAAAAGCGTTTTGTGATGCCCACAAACCAAGTTAAGCCTCTAATAAAAATGCCGTTGGCGTAGACAGTACACAAAAAACCTGGGAAAACCTGAAAACATTCTTTTTAAGGCTCTGACAAGTTGGCGGCCAAAAATGATGGCGTCTGAAAATGCCCGTTCTGCCCAATTTGCTTATCATAGCGGCAAAACAGTTGCTCGGCTCTTCAATCTGATGGAAAGTCGTTAGTGTGGAAACAAATTTTCTACAACTTTTGTATTTAACACTTTTCCCCACCGCTGACGGTTTCGTTGCTAAATCAATTTGAAGTTAAATTGTCAAAAATTTAACTTTTCGCTGTGTTTGGGTTCTTAGTTATGGTACTTATAAATCACCCAGACATATAAACTGTACGTGTGTATATAACAAATGTTGTATTAGGGGAAAAGACACTCTGTGTGGTTATTTGGCACCTAAAGTTTGAACTTTAATCAATTTTCAAATATTTTCGATGTGGTTATTACAGCTACAACTTCCAAAATGTATGGCTTATAAAACGAATGGGAGAAGCAACTTTTGCTCAATCATAAGCGTAGCGAATGCCCCGAAAATACGAGGCTGCAGGCCGGGGGTCTGGGGGCGCAGCCCCTCAGCGAGCCCGAAGGACGACTTCTCACTTTAAAACGACCTCATGAACACCCCCTCCTCCCTCCAATTCTGGATACGCTACTGCATGGTAATTAATACATACAATTGAAGTCTAAAAGATTAAGTGCCGTAGTAAGCTTTAATAGAGAACAAATCTCATTCATTCACAAAAGTCTTGTGCCATTCTTCCCGATAGCATAGTTAAATAACCCAACAGAATTTGACTGGACAAAGTAGTTTCGGTAAATTTGTTTGATGAGGGTGAAGTACCTCTTAGACTAGAATGAGAACGAAATAAAAATAATATAATTTGTCGGAAATATATTATGCTAAATATATGCGTATTTTACAGATTTTTCTCTGTAATCCTTATTATTAGGATTATGCGAACTATATTCAACATTATGTGATCGGAACCATGGTGGAATTCAATTCTTCCATGATCGGAACTAACATACAGAATTTTAAATTAACTTAACTTTTGAAAAAGGATATTTTTTAAAACCCTTTCCTTTTTTATAACATACTAGCTATTTTATAACATTCTAAAGTTTTTTGCGTCACCCACCCCTACCCAAAAATAGGGGAAGGAGGTTCCAAATTTTTTAAATACAAACCCCTCTTGTGACATCTCAAAAGAAAGGGAATTTTAGTACAAATTCAACAACGCAAAAAATATTCTTATCTCGACTCAATTTTTTAATAATACCTATTTAAATATTACAAAAAATCAGGTTTAAAATACTGTACCACATTTCACATACATTTTTTAAAAATTCAAATGACACACATTACGCCTATTGTTTCAATCGGATTTTATGACGTAAAAATTGTTTTAAAGTTTATTAAATTCTGTAGTGACTCCACTAAGCCGATTTTCCATTTTTCACTCATAAAACCATGACATAAATCCAAAGTTGAATTTCTTATTTTTACTATGAAACGAATTGAATTTTCAAAAAAGTGGTTAGAGAACATACTGCAGTTTAGAGTACATTGCCATCTTTCTAATAAAACTCATTTAACAAAGTTGTGATGAAAATTGTAGGCGTAAGGTGTCTTAAGGAAATACTTGTTTTACCACTGATCTTACGGGACAAAAGAAATGGTCGACAGGTACCTAGAGATTTATAAAATAGCATTTGTTAATTTTTTAACCAGACAAAAGGTGTGACCTTTAATATATGTAAATATATTAAATACATATGTACATAATGTACATTAAGTGTGCACTCTGCAGTGATACACGCGACGCAGCAACCGCGTTCGGTGATGGAGTTGGTGATTGAACTAAGCTTTTCTATATAACGAAGAAATAGACGTCTGTAGTGAGTTTCTATTGTCTGTGCTTTAAGTAATCAAGTGGTTTTATTGAACTATCTTCAAATAAACTTATGTATCGCGGCTTTAAAATTATAAATTTTAAAATTAAATTCAGTCATTTTAACTAAATATGAAATTATTTGTGGTTTGTTCTGAATTAAATAGACCTAGAAAACTGGAAGCCTTATCTATCTGTAGGAACATAAATTGAATTACAATTAACTAGAATTAGAATTCTTGCCGAAGCACTCAATTGTGTATAAATAAACCTAAATTTACACGTTGCACGTCACTTGCATGCCAGTCAGGATATTATTGGAAAATATCAGGACTAGTAAAAGAATAGCGGTTTACGCGAGGAAAATATTAATTCTAATACAAATATTAAAATAAGGATGGCGGCTTAAAATAATTACAACGCAGGGTAACATTAATGTTTGCTTTGAAAAGTTATCTCAGACTTCGTATTAATGGTTCTAAAAGATTCTCAGAATCTGTGGTCAGTTTAAATTCCTCCCGGCCTGTCTGCTGTTAGATCTACTACTTTACGGTCCGAATTCGAAACCAGCTGATCGACCAACAATGAGTCATTCATTGCAGTTGTAATTCTCTCAAGTTTTTTCCTGATACGGTAAATAAAATGTGCGGTATCGGTTCGGGAGTTTTTATCATTTATTTAACTATACAATTTTGATTTGTGTCCTGTGTCAAGTGTTGATTTACCATAGATGTATTAGGATGTTGGGTAAGTGTTTTAAAATACTTGCAACTTGTAATAGAATAATTTATCTCTAGCCTTAACCTGAAAGTGAGCAATTGCTGATCGATATTCATAGATTCGCAGTAGACTGAACGGTAGCTAAATTTATATTTTGTCATGAGGTATTGCCGGTTTTTATAATTCTGTGGTTAATTACTGTAAGTAAGTTGTGCAGCTTTTTTATTTAAGTAATTCTAGTCATTCTATCAACTTTCATTAATTAGCCTATATTATTTGAGAACATAAATTTACGAATCTTTTAGTATGACTTTGAGTGATGTAAGACCTATACCGCGGGTGGTATAGCCGTTGTAAAACATCAAAATCTAACGAAAGTACGCACTTTGCGTAGGTACATAAGATGTATATGGAAAAATTTAATTTATTTAAATTTTTCTGCATAGTATTTTTAGTCGTTCTAACTCAAGTTGGTTTTCGTGGTCCAAAGAGGTATATAAGTACTTGTTAAATTAGCCCAAACACACGAAAAAAGTAAATTTTGACCAGTTTATCTTTAAAGCGAAATAGCAAATTACCTATTGGAGATGATAAAATGTCAAATACAAAAGGTGTAGAAAACTTCATTCCACACAACGATTTTTCGTCAAATCAAAGATCCGATCACTAGTTCAGCCGCTACAGTCAAAATAGTAAACCACTGCACAACCCCATTTTCTGCCGACGCCATTAACGGCCGCTACCGCGCCGGGGGTTAAAAAAGGTTTTCAGATTTTTCCTGGTGGTTTCACACCAAGACCTTTAAAACGATTATATGGTTGAGGGGAGTAGCTTTACGGGAAGTGCCTAAACATTTTTCTCGTTCACCAGTCAGTCACCCAAACGGCTTTATAGTATACTGTATTAACAATTTGACTGACAATTTCGTTCACTTCGGCAATTAAATGTACTATCCGGAATACTAAACCGGAAGCCTTAGATCTTAGAAATATACTATCTTCAGCGTTTATAAAGTTTTACTATTGTAACTCTTAGCTTGGTTATAAATTTAACTATTATCTGCCGCCATCTTGGTCTGGCTGAGTGGAATTTGTTGACTTTTGGTACACATGCTACATGGTACAGAAGCATTAATGTTTATACCGTACTAATTTATTTTAAATCGGATCACAAATACATTTTTTATAGCCCCAATAAAAAAAATTCCAAATAAAAACATAACATTGTGCATAAACCCTATTTTGGGGATACAACCTAAAAGATCACTTCCGTCAACTGATTTTGGTGGTTAACGAACCTAGAGATTTATTAAAAGAACATGTATACCAAGTGTTATGAAAATTAGGCAAAATTGCGATTTTTAGAGTAGTCATCCACATACATATTAGTTTCAAACATGTCTTAACTTTTAAAAAATGAAATATTTTGAAACCCCCTTTGGAAAATGTGTTTTATAGAATTCTGAAGTTTGTTTCTATGTACTTTGCGTCCCCCCCGAAAAGAACTATTTAGTTTAATAACACAAAGACAAATGATCTATCTCAACTTTTTTGTTGTTATTGCTATAGCCATTCAAAGATTATAAGTTGTCAGGTTTAAATGCCACATTTCACATACAGTTTATTTTTAATGACAAATGTTTTTGCAAAATCCTTTGAGACCAAAATTTTAAAAATTTGGGAGGTTCTACCTTTAGTTATTTTTGGTAGGTTACGAAAAGTATGTAAAAACAAACTTCAGGACCCTATAAAAACCTTCCTCAAATGGGTTTTAAAATATTTCCTTGTTTAAAAGTTAAGGTGGAGGATGGAACATTTAAAACTCACCCTGTATACATGTTTTCTTTTAAGGTAAATATAGTGTTGTACTTACACCTCATGATGATGTCAACTTCAAAACCGTTAGTGAAAGCAAAATGTGTCAAACCAGTTGTTCGTTTCGTAATACGTGTTTCCATTTGACCCCAAAAGTGCAACCATTTCTTCTACGACAGTTTGTTCCCTCTAGCAATAGAAATGAATAACTCTATTTCCTATGAAAATTCACTAATGATGAACTTCTGTCATATCATTTTTATTATTTAAACAAATATTGACAGGATTTTTTTACCTTGAAATTATTAACTTGTTTTCTGGATAAATTACCACATTGCTAAAAGTTACAGCTGAACAATAATTATTGTTACTATCAAAGTAGAAAAACAAAGTTCTCCAAATATCTTTTCTTTTTGATACTTTGAGCCGCCGACCACTCTCAGGGGGTATTTAGAGGTGGGACGATGGTGAGTGTTTTGATAGATGATGAGGTGTAGTCTTGTAAGAAACTAGGGCCAACTGTTCCCCGAATTCGGTCATTCATTAAAAGCCCAACGACCAATGGAACGGAACAACGGCTTAACGTGACTTCCGAACCACGGGGAGTGGCCATCGTGAAAGGTTATCACTTATCAATGCAGCCGGAAATCGAACCCGGGCCGATTTGTTGCGAAGCACACACTATACCACTAAATTATGTCCAAAACAATCCCCTAATTTTCTAAATTCAACTAAAAACATAAAATTGTGCATAAACCCTAATTTTGGGGATACACTTCAAAAGATCACTTCCGGCTAACTGATTTTGGTGGTTAACGAACCTAGAGATTTATTAAAAGAACATGTATACCAAGTGATATGAAAATTAGGCAAAATTGCGATTTTTAGAGTAGTCATCCATACATATTAGTTTCAAACATGTCTTAACTTTTTAAAAAATGAAATATTTTGAAACCCCTTTGGAAAATGTGTTTTATAGAATCTGGTTTGTTTCTATGTACTTGCGTCACCCCGAAAAGAACTATTATATTTATTTAATAACACAAAGACAAATGATCTATCTCAACTTTTTGTTATATTATAGCCATTCAAAGATTACAAGTTGTAAAAATGCCACATTTCATACAGTTTATTTTAATGACAAATGTTTTTGCAAAATCCTTTGAGACCAAAATTAAAAAAATTTGGAAGGTCTCTACTTACTTTTGTAGGCAGGGGTTTGAAAGCGTAAAAAACAAACTTCAGGACCCTATAAAAACCTTCCTCAAATGGGTTTTAAAATATTTCCTTGTTTAAAAGTTAAGGTGGAGATGGAACATTAAAACTCACCCCATGTTTCTTTTACAAATATAGTGTTGTACTTACACCTCATGATGATGTCAACTTCAAAACCGTTAGTGAAAGCTGTGTCAAACCAGTTGTTCGCTTCTGCATACGGTTTCCATTTGACCCCAAAAGTGCAACTTGATTTCTTTCTACAGTTTGTTCCCAGCAATAGAAATGAATCTCTATTTCCTATGAAAATTCACTAATGATGAACTTCTGTCATATCATTTTTATTATTATTTAAACAAATATTGAGGATTTTTTACCTTGAAATTATTAACTTGTTTTCTGGATAAATTACCACATTGCTAAAGTTACAGCTGAACAATAATTATTGTTACTATCAAAGTAAGAAACAAAGTTCTCCAAATATCTTCTTTTTTTATTTCTGATACTTTGCTTGAAATGTAATTCACTCTCAGGGTATTTTATGATGTGTTTTGATAGATAACCAGGTGGTCTTGTAACAAACTAGAGTCAACTGTTCTAAATTCGGCCATTAATTAAAAGCCCAACCACCAATGGAATGGAGCAATAACGCACTTCCGGTCCAGGGAAATGTTATCACTGCAGCCAAGAGTTGAGCCAGGACCAATTTAGTGCCAAGCACCCATTATAATGTGTACCAAAATTTCTAATTTCATCCAATTATGTATAAGAATTAATAGAAATGAATAACTCTATTTCCTATGAAAATTCGCTAATGATGAACTTCTGTCACATCATTTTATTATTTAAACAAATATTGACAGGATTTATTTACTTGAAGTTATTAACTTTTTCTGGATAACTTACCACATTTATAAAATTTAATAATAATTGTTATTATTAACAAAGTAGAAGAAAACAAAGTTCTCCAAATATCTTTTCTTTCTGATACTTGCTTTGAGAGACGTGACAGGGGAATTTTGAGGAATACCGATGGTGAGTGTTTTGATAGATGATGAGGTGTAGTCTTGTTAAAATGCTCAAAACGCGGTACTGGGGGTCAGGATCAGTGCTCGTTTCACAATCCCGGTCTGGGTCTTACCATGCTGACGGCTTGAATACCTCATGTTTCCTAAGGAGATAGGGCACAAGATTTTCCAATACCTTCTTGGTCGGGCTGAACACATTTTGTTGACCTTAATACACATTTTAGGTATGTTTACACAAATTGTATACTAAGTTTCATTGAATATGGATTATAAATACAGTTTTTATAGCATAAAACCCTGTTTTACCCTCACCCCAAAAAAGGCACTTCTGGTGTAAGTTAACCCCCGCCACTATAATGAATTAACAAGGATTCACAATTGCACTGTTGGTTCTAATAATACTGTGCAAAAGACATGACAATTGAACTGTCCTACAGACTGCAGCGTGTTCAAAACTACTGCATCCGTTTTAATTTTAACTTACGACATGTTGATCACATTACTCCTTACTTTGAACAGCTGTCTATATTGAAAATAAAACCTCTCCGAGAGTTCCACATTTTAACTCTACTGTACACTATCATCAGACTTAAAAATCCTGCTTATCTTTCTGACCAATTCACATTTATGTCACAAATAAGTTCTCAGAGCACTCAAGAGGAGCTCTTCTGTCGCATTCCTCTGCATATATCATCATTTTTGGAAAATCGTTCATTGTCTCATCATGTTGCCTTTGGAACGCCCTTCCTGATAATGTTAAATCGATCAAATGTCGGGCTTGCTTTGGGGCGTGGTCAGGGACGGAATGCTGCTGTAGGGTGGTCGGGATCACGTGTGGTGCACGGAGTGGATTGTATGAAAGGTAGTGTGATTGTTTTTTAGGTTTAGTGCTATATATTAAATCAATTTATTTGTAAACCTTTATACACTTTAGTTACGTTTTCTTATCTTATATTTAAAATATCTAATTTCCAATTATTTTATATGATATTTTTGTAATAAGTATGATTTTGATGTATATATTTAACGTGGTTAAGTAAGTGGTAGAGAGGACTATAAAGTCCTAACTTCGCCACGTAAATAAAGACTCTTTTCATTTAATTTCAAAGCATTAGGTACAGTTAGCGCCAACTAGCATGAAGCGTGACTTGCATGCTAGTAGATCACTCTTCCCTCTCCACTCCGCCAAGTCCAGTCGGTGACAAGCACACAAATAAACATGACATGTCGCTGTCACAACAAATAAACAAAATATAACCAAAGTTTTCCAACATAAGTTTAATACTTAATGAAAAACTACTTTCAAAAATAATGAAACAGAATTAACCAAACTGTGTTTAAATCATCAAAATAAATTTAACAACCTATTTATGTGAAACAAAACAAAATAGTAGAAAAAGTTGCTGTTTGTAAACAAATCGCCATCTTGGATTCTGTTGAGACAGACTGTACTGAGCCACAAGAGGGGAAAGTGTACCGGTGAGTGGTGGGGGGCTAAGTCACAGCTGTTTATACTCTCCTCTCCGCGCTTCATGCTAATTGGCAGGCGCTTGCATAAGTTTATGTCACAGAATATGACTTTATTCATGTTAACCTAGGTTAGCACAAACAAAATGGGATTTCTAAAAACGTTAGCAGACATCTAAATAAACAATTGATATTCCGAAATTTCATGTTCTGTCTGCTCACGAACGATGGAAAGCATACGCAATAATCTATAATATAAAAATGAATCGAAAAATGTGTTGCTAAGCGCATAACTCAACAACACCTGGACCAATTTGGCCAAATTTATTTTAAATGTTCGTTGGAGTTCAAGGATGGTTTTTACGGCGAGAAAAATTTGAATAATTGCCGGAAAACCCCTTAAAACAGCCCTTTTCTTTTTCCCATACATCGTTCTATAACAAAAAGTAAAAAATTTGAGCTTTATTGCTATTTGTTGCCAGCTGATATCCCTATTTTACAGACATAAAACATATGTACCATTAAAGAAAAAAAACAACAACAAACTGTCAATGTCAATTTGCCGTTGTACATTGTGTTGTTTTTCTTGGATTTTCTGTAACCTAATCTACTGAGTTTGCTTTTGTTAACTAATAAATGAAACAAATTGTATATCGTATTGTGCAGAGTGATTAATAATGTAGGAACAAAAAACTACCACATTACAAATCTTTTTGACAGGACAAAGTCTGTCGGGTCCGCTATAAAAAATAAAAAATCCTCCCATCATGAACAACAAACTTCAAACAAAGAATGAACCATTGTTTCTTCTGAATAAAATACTTCCTGTAAATGTAGTGTAGTAAGATTAAAGGTCTAACACAGACTTAGTAGGTTACTAGCCATGTGTGTGAAGTTTTCAATATTGACATCAAATCAGCATTTTCAATGGTAAGCAATGTTGACATGCAGAAAACTTCACACACATGGGTAGTAGCAACTACTAAGTCGCAATGTGTGACAGGGCCTTTAGAAAGCAAATAAAACTCATTTGCATGCACAATTAATATGAGTCTAGAAAATGAAAACTTATTTATGGAAAAAAAATAGCACAGTACACTATTTTTAAGAATGCCAAAGGTTACTTTAATTGTACACTAAGGTCCGATTTTTCAATTCCAGGTTTAATCCAAGATTAGTTAATCTGAGATTAGCTTAATCTCAGATTAAATTTTGGAATCGGTTTTTTCAATCATCCATATCTTAGATTAGTTGATCTGAGATCAACGAGAAAAGTGAGGTATTTTACTCCCTGGTCGAGTGCACGCCTGACTCGATAAAAAAGTGACAGTTGGAGATTTTGAATGTAAACAATGTTCGCAGAGAGGTTATGTCACTTGATGTGTTATTAGCCTGCGCTGCTGTTGTCAAATGCCGACTATTGTACTGAACTGTTGTAATGAACTAGCTGTATTTATACTTATTTGTATATTTGTTCATATTAATTAGTTCTAGACTTTTAATTCCCAAACTGCGTTACTGTACTGATGTACAAATATGTTCTGTATTGTAATTTATGATACAAATTTATTTAACTACTAGACCTAATGATACGTAAATGTGTTGTACCCCATCTAGGCTTACAGTTAAAAGGGCGAAGGTATTTCGTATATTATCATGTCAATTAGCCTACTTGAAATCTTCTTAAATCGTTACGTCCATTTTTCAAAGTTCTTGTTTGATTTGTATAGTTTTGATCGCTCTTTCTTGGCACACGATTGATATTTAACACTATAATTAAATTTAGAGGTACAAATATTAGAAAGGTTATTAATATATTTTCATCAACACGCTAAATATAATTTCAAGTTCATTTTGTGCCATTTTGCTGATTAGTATCATAATACAACGAACCACTTTGTAGGTTATGAAGCGTCAGCCATATTGGTTTCTTCAGTTAACTGATACTGAAACCGTAGTTAGTTAATCTGAGATTAACGCTAATCTGAAGAAGCAAATGAAAACCAAATTTTGATATAACTGGAGATTAACATCAAGTTAACCTTAATCTTAGATTAAAATCGAATTGAAAAAACGGACCTAAGTGTTTACGGAAAAAAGTCCCACTCTGAACTTCTACATAACAGCTAGATAATAATTGCTTAAAATTGACAATTGATATCAGCGATCGTAGAAGAATATATGCCTCTTACCAAATGTAAACAGGATGAAATAACAATTTAGTCAATTCAGTGAACACTTTATTTGAGCAAAAACTCATCATGGTACAAAAGAAGAATTAAAATAATCATGAAAACTGAAATTGCAAGTTTTCATGAAATTGACAACATTCAATAATAAATCATTACAATTTATAAGATCAGGGCAAAATATAACATCCCCATCAGTGGCCAAAAACCCTAAATAACATATTCATTACGAATTAGTCGATGATTTCTTGCTTACGAGTGTTGGAGTTATTTACATGGTTTTGTACGTGAGACATCCCAAGTGAGACATAGGATCTGAGTTTTTCAGCCAACTTATTAACAGACCATCATGTTCGATTGAATTTTTACTTGTATCATATCTAATACAGCAATCCTGATTAGAGGCATTGTTAAACTCAAGTTTGTATTTGTTGTAAGGGAGAAGTTTCATGGTTTCAGGAAAAAGTACTGTAAACACAGAATAATAGTCGACTTTCTTAACATACTCAAACTGCACCGGTGGTTCTGATGAGGTGTTTTGACCGTAATCTGTGATTCTGCTCAGAGACACCTTGCATTTGCACGTTACTTGAGGTTTTCAAGGGCAAATTCAAAATTATTGGACACAGAACTGAATTTACCTTGAAGAAGCTGAACAGCTTTACTGCCAGTTGTTAGGAACATATATGAGTACATTTTAGGTGAATCAGTATAGTAGTTCAAGAAAGTTGTGACAAAATTTAACTCAAGTTTCTTCTGTTCAAAAACCGCCCTTGCGTTCAATTCGTAGCAAATGGAATTGGACTTTTCATGATCAAGTTTGTTCCCACAAATCATGATTATTGATAACACTTCATCAGCGGTAAGAACCCCAGATGGGGCAACTTCTATGTTGAACTGACTTGGACTGAGAGTGCAGAACCGTATGTACTTGAGAAGGCTGCAAAGTGGTTCTCGTAACTTAGATCCTTCTTCAGATTGAGCTGAAACAGAAATCAACATGTAATAAACGCAAAACAGTAGGGGTCGATGGCACCCAAGAATCGAGAAATTCCCAACAAAAAGAAGAATTGGGCAGTAATTCCTTAAAACAAAATCTTTTTAGATGGGAGGGATTTTTTGAGGATTTTGGGCAGAAAGTGAAATTTAAAAGGAATTTTCAGCAGATCTGGTAATTTAAAAGATTTCCTTTTTTTTAAGGTGCCTAACCTAACCATAGTTTTGTGAAACAATTTAATACAGTTACCTTGGTTGAGGGCCTGTAGATCCTACGGTGCAGGTTGTTGTCTAAACATCGCATTTCAAGTAGCCGCTTGTGCCGCATCATCAGTAGACACACTAAGTCACTATTTACACTGATATTAAAACTAAACACTATTAAAACTAAGAAACTTAATTAGAAACTTAATTTATGAAACAAATTAGTTTTAAAAATGTACATTTTGCGCCCAGTCTAACCTAATCTATATAAATAAAATAAGACTTTGGGCTAACTGGCGTCAAAAAAATGCCTTTCTGTCGATAACGATTTTAGGCATCTTGGACCGCTTATAAGTCAAAATCAGCTGAAGCTATGGCAGTGAAACTTTGTTTGAGTGTTTAACCCACTACGTAGTAAGTCTTTAGCTATATTTTGCATCCATACAATACATATCTACAAAATAAATAGCGAGAGACTGAATTGGGCTCTGAAAACGCCAGAATGACGGGATTACTATATGATTCTCTCAAGGTAGCCAAACACCGATAAATAGGCTACTTATTTGTTATTTGGTTTCCGTTTGTCTGTACATTGAAATGAATCCATGTTAACTAAACTTAACATGATTTTAAAGCATATTGGAATGCTTATAACTAAAAATGGCTGAGGCTATAGCATTAAAACTTTGTTTAAGGGTGTAGCCCATTACGAAGTGTGTCTTTATCCATTCAACATCACAAATTAAATGGCAAGGGATCAAAGTAGGAACTGAAAATGTTTTTAAGGCATATTAGAACGATTATAACTCAAAATAGGCTGAAGATATGGCAGTGACACTTCGTGTAAGGGATTATCCCGTTACGCAGTGTGTCTTTAGCTATATTTACAAAATAAATAATTAAATTACTGCAAGGGACCAAAGTTGGATGTGAAGACGTTTTTAAGGCATTTTGGAAGGCGTATAACTCAAAATGTGGAGCCTAAATATTGACTGTCTTCTACTCTCTTTTGAACATTGCTGGAGTGAACAGTTTCATCGTTTTGAAAGCAAATGCTGGTGAACCGAGGATGAAAAGGAGAAGTTTTTTGAAAGCTTTAGCAAAAGACCTGGGCAAAGCTCAAATGCTCTTTAGGGTTCCTGTTCAAAGCACTCCATCTTGGATAAAAAAGCGTGTGCGAGAGATGTTTGAACTACCAAACGAAGCACGCCCACCACCAGAAGATGATGTCACATCAGGGAGATACTACGTCTGTACTTGGAAAAAAAATTGTTTGTCATAAACAAGATGTGCCGACTGCAAGTTTTTTATTTGCAAAGAACATTCTGCTCCAGCACGTTGTGTAAACTGAGTTCATGAAAATGACGATGAAATGGGTTCAGAATAGGGATGTCAAAGGCATACACAGGATCAGTAAACCTAATCTATACCTCATTGTTTGTAATTTGTATTGTTTTTTTCACTCTATTACCTTATAAAACTTTTTTAATACATGTATTTTATAACTTTGTATTGCTTGTTAAATTTGTATATAAATAACAAATACATGACTTTGCTTAATACACCATTTTTGTTGTTATTTCAATACCTGGAGGAATCCTCCGTGTGTCACCTTTGGCGTTCTGAAGTTGGTGTCAACTCTCAAGGGTTAATGGATGGATTTCAAAATTACTCTCCATATGCGCAGAAGTAACTCTCTTGGGAGTTAAAAATCTGAATATTTCCCACTTAAGGACAGAATTATACAAGTACACATAATTCCCATTTTCCCCCATGTGTAAATCTCCGCAGAACTTTTGATTTTTTAGTAAAAAGAAGAAACAGACTCTTCTTGCCGCTTCTGAAGAAAACTACTCCTAACTGTTCGGGCAGTTAAAAACTTCACCCAGAGGCCTACACTAATATAGGAACTACATTTAATTATATCTCTTAACCTAAGATCCAACCAAAAGGCTCTACCAAAAAATATTTAAAAATACCGCTACATCTTAAGAAATTGATAGCCTGTCAATTTTGATTTTGCTGGTGTGTGGTCCCCCGGCATAATATCCAATTTTTTGATGGCTTAGGGTTTTGTTACTTAAATCTAAATATTAAACAAACGCAACATTTTCAATAAAAAGTTTTTACAGCCTCACCTTTGAACTTGGCCCAGCGCAACATTTCCTTCCAAAGCACAATCTCTGAGACAGACAGGATGTCTTGGGACACAATGAGAACCAACTCCTCAGCGGAGAGTTCCAGGAACTCTTCCTTGGCAAACAATTCCTTGGTTTCTTGTTGAATTATCTGAAACAGAACAGACAATAGACATGAATAAAGGCACTTAACATCCAAATCAGTAAATTGGTGTTCTACTATTTTTGTAGATCAGGAAGTGGCCCATCAGTTTTTCATAACCATTAGTTTTAACGTCAATTAAGAGTAAATTATGCACACATTGATGCATACGCACCCGTCATCGTCATAATGACAGAACCGTTCCTTGTGCTGGAGCAGGAACTGAACCTACATGGCGTGGTTCATGGATCAACAAACGGATCTTGTTCGCTTGTTCGAAATCGGTTTTTTCTGTATCGAAACTACTTTCATATTCAGCTCTCGAACATATTGTGTCGTCCCGCTCCAACCCTAGGATTCGATTAATGAGAACTGCAACTCATATGTCTTAAGTGACTGATACAATTTTCATATTACACGCATATCTAATAAATACCTTTAGGCTGTACTTGGCAATTTTGATTAAAAAGATTTATTTTAGCATAAAAACATGAAATAAGTATTTAAATTTATTACGCCTGATATACCGCAAAATCGATTGAAATCCACCAAAAACTATTATCAGTTAGTTGTTTCTTCCTAACATTCGTTCTACTTCTATTCTAGAGTTTGTTTTTGAACTCTATTTTGAATATCGTTATCTACTGGCATTCCTTCTCTACTTTATCCATTCTCACACATGTTGCTTGTGGTTAAGTGGTAGAGAGGACTATAAAGTCCTAACTTCGCCACGGAAATAAAGACTTTTTCATTCATTCATTCCTTGCTTTTTCTAGCTTCTTAGTTGACCTTCCCGCTTACTCATCACAACACGCAACCCGGTTGTTATCGTGCACCTGCATCTCCTGACCCTTCCTGAACAGGTTTTCGTATTGTTTTACAGCTGTTTAAACTTACTTAGTGTTTTCACCTTTCATCTATTCTCACTTCTTATAGGCTTAAATGCAACTACACGTCGTCGTCATACACTGCATGCATATGAACATCAGTACAGCTGACTTATAGTGTCATCAAATATAGGTGCAATGATACACGCCACCCCTGGTATTATAGGCTAAAATATGGTAAACTGCAACTGTATACAGTATTTACTCAGAGGAATCCCCCTTCAATGTCCAGTAAAATTGCACAAAGGATAAATTGTTATAAAGTTGGCATTTAAATTCCAATGATATACATTAGGATGTTACATTATGTTTTTTAGGATGTTACATTCTACAAATGTCATTATTGCTTGAAGTAAAAATTATAAATTTCTTATCACTTTATTTAATATGAATAGATACAAACATAGTGTTATGAATTTTCAATACTGTTAATATACCAGTTTACAGAAATTAAAAAGTGTAAAAATCGTGGAAATCTCCGTGAGTCTGAGAGTTATTTGAAATTCAACCGCCCGATGCAGGGTTAAGAGATTAGTCAACCAAGCAAGAACCCATGTTTACCACTGAAATAGCAGAGTATTGATTATTCCTCTCCAGTGGACGAGGGGTAGGTGGAAATCCATGTTTATCTTCTGTTTCAAACACATCGGCTCTAGTAGGGTTGTCTTGTCTGGCTCAATTCTTTGAAGAGTCACGCGTGCCGCCGAGCTTGCCAGTCAAGCAAAATGGTAGTAGCGATATTCCAACTTTGCTACGCTCATTCAAAAAGTGACAAAACATGGTTTTTTAGTCCCCTGTTTTGACGCCGTTTATGTATTGAAACGTACAAATACGGGTTTTTATGATAGGGTTGGAGTGGTTTCATGTTCCTTAAACACAAAAAAGACAAACAACTGCTTGTAAAAAGATTACTGTACACTTTTAAAACAGCTAATTTTTGGCCAGCTTTAACATTATTTTGCTAATATTGGTGTAAGATTTTTTTAGAAAATACCAGGTTATACAAACCTAGAGACAGCCTTTGAGAACAAGAAAACATTTTTTCTAATCTCTACACCAAAAAATATCATCCTAAGCAGGAGACTATGAGTGCATGTTTTGAGCAACTTTTTCTGGGGTGATGAATCCTCTTAAGGCTGACAGGCCAAAATACTTACTATTTTAATGTACAGATTTTACCAGATTTGTGTTTTTACCATTACAGTACTATAAGAGAAAAAGGCTAAATTATTATATCGTTTTACTTCTCTGATGATTTCAGAATGCCATTGCAAACACAATAACTAGTAGAAAAGTCCATTGATCATAGGAACAATCAAAAATATTGTATCCATTAGTTTAAGTACGCTTTTGAATCACCGTGAATGAGGTAAAGTGGTAGAGTATACTACCCCTAACACCTACTATTTACAACTCTTGTGCGAGAAAAAATCTGAAGGTTTTTATTCCAAGTCATAGTAAAAAAATAAATATTTATCATGTCAATAAATTACCTTTTTAGTACAGTTTCCAAGACTTTTGTTCTGAAGGCAGTCAGGACGTTTCATCAGTGAAAACACGTTGTTGACATTGACGAGAGGAACAATGTATTCTTCCAATTTAGATAAAAGCTCTTCAACAATGTATTTCTCCGCAACGTAAACGAGATCCAAGGCTTCTTCAAATGAAAGAGCTGCGATAGAGTAGCAGTGAACAAATCTGGCAATCAGAAAGATTCTTTAATACTGCAATGAATATTGAAAAATATGCTTATCTGGAATTAGCGACAAATCTATTTGTCAAAACTGATTGTGAAATCTCTTAGCATTGTCTAAAGTTTTTTGTCCCTACGTAACGTTTTTTTCCTTCTTCGCTTTTTGTTGTACATGGAATGCACAAAATATTGCTCTGCTCTTAGCGACAAAACTATACTTATTGTTAGTGTTTAAGTGTTTCTTCTCTCGCAAATGCCTAGCTCTCGATATTATCAAAGATAATGTTACGGCCTGTAGATTGGCATTTAATTTAGTTGCATGTTGAAGTAATACGCCACTGCCCTACAACACCAACTATCAAGCCATTACAGAACAAATGTAGTCACTGACGCTACTGTGGAACTGGATAATACCAAAGATTATGTTATGGTAGGCAGACTGCGCATAGATGCCACATGGCAAGCAGGAAAATCAACATAGTTGAGGCAGCCCGAGCAAAGATAGTGCTGCCTTTGCCATCTTTCTCCCCCTTGGCTCAACAATCTCGAGTTTGTCCAATGTTGATGACTTAAATGAGACTTTAATCGTAGGATTTTCAAGAACAAACAAACGTCAGTGGCTCTATGTAAGACTTTTGAATAATTTCCTCGCAGCGCTATCTGTGCTAGGGCTGCCAAACTATGTTCATTTCCTGCCTGCCATGTGGCATCTATGCACAATCTTAACTACCGTAACATAATATTTGGTATTATCCAGTTCCACAGTAGCGTCACACGTCAGTTACCACATTTTAATGGCTTGATAGGTGGTGTTGTAGGGTAGTGGCATATTACTTTAACATGCCACTTAACTCTTTTATCACTCTAGTGACAAGACTGAAAAACAATTTCAGCTAAAAAAAAGCAGATTTTAAATATTTACCATAAATAAAAGTGTTATACCTGAGCTTTGCGCTGACCTCTTGCGAGTAAATTTAGTGAGCTTATTCTATAAATTTGTCCAATAAATTCAGTTTTCAGTGGACATAAACAGTTTTGACGATGAGAATGAATCCTTCAATGAATAATTTGTGAAAAAGAATACTAACAAACTCCTAATATATTAAACGCTCCAAAATTAATTTAGATAGAGTTGGTTTCTACACTAAAGTCAAATATGACTAGCCTTCTGTATAATTCGGTAATGCGTAATATGATAGACTAAATATCAAAACGTAACAACTCACTTGAGAAAGTTCCTGAAGGTGTCAGGCTTGACGTCGAATATTTTCACAGGGTTGTCCTTAGTGCCTTCCTCCGCTATCTCACTCTCGTAGAGCATATTTCTCAATGGAATCGAATGCGCCATCAAGTGCAGTCTGCATCCTGTGATCAACTCCTGCGGACAGTTTTTAACTACACTAGAGTCCCGCTAATCCGAACCCAGTGAAAATCCGCTTAATCCAAACACTGTTAAGGGGAAAAATTTATAAAATTGTTGAGTCGGTAAAATGAATAAAACTAGTTTTCCAAGTTATGTCACACAGTATGTGTTTAATAACGAACCAGCACTCATAATGACACACTATACACGCAGGTAAGCTCAAAAAATAGCTTTGAACAAAACACACTAACAGTATGACACGGTGAGTCATCGTTTGTTTTTAGAACGGATGACCGTACTGTTTTCTACCTGAAATTTCAGTGGCACGGGGGTTGGGGTGGGAAAATTAGTGTCCTGGTGTTACGCAGGTATGTTCTACTGCTGCAGCCATTTGTGTACTGCCCGCATACGTTCATTCTGTGCAGTTTATTACTGCAGAGTACTACAGGAATAATACATAATATCTTACATTTATATTAAAATTCTAGTCCCTCAAAGTCAATACTATGACCTAATAAGGTCAGTATAAATATACAGTATAATAAACGCACCAATATATGCCAAAAATCTACCTAATCCAAATTTTCACTAATCCGAACAGGGTCCAGTCCCAATTAGTTCAGATTAGCGGGACTCTAGTGTTAGGAAAATATTCCAGTCCTGTCCAGCAAAAAAACGTATAATATCTGCATTTTCCAGGGTAAGTTTTGCAGAATACCTGGTTTGAGGTACAATATTATTTTGCTACAATTCACATTTAAATTGAGAACAACTTTTGAGATGCTAGAGAGTTTCATAGTTACTCTCACCAATTTATGCAGCAATTTCCAGACTCTCAGTAGCATCTGTCCAAAATCACAGTTTTTGTTATTGTCCTTGACAAAATAACAACTTTTGTTCGTGCGTTTGAGACTTAACCACAACTTTCGCTACCTTTTACAGCAATCTAAGCACTGCCATTAGCGCCCGCGACAAAATAAAAACTTTCATTACTCTTTTCGGCAATCTCTAAACTCCCATTTGCGTCCGCAACTAAATCACGACTCACAATTTTGTCCTAACAAAATAACAAATTTCACAACCGTCCTATTCAAAATTTCCCAGTTTAGGGATGAAATACTCGACTTTTCCGGCTGATCGAAAACTCCCGGATAATTCCCAGAATTCTCTTTGCTTGACACTGCCTGTGTATTAAAGAGGTGCACACTGAAGCGGCTCTAAAGGCAAACAATGCATCAGCTGACTGTCCAGGTTTCATAAGACAAGCATTAGACAAGCTTCGAACCCATTATCCAACATGAATCACAGTAACCCCACCCGCTACTTTTGGTGCTGAAATATTTTATAAGAGACGCTAGTGTGATACGAAACAGGCCCTGGTTAGATACAACAAACATGCGCCATAGGACGACAAGCACAGAGCCATAGGCCATTCTGAAAGTAGCTCAATACTAGCATGAAAGTTTTAGTTGTAACTTGCTACTTTGTTTCTAAAGTAAGTTTTAGCAAACTAACTGTTTAGGAAAATAAGTTAGTTTTAATTTTACAAGCTTTTTTTTGAGATTTTTTACCTAACATTGAGCAAAAGATAGTAAAAAGCTTTATTTGTAAATCCAACGCTGAACCACTATAATTTTACATTTTTAAAACTATTTTGTGCTTTGACAATTATTTCCAAACTGAAAGAAGCTTTTAGTAAAACTAGTACATTTCAATCAATTACCTTATTATACTAAATTAGCTTACCGGAACTCCTTTATCCGTGTTTCCGACCAGGAACCAACAGGTGTGAGGTGTATCAGGTCCAGATTGCAGGTACTCCACAGAGGGACTGTCACGCGAGGCTTTCAACTCTGGTTTAGCCATCTTCAGCCACAGTCGTGTTTTCAAGCTATCTGTATCAAGATAGGTATCATATACGAGTTAACTTACTTCAAAGGACAGCATAATTTTTAGTAACATTAAATACTGTCATCTTCTACTCTGATTACATGGGCCCAGCCCAAATCACCCACACACACAAACTAGTTTATACATAGAGTAAATATTTGGAATAAGATGGGGAGTAAATGTACTGTCATCAGGTAGACGTATTGGCAGCAGCACTGACGACTTCCATGCTACCGCTTCACAAGGAACTGTTATTGTAGCGGCACTTGCCCGATGCTCTTTAATACTGGCGCATCTTGTGCGAGGGTGTAACCAACAAGGAAGACCCACTGTGTTCAGGAACAACTAGCGAATGGTTCAACAGTCTAGAAGCTAATAGAGCATTGGAACTGTTTTCTGTACTCCCTGGGTGCTCGGCAGCTAGAGTCACAGCACCGTGGTTCAACACACTATTTTGAACAGTAATACCTGTGGTGGGGATGTGCGACTGCACAATATGTGCATCTGCCGACAGCATTCCAATGGTGGCAGAAGTTGTCGGATTGGGCTTACTAACAAACTTGGAGGACCAGAGCTACATACAACCTGGGTACGGTTTATGACGGATTCAACAGAATGAAGAGGAGACGCGCTACACAGTGAGGACGTGCTACTGTACTGAGTACTGGTCCTCACAAAGTCCTCTTCACTTCCTGCCGCAAACTCCAGTGTTCCCCTGTTCATCAGGTCACTGACCCGCCTTGGCTCAGGTTCAAGGATTTCAGGCACGAGTGCGTTGATATCTATATGTTCCCATTGAGCTGTTAGTTCTTTCTTCAGAGACGCTAGCCTCTGCTGGTTCGAGATCTTCTCTCTTGCCAACATCTCCATTTGGTGCTCAAACTCCCTCTCTCTCCGCCTCATATCACTTATAAATCGTATAGCCCATTATTTATTTTATAGGTATAATTCATCGTAGAAAGCACAACATGATCAACTCAGACATACACTTACAAATTTTGGCAAGTAACCTAAACACTGTAGCCTATTGACTAAAACCAGTTGACTGAGACATTGTTAGCTGTGATAAAACAAGATAATAAGGTCAAATATTGGATTGTTATAGAAAGAAATTTTGAAGAAAAAAACTAAAACATGAGGCCTTTTGATTAGCAAAACTGTCTTTGTCAGATAACTTCAAATATTTGAGGTTATCTGACGAACAGCTTTGCTGATCGAAAGACCTCATGTTTTAAATGTTAAATATTGGTTTATTTGATTTAAAATGTCTTTCTAAAACATAAAATAAACAAGCTGTCAGAAATTTATCTAAGATGGATATACCCTAATTAGACAGCTGAACTATATTTCCAATTACAGGAATAAATGATAATAAATAGTGAAAAACTTACAATAATTATTAAAATGTGACTACCCTATTGCTCGACCGCCATTTATTGTTTGAGGTTGTTCTTTGTATCTGTATGTTTTGTTTACGGTACACGTTTTTTTGTTCGTTAACTCAGAACACAGAGTATTTTTACATATATATTGAAAGTCAATGAAAAAGTCACATTTTTTATTTATTTGAAAGTCTGTAGCCTAATCAATGGGAGAACTTATTAACTTAAGGTTTGAAGTTGACTTTATACTGAGTGGATTAAAAGGTAATGGTTTCACTGTTTACAGTTGACTTGATATTTAATTTGAAGATCGACCATGCTGAGGAGATATGATTGTAATGTACATAAGCGCGGTACTTACATGAGATATTTATTTAATTATTATTATGAATGGCATACACATTTTTCAAATGTAGTACATAGTTTCAGATAAACAAAAACACACATGCGATAAACTGAAAAAAAGGTCGATTTCGTCCAATCCACCCCTACTAGTGAGGTACTCTACGTTTTGTATATCTTATTGAAGGGCGTGAAATAGTGACGAAGAAAATTTAAACTAACAATTTTAAATTAAAGTCTATGCTAGAAGAATAATACTGGAGTTAAAATCATTATTGTAAACAAAAGAAT
The DNA here is from genome assembly GCA_018831715.1 of Matsumurasca onukii. NCBI lineage: Eukaryota > Metazoa > Arthropoda > Insecta > Hemiptera > Cicadellidae > Matsumurasca > Matsumurasca onukii. Next base: position 18,931,009 of record CM032067.1, read on the forward strand.
TGTTACGTATTTGCACTGTAATTAACAATATTACAGTATCATGTATTACGTATCGCGATTTTCAGAAACTTTTGACTCCCGGCCTAACCAATTGTAAACCTACCCCTTAATTCCCATAAAAACTCTTTACATAATATGCCCCCTTCCATCCACAATGTCACTATCAAGACCGACAGCAGGCCAGTCGAGAGTCTTCCTGCCATGTCTACTACGAACTACGCAATACACCGTCGATCCGGAGTTGGTCCTCAATGGTTGATAAATGTCCCGTTAATATAGGTAATAAATATCTTTGTATGGGTTTGAGGAATCACAGCAAATATGAAATCAACGTCTAACAGTACTTACTATGGTAGGGCAGTTGCGGTGGTTATTAGTCATATTTATGTTGCTCGGATGAAAGTAGGGGGTTTAGTTAGGATTTGCGTAACTCTTTGCGTTATGTGAGGGGAGGGGTTATAAAATAGTGTTGTATAGTGAAACCTTAATGCCTAAATTGTCTAATTACTCGAATATGCTGTCACTAAAACATTTTCGATGTTAACTACGAGAAAAAATGTCTTTGGCTGTTGAAATGTACCTATGTTAATCTAATATATCACGCAAAATCACACCTATCATACTAGAAGCGCTCTGCCACCGTCGCGTTGAGTCCTTGATGTTTCGGAAGAGACACTCTCGTTCAGAAATATAGGCCTACTGCGTTCGGGATTGATTTAGAACCATTGTAATGTCGTTGTCGGATTTTTAACTGTACCCGACATTTTTAGGTTATTTTCAAAACACCGGGAACAGAAAAGTACAAAAACTTCCAACAGCCCTAGAGTGGCTCTTGCAACCCTCCCTTTTTAATTGACTTGAAGATGAGATGACTTTTGTCATAATCACGTCCCCCAGTAGGTGGCCTGTTTGAAGTTGTCAAGGGTTTGTTATGATACTTCACGTCCAGAACAAGTTCTTAGTTCTGACGGACTCTACAACCTCCTACCACCCAACACACACCGCCCGCCAACTGTACACTGCGTCTCTCGCTTGGTTGGTGTTACCCTGTATATAAACATATCGTGCATATCTCAATTTTGACAGTTGAACATCATCTTCTACTGTATTATTTTGTCGTACTCCCCTCCGGGCCCACTGGGGGCTACGCCACTCGGTCTAGGAGCTCGTTTTTTGGGCGTCCCAAAATTAAAATATTTGTTTATACACACACACTGCACACAGACATTTTATATGTCTGGGTGGTTAATAGTTAACTAAGAGCCAAACACAGCAAAAATTTGAATTTTGGACAATTTAACTTCAAACCTATCTACCAACAAAACTGTCAGAGATGGGGAAAAGTGTTATATACACAATATAATTGTTGTATAGGACATTTTGTTTCCACACTAACGACTTTTCATCAGATTGCAAAATTCGGCTAGGATACAAAATATCGGCTAAGTACTAGGGCAGATTTCAGACACCATCTGTTTTGGCCACCAACTTTTTTTAAGGCCAGAGCCTTAAAAAAAAGAATGTTTTCAGATTTTTCCCGAAGGTTTTACACCAAGATCTATTCAAAAAGAGTATATGGTAGAATGCCGGGAAGTGCCTAAACATTTACTCGTTCCGTCACCAGTCGCCTTTACAACCGGCTTTATCGTAAATTAATTGTCTTTAACGACGAACTTCGAGAGGAAAAAAATAGAGCTAATCATTTCCTTCGCCACATGGAACGAAATGTTGTAGAAGAAAACAGAAAGCAGTTTTGGAATCCCCCAGCACCTTCTGAGTTAAATGGCAACGCTTTACTTATAGTATATGTATACATTATGTATTTTCCATTTCGTACCACCGTTAACGAGTAGACCTGTGTGAACAAAACTGCTCGAATTGTCAATTAACTAAATACTTTACACTTTACTTTTACTTAGCTTTGAGAGGCCGATCACTCTTGGGTATTTTAAGGTGGATATGGAATGGTGGGGGTGTGATGACTGTTTTGATGGATGAAGTCTTGTTACAATCTAAGGCCGACTGTTCCTCAGGTTCAGGTTGGGTCACAAATTAAGAGCCGAACGTGCAATGGAGTGGACCAACGAATTAACGTGACATCCGAACCGCGGTTATAAAGATTAAATTCTATTCTTACCATTTAAATGACTTTATTTGAGAACATTTTCGCAAAACTATGCAAACATCAGCCGATACTTGATTTAATTTTATTTACGGTATTTTTTTTTAAGGTAAGCAAGGTCGAAATAACTTATTAAAAGTCCTTGACGATTTAAATTTACTATGTAGCTTTTCTGTGGCTGTTTAATTTTATTATTAATTTTGTATAAAGAAGACTTTTTTAAAATCTATTCGCGCTAAATTACTTAGTAGTGACAATATCTGATATTCAAACACATGCGTAAACGCAGTCTTGTCATTTAACCGTCAAATTGTTATCATAAATAAGCATTAAGCAGACGATGGTACTGCACTTACAAGAGTACGTTGGTATTAATTTGCAGGGCTAAAAATATTGTTTATAGGTACAATACCTTATTTTGAAATATTTCCCAATCCCGATAGTTCTTCTAATATGTCAACAATGTTTTGAAAACCAGAATATTTTCTGTAAAACAGTGTTGGAATGTTCCTTTGACAGTTAATTTAGTAATCTAATGGATACAGACATAACCTCAAACTTGAAGGACCAAGTTATTGATTTCTTTTCCTTACCTTTGCAATTTACAATTGAGCTGCAATGCATATTGTATCAAATTTAAGGTGTTGATATTGCACTCTATAATGTTCAAAACTCTGTCTTGCCCCTCTTTATTTCTAAAATAGACTACAGTCTTAAATGTAGACCGTACAAAAAACATTCTAGTTAGGCCTAACCCTAATATCGATAGGCTTCATAAGTTTGGCCTTTACTGAATCTGTACAATCTCTTATTAGACTATTAAAACTGTGAGTTATCAAATTTTTCAACTAACTTATACTAAATTACATTCCAAAAATGTCAACTCCTATTACCGTCAATACAAAATCTCAATGCAGGTTAATCTAACTTTGTCACTGCGTCGGTTGCCTATAGGCTGTAAGCATTTACATGGAAACAAAATGCAGTTTTCATGTTGTATAATGTCGGAAGACTTTTGTGATTCTTGCCATAGGGTATACTATATATATTGTATTTTACACCAGTATTTCACATTAGTAATGGTCAGGTTAGTTGTCAGTTTCCGTGCTATGATACTAGTAGACATATTTTACCATTGTTATACGAGTGCTATTGCCGTGAGAGTCTGCATGTTATGGTATTATATTAGTTTTAGTTAATAATGAGAAAATTTAGGACAAAATAAACCTAGTAAAAACCTTGTTAATTTACCAAAGGGCTTTTTGGCCGGAGCCAATCAAACCCAGTTTGCAACATAACTTCACCAACATTGAGTTCCAGTTCTTGAGGCTTGTATTCTTTATTATTATATTTACTAGATGAATTTTATATATTAACAGGAAATTAATTCAGTATGAAACATATTGACTCACACTCAACAAATTACACTGAACTCAACTAGGACAAAGTACCATTCAGGGTCTAGAGGTGTTAGCTTTGAGTCAAAGTACACCTTGATAAGGAGGCGTTTTACTAGCTTGGGAGAGTGTCGTTGCTGAGGTATGCGCAGAATAAAATTGAGACATTATTATTAATACTATTTTGACAAAACAACTCATAAATGAAAAATAAACATATTATCTAAGTTTGTCTGTTTTTAATTTTGTAATATGTCTTTTAGTTTTTATGCATTTAGTGGTTGAGGTTAGAAAAAACGAGTTTTTTAAGTCCTTACTTAAGAAGCTACAAATAGGTGTATCGAAAATCTGATAACAGACTAATACTTATAAACTCTTTCTCAATCCATAAAAATTAAGGTATCAGAATTTAACCTTCATATAAGAGCGTTATCTACTTTCTGTTGAAACTCTTGCAGGCACTAGGTTTGACAGTTAGGCTGCATCAGTTGAAAGAAGGCCCGATGTTTAGCCAGTTGTTACATTAGCGGTGTCTTCAATTCAAATTCACCCTTTCTCTGTGGTTACTACTGAGGCGGACTCTTAATGCAGGTGTATCTTTCCTGACCAGACGGGTTATATAGGTTAAGAAACCTGAGACTCTAGCCCAGGACCAGAGCCTTTCGGATGTAACGCTCGTCCACGGTTACAGACTTGGACAGCCGTCCAGAGCTGAAAATATATCCGCCTGTGCGAAATTCCCATAAGCTGGCTGGACCAATGTTTGCACGACGGCACGATATAATTACTCACATTATATGGGCAATCTTACCTAACCTAACCTTTTAGTCAAGCAAAGCAGCTATCATCTACTCATCAGATTACTAACATCGGATAGTAACTAATTTCATCAGACATATAGGTTTCAGTTGAAGTGCTGTGGAGTCACTTTTTCTTATAAAAGAAAAACAAATTCTGAAACAGGACAGTTGCCCTGGTGGTGATTCATATTCATTGATTTGGGATGTCAACCCAAAAATATTTATTTACGGTTTACACCAATTTTACAAATGAGTTTGACATATTATGATATAAGTAATTTTGGCATAAATTTATATAGTGTATGCTTACAAAGTACGAGGCAATAGATAGTAAATTACAGCGACTGTGCGCTGACGGTAAATAATATTGATATATAAACATGCTTGAAAAGGAATAAGTAAAGACACATGCAAAACGACTATTGAGTGATATGAAGAGATATAAGTGAGTTTATCGAAAAAGAGATTAGAATACTAAATTTTTTCAGCGGTCCAACCTTATTGGTTAGGGAAAAATTGACTAGAATGACAAATGTTTCAAGGTGAATATGGTATGAAGAGGGTATGTTGTGATTTGAGTGTTTTAGACGGGTGACTAGTCTTGGTTCTTGAACGCAAACCTGGTGTATTTTTTTCCTTAGTTGCAAAACAAGTTAGAGCGTAGCTTCACTGTCTTAAGACAAAACTGCAGCTGTCGGTTGAAAACCAATTTGTTTTAATAATCTGCTGCATTGTACTATTGAAGGCTCAACCAAAAGTAAAGAATTTTCATGCCCGTAATTATTGTCACTAGTAATAATAAAGTTGGCACCGGAAGATCGCGCGATTGGATCACCGGTTTGAATCGGGACCAGTGGTTAGTTTGCTGTGAATCCGACTCTGTTGTTACATGTATTACTACTATTTAAAAACTGTTGGACTAATAAGTTACGTTTAGAAATAATTTATGGGATCAGAAGGTTACAGAAAAATAAAGGTAAAGTTGATATAAGCTATATTTTACAATGGTCTGGTTTTGTTGCAGGGTGTTGAGTGTTGAGCGGTCGGACACGGAAGTCAGCAGGTTCAGCAGAAGAACTGATTCATTTCCCTGAAACAATAAGGTAGGACTGAATATTTACTAACAAAAAAATGTAGTTAGACATATTGCTTACATGTAAGAATATTAGACTTAATAGTTTATAGTGGAAAGTTATATTTTCAATTACAGCACGGTCTCTATAATCCGGCCATTCGCCACTCCGACACGTCCAGTAATCCGGCAATCGTGAGAACAAGGCACCTGTTTTCAAGTCTCTACTTGTCTGTTAAGCACGGGATGTACGTTGTCTGTATAGATTACTTTAGTTCACTGTAGACAGCCAGAGTAGTGTGCATTGTTTATTGCTGTTTATCTCTGCTTCCGTTCCTTACAGGCTGTGAGAACCATTATTCCTGAAGTTTTTAACATTTGACAAAGTAAAACGCTTTTGTAATTAGTTATAATGTTTTTCTGACAAATTGAGTCTTTTTTAGTAAATTTCCAGTAAGTCGGTATTTCCATTACCTAATCCAACATTTCCGATCCTGGTACAGGGCGGATTAGGGAGATCGTAATGTACTGTTACATTGGGCTTTCAGTAACGCTCTCTCCAGTTTTAAAATAAAATAAAAAATTTCTTAGCTAACGAAGTGAAGTTAGGACTGTTTAGTTTATGGTGGAAAGTTATATTTTCAATTACAGTACAGTCTCTATAATCCGGCCATTCGCCACTCCGACACGTCCAGTAATCCGGTTCTGTGATCATGAGAACTATTGTTGAGATACTCATAGTTGTTGAGATACTATTGTTCTGGACATAGTATTTGTATTAATTCGTTATGGGCATTGATTGAAAGGTTTTCTAGAAGGGTAGGTCTAACTAGAGGCACAAAAGCACTTCTGCTTTGCTTCCGTAACCGCACAAGTTAGAAATAGGGGTTGTGTGAGCATTTATTGTAACATAGTAAAGGTAAAAGGTTAAGTTTGTCTTGTTAACGAGGCGAAGTTAGAACTACAAAGTTCTCTCTACCACTCAACCTCGACCTTTACCTTCGTCACCGTATTAGTCACATTACAAATGTAAGTGGTGACTGCGGGGATCGAACCCACGCCACCGGAGTAGCGTGCGATACCAATCGCCACGGATCCGCTGATCGTGTACATAGTCACCGGGTTTTACATGCAAACTATAAGGTGTAGCCCTATACGAACAACCTTTACACGAGCGACACGGGTTTGTATTTTGTCAGTGATACACGAAAATCGTTGTAAAATATCAGCCTGGATTAAAATCAGGGCTAAATCTCTAGAAGACTTTACTCAATTTTAATGGAATGAGGCCAAAATGATCCTTGAAATGTCTTGAATTCTTGTTGCACGCACACAAGCAACCAACTTAATGGTTATAAACCTCTTTTAAGGGTCCTCCTCAGTGGTTACCTTTAGAGAAAGGGTGAATTCATTTGACCAAGGTGCACATGACACTGTAACAACTGGTGGCCTAATTGTCAAACCAAGTCCTAGCAGAGGTTAACAACGGCCGTTTCTTAATCGTTCCAAGTAAATTTTACATTAATCAACATGATATGTTTGGAAACTAGAGGAGTTTTCCGACAAAATTTTAAAGCCCGATTTCTCAGAAAATTAAATTATATCTGTATTAATTAAAAATGTATTTATCTTTTTCATATTGTTGCATAATTTTAACAAAGTTTATTTGTTGTATAGACAAGTTGTGTTTTATATTGTACCGGTCTTCCTCTCTCAACTTAATCTTTGTTGGAAGTGAAACCATAACTTGGAAATCTGGTGCAAATTTCAACAAACTCGAGATTTTGTTATAGTATGAACTGATTCAGAAAATAGTTGTATGTTTGTATTAGTTTTTGTGAAATCGCTATGTTTTGTTAGTTTGTGCTCGACGTATTTTAATTGTATATATTTGTTCGTAGTTGTTTTATTGATATGAGGCTAACAAACAAAAATTAAGTGTATAGAAATATATCATTTCAAATTTATTAAACTAGTGTATGGAAAAAAATAGTTGAATTGTACATTATAATGCTCATTGTAATAATATTTCTACTCAGCAGAGAAACATTATGATTTTAATTTATTTTACGCAAAAAATGTTTCTAAATATAAAATCACTTTATTTGTCGTGTACCGAAAAATATTGTGTGACAAAAAACAAAGCTAAATATAAAAACAAATAAGACATAACCATCACCAATATACTGTTCCCTATAGTACTTCTTGCTACATAGCTAATGTAGTGTTAATACATGAAATTTTGTTGGGAGAATTAGTTGTACTTGGACAATCCATAAATACACCAACGCTATAAAATGATTTTTGAATTAAAAAGTTTTCCATTTGTATTTAAAAATAATTAATACTGTCATTGTTTTTAAAATAGTTTGTTAATCTGTTCAAAGATTTAATACATATTTGAGAGGGTAATTTCTGAGATATTTCAAGCCTATGATCAAACACAATACATACACATTGTCTTTGCTATGATATCCCAACGACTACTATATCTAGTTTCTTAGTCGTGAATATCTTGGCCTGCTAACATTTTTTTAAGAAATAATTTTTGTGTATACAAAAATACAAGGTAGGGTAAGAATACCTAATACTTTAAATAATTAAACATAATAAATATTAAAGTAATTGCATTAAAACCCATGGTTGTTAACTCAAATCTGCTTTACAGCCAGTTAATCGTGTCGATAATGTAGTACGTGGTCCTGTATGGTGCTGAGCTCTAGCGGAGTTTCTCTGAGGTACAACTTACTGCAAAGTGCTGCTGTGCGGCGGATTTTCTCCGAACTACTTCGAGTATAGATCAATACAGTGATACCTTTACCTGTGAGGTGCTGCTGTGGTGGCAATATTTAGTACCAACCGAACCCAGTGTGCTTATCATTATTATGATTGCAATAATTATTTTGCTTTTTAGTGCTTTTTTAAACTAAAATTTTAGTAAGTTTGAATGTTTAAGCGACAGTAATTGCATTTTTATTGCCAGTTATTTATTTAGAAGTTTCATTTTACTGTAAATTAAAAAGGAGTTCATGATTACTTAACTACTAAGTTAACTGTACTGTTCTTTAAATAGCACCTTCATGAGTAACAACTAATTAGTTACAGTTTGGGTGATGCCAGGACTTTTTTTCAAAGGTGACGGTCATCGGGGTTGGGGATATGGAATGCCGCCAAGAACAAAGAGGGGCTTAGGGGTCCTGTGGGATACCATAATATGTGCCGTATTTTGAATCAAAATTATAGGTTTTTCAGCAATATACAGGGTGGTCAATAAGTCAGTTGACAGGCATGCATTTCATTGAATTCATGTCTACATGTGTACATGGAAGTAAATGCAAAATGTGCTTAAAGCTGCGTTATCAGCATCAAAGATTACCTAGAGTGGCTACCGTGAATGCTAGCGAATTTCCTGTAGAGGGGTAAAAATTACACCTGAAGCCCTTTTATCCCTTTTGGACCCTGTGACAGATCAGCATTTCTTGTCCGTCTCACGAAATTCGATGTATAAATCACTATTTGAGATGCCGAATTTCTCATGAGGGTATTTTAAGGCAGATGTGTGGTGAAGGATGAGTGTGATGAGTGGTAGTAATGAGTTATGAGGTGTAGCCTTGTTACAAACTAAGGCCGACTCTTCCTTAGAATGGGTCATTAATTAATAGCCCAATGACTAATGGAAATACAAGGACCAACGGTTTAACCTGACTTCCGAACCACGCAGTTGATGGTCTGATATGTCTAAACGATGGTGGGAGTTGATGCGGGTATCATCAGATGATCATTGAGGCTATCTGAGCCGCTTTAGACCTATATCATCCTCAAAATAGGTTCATTTTGTAAATATCTAGGTTGCGTTCGTTAACCAGCAAATTCTTTTCACCGGAAATGCTTTTGGGAAGGGGGTATTAATTTCCTTTTTGACATTTTATGCTCTGAAAACTGTATTTTAGTACCCATTTATCTCCAATAGGTAATATTTTGCTATTTCGCTTTAAAGATAAACTGGTCAAAATTTACTTTTTCGTGTGTTTGACTAATTTAACGGGTACTAATATACTTTTAGGACCATGAACCAACTTGTTCAAACAACTAAACACTATGCGGAAAAAATGTAAAAAATTAAATTTTGCCATAAATATCTTATATACGTACCCAAAGTGCGTAACTTTCGTTAGATACACATAACTCCTCCTATCTGTCTGTCTGTGTTTTCAGTAAATAATTTTATCTCTGAGATGGATTAGGTTATAAACTTAAACTTGCACACGTGTTAGTGTAGTTGCAACCAATATTAAAATAAATGAATTTGAATTATTATACCTTACGGTTTTAATATGGTGGCCATACTAAGTTGTTTAAGTTTAATAACTCAAACTTTGTATTAAAACAAGTATAACAAAACTTGACAAATGTTTAACCAAAAATTTAAGACCAAGTTTGTTGTGCTGTGATAAATAATAACGGAGAAATATAAGTTTTCTGAGCGCACGCTTTTATTAACAAATAAGAAACATGTGCAAATAAAGGAATGAACTCAGAAAATCTTAAATTGTTTCGTTGTTAATTATCTCATAACAATAAACTTGGTCTTAATTTGTTTGTAAACACAATTGTCAAGTTTTCTTATACTTGTACTTATACCATACAATTTAAGCGTTTTGATTTATCAATTTTAGAAAACTTAGTATGGCCACCATTTTGAAACCTGAAGTGATAATAAATCAAATTTACTTTTTAAATATTAAATTTGATTATACTAACAAGTGTGCAAGATTTAGAGTTTATACCTTATTCTATTATTGGAGATAAAATTATTTAGTAAAAAAACACAGACGGAAAACTAATCAAGTTATGGGACATTTTTTGTGTTATTTTGACTTGATAAACCATCTGGTGAAGTTTGATGCCGTAACTACTGGACACCCTGTATAAAAGTAAACACAAAGCCAATAGACTGTTACACTCAACGAAGAAACTATTTTCAACCGCCATCTTAGTCTGGTTGAACGGTTTTGGTTTTGTTTTAGGTAGATGTCATTCCCGTTTAGGCCTATCTAAACTCGACCTCTGGGCTCGCTAGGGGGCTACGCCCCTCACCCCGCTTCGGCCTGTGGCCACGCTTGATAAAGACAGGCCATTCGCTGTGCTCATGACATTGCTCGGCCTACGGCCTAAGACTGAGATAGATGTGGGTAGATTACTCCATAATACGCTGTCATCAGTCGGGCAGTTTCCTCAAAACGTAAATTCCTGAGGCTAGTTTTGAGCAAACGTGGTCTACGTGGACGTTCCAAGTCAACCCTCGGTCGAGGTGTATTCCTAGGAATTTTGTTGAGTGGACTTCTTCGATCTCAGTTCCATCCAACATTACTGTGGGACTAACTGAGTCTTTACCTCGTAAGCAATAGAGAATGAAGTTTGATAGCATGTAAAAACAAGCATTTCCTTTAGACACCTCACGCCTACAATTTTCATAAGATCTATTTTCCATAAGTTTTATTAGAAAGATTACAATGATTCCACTGACTAGTTTGTCAAAAATTCTACTAATTTTTTAATTGAAAAAACCAAAAATCCAAATTCAAAATTTCTGCAATTTTTTATTTATGTTACGGTGTTATCAGGGAAAAAATGGAAATTCTGTTCAGCTTTAAAACAAACTGCATTTCACGAAAATCCAATGGAAACTGTAGGCGTGAAGAGTTCAAGAAAATGTATGTTTTCACATTGCTCTTACGGGACGAAATTCAAGGTCACAACCACTGCGGCGCACTCTTAAAGATCGTCACTAAGTAGTTTGAGCACAGGAAAGCTCTAAGGGTCTCATGTGTGTTTTTAGCCAGGCTTTCCGCTGAAAGGGCCGACCCGCCCGGTCCACCTGCGGCCTGCAATACACTCCGTCTAACCTTGTTTGTGCCCCTCATATATATTAGGCGTAGATTAACCTGAGTAAATGGTCCCCCAAGGGTCTATACGTCTTTGTTTATTTTGGAAATTAATTTCACAATTTTTACATCATCTTGGCGTTGCAACTTTTTTAAGACGGTACCTCGCCGTGGTTCGGAATTCACGTAAAGAGGATTCATCACCCCCAGAAATAGTTCATTCTCTTGTAGTCCCCCGTTTAGGACGCTATTTTTGTGTGTGTAGATTTAAAAAAGTTACTTTCCATGTTCTCAAACGTTAACGGGTTTTGTTCGTTTCAAATATACGCCAGTGTTATGCTAAAAAACAACTGAAATAAAGGTAAAGTTTGTCCTGTTTAACGAGGCGAAGTTAGGACTACAAAGTCCTCTCAACCATTCAACCTCGACCTTTACCTAGCGTCACTGTATAGTCACATTACAAATTGTAAGTGGTGACTGCGGGGATCGAACCCACGCCACCGGAGTGACGAGCACGTGCGATACCAATCAGCCACGGATCCGCTAAAATTATACGTGTTTTCACGACTCTAAGAATCGGCCGCGAGGCCGACTGTTCACGTAACTGCTAGTTTAATCAGCTGATCTGTCCGGGAAGACTTTGTCTCGTGTCGGGTTTTGTTGGTACCTCTGCAGCTCTTGTGGAAGCCACGTCTTTTGTCAACTTGCTTATACACTAGACTACAGTATGCGCTCTGCCGGCCTTTTAGCTTATTGCTCTTTTCCCCTCTCGCGCTGTTTCTTTGCTGGAATATTTCCCCGGGTTTTCTCGTCCTTTACGGTTGAACGTAGTGTAGATACACAGGGTGAGTTTTAAATGTCTCCACTCCGAACCTTAACTTTTGAAAAAGGAAATATTTTTAAACACCCGTTAGGGAATGTTTTTTTTATAAAACTCTAAAGTTTGTTTTGACGTTCTTTGCTTCACCCACCCCTACCAAAACGGGGAGGGCCCCAAATCTTTTAAATACAAACCCCCTGCTAATGTTTTTATATGATTCTGAATAGGTACGTCAACCCCCCCCCAATCCCGGGGGTTGGAGGCGCCCCCATATTTTTTAAATACAAACCCTTCCTTTGTGGCTCCTCAAATGAAAGGGAATTTTAACACAAACTCAACGACGCAAAGACACATTTTTATATTGGCCCTTTTTTTGTTATACCGATTTAACGATGACATGAAATTAGGTTTAAAACGCCACATTTCACATACAATTTATATTGAATGACAACATTTTCTTCAAAATACCCTGTGGGATTATGTTATAGGCTATGGTTGTGATGTTTTCCTCAAAGTATTTAAAAAATTGTTGACATTAAAAAAAATTGTATGTGAAATGTGGCAATTTAAACCTGATTTCGTGTCATTTATGAATCGGTATAACAAAAAACGAGTCGAGATAAAACATGTTTCTTTGCGTCATTGAATTGGTGTTGAAATTTCTTTCTTTTGAGGTGTCACAAAGGGAGGGTTTGTATTTAAAATGGGGCCCCTGAGGGGGTTGACGCAAAGTACGTCAAACCAAAATTCAGAATCATCTGTTTTTCATTTTGTTCTCCGACGTTTCGTTCTATATCACGATAGAAATGTCTATGGACATTCGCTAACAATAACATTATAAAGGGAAAAGCAAAGGGATAACAACAACTTGTCAATCAGCTGTGAAGCTGAAGGGTGGATTAAAAGCATCTAAAGTAGTGAATACAAGTTGATAAGCGTGGTTTATGTAAATGTGTGTTGAGGCACTGACTTAAGCGCGGCTACCAAGTCATAATACATGCGGAGTGCTTTTGTCTGTTGTATAGTTGAGCACATTTATAATGTTGATGGTGAGCCGTTTGTAGGTTGGCTCAGGAGGGTGGGTTTCTACGCGGGAAGGTTTTGGGATACAAGCTTCTTTCGGGTTTCGCAGACTATAAAATATATCAAAATTCTTCCTTTTTCCATAGGTCAATTGATGTGATTGCCTCAACCATCCTAGTTGATTCTTTGTAACCAGCCTATGGCAAATACAGAGTGTCCCACAAGTAAAGTGCCAGGCTCTGGGACAAGATTATATGTGTCAAAATAAAGTTAAAACCAAGAATACAAATTTTTCAAAAACGCTTGGTTAACCAGATATTCGCCATTGTATATTTTTCACTAATTATTTATTATCTCCCACACCACTTATCGGATTTGACTCAAACTTAGCATAAATTTGTATCAGAGACCTTGACGACTAAAACCAGTTATAACTGGGTTTTCGTGGCCGGGGGTAACCAACTGTTCAGTCTTTACATGGCATTCATACTGTGAGGAAAGGCTATTACTGTACTTTTTGAAAACATCGATTTGTTCCCCCCCCCACTCTGTCCCTCACCAAGCGCCAGCACGAAGAAACGCACGGACTCTACTTACTATGACTTGACACCCTGTATAATAAAACCTTTCAAACCTGCTCCAAAAGTATAAAAAAAACATTGTATAATCAATGAACATGCACAGGCCATCATATTGCGTTAGCTCATACAGTCTATTTCAGTATGATTGGCTTCAACAGCGTATTATCAGTTGAACTAATTACTTAACTATGACTTGACACCCTGTATAATAAAACCGCTCAAACCTGCTCCAAAAGTATTAAAAAACCATTATACAATCAATGAACAGGTCATCATATTGCGTTAGCTCCTATTATTTCAGTATGATTGATTTCAATATTATTAGTTGAACACTTCTATGACTTGACACCCCGTACAATAAAAACGCAAACCTGCTCCAACAGTATAACAAAATTAAAACAATCAATGAACATGCTCAGGTCATCATATTGCGTTAGCTCTACAGTTTATTTCAGTATGATTGGCTTCAACAGCATATTATCAGTTGAACATACTTAACTATGACTTGACACCCTGTATAATAAAACGCTCAAACGCTCCAAAAGTATAAAAACCATTATACAATCAATGAACATGCTCAGGTCATCATATTGCGTTAGCTCATACAGTTTATTTCAGTATGATTGGCTTCAACAGCGTATTATCAGTTGAACTAATTACTTAACTATGACTTGACACCCTGTATAATAAAACCGCTCAAACCTGCTCCAAAAGTATTAAAAAACCATTATACAATCAATGAACAGGTCATCATATTGCGTTAGCTCCTACAGTTTATTTCAGTATGATTGGCTTCAACTGCATATTATTAGTTGACATACTTCTATGACTTGACACCCCGTACAATAAAAACGCTTAAACCTGCTCCAACAGTATAACAAAAAATTAAAACAATCAATGAACATGCTCAGGTCATCATATTGCGTTAGCTAATACAGTTTATTTCAGTATGATTGGCTTCAACAGCGCATTATCAGTTGAACGCGATGCTATCAGACTTGTGTGCGCAACTTAATTGAATTGAATTACAGAGGAAAACAATGCCTCGGAAACAGCTGTGAGAGTGTCGAGACTAATGGATTAGTCATAAATAATTCCAAAACACTTGTCACCTCTCAGGCAAGTCTGTTAAACTCTTCTGCAGTTCTGCAGAAATCAGTGGAAATTGTAGAATAGAGACGGTGGATTGTAGAATAGAATGCGTGGCGGATTGGTATCGCACGCGACTCCGGAGCTCATCACTCCGGTGGCGCTGGTTCGATCCCCGCAGGCACCACTTACATTTGTAATGTGACTAATACGGTGACGCTAGGAAAAGGTCGAGGTTGGGTGGTAGAGAGGACTTTGTAGTCCTAACTTCGCCTCGTTAAACAAGACTTTACCTTTACATATTCCTACTTAATCATACAATGTGTGACTGTAGGTACTTGAGTATTTTTCATCCCCCCTTACTTGCTTGCTAAACGTTCAAGTTGTTAACGTTTGGATGAAATAGAAAACGAATAATTGAGTATTACAACAAATGGGTAGAGTCACGGATTGCAAAGTGCAAGGTCGCAGACTCGATTCCCGGCGCAGGCATAAGGGTTAAGACCGCTTTCCCTAAAAGCGTTTTGTGCTGCCCACAAACCCTAAGTCAATTCTCTAATAAAAATGCCATTAGCGTAGACAATACAAAAAATTAATAAAAATAAATCTTCTTTTGTCTATTCAAATCTTGATGTGTTACAAAATTCCTTGATCTGTTGACATTTTATAGATCACATTTTTACTTTGCAAGAGGCTCGAGCTTTGCAGTATTCCCAATAGAATTTTAAAACATAGCCGACGCGTAGCCACAAGTGCTAACGAGATTTCGAGCGAATTTTCTTTAACGGGGAATAATTTACACCGGATGTGCCCTCTGTGACCACTCACAGGTCGCAACTTTCGTCCGATTTCTAAAAAAATTGGCAAAAACGTCGTGTTGTAAATCTTTATTTTACGATTTCGTAAATAGACTCTACTGACTGGGACTCGTGGCATGGTCCTGTAATCCAGCGTCATGGAGGTCAGGTTTTGAGGATGAT
Source organism: Matsumurasca onukii (assembly GCA_018831715.1). Lineage (NCBI taxonomy): Eukaryota > Metazoa > Arthropoda > Insecta > Hemiptera > Cicadellidae > Matsumurasca > Matsumurasca onukii. The sequence continues at coordinate 18,946,778 of CM032067.1, forward strand.
ATAGGTCTAAAGCAGCTCAGATAGTCTCAGTGATCATCTGATGGCCCGCATCAACTCCCACCATAGTTTAGTCATGTCAGATCATCACCTGCGTGATTCGGAAGTCACGTTAAGTCGTTGGTCCTTGTATTTCCATTGGTCATTGGGCTATTAATTAATGACCCATTCTAAGGAAGAGTCGGCCTTAGTTTGTAACAAGACTACACCTCATAGCTCATTACTATCACTCATCACATTCATCCTTCACCACATATTTGCCTTAAAATACCCTCATGAGAGTGGTCGGCATCTGAAATAGTGATTTAGTATTAGCAAAATTCGTCTACTGGAAGTGCCTTATTTGTCTGTCAGTAGAAAGACACTGGGACCCCGCACAGAACCCTGTGGAACACCTCGCTGTCAGTGTATTCGTTACGTGAGGGCACATTTAACACAGTGCAGGAAAGCTTGATTAGGTTAGACCAAGTCTGGAGGAATCCTTGTGACAAATCTTGTTGGAGTCGTAATTAGCAGAATTGTTCTAAGTCGTAATCTAATCCCCGAGTTTCCCGCCAGTTCTGTCTCTGTCGTTGTCGCGGTGTGAAATGTGCATATTTTAATGTACGCGTTTTCCGCTGAGTTTTCTCGACGGCAAGCTGATGATTGGTTTTGAATCGCTTTCTCGCTAAAGAATTAGTAGAATAAAAATTTTCAATTAGAGTAGTGGTATCACAATTTCTATTAAATTTCTTTTCCACTTCGTTCATTGCAGTACATGTGTACATCAAATATCGAAATAGAAAGAACAGTCTTCGACCTTTTAAACTATTTAAAAAGGTACTTTATTGGAGAAATTGCAACTGTTTAATTTAAAAACAAAAAACCAGAAAACAATACAACGTACTAAAATCCATAACGAATTAACAAACAATTAGAGAAACTACGGACGTTCGTCTGATTTCAGACCCCAAAACGTTGTGTTCTTCTTGTTAAATAATGTGAACAAATTTCAAACTTATAGTTTACGCTGAAACAAATAATCTCTCTCAGGGCGTGTTCTAAGAATATACTGCATTGAAAATACAGAATCGGATCCAATCTCTTAAGTAAGGTCAGTGCATCAGTGTGTTCTAACCAAACAATTTCCTCTCATATCACTCTCATGGATGCTTCCCTCTCCCCTCTTCACAGTCGAGAATCCAAAATGGCGGCCACTCACCTGAGATAAGATAACTAACTCATAAGCAAAATTCACTGATTCATACCACTCTTTTGTTATGTTTCAATCTTCCCTCTCCACTGTTGGGAATCCAAAATGGCGGCCACACACCTTGGATAAGATACTGATAAGCTGATATTATATACGAGACGTTGACATTGACACTTTAGGTGATTTTACCCTCTTTTATCCCTTCTTTGTTGTCGGAAAACCCAATAAATAAAGTGTTGTCAGGGTCTATTGTGTAGCGGTGTCCGTCCAGCGTTTACCTTTCAGAATTGTGGCTTTACCTTAGGTATCCTTTAAATCTATCCAACTCCAAAGTCACAGCGGACATTGTTGCTATGAGAAATCAACATTTTATTTTTAAGTTCTCAAAATTGGAACAGCATTTGCTAAGTTACATTAGAGGGGAAAGGTGATAACAAGTTTTACTTTTCTCCCCTTCTCTAGGTGACCTTTTAAACGAATACAATCTTCTACTGTAAACTATCCTGCCCCCACATCTTTAGTTTATAAATAATTTATCTTAGTAATAATTTTTAGAAATAAATAGATTTTTGGTTGCCAACAACATTAACTGAGGTATAAATATATCAAGGTACAGGGTTATTACAAATGATGTTCCTGATTTTGATTATAATTATTAATGGGTAAATTTCTTTTATACCATTTTAACTGGTACCATTGGAAATAAAAACTCATAAAGTTTTATTTATACTGGTTTGGGTGCGTATCTGCTGTTTCTTAAGTCAATTGTTGTGCGTGTTGTGTAATGGTTGAATTGGAGGACAGTAATGCTTGTTGTGTACTGAATTATCACATTAACCAATTTTCATTAGTGTGCAACCAATTTTTAGAACCAGATGTAATAAAGATCCTGCCAGTAATCAATCTAATCGCAAGTAGTAATTTAATTTCAAAATAATGGCCGCATTTGTAAAAAATTCTACTAATGCTCATTTGTGCTTGTGCCATGGATCGGGTGCAGTGGTCCGAATGATGACGTAGCTTGAACTGGCCTCCAATATCTTCGGATAACACTCCCTGTTATTTTTCTTGTGGGGTTACATCAAAGGTAAGGTGTACACACCACCATTACCAATAGCAAACTTGAGATCCAGCAACGGATAGTAATCTGTTAGTAATCCGATTAGTAAATGCCATCGAAACAATGGATCAAGACACTCTTGAACGCATGGCAAGAGCTTGATTATAGGATTGACATCTGTTGTTACACAAGAGGTACCCGTATCAAAAATTAATAGTAATGAGTACTTGTGACGATACTTTTGAGTTTTTCTTTAAATGTAGCCATTTTGTTTCTTTGTATAACATATAAAACTACATTTTATATACACTTGAAATCGTGAACATCATTTGTAATAACCCTGTATAATGTAAAGGATTGGTAAAACTGTTATGTAATTTTTCATAAACATTACAATTCAAGCATTGTTTAAAAAAATGTAGTTTCTCTTGTTTAACGAGGTGAAGTTAGGAATACAAAGTCCTCTCTACCACTCAACCTCGACCTTTACCTAGCATTACTGTATAGTCACTACCGTACACTACTCTGTATAAAAAACAAAACATCGTCCCTAACTATTATCAAAGCGTGTTTCTCTCTCAAGTACAAAGCAGCCGCTTGTTCTCCAGCTTGAGAGGGAAAGGCTGTAATTTGACAGCTCAAGGGTACTTTTGTCGATCACCTCCACTCAGGCCACCTAACACCTCCCTCCTCCTCTTCCCTTATCAGTTGTGTTATCAGCTGCTCTTTGTACACCAGATCTGTTGTGAATATACAGGGTCTTCGAGTCCTGCGTTATTGCTTCGTGAGAAGAGTGATGTTAGTGCAGTTTGTTTGAGGAAAGGTAAAGTTTGTGGCAAAATCCTCTCTGCCACTCAACCTCGATCTTTACCTAGCGTTACCGTAGTCACTTAGCACATGTAAGTGGTCACTGCGGGGATCGAACCCGCGCCGGAGTCGCGCACTGTTCCAACCCGCCACGGGTCCTCTCAAAGAAAAATACTCGCCACAAGTAGGGTTCAAAATAAGGGTTGAACGGTGGTAAATTTTCAAACGAGTAATAAAAACCCCAAAACAGGCTGACACGCAGCTAAGCGCTAAAGCGCCGCTGGCATGGTGTGCAAAATTTCCTTTGCAATTTTACTCTAATTCGCTGCGTTCCTCGCTTCAGCATTTGGCCGTTCTTTTACCACGGGCGGTACGAGGTTTTGGGTTGACTTGTTCTTTTACTAGTTTATAACATATCTTGAAAAAGTTTCAAATTTAATTGAAATAGGACAACTCATTCTGCTATTATAGAAAAAAAAAACTTTTACAGATTTTCATAAGTTTTTGGTATATTGATGGATATTGTTAAATACATATATTATTTCAAATTTTACCAAAATCGGTCGTAATTTATTGTTTTTAAAGCATTAAACCTTCATATTCTTTTAAGAAAACTACTCTCCCAAAACTCACTGGATCATGATCAAATGTAAATTGTAATAGTTTACATCTTGTATAGACCCAAAGTCATAACGTCAAGACCCGATCAATTTGATTACTAAAATTAACCCATAAAAATTCACTTCTTACTGAAGTTATATCCCATCACGCAGCTAAAACAGGAACACTTAAAAGCTCATATGTGGAGGATATATAGTGTAGAGGCTGGCAGAGTAAACTGTGCGGGTTTATGAGATGAGAGTTTCGGACACAGGTGGTCTGACCCGGCTTACACTTTCACCTGAAAGCTCTGCTCTCACTCACATGCTGCACTCTACCTGTGACAAGCAACTAGGTTCCACCCTGCACTGCGTGGTGGAGGATATATAGTGTAGAGGCTGGCAGAGTAAACTGTGCGGGTTTATGAGATGAGAGTTTCGGACACAGGTGGTCTGACCCGGCTTACACTTTCACCTGAAAGCTCTGCTCTACTCGCACATGCTGCACTCTACCAGTGTCACAAGCAACTAGGTTCCACCCTGCACTGCGTGGTGGAGGATATATAGTGTAGAGGCTGGCAGAGTAAACTGTGCGGGTTTATGAGATGAGAGTTTCGGACACAGGTGGTCTGACCCGGCTTACACTTTCTCAACTGCTCTACTCGCACATGCTGCACTCTACCCAGACACAAGCAACTAGGTTCCACCCTGCACTGCGTGGAGGATATATAGTGTAGAGGCTGGCAGAGTAAACTGTGCGGGTTTATGAGATGAGAGTTTCGGACACAGGTGGTCTGACCCGGCTTACACTTTCACCTGAAAGCTCTGCTCTACTCGCACATGCTGCACTCTACCAGTGACACAAGCAACTAGGTTCCACCCTGCACTGCGTGGTGGAGGATATAGTGTAGAGGCTGGCAGAGTAAACTGTGCGGGTTTATGAGATGAGAGTTTCGGACACAGGTGGTCTGACCCGGCTTACACTTTCACCTGAAAGCTCTGCTCTACGCACATGCTGCACTCTACCTGTGACAGCAACTAGGTTCCACCCTGCACTGCGTGGTGGAGGATATATAGTGTAGAGGCTGGCAGAGTAAACTGTGCGGGTTTATGAGATGAGAGTTTCGGACACAGGTGGTCTGACCCGGCTTACACTTTCACCTGAAAGCTCTGCTCTACTCGCACATGCTGCACTCTACCAGTGACACAGGCAACTAGGTTCCACCCTGCACTGCGTGGTGGAGGATATATAGTGTAGAGGCTGGCAGAGTAAACTGTGCGGGTTTATGAGATGAGAGTTTCGGACACAGGTGGTCTGACCCGGCTTACACTTTCACCTGAAAGCTCTGCTCTACTCGCACATGCTGCACTCTACCAGTGACACAAGCAACTAGGTTCCACCCTGCACTGCGTGGTGGAGGATATATAGTGTAGAGGCTGGCAGAGTAAACTGTGCGGGTTTATGAGATGAGAGTTTCGGACACAGGTGGTCTGACCCGGCTTACACTTTCACCTGAAAGCTCTGCTCTACTCGCACATGCTGCACTCTACCAGTGACACAAGCAACTAGGTTCCACCCTGCACTGCGTGGTGGAGGATATATAGTGTAGAGGCTGGCAGAGTAAACTGTGCGGGTTTATGAGATGAGTTTCGGACACAGGTGGTCTGACCCGGCTTACACTTTCACCTGAAAGCTCTGCTCTACTCGCACATGCTGCACTCTACCAGTGACACAAGCAACTAGGTTCCACCCTGCACTGCGTGGTGGAGGATATATAGTGTAGAGACTGGCAGAGTAAACTGTGCGGGTTTATGAGATGAGAGTTTCGGACACAGGTGGTCTGACCCGGCTTACACTTTCACCTGAAAGCTCTGCTCTACTCGCACATGCTGCACTCTACCAGTGACACAAGCAACTAGGTTCCACCCTGCACTGTGTGGTGGAGGATATAGTGTAGAGGCTGGCAGAGTAAACTGTGCGGGTTTATGAGATGAGAGTTTCGGACACAGGTGGTCTGACCCGGCTTACACTTTCACCTGAAAGCTCTGCTCTACTCGCACATGCTGCACTCTACCCAGACACAGGCAACTAGGTTCCACCCTGCACTGCGTGGTGGAGGATATATAGTGTAGAGGCTGGCAGAGTAAACTGTGCGGGTTTATGAGATGAGAGTTTCGGACACAGGTGGTCTGACCCGGCTTACACTTTCACCTGAAAGCTCTGCTCTACTCGCACATGCTGCACTCTACCAGACACAAGCAACTAGGTTCCACCCTGCACTGCGTGGTGGAGGATATATAGTGTAGAGGCTGGCAGAGTAAACTGTGCGGGTTTATGAGATGAGAGCGGACACAGGTGGTCTGACCCGGCTTACACTTTCACCTGAAAGCTCTGCTCTACTCGCACATGCTGCACTCTACCAGTGACACAAGCAACTAGGTTCCACCCTGCACTGCGTGGTGGAGGATATATAGTGTAGAGCTGGCAGAGTAAACTGTGCGGGTTTATGAGATGAGAGTTTCGGACACAGGTGGTCTGACCCGGCTTACACTTTCACCTGAAAGCTCTGCTCTACTGCACATGCTGCACTCTACCTTGAACTCGAAATTTTCTATTTAGCCTAAAGCTGCTTTGGCTATTTATCGGAGTAATCATGACAATTTTTTGCCGATACATAACATTTGACAAAACTAGTGTTTTGTCTCCCAACCTGAAGAAATGGCTCGGTGGACAACGTTTTCATCAAACAAAACGTAATTTCTCTGTCAGAAACGAAATTTGCAGAACTTCCGAAATCCTACTTTCTAAGTGGCTTACTAAATCTTAATTCTTAAGCTTTCGCTGCCGGTGTCATCATTAATATCTAAGGCTTCCGGTTTACACCGCGTCACAGTTAAAATACAAATACTAAGAGTTTGGACCTCTAATTAAGTCAATCATAAATATCTCAGCTGGAGGTTCGAGAAGGCTTATTCAAAGCCATCTTATACTGCTGTTTACTCACTGAAACGAGCTTTGCCTGAATTGTAGACGAAATATTGCCTGAGTTCGTGCGATAATTTGTCATGAAAGAGTTTAAATAACTGAACATGTTGGATTTCTTTGTAGTCTCCATGGTTCTCTAACTCTAAGCCTCATCCCGTATCAGCCAAAATGTGAACTATGTGCTCCCCACCTCGCCATCGACCGATTCCCGATACTTTTAGATACCCCTTCGTATACTTCATTAAAATTGAATTTGTAAAGAAAATCTAGCCTTAATTTTACGTAACACTCTACCTTTAGAGAAATCATACGTTACGAGTGGCCAACGTATTAATCAATTACATTCATGAATAAACGCGTCAATTAGAAACAGTAGTTGGTAACGTTTTCTAAAGAGTATTCATTAACAGCTCGTTCTTTTCTGTTTAATGAATCGCGTGAATGGAAAGGTAACATTAGTATAGAGAAGTGTTAAGTTCTATTCAACAGTATATGTGAGACTGTTGAATGGATTTTGTAATCAGCATTTGAAAGATCTCTTTAATCATCACTAATAAACTTCATTTAGATTTATTTAAAGTTAAATCGAATTATTCGAATAAATGACTTTTGTAACATCTGACGTTTGAAGCGCATACTGGCAACAGTTGAAATACAGTCACGTTAAACGAAGCACAGTTGTGGATCATCTTCAGTAGCTGGTTGAGTCTCAGCCAGTCAACCAGCTACTGAGGATGACTCTCCACAGCGAGGTCGAAACGTTTAGCAGTATTTGTATTTCAACTGTGACGCGGTGTAAACCGGAAGCCTTAGATATTAATGGCTTACTAAAGTTTGAAAACGCTTAATGAAGTGTATAGAGCTAAAAGAAGACTGTGTTGAAAAATAAAACAAATTCTACGCTAACAACTGTGTTTTATACCTTTTTCCAGGACATATTGAACCACTTTTGTAGTTTGAAGTAAACTTCATTATCACTAAATCACTATTTGAGATGCCGACCACTCTCATGAGGGTATTTTAAGGCAATTATGTGGTGAAGGATGAGTGTGATGAGTGGTAGTAATGAGTTATGAGGTGTAGTCTTGTTACAAACTAAGGCCGACTTTCCTTAGAATGGGTCATTAATTAATAGCCCAATGACCAATAGAAATACAAGACCAACGGCTTAACGACTTCCGAACCACGCATGTGATGGTCTGATATGTCTAAACGATGGTGTTAGTTGATGCGGGTATCAGCAGATGATCACTGAGACTATCTGAGCCGCTTTAGACCTATATCATCCTCAAAACCTGACCTCCATGAAGCTGGATTACAGGACCACGCCACGAGTCCCAGTCTATGACTTCTTTGCCAAGATGATTTGGATTTAGTTAAGTTCATTCTCAACTCAACTAACCCAGTTAGTTGAAGCTAATAACAAGAGTTGTGAACAACGGGTCGATGGTTATGATAATGCAATCTACAGCCAGTAGGTGTACTGTAAGGAGGTTATGTGCTTCAACTTGCCTTAGTCACCGCAACTTGCTAAACCACTTGGGTACACATTTGCATCTTTCACACACACATACACATAATAACAACACACACAGATTCACGTGGTACCACATGATGTCGATATGTGTAGCGTGCTATGCAGAGCCGGATTCTACATACGAAAGTACAGTAAGTCGTAAATGTATAGTAACATTTTTATATTTCGGCTTAGTTTAGCTGTGATCCGCCATTTTGTAAATGTTTGAAAATAATTAATTGAAAAAACATTTGAGATATTTTTGTGAAACTTGGTATAAACCTTAATTGTAACCTTTTCAAAAATATTTTTATCTAACTTATCAAATTTCAAAATGGCGGCAGTTTACAAATTTCAAAGTTAAAAGGTATAAAATTGGAATTTGACTTTGAAATTTTTAAATGTTGCTAGAGAAACAATTAAGGTTTATACCAAGTTTCACTAAAATATCTCAAAGGATTTTGAATTATTAATAATTTTCAAACAAATACATATAGCGGATTTTACTAAACTAAGCCGAAAAAATGTTACTAGGTTTTTTTGACTTAGGTATGGAGAATCCGGTTTTGTATAGCGCGCTACATATTTTTGACACCCTACTGCGTAAAACTGCGCCAGAGAGAGTCGTGTAGGCAAGTGTTTAAATATTTGAAACTGATAGCAGGGTATTTGAAACTGCCTCTACATCTTAGAGAAATGTATATTTTTCAAATCAATAGATGATACGATAAAATGCGTTGTGACATTCACTTTGCTTTGAGACACCGACCACTCTTAAAGGGTGTTTTAAGGGGATGAGTGAGTGTGATGAGTGTTTTGATAGATGATGATGTAGTCTTGTTACAAACTAGGGCCGACTGTTCCCCAGATTAGGTCATTAGTTATTAGCCCAACGACCAATGGAATGTACCAACGGCTAAACGTAACTTACAAACCAGTCTTATGCGCCTAAAGGCCGCGACAACTACCGGACTGGGAGGCACAGAACAATTGTTCATGGACGTTTTCCTTCCCAGAGAGGTGTTTATTTCATGAACAGATTGCAAAATTCGTTGAATAATATAGAAGTGCAAAAGACATTCAAAACTTAGACAAAATAAACTTAACCACTTAAGCTTTTTACGGTACAGACGAGTTTATACAATGTAATTGGGAGACCTTGTGATTGGCTGACTGACTTCTAGGGGCTAGAATGGCACATTTAGAATGAAAGAGAAAGAGAGTGATTTGTCAAAAAATTATGTATGAAAGGGATTTTTAGGTTAGAATGAAAAGAAAAAGTGCTGTATCAAATTGTTGATGATTTTATACATGTCATATAAATGTTAATGCAATACAACTATTTTTATTTATCTGCTTTTGTTAACAACGGTTGGGCTAAATACTCCAATTTAAAAATTGCAATTTTGCTTTGTTAATGCTCAGAGAAAATGTCTCGGCACTTAAAAAAATGGTGACTCATTGGCAGACCCGAGGCGTAGGTTTTAAATGTCTTTTAGACCACAACCAATAGTGTTTTACAGGAAACAAAGTATAACATAACCTTTTAGTAACAGATTTGACAGAAATTAAATGTATTTGATAAAAAGAAAGGGATGAAATGAAATAGAATTAGAAATGGCCTTATTGCCGAAGAGCCATATTATGCTATGTTTGTTTAGCTGAAATTTCATTCGGCTTTCTGTGATACTTTCAACTTCTTAGTTTTTATTTTGTGTAGTTTACGTAATAATAAATACAACTTGAGATAAATTCAAGGAGTAATGGAGTTTTTGGTTACATATTATATAAATTCAAACGTGTGTATCTATGACGGACTAAAATAAGTATGACAATGAAGTTTTGCCACTTTTAGTAGTACATACTGTTCGTAGTGTCCTGATCTAATGTTATTGTTTTATGTTCTCAGGTACAGTTTAAGGAGTCAACCCTTTAAAACATTAACCATTTAAACTTGGATCTGGTAAGTCTTTAATCGTTTGCTTCCGAACCTTAAGTATTCGAACATCATAAATTTAAGTTTAATTTTTCACAGAAAACATGATTAGAATCTCGAAAAAAGAAAATATGAAATCGTTTGTCTTAACGAAGTTAGGAATAAAAAGTTCTATTTACCAATCATTCTCAACCTTTACCTGGCGTTACCGCATAGTCACTTTACAAAGGTACGTGGTGACTGATACGGGGGTCGAACCCGCGCCAGCGGAGTGACGAGTTCCGGAGTCGCGCACGATTCCAATCCGCCACTAATCACTTTATATAATACGTCACTGGTGGTGAAGGTGGTGGGGAGGGTTTCGGTTGCAATTCGGTGGCGTAGAGCCAAGAGCCTTTGTACCCTGTCCATTGCAAAACATCCCGACATTGCTCCATGTGCTATATCATCAGCAAATACCACTTTCTCTCTGTTTGGTAAAATATTACTAAATTACTATTTGAGATGCCGACCACTCTCATGAGGGTATTTTAAGGCAAATATGTGGTGAATGATGAGTGTGATGAGTGGTAGTAATGAGTTATGAGGTGTAGTCTTGTTACAAACTAAGGCCGACTCTTCCTTAGAATGGGTCATTAATTAATAGCCCAATGACCAATGGAAATACAAGGACCGACGGCTTAACGTGACTTCCGAACCACGCAGGTGATGGTCTGATATGTCTAAACGATGGTGGGAGTTGATGCGGGTATCATCAGATGATCACTGAGACTATCTGAGCCGCTTTAGACCTATATCATCCTCAAAACCTGACCTCCATGAAGCTGGATTACAGGACCACGCCACGAGTCCCAGTCGCTTTTCAATATTTGCTATAATGTGTTGACTCTTACTTACTCTAAAAAATCCTCTTTGTTCTGTTTGGAAACAGTTTTTCTCGTATTAAGTCATCGATAAGCTTTGAAGAGTCGTTGTTCATAGATGTATGCATAGACAATGTTAGCGGATCCGTGGCGGATTGGTATCGCACGTGACTCCGGAGCTCATCACTCCGGTGGCGCGGGTTCGATCCTGCAGTCACCACTTACATTTTGTAATGTGACTAATACGGTGAAGCTAGGTAAAAGGTCGAGGTTGAGTGGTAGAGAGGGCTTTGTAGTCCTAACTTTGCATCGTTAAACAATACCAACTTTACCTTTAGATAAAGGAACGTTTGAAGTATTTTCAACTTGTAAGACGTCATCAATAATTTGTATTAAAACGAAGTTTTTTTATGTACTTACACGCTTGCAAAACTTAAATCTGTTAACTCAAAAGCGTTTGTTCGGTGCTCTCTCTTCACTCCCAGTTTCTGGCAGGTATACCAACATAACTTCTGTGTCAACTGCTGAATAATATATAACATCTTGCTGTAGGAGGAAGTTACTTTAGACCTCAACTATCCATGCTGTCGAGGAACTTGCTAGACAGCCTAGGGCAAGGCTGATCAACTGTACTATAGTGCAGACGTTGTCACTTGACGAGTCTAGAAGTGACTCAGCTGAGAGGAAGGCACAACGTTGTAATTAACATCTCAGGGAAAGCAACTGATCTCTCTAGACTGAGTAAAGGGTTGGGCAACTTGAACCCAAGCACTGTCTACTATAGTGCAGACGTTGTCACTTGACGAGTCTAGAAGTGACTCAGCTGAGAGGAAGGCACAACGTTGTAATTAACATCTCAGGGAAAGCAACTGATCTCTCTAGACTGAGTAAAGGGTTGGGCAACTTGAACCCAAGCACTGTCTACTATAGTGCAGACGTTGTCACTTGACGAGTCTAGAAGTGACTCAGCTGAGAGGAAGGCACAACGTTGTAATTAACATCTCAGGGAAAGCAACTGATCTCTCTAGACTGAGTAAAGGGTTGGGCAACTTGAACCCAAGCACTGTCTACTATAGTGCAGACGTTGTCACTTGACGAGTCTAGAAGTGACTCAGCTGAGAGGAAGGCACAACGTTGTAATTAACATCTCAGGGAAAGCAACTGATCTCTCTAGACTGAGTAAAGGGTTGGGCAACTTGAACCCAAGCACTGTCTACTATAGTGCAGACGTTGTCACTTGACGAGTCTAGAAGTGACTCAGCTGAGAGGAAGGCACAACGTTGTAATTAACATCTCAGGGAAAGCAACTGATCTCTCTAGACTGAGTAAAGGGTTGGGCAACTTGAACCCAAGCACTCTTCACAGCACTACTCAACAATATCACTTTCCACTCAACATTCTAATTGCGTTCTAGTTTCTTCTCAAGTCTTGATGAATTGTCTTCTTTGAAATACTTAACTTTTGGATCTATTTTTTTTTTTAGCATTGTCCTTTGAATACAAGTTGTATTATTAACGTAAAGGTCCAGATGAACCAGGTGAAATACGTTCACGCCTTTTTAAAGTTTGAAATGTCTACTTTGGTTTTGATTAACACCGTATTTCTATTAAGAAATGAGGTTTCTGCTGCATTCTGTTTTGGTCACTGTGTCGCAGTGTCTGAGGAGCGGACTCGTGGCAGGTTGGAATCGTGCGCGACTCCATCCCCGTAGTGTCCACTTCGTTTGAAATGTGACTAACGCTAGGTAAAGGTCGAGATTGAATGGTAGAGAGGAACTTGTAGTCCTAACTTCACCTCGTTAAACTTTACTTAAACATCAATTTCTTATTACAAACATTTTCAGTTAGTTTTAATACCACTTGTTTGTCTCATTTTATTGGTTCATTTAAATGCTCAGTTCACGAATAAAATCAATTAAGATACTCATATCATAAAGTCTTGGATTTATTGATTTAGCTCTTAGTTCGATTACGATAAGTTAAACTGGCCGGACAAACTGGAAGGACACAATAGACTGTGACAACACTTTATTTATTGGGGGTTTTGGACAACAAAGAAGGGATAAGAGAGGGTAAAATCACCTCAAGTGTCAATGTTGAGATGAATGAGTGAGTCACAAATCCCCTTACCTGTCCTTATCTCGTCTCATGGTGAATGGACGCCATCTTGGATTGATGACAGTGCAGGGGAAGTGAGGAACATTACTATGGGAGATGCAAAGCTGTTATGGTTTGGAAATCACGTTAATGAATTAGGCACTGCAATGCAAGGGTTTACCGCGGTCTGTTTTCACTTTTCAAAATAATTTTTATATTAACAAACATGACATACTTTTGATTTGAGACACCGACCAATCCTAGAGAGTATTTAAAGGTGAATATGGGATGAAGGGAGAATGTGATGAGTGTTTTGATGGATGATGTAGTCTTGTTACAAACTAGGGCCGAATATTCCCCAGATTGGGTCATCAATAGCCCAACGACCAATGGAATGGACCAACGGCTTAACGTGACTTCCGAACCACGAGGAGGGGCCATTGTGAAAAGTTATCACGGCGCTCGGGAACTGTTTGGAAACTAGAGGAGTTTTCCGACACGCGTATAGAGCTTCTTTTTTTAAAATTTTATGTTTTAAGTATACAAAATGGAGTTAAAAAGCGCCGAACCATGAACAATTTCAATGTTTATTCGTGAAACTAGTAAACAACTTATAAAAATCGGGCTCTATACACTTGTCGAAAATCTTCTCTAGCTTCCAAATAATATACCAAGTTTATTTATGTAAAAATTATTTGGAAAGGTGAAAAACGGGCGTAAACATCTGCAAGCGTTTGGTTTGACAGTTAAGCCGGATCAGTTGAAAGAAGGTCCTTTGTTTAGTCAGTTGATACGTGCGCGGTGTCGTGTGTTCCTTCAGGACGAATTCAGGATTTCTCTGAGGTGACCACTGAGGCGGACCCTTAATTAATGACCCACAGTCGGCCCTAGTTTGTAACAAAACTACACCTTTTTAACCATCAAAACACTTATCACACTAATCCTTGTTCATCCCATAGTCACCTTAAAGTGTCCTCTAAGAGTGGTCGTTGTCTCAAATTAAAGTATCAAAGAAGACGTGATATTGTGCGTAGATTGTTCTAAATGCGTTTTAAACAGACGACTTTCAAATTAAATTACGTTAACTAAATAAACACCCTTTAAAATAGTTGTTAACTAAAAAAACTCCAAAAACAAAAGTAAAGGTTCGATTTATACGTTTTGCGAATTTCAAAAGACCATAAATTTGAACGAATTACTGTCGCTAACAGTGAGTTAAACTGTGTAACCGTCAACAGTTGTTAATATACATGTACAGTAGTTACAAACAAGTAAACCACTTTCTGACATCACTGAACTAGTTTGTAACTCACAAGTTAACTAACCTAGTTGTGTTGTGATGAATAAGATTTATAGACGTTGTTTATTAGAACTCAACTTGTTGACTAAACTTAAAATACAGGGTCATCGAAAAAGGTGTACGGGATTTGAAAGTGAAATAAAAATGTTAATATAATTGGTAGAGTTTTGATTTTTACATCAAAAGACACAAAAAGTCTTAAATTTTTTAATGTATTTAAAAACTTTTCAATGTGAGCTCCCCCCATTGCACGACAGACATCTAGCCGATAGTCAGTCTTTGCCAGGTGTTTGAGCATTTCAGGAGTCACTGTTGAAATGGCTACGTTGATTCTTCTTCTCAGGTGCTGAAGATAACGTATTTTCTCAGCATAAACTAAGTTTTAAATGTAACCCCAACAGAAGAAATCTGAAGTCGTAAAATCAAGACTCCTAGGTGGCCACAAAACAGGACCATTCCTCCCAATCCAACGATCAGGAAATCTGTTGTTGAGAGCTTCTTGGACGATTAGACTGTAGTGACATGGAGCTCCATTCTGCTGGAAAATGACATTAATGCCTTTTCCCTTTCAATTTCTTCAACTTGAGGGAAGAGCTAAGAGAAGAAGAAGAATCAACGTAGCCATTTCAACGGTGACTCCTGAAATGCTCCAAAACACCTGGCGGAAGGTTGACTATCGGCTAGATGTGTGTCGTGCAACGGCCCCCATTGCAAAGCGTTCAAGCTCACATTGAAACTTTTTAATTACATAAAAAATTTAAGATTTGTGTGTCTTTTGATGTAAAAATAAAAATTCTACAAATTATATTAACATTTTTATTTCACTTTCAAATCCCGTACACCTTTTTCGATGACCCTGTACATAATGGTTGTTAAAGAAAACTAGGCCGACACGCAGCTAAGCGCTAAAGTGCCGCTAGCGTGAGTAAGGCGAATTTCCTTTGCGATTTGTTAGTCTAATTCGCTAAGCGCACAGGCTCGCTTCGGCCTTTGGCCTCTTCAGTTGTTGTACTGCAAGTGTCAATCAAATACTTTTTAGCCGCCATTTTAAAACAAATTTTTGGATTTGAACGGATTTTCAGATTTTTAGTACATTAATGAGTAGCGTTAAAGCACATACAGTATATTGATTTCAAATTTCATAAAATTCGTATGCAATTCTCTGTTTTTAGATAGTTAAAATCTTTTTTGGTGTAAAGTTACTCTGAAAAGGGAGCTCCCGGTATTCCGACTTTTCTAGCTAACGAACTTGAACGAGGTTTACATAAGGAACACAAAAAAACATTTTATGAAAATCAATTACAGATCACAACCTGTAGAGGCTCTTACTTATATAGATATGTGTACAAAGTATTGAAAGAATGCTCAAAACGTGTTCTGGGGGTCAGAATTGGTGCTCATTAAGTGGTTCTGGGTCTTACCACGGTTACGGCATGAATATCTCATTTTTCCAGAGGAAATCCGTTAATGAAGAAATTTTAATCTAGTCTGTTAAGGGTCAGTTACAAATTTGAATCAAAACCACCTCTCACAAAGTTTACAGCTTACAGAATTTGACGGGAATCAATAAAAATGAAACCGAAACTGTAACACCAAACTTGAAGCCGCCCACAAGGTTGGTTTCTGGTAGCTTGTAGTTTATTTTGACTGGGACTCGTGGCGTGGTCCTGTAATCCAGCTTCATGCAGGTCATGTTTTGAGGATGATGTAGGTCTAAAGCGGCTCAGATAGTCTCAGTGATCATCTGATGATACCCGATCAACTCCCACCATCGTTTAGACATATCAGACCGTCACCTGTGGTTCGGAAGTCACGTTAAGCCGTTGGTCCTTGTATTTCCATTGGTCATTGGGATTTCTAAGGAAGAGTCGGCCTTTGTTTGTAACAAGACTACACTTCATAACTCATCACACTCATCCCTCACCATATATTTGCCTTAAAATACCCTCATGAGATTGGTCGGCATCTGAAATAGTGATTTAGTGATATTTTTGTTGTCATTTCATTACTACAAAAATGACCGAAACGCAATTGATTGATGTCGAGGTTGAGTGGTAAGAGGGACTTTGTAGTCCTAACTTCGCCTCGTTAAACAAGACAAACTTTACCTTTACTACGTTTTACTCGTTTCTAAACTAACAAAGAACGCGTAATTATTAGACGCAACTGAGTAGACCGAGCGGAAAGAAGCAATTGTGAGAAAGTGATTGGTTGTTTGGTCGGAAGACAGTTTGTGATTGGACGCGGATAAACCAATAAGCGTCTTGGTCCTGATCTCCACTCACAATATTGACACCGCCAATCCACCTGACCGCTTTCAACCTCAGACCCACTGTGACATCGTGCTACCGTGAATCCTAGCGAATTTACTTTGTAAAAGAAAATAGCGTACAAGTGACTTTTGGGGTGTTTCCTTTTTTCAAATTTTAGGTTAATAGAGCGCAGTAGTAAAGGTAAAAGGTAAAGTTTGTCTTGTTTAACGAGACGAAGTTAGGACTACAAAGTCCTCTCTACCACTCAACCTCGACCTTTACCTAGCGTCACCGTATAGTCACATTACAAATTGTAAGTGGTGATTGCGGGGATCGAACCCGCGCCACCGGATGGATGAGCTCCGGAGTCGCGCGCGATACCAATCCGCCACGGATCTGCTATTTCGACCGTGACTTTGAATTTTGCCCCATAAGAACAATGTAAAAACATGCATTTTATTGGAACACTTCACACCTACAGTTTTCATCGGACTTTTATGAAATAAACTTGGTTTTAAAGTGCATTAAATATTTCCATTTTCTCATTTATCAAACTGTGACAAAATAAAAATGTCACGTTTTATTTAAATTTCTTGTTTTTACTTTTAAACTTATACAATACTTAAACAAGTGGTCAGCAAGACACTGTAGTACATTATCATCTTCAAAAAAAAAATAAGATTTGATGAAAATGGTGGGCGTGAAGTGTGTAGATAATTATGTTATACTTAGACAGAAAGCAATCTATGCCATTCTTGGCCCATTTATTTATTTATTCAATAAGTCTGGAACACAACAAAGACGGCTCGGATGAGGAACACATTGTATTGAAGTGCTGTCTGCAGCTCCGGGCTCGTAAAGTCATAAACTGGCGTTGTTTAATTGTTTATTTTATTGCCCTGCGTCGTTGGCCGACCTGCGACTGATTTTTATCGCTTCGGAGGCGTGAACGTAAATTAATCTTTATCGGCAAACATTTCCTCACGTGTGACAATTTAGTTTCGCAGTAGATTGGAACTCTCTCTAGATAAAGTTAGTGATATAGTATTTGTATTATGTTTTGTTGGGAAAAGGGGCATCTATAATGTAGTTCTTCCGGTTTACACCGCGTCCAAACTTCGTAATAAGGTTGGGATATTTCGGCCTCGCTGTGTTGGCGCAGCGCGTTAGTTATATTACCATCACTACTTTGAAATTAAACTACCATTATTTAATCATTCAATTAAACAAATTCGTACCCACGCCCACTACCTTATACGCTGTTAAATATAACTCGAGCTTTACGCATGGCGTCTAGCCTATGTAAGCTCATTTCCAAATTATATTTCTTTTATTTCAGGGAAGCTAATTTTTACTACTATTTTGACCCATTTATATCACTTAGGTTAATTTGGTTTAGTTTAAAATGTATTAGATAAGCAATCATCAACCTTTATTATTTTAGTTAATTCCAATCTGTAAACATTTTTAATTAAGCTTCCATTATTATTATTTTTCTATGTAATATGTATGTACTTTTGTTTATACGGAAATAAAGTGGATTTTGACTTGACTCGACTTGATCTTCAGTCACTGATTGGCTGAGTGACTGAAGATTGTACTCCACAGCGAGGCCGAAATATGATCATAATTATGAAGTTTAGACGCGGTGAACCGGAAGAACTAGATTATAGTTGTGACACCGGCCGCGAAAGCTTAAGAGAAAAGGGGCATGTTTAGTTATTGTTGACGTTGCTCTATCCTTACGAAATCAGCTCAATTTCTCGTTCTTTTGATTGACACTCTTTTCTGAATTTCACTTACTGATATAAACTCTAAAATTTATCCTTTTTCCTGGTTTTAATGGGAAAATATTCTTAGAAACGAAAATGGATGGTTTAGGATTTGTTTGAAGTTTGCTTTACTCGTGTTATAGCAGTTAAGTTCTTTTACCTTTATCTAAATCGCATTGATCTTAAGGCTGACTAGTGGAATAAGATCACGATATTTACGATACAGTACTTGGCTTGATTTGAGACACCGACCATCTTAGAGGGTATTTTAAGGTGAATACGGGATGATATAGGTCTAAAGCGGCTCAGATAGACTCAGTGATCATCTGATGATACCCGCATCAACTCCCACCATCGTTTAGACATATCAGACCATCACCTGCGTGGTTCGGAAGTCAATTGGTCATTGGGCTATTAATTAATGACCCATTATAAGGAAGAGTCGGCCTAGTTTGTAACAAGATTCACCTCATAACTATTATTACATCATCATACACTCATCCTTCACCACATTTCCAAAACCCCTCAGAGATGGTTGCATCCAAATATACTAATGATGATATGATGAGTGTTTTTGATGGATGATGAGGTCCTGTTTACAATCTAGGGTCGGCTGTTGCCTAGATTGGGTCATTAATTAATAGCTCAACCAGCAATGGAATGGGCCAACGACTTAACGTGACTGCCGAATCACGGGGATACAAAAGGTTACAGTCAACAAAGCCGCCGTTGTAAAGTTTAAAGTCAATTTTAAAGTTAAATATTTAAAAAAATTGGCTCCGGACCTATTTTGATTTTTTTTAATGAAATAATTTCGATAAATTTACAAAAAAATCATCACACAAGAGCAGCGATTGTTAAGCCAGTAAAGGCGCGCGTACAAAGTTGACCTGAGGTTAGTTTCCAGCAGCTGAAAACATAATTCTTTTTACGGCCGTTTAGACTCCACTGATAAGTCAGAAAACATCATATTTTTTGAACACCCTGGACAGTTCGGACATTTCGTTCATACTATTCACGGTTTAGGAATTTTTAAAATAGCTTTTGAGTATTGGTTGTATGGTATTAGGCAGAGGTTTTCTGTATCAAATAAGAAAAAAAGCGAACAAATGTCTTAAACTCATATGTATAAACGCATACTGTTTTGATCCTATATTTTTTTGTTCCTGTCTACGCCAATGGCATTTTAATTTGTTCTTAACCTAGGGTTTGTGGGCGTCACAAACGCTTTTAGGGAAAGCGGTCCAAACCCTTGTGCCTGCGCCGGGAATCGAACCCGCGACCTTGCGCTTTGCAAGCCGTGACTCTACCCACTTTTCTCGCTTCTATCACAGATACTTCGAACAACAGTTACGATTACCTAACTTACAACTATCTTACAGCTGTTACTGTGACAGTGTAGAGTTCTTGCCGGCTACAGACAGTTGTGATGGATTTGAACACCTGTGTTACACAGCCCAGGTTTTGCCGCTCTCTCTCTCTCTCTCTCTCTGATTACACAATCTAGGGGGGTTTGTATCTCACCTTGATAAGTCTTGTGTTTTGTGTCCTCTGATGTAAACACTCACAGTTGATTTCATTTACAGTTTAGAGTTGCGTAACTGTTATTGTGTCCCTTGTTTTTGCGCCAAGATTCATTTGGTTGATTTGTGTGTTAACGTTGGGGTGTTATTGTTGGATTTGTACTTCTAAGGCTTGCGTGTTAATGTTATCCAAATGATTTTTAATTGATTAGATTGTTTGTTTCCAACTTCAATATACTTTAAAATTCCAATAATAAGCTGTTTCCTGATAGAAAAATAATGTTTACAAAATCGTTCATGAAGAAATAGTACACCAGATAAATACGAAACCTATCGCTGCATTATTAGCGATCTAACACAATATTACTTTTCACACGTTATTATTTTTAAATACGGAATTTAAAGTTAGACTGATTTCAGTGAATTGTACGATACTTGTTTGTCAGAGAAAGATAAATGTACTGGAGGGCAGATTTCGGTTGCATTTTCAGTGGCGATGCGCCAAGAGCCTTTGTACCCGTCCAGTGCAAAAACACTTCGACATTGCTTCACGTATATCATCGGCCTGTGGGAATACACATATTTTTCATTTTATGTATTTTATGCGTGGAATCATCATTTATGCGTATCTTTTAGCTTTATAACCATCTTTTTTTCATAACCGTATAACATAAGTGAATTGATCAACGTCAGAAAATTTAGACTCTGAGTATGGAACCCTGAGGTACACCAAAGCTTTATTTAGCCTTCTCTCCGTCGATCGTGCCTCTGAAATGGATGACTACAGAAGACTCTAGGATGTCTTTACAATAAGGTAAACTACACTGATTATCTTTTTCCCTCGAAATGACCCTACACAACTGCGAACCCTTCTGCCCAAACACTAATCTAATCGCCTTACTTGAAGAAACCATTGGTCGTTGGGATATTAATCAATGGAAAAATCTGGGGAACAGTCGGTCCTAGTTTATAACAAGACTACACGTAATCTCATCATCTATCAAAACCCCTCAACATACTCACCTTTTTCATCCCATATTCACCTTAAAATACTCTCTAAGAGTGGTCGGTGTCTCAAAGCAAAGTATTAAAGTAATAATGAAAATAGCTTTCGTTTCAAGCTACACATCGAATTTAGATCTTTCAGAGATCCCAAATTTGCAACCCATAAATTTATGAATAAACTCGAAGTTTTTTGGACCTCACTCATCTTAAGGTTAGCGGAAGACTAAGATGTCTTGAAGATTGTAGAGATCTTCACGTCAAAACACACACTCACACATATACACAACAGTCTTCCGCACTTCCCGACGTTTCGCGGCACCTATAAACGTACCGCGTTTTCAAGACGTTCATAAATGTATGTATGCTAATAAAAACATCTATCAGTAAACAGAGCTAGAATGTAAATACAACTGCTTGCTTAGCTTCTGTGTGGCCTTCTTGGTATTATGGCTTCAATGAATTCAGAATCAATCAGAAGGCACAGACAAATTTAAATTCCTCGGAATTGGAACACTTTTTATCGAATTCCAATCAAAGGCAAACGTTTATGAACTATCGTTCTGTGTCGCCCGAACAGGTAAATATTCACAAACTATCGTTCTGTGTCTTTCAGTTCGGTAGTCCTACCTGCATCTAGTTTTGTAAGGATCTTCGTTTATTCATTTACGAGATCGCATTTACCAAAATTCATGTTTCCAAAATTTTGAATGATGGCCTGCAGGACTCTCTCCATTAGAGTTAAGCAATTGTTCTAACTTTTCGTTTTTGCAGATGAACAGTCTAGAAAACAAACATAAAAATCATAAATGCAACCTCTCTACAACGCCAGTCCGTAGGACAAGTGTGGGTAGATAATTCCATAATATGCCGTCATCAGGGCCTGAGTAGGGCAATATTCAATGTGCTACCTCAAAAAGAAATTCATTGTAATAAAAGTCACTAATTTCTGTCTTAAATTACACTTCCGATTCTACTCCCGTCAAAATGAAACTAATAGCTTCGGTATCACCGGAGAACGCTGGAGTTAATGTAACCTCTCTGTAAAAACGACAAAGACAGCAAGAGGGCAAGAGAGGCAACCAGCAAGAGGTGTTTGGTTACTTGAAGGTGTCAAGAACGCAATTAGAATGTTGAGTGGAAAGTGATATTGTTGAGTAGTGCTGTGAAGAGTGCTTGGGTTCAAGTTGCCCAACCCTTTACTCAGTCTAGAGAGATCAGATCCTGGTTAATTACGACACTCTGCCTTCCTCTAAAGTTTTCAGCTTAGCGAGTCCTTTGTGTCTTAGTCATCTAGTATTACTTGGAGAAACAATCGGAGAGTATTCCAGGTTCCAGGATTTTCATTGCCATCTTAGTCTAACTGATTGGTGACATAGTTGTCTTTACTGTCATAAAAATCGGGACTCGTGACGTGGTCCTGTAATCCAGCTTCATGGAGGTTAGGTTTTGAGGATGATATAGGTAAAGCGGCTCAGATAGTCTCAGTGATCATCTGATGATACCCGCATCAACTCCCGCCATCGTTTAGACATATCAGACCATCACCTGCGTGGTTTGGAAGTCACGTTAAGCCGTTGGTCCTTGTATTTCCATTGGCCATTGGGCTATTAATTAATGAACGTTACACAAGGAAGAGTCGGCCTTAGTTTGTAACAAAACTACACCTCACATAACTCATTACTACCACTCATCACACTCATCCCTCACCACATATTTGCCTTAAAATACCCTCATGAGAGTGGTTGGCATCTCAAATAGTGATTTAGTGGATCATAAATACCTCTTTTATAGCATAAAACCAATTTCTGGTGTAAATAATCGTACCGTTACAGTAAATTCGCCAGGATTTGCCGTTACTGTTGACTTTACCTTGCCTCTACATAATTCAAACTAGTCTTCTTTGTAAATCAAAATGTGACCCCATAAGAGGAAGTGTCATTAACTCTTACGAAACAAGAGGCAGGGAGAACTACCGAACTGGGAGACACAGCGGTATTTTATGAACGGCAGGAGTTCAACTAGTCAACTCGTTGCCAAATTCGATCAAAAGTGCCCGAATGCCGAAGGCGTTCAAAGCTCGTCTAAAACAAATCTTGGTCACAAAGGCGTTTTACAGTACAGACGAGTTTATGGCACAAACTGGGAGACCGCAGAAATCACCGACTTACAATAGGGCTAGAGTGGAATTACGTGAATGAACCAAATGTATGTTCGAATGAGACTTCAATGGCAGAATACATGGAAAATTTTAGCGAACAAGAAAAAAATGACGATTGCATAACATGATTATATGTTTCCGCAATAAACTAAATATTTATTTATGTTTTCACGGTCGCACTTGTAAATTCGTGTTAGTTGTTTTATTTATTAATTATATTACAGAATAAATGAAAGTTTGCGCGCAAACTGCGCAGCAGTGCCCATTTGTCATACAGGCTTGTCGCGGTTTTGTGGATTTCATCAAAGTATGCTAATGTTTTGATATTTTTATGAGCCCAGGCCCTTCCGGACTCATCAGAGATATGATCTACATTAACGATACACACAAGAGCTGCGTGATGGACAACTGCTCTCCAGGGGCGATAGCAGCCATTAAATACGTAATGCGTTCAGTGAAAATACAACTGTAATATTTGTTTTGTGGTTTAAAATAATGCAATTTTACTTGAAGAAGGTATGAGATTCCAGATTTTGAAACGTCGTAATGTTATTGGTCGTTAATGATGGAAAACATTCGTCAAATAATATATTTCAAACCTACTTCAAATTTAATAACTGTTTAGTTTAAAGTGGTTACAAAAATCCACTTTTACCTGAAGACAGGATGAGATTCCAGTAACGAAACGTCAATTCTTTCGAGTTTTAACGATGGAAAACGTCCGTAATATTATTTAAACCCCATTACTTAAATAATAATAGTTTCGTTTAAAGTGGTTACAACAATTCACTTTTACCTGAAGACGGAATTAGATTCTAAATAGCGAAACGTCGATTCTTTCGAGTTTCTAACGATGGAAAACGTCCGTAATATTATTTCAAACTTCCATTAACTTTAATAAATGTTTAGTTTAAATCGATTACAATACCAAATCCAATTTTACCTGAAGAAGGGATCAGATCCCGAAACGTCGTGTTCTAACGGTTGAATACGTCCGTAATAATATTTAAAACTCACATAACTTCTTCATTAAATACGTTATTCTATAAAACTTTCTTTCGCAGCGTTTCAATACGATGAACGAATATAGTAAAAAGAAAGAAACGGACTTTTCCTGCCACTTCCGGAGAAAATCTACTCCTAACGTTTCGGGTAGTTAAAAACTCCACCCGTCTTCAGAGGACTACACTAATCTACGGAACTACATTTAATTAATATCTTAACTTAAGATATAACCTAAGACTATTCCAACCAATAGTCCAAGAAAAGTCCGTTTCTTTCTTTTTACTAAATTGCTCTCCGCCACTATTATGAACTTTCAAACTAACATGAACGAATAACTTTGGTTATGAAGATCTCGTGTTCTGTATGAAATTGTTAGAACATTGGTTGTAATTTTGAATGATCCGTAAATGTTCAGTCCAAAAAATTGTGGAACTAAAAAGGTTTTCAATTCATTGTTAATACTTTTAATTATCTGGTAATTCGTTAAACAATTAAATATTAATTTGGGAGGGTAATTTGAAATATTTCAAGCCAACTATGTTCCACTATTTAAGACTTCCAGTGTCATGGTAGTGAATATTATGGCCCTTTATTAATTACCAATTGTAATGGAAAATATTTTATTTATGTCAAAATATTTAATGTTGAAATATCTAATATTTAAATATTTTCCCAACCAGAATCCCTACATCTAATTTTGATATTCGAACAGCTCTCTTTGAGAGAGCTCCATTTCGAGAAATTTATATTCTGAACTAAAACCCCAAAAAAGATTCCGCAATGTACATAAGGTATTAAACCTAAGTAAGCCATTCTCAATGTTAGAGGCTTACAATGATGGCGATGTATCTAAGAAGAAATTTTTGAGGACATCTTGTTTCTCTATGATCAACAAGGCAGTCCTAAGATACATTTTTGAATGCTAAGAAATTTGCTGTGTATACTTAACTAAATGTTAAGTCACAATTTGTTTTGGTGAAAAATTGGTGATAAGCTTAAACTATGTTTTTTGATTTCAGGTACGCATCTTTGATATTGTGAGCGTTCCCAGATGTATAAAATGTAAGTTAAGACTAGAATATATGTATACATTTAGTATTAAAGTTCCTAAACAACTGGTGGCAAGTTTGTAATCATGTTTTAAACACACTTTGGATTTAGTTTATTTAATTAATCCTCTACTTAAAAGACATGGCTATAGAAAGGTGTTTTAATTTGTGAATAAATCACTATTTTAGATTCCGACCACTCACATGAGGGTATATTTCAAGGCAAATATTGGTGAAGTATGAGTGTTATGAGTGGTGTAGTAATGATTATGAGGTGTAGCTCCTTGTTACAAACTAACACTTTTCCTGTGAATGGGTCACTAATCAATAGTCAATGACCAATGGAAATACAAGGACCAAACTTCCGAACCAGCAGGTGATGCATTTGTTGCTCTAAACGATGGTGGAGCTGTTAAGCGCTCTCCAGATGATCACTGAACTATCTAACCGCTTTAGGCCCATATCCGCAAATGACTCCATGAAGCTTATAACCACTCCAAACTTATCCTCGTTGTTATGTCTACAAAAATTTCTACTACGTAGGAGGTCCTACATGATAGTGATGAAGATAAAATATCAGCATAGTTTAAGAAATTCAACGAAACTTTAAAACTCATTTACGGATTCAAAACAGTGGATTCCCCGGCGAGTGATTAACTTCTCCCCACAGAGTAATGTTTCTCGAGTTCAGTTGTGTTTGATGTATGAGTGAGACTCAGATAATCTGTGTGGTTTCCCATGAGACACAACTCGTGAAAAAGATGACGATATTTGCATACTTTGATGAAACGTCCAAGCCTTCATGTAACCGAACTCAGTCGAGCAAAATGTGAACTTGGTCCCTCGTGGGTTGTACCTGATTGATAACATCTTTTAATTTTGGCTTTGTATGTTACACTTCGTGTATTTTCTGCTTTAGTGGGTTATCATTACCTTTGCAGGGCATCACAAGACAAGAATCAGGAATGATTTGCTTGTTCAACATCTTAGTACCAAATTATTCAGCAAAATTCCCTCCCAAGCTGGTATACATTTCTTAAATTCGTTAACAGCAGAGATAAGATACGAAAATAATATGTATCTGTTGAGCGTTACGAACAGCCTCGTAACAGAACATAGAAATCTGAGGCCAAAGCGAGGCTGTGAGCGCAGCGAATTAGATTAACAAATTGCAAAAGAAATTCGATTCATCATGCCAGCGGTGCTTTAGCGCTTAGCTGCGTGTCGACCTGGTTTATTTGTTTTTGCAACACATTTTTATGTAAAATGCAAATAAAAGTTATGTACAGGGTGAGTTTTAAATGTCCCCCACCTTAACTTTTGAAAAGAAAAAAAGTTTTAAAATCCTTTGGGAATGTCTTTGTAGGATTGAAGGAGATTATCAAAATTTAAAAGCACATACTGCTAGTAATTAACTATAATCTAGATCTTCCGGTTCGCACCGCGTCCAAACTTCATAATTATGCTGAGATATTTCGGCCTCGCTGTGGAGTACCTTCTTCAGTCAGCACTGATTGGCTGAAACTGGTACTGAAGGTGGTACTCCACATTGAGGCCGAAATATCTCAACCTAATTATGAAGTTTGGATGTGGTGTTAACCAGAAGAACTATATTATAGCTGTGACACCGGCCGCGAAAGTCTAGGAGTTACGTTTTCTACTACTTAAGTTGTCTTAGGACGGAAGCATTTTGGTCGGCTTGTGGTATTAATGTAAGGATTAGACTTACTTCATTACATTGATATACTGTAGAATGACTGCTGCATGCAGCAAACGAGTTATGAATGAACCTAATTAAAAAAAAGTTATACTTTATGTAATGGGCACTGAAGGGCAACTCTGTGTGGATAAATAGAGGGGTTCAGAATACACAAGACAATTTGTGTGGGGTTAATGCTCTGATGTGTTGCCAAGGGTTTCAAGCCGCGAGCCCCGACACTTGGCGTACAGCCCGGTAATAAAGAACGTATAATACTTTCAAAGCTATGTTGGAGTCAGAAATGATAAGCCGTTATTCACAGTATAACGCACCTGTGAGCTGTATGGTGCAAATGTATTATCAACGGTGACCAGGCGTTTCTATGAAGAAGTATCAACCCCTCATTATCGAATTCCTTTGGAAAAATGAGATATTCAGCATGGTAAGACCCAGACCCGGGACCATGGAATAAGCACCAATCCTAACCCCAGAACACGTTTCGAGCATTTTTGCAACACTTGATATATGTATGTACTATGTATATGCGGCGGAAAATATTATTTCGCCGCCATCTTGGTCAGGCTGATTGGATCTAGTTCAATTCGCGGACCATAAATACGTTTAACTCGTAGGCTGGTGTGTCAACTGTAATCGAGTTCTTCCGGTTCACACCGCGTGAGAACATATAAATAATTGGTTTTATTTAAATACTTCAATCTCGCTGTGGAGTGCCAGTCACTGATTGGCTGAAACAGAACTACTTGCTGATTGTTCTCTGCTATCCTATTGGTGGCAGGGCTGACAACCGTCCATTGGTGCAGGGATGCCAACGGTCGAAGTTCTGATGATATCAGTTTGGCGTTGGACAGTTGGAGTCCATCCTTGCTCTAATGTACAATTGGCAGCCCTGTCAAAAATAGGACGCAGACAGCAAGTAACTCAGTCTCAGACAATCAGTGACTGAAGATGTACTGACCCATACATGGACTGACTCCACAGCTACCGAAATGTTTTAACCAAACCAATTATTATAGGTTTTGTTGCGGTTCTATCGACTAAGAGCCCATGCTTTTAGAGAGAAGCGCCTCTCTTCGAATGAACATATAATCACTACTAACAATATTATTAACATCATTTAACAGTCATAGTGCTCATGTATTGTTCAGCGTATCAGACAATAAATACAGTCTAAGAATATTTCAGTTGCAGTCGTTAAAATACACATTCAGTGATGTCACAACAATTCCGACAAAACGTTGGTGGATCAAAAACACAGATTATTTGTTATCTTGGTATTTTACATTATAATTATTCCATTCTGGAATTCCGTCCTCAATTTTAAACGATTGAATTTAAAAATTACGTAGAAATATTTACAAGACTCTGCAATCTATGGAATACTTCGAGCGGACCCGTGGCGGGTTGGAATCGTGCGCGACTCCGGAGCTCATCACTCCGCTGGCACGGGTTCGATCCCCGCAGTCACCACTTACATTTGTAAAGTGACTATACCGTAACGCTCGGTAAAGGTCGATGTTGAGTGGTACAGAGGAATTAATAGTCCTAACTTCTTCTCGTTATAGAAGACAAACTTTGACTTTACTTTATCTATGTAGAGAAGGAAGAACGATGATGATGATGATGAAGAGACTGGAACAGGGAGGCAGGAGGAATCAAGGATGAAGGAGTGAAGGAGTGTTCACTGTTCATATCCTGGAGAAAGGCTTAACGTGAAATCTCTCAAACAACGGATATTAAACTCGGTTCACCAGAGAATTGATGTTGGTTAAGTAAACCTACTCAGTTCAATAGATTCAGTCACATTTCATTGCAATCATCTTCCCTTGTCATGTCTTTGCTATACTTTTACAAACAAAGACAATCTTATAATAATTGATACGTACGTAATTATATATACTTCTGATATTCTTCAATTCATCAGTAAGGGAATTAAAGATGGCATTTAAGACAAATTATCTTAAAAGTTAAGACCTTTCCGATTAACTCTGTTTTAGCTTAGATCAGGTTATCTCTTGAAAGCTTCAGTTCGAAACTATAAAACTGTAGTAAAGAAATCAAGCCAAGCCTGGGGTTTCTGGAAAAATAACGAAAAGGTAGGGCATAGAATCCTTAGTAGCTCAACCATACATTAAGATTTGCAAAATGAATAAACACCCACAAAAGACGACACGAAAAAAGCAGCTATGGCGTAATAGAAGGATAATTATGAATCGTCGCCTTTTTCAATCTGTTACTGATTGTTAAAAAATCCTTACGAATAAAAGGTTTTAAAATTATTCTTTAATAAAAGTGTATTAATTTTATTTTACGTTAGTACGTACTGGAGGAATATAAGATACGGCGCCAAGAGGTGATGCCACTACACGACTGTACTGCGGGTATCACATGTACGTAATTGAAGGCGTCCCTACGCGACCGGTTGGATGTATTTTAATAGTTGGGAGATATTTGAACAATTTTGCCTTTCGAAATGTATGTCGTATGAAATTGACTTACCTTTCTTAATACTTTGTTTTAATAATTTACATCTCACTATTTTAATTTCGGATTACTTAGCTACTTGATCCAATGGAAATTTCTTTTCGGTGGACTATTTGCTTTCAACTAAATATCTGATTATGTTTGATGCGTTGAAGCCATATATAGTACAAGCCACATGGTGAAAGTTAGCAGTTGGGGTCGATAGATCTACCTAATATAGACCCTTGTGGTACAACTTGTAACCAAGCCAGTATTGGCACTGTTTGAATAATGCACGAGTTTCTTAGTTATATGGTTTTAACAAGTTGCTTTTGAACAAAACTATTTTGAGACACCATTGTACTTTTACTTAAGTACTTTTAATGCATAGGCAAGTAAAAGTTTTCCTTAAGAAATTGGCAAGAAATAGGGTTTCTAATTTGTAAATTTTGTAGATAATTTTTATAATTAGCTCTTTCTCATTAATCGGTCGGATATATCTTCGTGTTGGCTTCCACGTTTTGTCCCTTGTTTTCGGTTTATTGTGATTTTAATTTGTGACCAATCACGATATCATACAGTTTTGAGATATTCAACAAAAAAACTTTGGTAAGATTCCGAATTTTTAAATATTTTATTAACTAGTGGTTTAAGAAGGCAATCTCTATCTTATCATAAACACCGTCCTATGTGATTTTGAGTTTTGTGGAAATTCTTGCTTCCGTAAAATTTAGAGGATAAGAGACTGATATTTCGAGTTATGATTTGAAAAGAACCAGCTATCTAATATGTGAAGGAGAAAGCCAAGCTTCAGGATCATGAATTCGACATTTTGGCCCAAATTGAAGCTGTTAAAAAAATGATGTCACACAGTTGGTCCTAGATCCGAAACGAAAAAGAATCCCAGAATCCCATTGTCAGCATGATCGTCGTAATTACATTTATCGTAAGTTTAAATCCTTCAAATAACTGTTGCTTTAATCGTTATCAAATGCTGCACCAAAGTGGTCTCGATATCAAGTTATAATTTAATTATTGAAGCTTTTAGAAGAATGATGACTTCTTAATAATAAATCCTAAATCCCACACGGAAAATGATCTCTCATCCATAACTTCACCATAATGGCTGCAATTACATTTTTCGTAAATTTGAATATTTCAAATCACTTTGATAAGAGGTCGCTATCGAATGACGCACCAAAGTGGCCCCAATATCAAGTAACAATTTAATTATCTAACATCTGATAGAGGTGAGATCCCCGGATGGGTAGTGTCGCCTCTTCAATGTAATCTGATATTGAAATTGTGTTGAAAATTAATTAACTGATGCATTCCTGATATCGATATAGCTTAAAGGACCAACAGTACAATGTGTACCGCCTGTAATGTGATATAGGAGATTGAAGTTTGATGAGGTAATTTGATTTGTGAATGATTTAATTCAAAAACCAAAATTGTAACTTTTAAATTTTGATGTTGATGATGGTAGAATTTCTAAGGGAGAATTATTATTGATGACCTTTTACATAGTTTTTAGTTAACAAAAAGAACACTACGTTTCGGGATCTTTAATTTGACCCTGAATTGAGATAAAAAGATGGGACCTAAAAATACCTTCTTTGTAGCCTGAAGGTCCTAATGAACTTAGAAGCTAGATGTGGTGCTGACGATCGTTTCGGTCTAATAAGACCATCTTCAGAGCACGATCACTAAACTAAACTATCCTTATAACTGTTTATATACACTGTTTAGTGATAGTTTAGTTATCGTGCTCTGAAGATGGTCTTGATGGATTTCAAACCACATCTAGCTTCTAAGATTCATCTACAAGGTAATTTGCTTCAAATAGGTCCTGAAACCGGATATCATAGTATATTTTATATAAAAAATAGGTCAAAAAACTTCACCTAAAGACTGAAAAATTTAAAAATAAAAATTTGTATGTGACTAATACGGTGACGCTAGGTAAAGGTCGAGGTTGATTGGTAGAGAGTACTTTGTAGTCCTAACTTTACCTCGTTAAACAAGACTAACTTTGCCTTTAACTAATTTAAAAAATACAAACCTCCCCTTGGCACCTCAAAAAAGGGAATATCAACACAAATTTAACAAAGCAAAGAAACATTTTTAAAACATTATTTGTTTTTAATAATATTTTAAAGGTGACTCAAGTAGGGTTTAAAATGCCACATTTCACATACAACTTATTTTGAATTAAGAACTTTTTCAAAATACT
This sequence comes from Matsumurasca onukii, assembly GCA_018831715.1. NCBI lineage: Eukaryota > Metazoa > Arthropoda > Insecta > Hemiptera > Cicadellidae > Matsumurasca > Matsumurasca onukii. The sequence goes on from CM032067.1 coordinate 18,978,310, forward strand.
CTGAGGGAAACATTACAACCGTATAACATAATCTACTAGAGTATTTTGAAGAAAACTTTGTCATTCAAAATAAGTTGTATGTGAAATGTGGCATTTTAAACCTGATTTTGTGTAATCTTTAGATTAGTAAAAGAAAAACAGAGCGGAGATAAACAGCTTTTCTTTCCGTTATTGAATTTGTGTTGAAATTCCCTATCTTTTGTGGTGCCACAAAGGAAAGGGGTTGTATTTAAAAAATGGGGGCCCCACCGTATTTTGGGTGGAGGGTAGGTGACGACAAGTTCGTCAAAACAAACTTCAGAACACTATAAAAACATTCCCGAAAGGGTTTAAAAAAATATTTCCTTTTTCAAAATTTACGGTGGTGGGGAGACATTAATGCCCGTATAGAGAGGAAACTAACATTACAAGTAAGATGCAAATGTAAGACCCTTTGGGCCGCTGCTTGGATTGGTACAACTTTCTTGCTCCATTAGCATTTTCTCAGCATGTTAGTTCATCCTTGAGGTTTATATAAACGTCATTGGCTTAGTTTGCTTAACGTTGCCTGAAAATTTTTTTTGACATAAGCGTTTGGACATTGTTCAGTTGTGTGCTTAGTGAATTCCGTAGGAAATAGAGCTATTCATTTCTACAGATACGAGTATAACGGGTGAGTTTTAAATGTAACCCACCACCTTAACTTTTGAAAAAAGAAAATATTTTTTAAAACACTTTGGGTAATTTTGTTTCTAGGATTCTGAAGTTTGTTTTGACGTACTTTGCGTCACCGGCCCCTACCCCCCAGCCAAAACCGGGGTGGAGGGCCCCCCAAAAAGTTTGGATAAAATCCCATGAGAAATCGTCCACCCTCCTGTAAACCCTTCTGTACGCCTTTATTTCCCGTTAACTCTTTGCCTTCTTCAGAGAAGTATTTCAAGATATTACAAAATAAAGAGGCGGATTAAAAGATAAATGAAAGAGTTTGATTTATAGCAAAGGCTATATACGGGAGTGATTGAACTGTGCTACACACACTCGTGACGGACTGATGTCTACTGAATCAATGTTATCAGTCCGGCTGTCCTTAGATAACAATCAGTTCACATTTCATGAACACGGTTGGTTACATTGATTAACCCTGTAAATCATTCACGTCCGCTCCGCTTTGTTACCTTGCTCTCGCTTCAGCTTTATTTATGATTTTGTTTTTTTTAATTACGTTCTTCCGGTTCATCAGGTAAATAGTGACTGAGGATGGTACTCAACAGCGAGATCGAAATATTTCAAAGCAATTATTATGGTGTAACTGGAAGAACTGGATTATAGTTGTGACACCGGCCGCGAACCTGACAGGTGTTTTGGAAAGAAACTGTGTGTGGTTTTAAATTTTTCCTCATAACCATGGAAGGAAAACTGAGTTTTCCTTTGGGAAACTTTCTGAACAAAATCTACTTTGCCTAATTCAATTTATAATATTCCGGCAACCTTAGCGGACTCTTGGTGAAATGCTATCGCGCGACTCTGGAGATCTACATACCGATGGTGCGGGCTTGATCCCTGAAGTCAATTTGTTAAGTGGCTGAACGATAACGCAAGGTAAAGGTCGAGATTAAGTGGTAGAGTGGACTTTGTTGTCCTGATTTCGCCACGTTCAACAATACATATTTAACCTTCAAACAAAAATGGTTATGTCTTTAAATCATTATAAAAACGTATACACTATACATAGATAAGTTTTAGGAAAACCAAGCACACTTTGAGGTAGACTACTGATAGCAAAGCACTTACATTAAGTGATGAATCATCGTTCTAAGTGCTGTATTGACATTGTAATCTGATAACACACGCGATCGTTTTCCCCCATCCTGCTCTATCTCTTCCTTATCATTTATTTCCGTCATGGTTGTCAGGTGCCTAGACGGAAATTATCTACAAATTATCGTATCCAACAATTAGATGGTTTTCATCACCAGAGTCTTCCTGGATACATAGTTATGAAAGGAATAAGAATTACATGACAATTTAAATGATTTAGCTGGAAATACCTACCATCGTGTCTATTGGTGATGGCCATCACAAACTAAACTATTAATGAATTGAGCAATGACAAGGAAAAAGGAATAAGGCTGAAGAAAAGTCAGGTTATGTAGAGTGCAGGAAGATACTAAGTGCTGAGGGACATAACTTAGAGTGAACTCTCACTTTGCACTTAGGCGCCGGTAAACCCACCAAGTGCCTAAGTGCCTCTCAACTGAGGAACACCGAGGTGACCACAGTCTAGTAGTTTCATGGACAGAAACTACTTTGTTAACGTTTAGTTTTGTTTTGAGATTTCATTATCTAAAACAAACCCAATTCCATATGGGAGTTTCGAAATGTTCTCTGATGTGTTTCTTTACATTTTCAATGTATGTCCAATTGAGTAACCAAACAACACAAACTGACAATACAACACTCAACAAAGAAGCAGTTCAATACAATAAAGTACACTATTATAACACAGAGAGTAAACATGTCATGTCAAGTGACAATAAGGGAAACACGGAACAAACCAATCATGCTTGATGCACGTGACTCATCATCTTATACTGATTGTCATCACTGATAAAGACATTGATAAGCTATCAACAATTGATATGCTTGTATGATATGCATCTGTGAAATCCATTATAAGAGCCAGGATAATATTAATTTTTAAAAATTTTCAAAGAAAATAGTTTTACATTCTAAGTGCTTAGGTTAATATTAATTTACTGTCGTTTACAGTGGGTGACAAAAAATAAAAGATTAAAAGTAAAGATGGCAAAATAACGTTACTCTTATTAAACCAATTATCCTACATGTAGAGGTTTTTTACCACCTCATACATTCACTAAAATCATAGAAATGATGTTGAATGAAATAATGTTTTAGCTTAGTCTTAGCTAAGTTCTTGAAATGTTGTATATTTTGTAAAATTTCAGTGTATTACATAACTATGTTTTAATTTAAGTCGGTGTTTTTTGGAAAATGTTTGTTCTTCGGTTTTCAAATCTGAATCGAGAATGGCTTCTAAATTTGTAATGGTGAATATAATTATTTCTGAGGAATAGTTGTTTAAACCAAATAATAGTTTAAAAATACAAAAGTACATAGAAGAGTTAAAATTTGAAATTTTTGAACATTTACTTACGAGCATCCTTTTATCCTAGTGTTGATTAATTCGCATCGCTTCCTTTTGCATTTTGTTCCTATTTCATCAAGATTAAGACGTATAGCCACGATTTTTCTAACAACAACATTAGCTAAAAAACCGGAATTTGTTTAATTATTTCGACACTACACACCCGTAAACTCACAAGTCAGTAAAGTAAACTAAATTACTATTTGAGATGCCGACCACTCTCATGAGGGTATTTTAAGGCATGGTGAAGGATGAGTGTGATGAGTGGTAGTAATGAGTTATGAGGTGTAGTCTTGTTACAAACTAAGGCCGACTCTTCCTTAGAATGGGTCATTAATCAATATCCCAATGACCAATGGAAATACAAGGACCAACGGCTTAACGTGACTTCCAAACCACGCAGGTGATGGTCTGATATGTCTAAACGATGGTGGGAGTTGATGCGGGTATCATCAGATGATCACTGAGACTATCTGAGCCGCTTTAGACCTATATCATCCTCAAGACCTGACCTCCATGAAGCTGTATTACAGGACCACGCCACGAGTCCCAGTCAACTCATAGTAACTAGAGGTCGAAATATAAAACGTTAACACGTTATCCTATTCGTTTTAAACATAAAACTTACGAGTTAAAACTTCGTCATCCTAAAGTTCCAAAAGATAACCACAACGTTGCCCTACTTAGTAGCACCAGATCGAATGACACATTACCACTTATTGAAATACTTGACCAATAAAGTTCGCAGCAATAAACAATATAGGGAGGAAACTCGGCCAAGCATATGGCCGCTTTATCGCTCAACCTCATGCCACTTTATGTCCGCTACTTCTCTTGAATAAATTCCACACTTTGCTCATATTGTTGAGCAATAATAGCTTTATTGTAGGTTCGTAGACCGGGACATGGTACTTATTACACCATGGACCGGGACTCGTGGCGTGGTCCTGTAATCCAGCTTCATAGTTCATGGAGGTCAGGTTTTGAGGATAATATAGGTCTAAAGCGGCTCAGATAGTCTCAGTATCATCTGATGATACCTGCATCAACTCCCACCATCGTTTAGACATATCAGACCACTACCCGCGTGGTTCAAGTCACGTTAAGCCGTTGGTCCTTGTATTCCCATTGGTCAATGGGCTATTAATTAATGACCCATTCTAAGGAAGATTCGGATTTAGTTTGTAACAAGACTACACCTCATAACTCATTACTACCACAAATCACACTCATCCTTCACCACATATTTGCCTTTAAATACCCTCATGAGAGTGGTCGGCATCTCAAATAGTGATTAAGTGATTTAGTGTAATGGCTAGGAAATAACACCTAGTTTTGTTGAAGTAATTGTCCTGTTCAATTGGTACAACTATTTATTGTTTAAAACCTTTTGGAACCTTTCTGCTTGGAAACCTTTGCCGGCATTGTAAGCCAGAAATTCTAAGGACGGCCTACTTTGGTTCAATCTAATCACAATAGTTATTGAAATATTGAATAGGGTTCTTGTCCTGCTAAGAACACTATAAAAATTTACAATAATGTAAATGTACATTAAATTTAACTAAACATAAAAGTATGCATAAATTTTATGAATAATGGCTACTTGTCTTTTAGATAAAATACAGTTTGAAATTTCAAACTAAATATATTTCGATACTATTTCTGGTATCCTTTCCTTCTTTTTAACTTAGATTGATAAACATACTAGAACAAGTACCGAAATTTATTGGGTTTGAATTTCAACAAGCTTTACATGAGATGGGTAGACTACCTAGCACAACTTTTAATTTCACATTTTTTTGTGTGGAAATCGTTACGTATGACCACAAACAGTTCTAGCAATGAACATGCTGACATTTAAATCGTGTTCTGAAATTTCTTTTTTTCACAGGGACAATTTTTACAAACAGTAGTGTTTTCCATTAAAACCTAAGTTTTTAAACATTTATGATGAACTAACATAACTACGTGGCTTTGGTCCTCTCTATCACCCAATGCAATTCACACCATTCGCCAATACATTGGACGCTCAAGGATTGTGACACTATAGCCGGCTCGTTCTAGGAAATCCCCTGTCAGCCAGCCCACGGCGCGTTTGACCCTTCAGTGGTGATAGAGGCAATTTGTGTCCCGTCGCGACACAATCCCCTGTCACACGACAAAACCAATTCCGATATGAAACTGTAATCGGTCGTGTCATTACACCGGCTTTAGGTAGAGAGCGTGTGAAGAACCTCTTGTTGTAACACCATTGTATGGGAAACAATCGACATGACTTTATGGGTGTTTTAGAACTTTCTGGTACTGTTTTTGTGTATATTTTCGTATTTTATTTCATACATTTAAAAAGAAAATGAAGCATACCTTCAGGAATATGTATTATATTTTTACATTTTTTGCTTTCGAAAAGTTTATCAGAATTTACCATTTTGTTTTAGATGCTTTAAAATGGGCTGGAAGTTTGCAAGTTTTTTGTACGTATCATCATTTATAAAGTATGTTTATAAAACAATATGTCCTTAAAATAAAAATCTAATCTAAAGTTTTTATTTTACGATGGAAATGTATCTAGCCTATAAATTTATAATTTCACACAAAATTTAACAATAACAAGGTATTGTTACGTCGGTACATACATTATACAGATATAGTTATTCCATATAGCGTTGGAATGAAAAAAAAGGTAGAAGGTAAAGTTTGTCTTGTTTAACGAGGTGAAGTTAGGACTACAAAGTCCTCTTTACCACTCAACCTCGACCTTTACCTAAGTAGCGTCACCGTATAGTCACATTACAAATTGTAAGTGGTGACTGCGGGGATTGAACCCGCACCACCGGAGTGATGAGCTCCGGAGTCGCGTGTGACACCAATCCGCCATGTATCCGCTTGGTAGGTACCCAGATATTTTTAGCGGGAAAAGTGTTTCGACCACTAAACAAAATGGCGAACGTTGAAAGTATTCGAATGGTAACTGCCTTGAAAACTGCATAAGTACCGACGCAAAAATTGTTAAAAAGAAGATCCTAGAAAAGGATTTAGAAAATTACTTTATTATTTAATTAATTTAAAAACTGTTTAAATTGGTGTACACAATATAGTTGACGCGTTTTTTCAAACGCTCTCGTGAATCCTATTGAATTTCCTGCAACGGGGAAGAGGGGGTGATAACACTGTAAGTGCTTCTTTGGATTAAAGATTTGCCAATCTCTGTCGAAAAGACCCTCAAAACTGCAAATCGTCTTCTTTCGTTCTGTTTGGTGATAGAAATTGATAGCTCTTTTTCCTATGGGAATCCGCTAATAATGCATTGTTGGCGTGGTTTCTATAATACATGAGGTTTATTTTCAAATCAATATCACTATTTGAGATGCCGACTAATCTCATGAGGGTATTTTAAGGCAAAAATGTAGTGAAGGATGAGTGGTAGTAATGAGTTATAAGGTGAAGTCTTGTTACAAACTAATGCCGATTCTTCCTTAGAATGGGTCATTAATTAATAGCCCAATGGAAATACAAGGACTAACGACTTAACGTGACCTCCGAACCACGCAGGTGATGGTCTGATATTTCAAACGATGGTGGGAGTTGATGCGGGTATCATCAGATGATCACTGAGACTATCTAAGCCGCTTTAGACCTATATCATCCTCAAAACCTGACCTCCATGAAGCTGGATTACAGGATATTCCATATTCCATATTTAATCACGTTAGCACCTTCAGTTATGAAGCAAGACGCGAGGGACAGGTAAAGTTCGCAGTTCTTACTGAAGTTGTGCCGCAAGGTTCTCCATTAGCCTGATCCTGGCTAGACCTCAACTGTTAACAACATGCTGCGGCTTGTACAGAACTTGTGCATGAAGAACCGACCACATGCGGGGAATGTAGAGAACATGTGGGTTTGTAAGAAAAACTTACTTGGGGGAAGTTTAATGTACTATTATAAAGTCCTCCTTGGTGGTACTGGAGTTTTATGGGTTCTTCAGCTTATATTCTGGTACTTTGTATGCGGTGTTTTAATAATTTCTTTGTTTAAAGAGAATTTTGAGTTTGAAATTATTTTTGGAAGTTTTTTTATATTTAGTTGATTTTTTTCCTGATCAAGCTTACGCTCATTTTAATTGGTTTGTGACATATTTTACGTTCTTTTCACCTGAAGATAGGGTCATATTGCAGAACTTGAAACGTCGTTATCTTCGTTGACTGGGACTCGTTCCAGCTTCATGGAGGTCAGGTTTTGAGGATAATATAGTTCTAAAGCGGCTCAGATAGTCTCAGTGATCATCTGATGATGCCCGCATCAACTCCCACCATCGTTTAGACATATAAGGCCATCAGTTTTCACCTGCGTGGTTCGGAAGTCACGTTAAGCCGTTGATCCTTGTATTTCCATTGGTAATTGGGCTATTACTTAATGACCCATTCTTAAGAAGAGTCGGCCTTAGTTTGTAACAAGACTACACCTCATAACTCATTACTACCACTCATCACACTCATCCTTCACCACATATTTGCCTTAAAATACCCTCATGAGAGTGGTCTGCATCTCAAATAGTGATTTAGTGATTTTAGAAGAGGGATTACATGATATTGGAATTTTAGTTATCTACAGTATTCGTTGCCTACAACTAGGGAAAAATCGTATCGTATTTTTCATGTTGAAAGCTTTTGCTGTGGGTTTAAACAGAAATAAAACGTAAAATTTGTTTTTTAATAAAAAAGATACTTTTGGTAGGCCATTATTTCTTTTGAGCGGCAAATATTTCTTTTGAGCTAGTTTAATTCTTACTTATCGATATGGGGTTCAATGATACAATATTTTCAGTGGAAAATGGTTCTTTTTCCAGCTAACTGGATACAGAATGTTGGTTGAGTGGGGGAGCAAGGTCGGTTAGATAGAAGACACTTAGGGGGTTTTACCGGTGGCTAAGAGTAGGCTAGAATTATGTCTTTCTGCACTTAGCTGCTTCCTGTACTTTAGTGCTCTCTCTTCCTCCACTTTCTTCATGTCTCTTTAGTCTATAGTCTGTGTTCTACCTAAGACTATCAGGTGTTATAAAGAAAGTTGTTTAATAGTGGTAGGAATAAATTTATCAAAATTTTACTTCTGTGACCTTTTTTATACAAATTTAAACGCAACGATTGTCCAAAGGCTTTTACATCACGTAATGAAAAGAACATATCTGCTACTTGTTTACCACGTTTCGCTATGGAACTAACTACTATAACTTGATAACATGTAATAATGACGACGCAAGATTCCATGAGATAACCGCGTAGAACCGGCTGTAACCGGATTTATCACTTTGCAACTGGTAGACCTAAGCGAGTGATAATGTCTTATCAAACTTCCCCGCTTTCACACAAATGGCGGGAGATTAGTTCACTCTCGTGTTCATCTTCCTCTAACTTTTATTGCGTTTCTAATTCATCGGAGCGGTTTCTGTAGTTTACAGCTTAACTGTTTCTGGAGCACGCTGTATATGTTAATCTTTTGTTGTTGTATAGTAACTTGAGGTTGAAATATTATAACGGACGTTTTCCACGGTTTTAGAGTGAATAAAAAGAACACGACCCTTTCGGGATCTGGAATCTAACACCGTCTTCAGGCGAGAAATAACCTGAAATACCACATCTATTTTCACATGGAAACTTAATCAAATTCCAGATCCAAAAACGTCGATTTCTTCTTGTTCCCTAAAAGCTTCGTAGTAATATTTCAAACTCAGATCTCAAACTCATGGCCAACAACAAAATTTAACAATCTTTATTACCGAACAATATAACATTGTATAGGTACATTAACAACAACGAGAAAATCTAATTACATAAGCAACTAGTCTTATAATGCTAATAATTTTAAAAAGTTAATTTAATCTATGATATAATTATGAAAGTTGTCCAGACTTTGAACTGGTAAGTGCTCTAAGAACTCTTCTATATTATAAAAGTGTTGGATACAAGATAGTGTTTTAATTTTGTTTTAAATAATTTTGGATGTTGAAGAACTTTTATATGTAGGGGTAGTTTTTGAAACAATCATATCCCAGCTTGCGGTGGTATTCTTTTAAATAATTCCAGTCTATGGCATTCAGCTCTGTAGTTGTCGACCGATCGCGTACCATGATTATGAATTTCATTGCCTTGTACAAGACAGCATTTTCAGGCAGAACATGATAATTTCGTAAATGTAAATTGATGGAAAGGTAAGAATGTTTAGTCGTTTGAATGAATTTCGGCACGAATCTCTTAGATTTAGATTGTCTAAGATTCGGACGGCATATTTCTGTAAGACAAATATCCGACTTATGGTTGTTTTATCACAGTTTCCCCATAAACATGTTCCATTTTTTAGATGCGGATGAACAATACCATGATATGCTATTTTCAATATTTCTCTGGAACAATAACCTGCTAGGTTTCTGAGCATAAAGATTCCTGTTGAAACTTTATTGCATACACGCTCGATATGAGAGTTAGAAATTAATTTTCTATCTAGATTATTCCCTAAATAGTTGACATTTTCCAATTCTTTGATTTGGTTATTATTCAAAAGTACCAGTGGACTTTCATTGTTAATGTTGAAATTCAAACAAATAAATGATACCCGTATGTATTGACCGATAATGCCTCAACATTGGGCTGTAAAGGCTGCAAAGTGGACAATTTGGTGATCATTTTCTCTTATCAGCAGGGTCACGCGTAGATTACTGATAAGGGAATGTAATCTCTGCCAAACACGCGATGAGTGGATTATAGTTTGTAGTTCATATCTCAGCTTGTAGAACAAACCAGTTGACTCTATTGTTGGCTTACCTTTGAACTGTCTGTATAGTAGTTTGATTTCAGCTGTAAGTTGGAAGAATAACTAATATTACCCAGTTAAATATGTCCTATTGAGTATTTAGAATTGTAATTTGGATAGAGATTCCAAAATTAAATACTCGTAAATACATTGTTTTACTGGTCAAAACGGAAAACATATACATAAGTTCAATTCGTCAAGTCACTATTATAAATAAAACGTAAATTAAATTACATACAGTCAAAGTGACCATAATAAACCGATTAAAAAATGATATAGTTACAAAAATAGTAAACATTTAATTTAATGTACTTTAACAACAACGAGAAAATCTAATTACATAAGCAACTAGCCTTATAATGCTAATAATTTTAAAAGTTAATTTAATCTATGATATAATTATGAAAGTTGTCCAGACTTTGAACTGGTAAGTGCTCTAAGAACTCTTCTATATATAAAAGTGGTTGGATACAAGATAGTGTTTTAATTTTGTTTTAAATAATTTTGAATGTTGAAGAACTTTTATATGTAGGGGTAGTTTTGAAACAATCATATCCCAGCTTGCGGTGGTATCTTTTTAATTCCAGTCTATGGTATTCAACTCTGTAGTTGTCGACCGATCGCGTACCATGATTATGAATTTCATTGCCTTGTACAAGACAGCATTTATTCAGGCAGAACATGATAATTTCGTAAATGTAAATTGATGGAAGGTAAGAATGTTTAGTCGTCGTTGAATTTCGGCACGAATCTCTTAGATTTAGATTGTCTAAGATTCGGACGGCATATTTCTGTAAGACAAATATCCGACTTATGGTTGTTTTATCACAGTTTCCCCATAAACATGTTCCATTTTTTAGATGCGGATGAACAATACCATGATATGCTATTTTCAATATTTCTCTGGAACAATAACCTGCTAGGTTTCTGAGCATAAAGATTCCTGTTGAAACTTTATTGCATACACGCTCGATATGAGTTAGAAATTAATTTTCTATCTAGATTATTCCTAAATAGTTGACATTTTCCAATTCTTTGATTTGGTTATTATTCAAAAGTACCAGTGGACTTTCATTGTTAATGTTGAAATTCAAACAAATAAATGATACCCGTATGTATTGACCGATAATGCCTCAACATTGGGCTGTAAAGGCTGCAAAGTGGACAATTTGGTGATCATTTTCTCTTATCAGCAGGGTCACGCGTAGATTACTGATAAGGGAATGTAATCTCTGCCAAACACGCGATGAGTGGATTATAGTTTGTAGTTCATATCTCAGCTTGTAGAACAAACCAGTTGACTCTATTGTTGGCTTACCTTTGAATTGTTGATGTAGTAGTTTACACGTGTTTTATTTCAGCTATAAGTTGGAAAAATAACTAATATTACCCAGTTAAATATGTCCTATTGAGTATTTAGAATTGTAATTTGGATAGAGATTCCAAAATTAAATACTCGTAAATACATTGTTTTACTGGTCAAAAACGGAAAACATATACATAAGTTCAATTCGTCAAGTCACTATTATAAATAAAACGTAAATTAAATTACATACAGTCAAAGTGACCATAATAAACCGATTAAAAAATGATATAGTTACAAAAATAGTAAACATTTAATTTAATGTACTTTAAAACCGGTTGGTGGTGACTGAAGGTAAATGTTTAGGCACTTCCGGCAAACTGCCCCACTAAACCATATACTTCTTTTCAAATCTCGTTACGTTATAGAATACGTTGCTTGGCATATCTACTAAATTATAAACTTTTCAAAGAGAACTTTTAGGCTCTGACAAGTTGGCGGCCAAAAAGATGGCGTGCAAATCTGCTCTTGTACTTAGCGATATTTTGCATCATAGCGGCAAAACAGTTGCTCGGATATTCAATGTGATGAAAAAATCGTTAGAGTGGAAACAAATTTCCTACAACTTTTATTAAAACTTGTTTCCACCTCTGAGAACTTCGTTGCTAGATCAGTTTGAAGTTTAACTGTCGAAAATTCAAATGTTCGCTGTGTTTGGGTTCTTAGTTACGATAGACAAGGACCCAGACATATAAAAAAGATATTTATTGTATAAAAGATGGCTTTATTTGCCACCTAAAGTTTGAACTTTTAATCAATGTTCTAATATTTTTTGATCTGGTTTATTACAGCTAGATCTTCTAAATGATTTGTCTCACATGACCAGTGGGTCAAAAATGTGCTCATGTGAGCGTAGCGATGCCCCGAATACAGGCCAGTAGGCCGAGGCAGCTCCCAACGAAACCGAAAGGCGAGTAATAATACAAAAATTTAGAACATTTTTACTAATCATTTTATCTACTTGTTGCGTCTATGAACGCCTGCAGTTACATAAATACTGGTGTGTTAACGTCAATTAGCGAGCAATAATCAAAGTGCGTTGATGTTGACAATGATTTAACAAATCGGTTTCAGAGTTTCCGCCATGGAAACCGGAAGTACGTTGTTCCGGAAACTGTAACAGCTGCTTTTCCTCTCAGTTTTCTTCGTTAGTTTTTTTATAGTTTTATGTTAAAATAGTGGATTGTGGACAGTCAAGCTAAATCAAAAGTCTGTAAATCAAATTAGAGTGATAGTTAAGCCAGTTTTTTACAAGTCAACCTTTCTCAAGTACCTAAAATTCCGCTGTAATAAGATTTTCTTGATTTTCCTCTTTTAATTTAAAAGTCTTTATGCTTTGTTTTATATTGACAATTAAGAGCATATTTCTGGTTGCCAATGTCAGCTGTGGGTGGGTCAGGTGTGGGGGGTGACGAAGGGTGGGGATGATGGAGTGACGGTTTGTGGAATGTTTGGACGGAAATAAGTTCTTCGTTTGTTTACTTTTCTTCAACCTCTCACATTCCTGCTCGCTAAAAAAAAAAAAAAAAACAGAAAATTTATAACGAGGTTGATTAAAGATTTATTGAATTTTAAACTTAAGTGGTTAGTCATAATAATGAAATATTTTTGGATGGAAACCACTTAAAATGTTAATTCACCTAAAACAAAACGTTTCGTCTAGTCTATGGGACATCTAGGATTGAAGAACGAATAAAATATATATATATATAAAACATAAAATATAAAAATGTATAGAAGTATAAACAATTCAAAGTTAAAATAATTTTAAAATAAACTTGTTTTTAAAATTGTTTTAACGTTCTATTTATACATTTTATATTTATATTCTATATATATATATATATTTACTCTTTCTTTGTTCTTCAACTAATGTGCTCCGTATTTTGTGTTTAAGTAATTAACTTTCATTTTAAGTGGTTTCCATCAACTTTATTGATATTGATTGATTTGTTTGTAACTTGATACACATAAAAACAAACATATAGAACATCTTTGATGTCGATCAGACGTAAAACTTAGTAGTGGCATTGTTGGTTGTTTAATCATATTTAAAAAGTAACTTTAAAATGCAACTATTACATCATATTTTGGAACGAGTCAGTTGTGTAATGTTGTTAGATAATAAGTTGATAAGTCGAGTGGATGTATTTACGAGGGTGGTTCAATAAGTCCATAGAAAAAGATATAAAAACCAATTTTTTGGTAAATTTGTTTTATTGTTCAACATAGTCTTCATTTTGCTCCATACACTTCATTAAAAACATTGTAACTTTATTAAGATACTTACAAAGTAAGATTTCGAAAGTTCTGCAAAATAGGCTTATTTTTAGGAAGTGATGCCTTCTTTTGATAAAAAATATGTACACCAAGCAATTTTTTCAGGTTGAAGAGCTAAAACTAGTCACTAGGGGCTAAATAAAGTCAATCTGGTGGATGTTGTACCAGTTGGAACTTTAACTCCATGAGCTAAAACAGCTCATGACCAAAACAGCAAAACAACCAATGACACGGATGCGCTTGTTCTCCTCTGACAGCAAACGCGGCAACATCTTGCCGAATCTTTTCACACCAAGCTGTTCATGTAAAATTGAATACACAGTACTTTGCAATATGCCGGTGTACTCAACCAACTCCCGAGCTTTAATTCGTCGATTTTCTAAACCATATCTTGAACTTTTGCAATCAGTTTAGGGGTTGTCACTTCCGTCGGGCGTCCTGAACAAGGTCCATCTTTTGTCGACCCACGGCCACGTTTTAAATCACTGACCCTGTTGTAAACAGCGAATGGCGCTTTTTTTAGCCAGCGAGGCCCTAGGCCGAGCAATGTCATTCGCACGGCGAATGGCCTGTCTTTATCAAGCGAGGCCACAGGCTGAAGCGGGGATGAGGGGCAGACCTTGAGCGGTGGGGCGAGTCTTATCTGGTACCTAAAGCATTCAGCTTCCAAACCGCAGATAGTTAGAAAGTAGGGTGTTAAATTACACGGGCAATATATTTAAAACTAATCTAATTTGTCTAATTGTTAATTAGCGAACAAGTAAAGTTATGGCTTTGATCAGGGAAGTTGGCTACAGTTGTAAGGGTCTATTCATTGTTCTGTGGTGTATAACAATACTGGGATACAATAGTCAAATGGACCAACAGTCAGACCTACAAGTTTCATCTTCATTGCTTCTTTGTACTCGCAAAGGAAAAAAGGTATTAATAAATAGTTTGTAATTTGTGTTTGTAAACTTCTGCTTGTTTGTTGTAAAATGTTATATTACCTTTGGACTATTAATCTGGCGTACATATTTAAATCAACAAAAATGTAAGGTTAGGTCTACTGTGTTGTATCTTAAACACTGAAAATCGTGAAAGTTGTGCGTTGTTTTAAAATGAAGGAAACGTTATACTTTTACCAAGATAACTGAATTACTTGCCACTTTCCTTAATGAGGCCTGCATTGAGTTAACCGCAGACGAAGAGAGAAGGATAATTAGTTAAATAAATTATTTAACCAGCCACAAATCACTCAACTGTACTCCGTACGGTCTAAATTAAGACAACATTGGTTTTTTGTGTACTCAATACAGAAACTACTTTTATAGTTTTGAATTATTCCGAATGATTTCCTTTTAATGATTTCCGAATGGAACACAACATCAGTACCACCCAAAGAAGTTCGACTGGATTGTAAAACACTTAGATGGAAAGTTGTATTTATTTAGTTTAGAAGCAGCACAATTGAGTTGGACTTGACATCAAAACTGTTCAGCTTTAGAAGACAAAGTTTACGGTTTTATTGTGAAAACGTGAAAACATAAAACTCGAATTTTATCAATTGTCTTCTGTGTTATGGACGATAAAATAGCCGTATGTTTGACCGAGTTCTAGAACATAACTGGGTTTATATACACTCATCGAAGATCAGGAAGTTTCCAGAGTTTTATATACATAATATATTGAAGTATGTTCTGTTCGTAAAATCCATTTTACATTCAAGGTAAAAATGTTACTGAAGACGTTTTCCATAGTTTTAGTGAACAAAAGAACACGACGTTTCAGGATCTGTATCTGATCTCATCTTCAGGTGAAAAGTAACCTAAAACATAAGTCAAAATTTTACGAAAAGAGCTAGCCTAAAAGTAACTGACCAGTCACCTACCACCAAACAACATTAGTATATTTTGTTCGTTTTCCCCTTAATTATTTTTAACTTTTCGGCTTGTTCTTTTCCTCATGTTTTGTGTTATGTAACAGTGTTCTTTTCGCCGGAAGACGAGATCGGATTCCAGATTACGAAACGCTGTGTTCTTCTTATTCACAAAAAACGACGGAAATGTTTTGTTATTATGAAAAATTACTTAAGAAGTACCATCGTTAATTACAAACAAAGAATTGCTATTCAAAGTGTATGAGTTTACTTGAAAATAAGTGAATATATTTGCTTGGATGAAGTTTAAAACCTAAATAATATTTATACTTTCTTTAATGCTTACCAAAAATTAATTTCAACACTTTGGTTGAAAAGTCCTTTTTTAATTGTTCTCCAAATTTTCTTTGTACTTAGTACTTTTAAACTTATACCATATACAGGGTGTCCAGTAATTAGAGGATCAAACTTCACTAGGTGATTTTCAGGTCATAATAAACAAAGAACTTCCTTTAACAAATAAAAGAATTTTCTTTAATTAAAAGTTTTCCTGACCTTTATTTACATATGTTTCTCAATTGTAAATAGAGGAGTGAGTTCAGGAAAACTTTAATATCTCTGTTATTTTTCATTGCAACACAACAAGTTTGGTCTTAAAATGTTCATAACAACATTTGCCACGTATCGTTATTTTTGTGTAATTATCATAAAGCTTAAGAGTTTTAAGTTATTAAGATAAGAAAGTTTAATATGACCGCTATTTTTAAAGCGGAAGTAAAGATTGGTAAAATTTATTTTTAAATCTTGTTTTTAATTACTAACAGGTGTGCAAAGTTATAAGTTTATAACTTAATCTACCTTGGAGGTAAAAATATTCAGTAAAACCCAGACAGACAGGCGGAAAACTAAGCGAGATAGGCCTATGTGTAATGGGACATTTTTTATTAAGATCTGAAAAATCACCTGGTGAATTTTGAACCCCTAATTCCTGAACACCCTGTATATAGTCTAAGTAATCGAATCATTTGAAGTGAAGAGCGCCTCAAAGGTCATAGACTTGAGTAGGACAGCAAGAAGCTGTATGTTGTCATTGATGTCAGTTTGTTTGTCGCTTTACCCATGACACCACCCTTGTGTCACAATACAATCCCTTGTCAAACAGTTAAACTAATCTCCTCCGACACTAATACCTTAGTCTACTCTACGTTGCAAAACATGAACATGTTTTCCCAATTGTCTCTGTGTTAAGCTGCACAATATTCATAATCTAGTTCTACCGGTTCACACCGCGTCCAAACTTTATAATTAGGTTGAAATATTTCCGCCTCATTGTTTACTTTGATACTTTGTTTAAAGACACCGACCACTCCTAGAGGGTATTTTAAGGTGAATATGGGATGATGGGTGAGTGTGATGAGTGTTTTTAACGGATGGTGAGGTGTAGTCTTGTTACAAACTAGGGCCGACTGTTCCCTAGATTGGGTCATTAATTAATAGCCCAACGACCAATGGAATGGACTAACGGCTTAACGTGACTTCCGAACCACGGGAAATTGCCATCGTGAAGTTATCACTGTGCCAGGGAATTGAACCCGGGCTGATTTGGTGCGAAGCACGCACTGTACCACTGAGCTATCTATGACCCCCAACCATCTTTATTCTCTGATTGGCTAAAACTGAGCTACTTGCTATCTGCTATCCTATTGGTGGTAGGGCTGCCAGGCAAGTAGCTCAGCTTCAGCCAATCAGTGACTCAAGATGGTACTCCGCAGCGAGGCCGAAATATTTCAACCTAATTATGAAATTTAGACGCGGTGTGAACCGGAAGAACTAGATTATAGTTGTGGTACCGGCCGCGAAAGCCGGCTGAGTTATCCGAAATATTTATTTGGATAATTGGATTGCTAAATCACTTTAATTATTTATAACTAGTTTACCCGTCAGACATTATCCTGTCCACAAAAAAAATGGTTTACTAAAGTTGTTTTATATTTATCAGATGTATGATTGGTCTACTGAATAGGCTTACTAATGGTAAAATGTGCAAAATAAAATCATCGGAGTTTTCGGTTATTTTCCAATTTTCCGTGTGATCTTTTTTACTTTTCTTTCGATATGAACATCTAAAGGCTATTACCATACTTACAATTACCAGTTGTGCAATTTCCAACAAAAACTGGATTGGTTTTAAGTATTTTAATTCTAAATAAATTGTTGAAAAAGATCAATGTTAATTATTAATGAATTTATAAAACAAAATTTTAAACATTAAACCAATATTTAAAACTTTTATTTTGGACGAGGCCTTTCAAAGGCAATGCCTTTATCGTCAGGTCCGTTTAAAATTTACAAAAGAATATATTTTGTAAATTTTAAACGGACCTGATAAAACATTGCTGAAATAAATCCAATAAAAGTTGTAATATTGGTTTAATGTTTAAAATTTTGTTTTATTTCCAATATTGAGCACATTCTACCTTCATTAATGAATTAGTTAATTATCATGAATTAATCATCAATTAAATTTGGCTGATTTTATCTTTCTATTTTATAGGCAAAATATTGAGAAGGAAGGCTCAACTAAGACCAAGTATCGTATATAGATCTTTAATGAATACACATTTAGTTTATCAACCGCTCCTATTAGTTTAACGTATGACTATTCAGAAAATATCACACGTTTTGGTCTTATTTGTGATATTTCAATAACGGCCAACACTATAAAACCCGATGGAAACAAAACAGAGGAGAAAAGCAGATGTTTCCGTCTTCCGGAAACAGTATTTCCGGTTTCTATGGCGGAAAATCCGAAACCGACGCCATTAAATCATCGTCACATCCAACGCGTTTTAATTATTGCTTGATGCGTTGATTTCAATAATAATTTGTGTTAGGCTTTACATGACAAGTAAATTCTGTGTACAGGTTTCGAACTTCTGTATGGGTCGCAGAACTAAAAAACGACAAGGAATTTCCCTAACTCCTATATATACAAAGATTTTACTATGTTCGATACACATGTGAAATTTGCTCGTATGAAATCAAACCTACAGGAAACAGAGAACAAAACCATTTCAAACAGACTAAGATTATACTAAAGTAGATTGCGCATAGATGCCTGAGGAAGGAAAATCAGCATAGTTCGACAGTCCAAGCACAGATAGTGCTGCGAGGGAATTCTTTCACAAGTCGCAAATAGAGACACTGACGCACGCGCAAGTTTGTTCGTACTCGAAAATCGCACGATTTGGCCTTATTTAAGTCATCGGCATCGGACAAACTCGAGCATGTGGAGCCGTAGGGGGAGAATGAAGGCAAGAGATGGCAGCGCTATCTGTGCTTGGGCTGCCGCAACTATGTTTGTATTCCTCCGTCAGTTATGTGGCATCTATACCCAATCTACCCACTACAACATAATCTTTGAACCTATTAGTGGTCAATAGAAAACACAGTTTGAGAGTTTAATTTATTCTTTTAAAAAGTCTTCGAAAGTATTGAATGACATGAATCTCTTAATTATAAGTTAATTACATGCATAATTTATACAAAACCCCCCATTAACGTGTAGAACCTAAACGGCAAATTCAAATAGTGTTTGAAACAGGCAATCAAACTAATCTCCCGCCATTTGTGTGAAAGCGCGGGAAAGCGGGGAAGTTTGATAAGACATTATCACTCGCTTAGTGATACCAACTTGCAAAGCGATAAATCCGGTTACAGCCGGTTTTGCGCAGTGTGTGCCACATTTCTGGAACTTAGTATATCCTTGAACTATAAGTCAAGCAGGAGTTATAAATATACATGTTTATTTACCCTAAACTTAAGAGGCATTAAACCTTTAATCTCCAAACTTAGGAAATTTGTAAAAAAAACTGGAACTTTGGAGAAAGAAACATGTTCAGCTAGAAGATATTCCAACCAGGTAATGTTCTTTGAAGATTGTGGTTGATAATAGGACATTTTCCGTGTTTGATATAGTATTGGGAATATTTTCCATTGAAGAACAGGAAGTTTCGGTATGCGCAATCTGATCTCGTCTTCAGGTGAAATTAACTTAAAGCATACAATAAAACATTAGAAATGAAATGAGCTTAAGGTCAGCTGATTGCTTTAGGCTAGCTCATCTTCTGATGTGCCGTGTTAAATAAATATGACTGATCAATGAGACTATCTGAGCCGCTTTAGACCTATATCATCCTCAAAACCTGACCTCCATGAAGCTGGATTACAGGACCACACCACGAGTCCCAGTCAACTAAGACGGATTACCTTCTGAGTTACTTTTCACCTGAAGACGGGTTTAGATTGCGGATCCCGAAACGTCGTGTTCTTGTTCACCACGATGGAGAACGTCCGCAACAATGTTCCAAACTCGGGTAATGTTTGCATTAACATATCAAAGAAAGTACCTATAGCAGACCTGTAGGTGTTGAAGCAGGTTTGTCTGTACACGCTACAACTCTATTACCGCACAGATTTCAGTTGCAATCTCACAATCAGTTGATAAGATGTCCTTAGCTTAACCTGAGCTTTCATCATCAAACCCTTCATCTTTACTGATACTGCTTTGCCACGCCAGGGGGTAATCTAAGTGACACTATCTCGTAATGACACCCTAGTTCAAAAGCATTTGCAAACTTTATGTGTATTCGACAACGTGGTTAAGGTGAACTGATAACGGTTATCATGTTAGGTGGTTTATATTTAACTTATAAATCCTTATGTTCTATCGTGGAAAAGGCAATAGGCATGTAAAACCCAGTTCTTCCGGTTCACACCGTGTTAAAACATCAAAATAATTTATTTGAAATATTTCGGTCTCGCTATGGAGTATCATCTTCAGTCAATGATTGGCTGAAACTGAGCTAAAAGGTAAAATTTGTCTTGTTTGACGAGGCGAAGTTAGGACTACACAGTACCACTCAACCTTAACCTTTACCTAGCGTCACTGTAAAGCCACTTTACAAATTGTAAGTGATCGCGGGGATCGAACCCGCAGTGATGAGCTCCGGAGTCGCGCACGATACAAATCCGCTATTTGCTGTCTGCTATCCTATTGGTGCAAGTAGCAGCAAATTAATTTCAGCCAATCAGTAACTGAAGATGGTACTCCACAGCGAGACCGAAATATTTCAAACCAGTTATTATTATCATTGTTAGACATATTGTGTAGAGGTGCGAAAGCCTAATAATTAAACAGGCACGTACTTTTGTGTTTAGAAAGTTTACGAACGTGTCTTAAAAATTGTAATACAGTATTACGAACTACTTATGTATCTAGTTCACTAGTTGGAAAACAAACAACAACACATTTGTATGGCAAATTTACTGATGTAAACTTGTATTTGAAAATTAAACAGATGAATTTAAGATTCTTTAAATCCACATTGTAGTGCAATATTTATTAATTATGATTATATTACAATAT
This sequence comes from Matsumurasca onukii, assembly GCA_018831715.1. Lineage (NCBI taxonomy): Eukaryota > Metazoa > Arthropoda > Insecta > Hemiptera > Cicadellidae > Matsumurasca > Matsumurasca onukii. The sequence goes on from CM032067.1 coordinate 18,999,188, forward strand.
TTAGTGTAGTGAAATAACTATTCTTTATCATTAATTTTTTAATGACAGTAATGAATAACATTGCGGGTTGTATACAATTGTTGCTGTTAAGTTACTTTCAATACAGTATGTTCGTATTTATTAAATATTTTATGTAAAGCGGAAGGCAATTTAAGCTTTAAATATTAAAACCCTCGTATGTAGGCCTACTAGCATTTATGACATACATATGTTGAAATGACTACATATCAATACCACTTTAACTTATGTGAACTATTTATCGATAAAGTGCGTTGGGAATGAGTGATATTTTGGTGTCGGGTTCGCATTTTCCGCTATGGAAAACGGAAGTACTGTTTTCCGGAAACCGGAACCATCTGCTTTTCCCTCTCTTTCCTCTTGGATTTCATAGTTTTGCCATCATCATCACAATTGACTGTCCTCTATATGAACTTAATTCAAAGCTTTAAAACATTATAAAACTTAACTATGAATTCATAAAAAACTTTGCCAATAATATTATTACTATCATCGAATTTCCTTTAGAAAAATGAGATATTCAAGATGTGGATGTACCGGCGCTTTACCGCTTAGCTGCGTGTCGGATTGGTTATTTTATTGTCTTCGCCAACGGCATTTTTAGTTAGTGACTCTCACTAGGGTTAGTGGTCATCACCAACCCGCGTGCCTGCGCCGGGAATCGAACTCGCGACTTCGTGCACCGCAAGCCGTCACTTCATCCACTGAGCCACGGACGTACTAAATACAAAAAATCTTCTTTGGAGTACAAATCTAAATTTACGAATCTGAGCAATTAGTTTGTTGTGCTGAAAGATCAGCAGGTAAAGAAACAGTCTTAGTGTTAAAAACAGCGTAAAGGAGCTTAATTAGCAATCGCGTATTTCGCTTTATCAGCGTTCCATTGAAAACGCTGAATTCAACTGAAACCTTTAGCCAATTAACATGCTTACAAGACAACCCTGCGTATTGGCAATCCGTGTTGAGTTACTTAAAACTCATCAATCTGAACTTACTCAAAATATAAACTAATAATTAATTAATGATCATAAATTAAGCATTTGAATTTGAGTGATTTCTTTCTCTATTTTTATGTAAATTTTTCTGTAATCCAAATCTACTTAGAATAGAAACTATTAGTTGCGATGCTGTAGTGTTAGGTGAGTTTTCTTGTTAAATTTCAATAAGTCTCAATAAAAATATTGATACCTAATTTACCTTTGTTTTACATGACTTACATTTTTATCGAATTACCTTTAGAAAAATTAAATATTCAAGCCAACAGCACGGTAAGACCCGGGCCCGGGACGATGAAATGAGCACCGATCCTGACCCTCAGAACAAGTTTTGAGCATATTTTCAAAACTGTATTATGTATATTTGTGTGTACTCGCTACCTAATGAATGTACATATTTATTTGGTATTTATAAATATGTATATAAATACCATATAAAGCGCAATAATTAGTCTTTCCGGTTATGCTGCCGTGTCGAAGGTCGTCATTTTGAACAGCTCTTGCACTAACAAATAAATTACATTTCATGTCCCTCTGTTTTGGAAGATAAAATAAAAAACTAAATGGCAAGTTTTAATTGTAAATATTTTTTATTTATTAAGCATTTCAACAAATTAAATTAAACTAACGCGAATTTATTAATTACAAGTTAATTAGTTGACTTAGTTAACTAAAAAATCTTAGTTAAAACTTAAAAGTTAATTAAGTTAGTTAATGTTGGAGTTCTCCTATGAATATTCCTATTCCTATGAATATCCTATGAAGTTTCAAAGTTCATACATTTTTGGAAATGAAAATAAATACACTCAAAGTAATTGTTCTCATAAGTTTGTTGTAAAAGTACCGGTTTTTGAGTTATTTAACTGTGAAAATTTTATATGGCCGCCATTTTGAAATTTAAAAGTTAAATTAAATAATATTTTTTCCTAATTAGAAGATGGCAATTTAAGCTTTTGACCAAAGTTTGGTGAAAATCAGTGCATTAGTTTTATTGTCATAATTATATTAGTAAAAAACACATCCACAGACAATAGACAACGAAGGGCCGGAGGCCTGTTCATATTGTAAAGTATTATTGTTTTGACCTAAGGAACATGTCTACAAAGTATGTCCAGAGAGTTCACCGACACCCTGTATAATTACGCACGGCAGGCCTACCTTACTTTTAGGTAAAATTCAGGTAATCCTCTTTTCCAGCGCTTAAAAGTTGTATAACATAACGCATGTTGAATTCATACTCTAATATCGTTGATCTACAGTAGGCTTTATTTCGTAATTCTACTAATTTACATACTATCGGCGTTGAATTATTTAAAATAACTCACTCTCCCAAGTACATTTCTGACACAGTTTATAAAATGCTCAGGTGTGTTGGGTTTAAAAAATAATTTCGTGGTGAGCTTGTACGGCGTGTTTACAATTTTCAAATTTGGAAAAGACATTAGAAATTTCAAATATGGTGTACCATTAATTTAATAAATTAACTTCTATTTTAAGATTATTTTTAACCAGATGTCACTTAAAGGAGCACAGAGCCAGAGAAAAAATCTTAATTTGGAGGATACGTGGATAGCGGACCCGTGGTTGGTTGGAATCGTGCGCGACTACGGAGCTGATCACTGTTTTGAGTTTCGATGATCCCCACTTACATTGGTAATGTGTTATACGGTAACGCTAGGTAAAGGTCGAGGTTGAGTGGTAGAGAGGAATTTGTAGTCCTAACTTCGCCTCGTTAAACAAGACACACTTTACCTTATATCAAACCATGCCCGAGGTACATTTATTCAAACTATGGATCTTTGATCATTGCTAATACAATACGGATGAAGATAGCATTGCTGCTTTACCAAGTCTGACCCCAGTCAATTAGACTATTGTGTTCCAAGTTATAGAATACAGAACTGTGAATGGACCTTCTACAACTTTGCTCAACTCTCCTGATCAACCTCATAACTTGAAGTCAATGTTGTTGGATCTTTATATAAAGACAAATTATGTAATAAATAAATTAACATCTTCTTACACAACGCAAGAATAGAATAGAAAATCTCTTTATTTGCAAAGTTTTACATTACAAACAAGGTGAAGTTAGGGCCTCATAGCCCTTTCCTACACTTTAAATAATTATATAAATAGAATTTACGAAACTGAAGAACGACTTGTAAGCTGCATAAAAAAGAATACTTATCGATTTAGGCTATTGTTGTAAAGATGGTTTCTTCGAATTTTTTTAACGCTCATGAAGTTCAATTTAAAGTTTCTTTACTAAAATGTCCGCATGCGCAGAACTTACAATTTTTTTAAAGAATAGTCCCTGTAACGGCAATCAATTATCAAATGACTTAAACATTTGGAAATTTGAATTTGTCCGAATAATAGTTGTGGGATCATATGTGTTTTGTCTTTCTTCATTCACCAACTATGTCTATATTGGTTTCAAAACAAATAGTTGGGCCAAAAATCAATCCACATCTTCTTTTTCTGTCAACCACAACAATATTACTTTTTCTAATGAAACTCTCATCAGAATCGCACTCACTTCTTCATAGACTTCTAAATGTTTATATTTTCTAAATCCATCTGAGATGATTTTCTTATCCTGTGACGCCTCTGATTTCGAAGAGGAGTCCCAAGAGGGCACTGTTCAAGGACGTGTGGCAGTGTTTCAATTAAAAACTTTCCGGCAGTAGAGCAACGCCTACACTGGATGCCTTGGACCTTCCTATCGTATTTCTTTGGTTAACTTTAGGCTTGATAGTTTATTTGATACGACGAAGACTCACCCCCGCCAGCCCGAGGGTTTCCAGGGCAACCTGTCACTCGGTAAAGAAGTTCTCAATATTTGACTGCCAAACCATCCTGAATTGGATCTCCTGGCGATTAGACTACATGGTGTAAATGCCATACGATAAAGAAATTACCTTTAAAAGCGTCAACGTTGACTTGGGCTGCTTTTAGAGGGTAACTTGTGAAGACAGTGTTAACGTACTTCGTGCGGTCCTAGAGGACCCATTCGTGAATAATAATATTTGAACAATTTTACTCTACATAATTTTCAACTACCTTGTTGCATCAATTTTTAAATCCTTTTAAAACTGTCTGTTACATAATGACTCAATTGGCTACTTTTGTGGCCAACACGTCAGTTAGCAACAATCAAAGTGCGTTGGTGTTGACAATGATTTAACGCTGTCGGTTTCAGAGTTTCCGCCATGGAAACCGGAAGTACGTTGTTCCGGAAACTGTAACAGCTGCTTTTCCTCTCTGTTTTCTTCCATAGTTTTTTATAGTTTTGATGTTAAATAGTGAGTTGTGGGCTTTAATGAACTGCAATCGACGTCAAGTTTGTTAATACGCTGTTAAAATTTAGTGATAGTTAAGCCAGTTAAAACAAACACGCATGCTTGTTACGTCACATTGTGCTTGATACATTATGACGTTCTTGATACCTCATGCCGTACTTGATACATCATGACTTTCTTGGCACATCATGACGTGCTTGATACATTATGTCGTATTTGATACGAGTTCATTATGACGTTCTTGATTCCTCATGCCATACTAGATACATCATGAGGTCTTAGTATGGCGTTCTTGACTTGCATTGACGTGCTTGATACATTATGACGTGCTTGATACATACATTACCAGCGTTTTGATACCTATGATACTGATACCATGACGGTCTTGGTACATTATGGCGTTCTTGATACATGACGTGCTTGATACTATTATGACGTTCTTGACAGTCATTATAACGTTTTGATACCTCGCCCACTAGATACCCATGACTTGATTTTTACATTATACGTTCACATATGACGTTTGATACATTGTGACGTTCTTGATACATGCATTATGACGTTCTTGATACCTCATGCCATACTAGATACATCATGACGGTCTTGGTACATTATGGCGTTCTTGACACACCGGCGTGCTTGATACATTATGACGTTTTGAAACGAGTGCATTATAACGTTCTTGATACCTCATGCCATACTGATTACATCATGACGTTCTTGGTGTTATGGCGTTCTTGAACGATGCTCATTATGAAGTTCAGAGCGAGTGCATTATAACGTTTTACCTCATGCCATACGATACTCTTGAACATTATGATTTTCTTGATACATGACATAGATACATTATGACGTTCTTGATACCGTGCATTATACGTTTTGAGATACATACTAGATTTACGGTCTTGTACATTATGGCGTTCTTGACACACCATGACGTGCTATACATTATGACGTTCTTGATACGAGTGCATTATGACGTTTTTGATACCTCATGCGCCGCTAGATACATCATGACGGTCTTGGTACATGTGGCGTTCGGTTACACCATGACGTGCTTGATACATTATGACGTTCTTGATACGATTGCATTATGCGTTGATACCTCATACGCCATACTAGATACATCATGACGGTCTTGGTATGGCGTTCTTGACTGGATGATCTTGATACATTGCGTTCGGACGTGCATTATAACGTTTTTGATACCTCATGCCTATGACGGTCTTGGTACATTATGGCGTTCTTGACGTCATGACGTGCTTGATACATTATGACGTTCTTGAAACGAGGTGCATCGTTTTGATACCATGCCATACTAGATACATCATGACGGTCTTGGTACATTATGGCGTTCTTGACACACCATGACGTGCTTGATACATTATGAAGTTCCCGATACGAGTGCATTATGACGTTCTCCATACCTCATGCCATACTTTATACATTATGACGTTCTTGATAACTCATGCCGTACTTGATACATCATGACGGTCTTAGTACATTATGACGTTCTTGACACACCGTAAATTAGCTTTGAACTTTATTAATCCGGGTCACCAATCTTGGATGTAACTGTACTTCCTTTTTGAGATGGTAGGAAATAAAAAAAACTTTTAGTGTAATTAAGTTTAATATTTAAATAATTTATTTATGATTTTTGCGCATATTTTTGTTTTTGATTAATTCTACCAATACAATGTGACTATTGTTTGAAACAGTGTGTTTGATTGTTTTGTTTTGTTTCAGGTGTGTTGAGATACGGCAGATTAAAAGCTTCAGCTGTGAGTTACATTTCTCAATCCTTAGCCCTTCACGGTGTTAATGTAGTGTGTAGTCTTAGTGAGCAAACATTAATAATTGTAGTTGTTTGTTCGAGTATTGACAATGTTAACGAAAAAGTAACGTACAGTTATTAAGTTGTAGTAACTGCAATAATTGTACAGATAAGATTTTCTCGTTGAAAGAACGTTGAAATATCCACGCGTGTAAGCTACACTTCAATTACTCGTATATGCTGCTCGTATAAACACAACCTTTTTGGATATTGACGGAGGTAAATAAAACCTATTTTAAGTCATTTATGATAAACACCTACTGTAAGAAGTATGTTTTAAAATTATCATTCAAAAGCTTTTATCACAGGTTTAAATTTAAATTTAATGTCAAACTAAATATTTAATCGAGGGAAGTTTCACGGCTGTTGGATTCAAATGCAAATTTCGCTTAGTGAGCGTTGTGTTGGATTTTATTCTGTGATTTCCCCTGATTTGCATTGAACAAGCATTAAAAAGTAATGAATTAAGTGCACTCGGACAAAGCGCCGGCAGATAACAGAGGGACACTTTTACAGCGTTTACTAGGATTTATTTTTGCCGCTGGGAAATTTGTATTTTATGTGTAGATAAGCTTATCCGACATTAATTGTGGTTTTGCTCTGCCTGGCAAAGGTGCCACGGTTTAACTGTTTTCAAAGAGATTAAGCGCTTTTAGTAAAAAATATTTAACAGTGATTGTACGGTTTGATTTAATTCATGTAATTAATGCTGACGGGTGAAATATCTCAGTATTGGGTGTTGAACTTAAATTTCTGATTGCTAAAATGTATTTTTTAAATTATAGTCCAAACGTTTGTATATTTCAGGCGATGTCAAAACACTTTTTGTCGATTTAGTTGGTTCATTCGTTGACTGGGACTTGTGGCGTGGTCTTGTATTCCAGCTTCATGGAGGTTATGTTTTGAGGATGGTATAGGTCTAAAGCGTCTCAGTGATCATCTGATGATACCCGCATCAACTCCCACCATCGTTTAGACATATCAGACTATCACTCGCGTGGTTAGGAAGTCACGTTAAGCCCTTGGTCCTTGTATTTCCATTGGTCATTGGGCTATTAATTAATGAACATTCTAAGGAAGAGTCGGCCTTAGTTTGTAACAAGGTTACATCTCATAACTCATTACTACCACTCATCACACTCATCCTTCACCACATATTTGCCCTAAAATACCTCATGAGAGTGGTCGGCATCTCAAATAGTGATATGGTTGTAACGTGATCATTTATTGATTTCGCAAAACTGGGGGTGTTTTCATTGAATATTATTTAACCTTTACCAGAAGGCCAACTCAAATAGGCATTTCTCTCGCTGAGTTTTTTTTCAAGTCTTGCTTATAAGAGAACGGAATATATTAGTTTAATTTGCCATAGACGAGATCAAAATTATTATCTACTTGTTTTTGTAGTATTTAATTACATTGTTTTAGATGGAACAGCTGACTAGCGATATTAGTAATACAGGGTCTCTACGGTCCAATGGCTAAGCTTGACATCGGGGGTTCAACTCCCGCTCTAGGCGTTTCACCTCAAATATAGCCTCGCTGTCCACTCAGCTGTGTGAGGCAAGTGAGTAGCGCATCCTGGTAGCAAACACTGGAATCAAAACCGTGTCGGGTTCACAGCGAACTTACCGAAACGCGTCCTGATTTAACCCTTTGAGGTCTCGTGTCGACTATAGGTCGACAAACGCTATTTCATTTTGAACGCTTGGATGTCCAGTATATGTTGCGGTTGAAACAGTCTCAAGGACTACGCTACACTAACGACACCTAGCAGAGAACACCGAAACTACCACTCCCTCCCTCCCGACGCCAACTCACGTGTGAGTTTGACAGCCCCCGACAAACAGCCCGGTGGTTTAGTGGTTATAGTGACGGACAGTATTTTGGACCCATAAGGGAGGCTTTTTACGAAAATTTAAAAATAAAATGAGACCGCAAAGGGTTAAACACCGTCCAGTCGCGTGGTTCTACCGGACCCAACCACAAGTTATTATTACGTATTAATATTTGTGATATTTTATTATAACACGTCGTCGTGGTATCAACTACCCAGAATTCCATTACTTTATTTAATAAATAATAATGAATTTTATTTACACAACCATAGTATTGAGTTGACATTACTTACCTATAGTGGTAGATGGCTTCTACTCGAGTCTTGGAAACATTGCAGGCACGCGCTCTATGTACTGCTTACACAACTGTGTCTTCGATGTCTAGCCATTGTCCATTGCTTCCCCGACAATTATTATATTGTCACTGGCCATTGTAGCCTTAGTTTAGTATGTGATCTGTAAAAACAAACAAAATTTATGTTAGAATCAAATCAAACCATCTTTATTATGCCATAAATACATATTTCCAGTACATGAGCTCTCGTAATTTCAATATCTAGTAGAATCCGTAGTTTCAAAGCACTAATTATTCATTTGAATTTGGTAAAATAAAACACAATAAAACAAATAACACAATAAAATAAAACAATAATTTTAAGAATTTACTTGCAAGCCTTTCACTAACAGTACATATAAATTAGATTAAGAATCCAATGGCTAAGTAATATTTAAAAAATTAACGGTTATGGCTTGAGATTTGTTATGAAAATCTATGAAATGTATAATATTTCAGGGCTCTCTATTTATACTCTAGGCTATGTTGGTAAACACAATTTCTTGATGTTTGATTGAAATTAAATAACCTTTTTTTGGTTGACCGTAGATGAAAGCTTTGCTCGGAAGTCATTTAAACAGTTGGTCCATTTTAATTGGTCGCTGGGCTATTATCTAACGGCCCAATCGGAAGAACAGTCGGTTTTAGTTTGTAACAAGACTACACCTCACCATACATCAAATTAAAGGGAAAACCCAAAGAATCACCTATTCTCCTTCAACTCATATTCCCTCTAAGAGTGGTCGATGTCTTACGTCAAAGTATTCTATTAGAAAGGACAACCTTTGTTAGCTAAAAGACAACGGGAAGACGCTGGCTGTTCTTACAATGTTTCTAAATGAATTCAGTTTTTACAATCTGAACTTGGTACGTGTTATTGGGACAAGGCGCTAACAGGCTTAACACTGTCTCCGTGGCTGGAAATTAATTCCAAAAACAAAACAAACAAGCAGCAAAGCCTTCAGGGCTTTAGGTTTTTCTGTTGTACGAGAAAATATGTTTTGCCTTTGCGTAATGAGGTGAATTCTTTCAAAGTATTAAAAAATTGTGTTTTGTGGAATTAAAATTAGAATTAAGGTTGGATTTAGTAATTAAAAAGTCATATGTTATTATTTTAACAGTGACACGGCCATTATTAACAAAATTTAATATCTGCCCAGTGCTCTGAATGTCAAAATTATGCAAGACTAGTGACAATATTATTTCTATTCTCGTATAGGCCCAATGGTATCATTCGAAGTACATTAACATCGTCTTGAAAAGTTGGCTTTTCTTTGTGTCCAAACTGGCTTCATTATTTTGGAATAGGCTCTTTTCTTTCATCAGTCCAAGCTACTTTTTCCTTTTAGTAAATTCCCCCTCACGAATTTTTCGTCGAAATCTGTTTCTGTCATAAATGTACGTTTGTGTGATACATGCAGATTTTAAATCTTCTTAACCGTCGTGATTCATTTAACTGTTTCCACTTTTGCTTCACTTCGAGTTTAATACAACTAAAAATTTGCTTTGGTAGTTTGGAAAGTTGCATTTTTTTATTTGGGTGTTTTAAATGTCCCCCCACCTTAACTTTTGAAAAATGAAATATTTTTTAAATCCTTTGGGGAATGTTTTAATAGGATTCTGAAGCTGGGTTTTACGTACTTTCCGTTACCCATCCCCCACCCAAAATCCGTGGGGTAGGGCCCCTTAATTTTTTAAATACAAACCATTCCTAAGTATGAGGTAGTATAAGGAAGAGGTGCCCTTGTAGCACCTCATAAGAAAGAAAAATTCAACACAAATTCAACGACGCGATTACAATTAGTTTATTTTTACTAGTTTTTTGTTATACCCATTCTAAAGATGACACATAACCAGTTTTAAAATGCCACATTTTACATACAATTTATTTTTAATGAGAACATTTTCTTCAAAATACTCTATGGGATTATGTTGGGTTGTGATGTTTCTCTCAGAGTATTTTGAAGAAAATGTTGTTTTTAAAATAAATTGTATATATTTGGCATTTCATTATATCTTTAAATTGGTATACCAAAAACAGTCGAGATAAAACATTGTTTTTCTTTGCGTCGTTGAAGTTGTGTTGCAATTTCCTTTCTTTAAAGGTGAGGGATTTGTATTTTAAAACTTGGGAGACCCTCCCAGATTTTGGTTGGTGTGGGTGACAAAGTACGTCAACCAGAATCTATACAATCCTCATAAGGTTTAAAAAAATTTTGTTTTCAAAAAGAAGTTTATAAAGCTCACCCTGTATAGCCGTAGATATTCAATCTTCGTTTCTTAATAGTTTTCTTTCCTCCATTCCTTATTACAACGAAGTCTGTTCGTTTGTAGTTCAGTGTTGATTTTCCCAAATATTTTCGGACTGTTTTTTCTTATTTTTTTATTTGATCAAAATCTCTCTTTTTATCGAGAGCTAAGGTTTCTGCTGCAAACAGGCGGCATTCTGGTTTGATAACTGTGTTGTAGTTTATAATAAACGTTTTAAATAAATCTAAAGTCTTCCTAAAAACACTGCTAGCGTGTTGGATGAGTCGCTAGCGCGCGAGACTATGGATCCGAACTTCACAGGTTCGAGCCCGGCCTCAGCCAACGGTCTTTAGTTAATTCGTCCTAAGGTCCCCCACTGGCTTCCTAAGCCAGTGGTGACTGGCAAATTAACCTTTTTAAAGAAGAAAATAATAAATTTACTTCGAAACTTGAACCTTCTTAACACGTTTAAAGTTGTAAATACTTTGTTGAGACCTACATGAGTTAACGAGTTATGGAACCACGAGTTTGGTTTGTCAGGGTTATTACATGATCAACGTGACAAGTTGGCCAACCTGCCGGATTGACATGTGTCACTCACAGTTCTGGTTATACACTATTGGCAACCCTGACACACAGATACATCAACTGTACCAACCTAACAACAATGTAATTGTTGCGTCACCCATACACCCGATCCATTCTTGTTTTATTCCTAAGCCGGTTGGGGTTTTTTAGGTGTTCGTGGTTATTTCACTAATTTGCGGAAGGATTTGAACCAGATAGAACCCGCATTGAGATTCCTGTAGGGTGTTGTATACAAGGGATTGTCTGACGTAGTTATTTGATAGAGGTGGATACTTTTACTAGTACGCAACAAAGTACAATGTGTATTTTCATCATTGCCGAGTAGTGGGCTCAGAAATATGCAAAGAAGAAGCATTTTAAAACAGTTGTAAACAAAAGAAAAGGTAAGGATTTAACTCTTAAGCTTTCGCGGCCGGTGTCATCACTAAGATCTAAGGATTCAGATTTAGAGTCTCAGCCAGTCAACAAGCTACTGAGGACGACTCTCCACAGCGAGGTCGAAACGTTTAGCAGTAACTTTATTTCAACTGTGACGCGGTGTAAACCGGAAGCCTTAGATCTTAGAAAAGGTCAAGTTTGTTGTATTTAGTGAGATTAAGGTAGGGCTACAAAGTCCTCACTTAACATCGACCTTTACTTAGCGTTACCGCTTAGTCAGTTTTCAAATGTAAGTGGTGACTGCGGGGATCGAACCCGCGTTGCGGAGTGATGAGTTACAGAGTCGCAGACTATTCCAACCCGCCACAGGTTGTAATTAATAATACGAATATGTTATAATTAATAAATAATTTACAGCAAAATGAGTTTACGAAATAAAATTATTAAAATACATATTGTATTGTTGTAAAAAATGTGTCTAAATATTTTTCTATGTAAGTTTATTGCAGTTTCTTAACTCTTAGGCTTTCGCGGCTGGTCATTATTAATATCTAAGGCTTCGGTTTACACCGCGTCACAGTTGAGATATAATTACTGCTAAACGTTTCGACCTCGCTGTGGAGAGTCGTCCTCAGTAGAAAGTTGACTGGCTGGACTCTAAACCGGAAGCCTTGAATCTAGTCGGGCAGTCAGTCAACAAAAGCTACTGAGGATGACTCTCCACAGCGAGGTCGAAACGTTTAGCAGTAATTATGTCTCAACCGTGACGCGGTGTAAACCGGAAGCCTTAGATCTTAGTTTATTGCATTTCTTTGCCGTTTGTATTTAACTACAGTAAATTTCCATTCTCGTATCAGATAAGCTCGTGTTTTCACACCATAACTTTCCAAAACTTGCCATAAAGATCAGATATACTGCTAATCTCTGTAGCTTGTGGCTGAGCAAGTTCGAGACAAGTTGAAGTACGCTGTACGTATAGGTCTACGTGTAAGCCAGTGAATGATTAATGTACTGCAATTAGCGAGGCGGAAGTGTCGCGATCTGTGGGGGAAATGAGGAACTACTTGCGGAAACTCGCTAACTCCGGCGATAGATAACAGCACTGCTTAACAGCTTCCTCTGGAGCTTTGCACTTTCCCCGTCTTGACGTGTGGAAGCAGGCTATTTTTTTACTGGTATTTTTGGTTAACTTACTTATGTTTTGAAAAAAGAATTTTGTATAGTTGTGATAGAACATTACAATTTCAAACTGTTGGAATAAATGACCTTTCCACGGCTGTTAACAATAGAAAAATATCAAGTATTTTGCAATAGGTACAATACAATCTTTAAATTAGTTTCAAACCATGGCGAATATTAAAAAATTTACTATGGCTTGAGATTTGTTATGAAAATCTTTGAAATATTAATTTAACTAAGATGGTCGACGTCTTAAATCAAAGAATATAATTTAACAAGCTTTGTTAACCAAAGGCTTCGGAAACAGTACAGTTTCTAATGAATCTTTTTTAAGAATCCAATGGGTACGTAATATTTGTGGACAAGGCGCTAACAGGCTTAACACTGTCTCCGGAGTTCAATTCCAAAACTAACAAATGTAGCAAAGCCTCAGGGCTTTGTCTTCCTGTTGTACGAGAAAATATGTTTTGCCTTTTATAATGAGGTGAATTTTCAAAGTATTAAAATTGTATTTGTGGAATAAACCTATGAATTCTGTTGATCTTAGTAATTAAAAAGTTTTGTTATTATTTTAATAGTAACATGACCGTTATTAACAAATTTAATATCTTCCCGTGCTCTGAATATCAAAGTTACACTGAAGTAATAATATTATTTCTATTCCCCGTATATAGCCCAATGGTGCTGGTCAGAAGCACTTAACATCGTCTTGAAAGTTGGCTTTCTTGTGTCCAAACTACTTCATTATTCTGAATGAACTCTTTGGTTTTCCGTCTCAAGAGTTTTTTCTTTTTTAGTAATTCCCCTCACGAATATTTTGTCGAAATCGGTTTTGTCATAATCCAGTTTAGGAAGGATACATGCAGATTTTAAATCTTCTTAACCGTCGTTTAACTGTTTCACTTTTGCTCTTACTCGAGTTTAATACAACTAAAGATTTGCTTATTAGTCTGTGAAGGCATTTTAAACAGGTTTTAAAATGTCCCCGCCAACTTTGACAAATGCACCATTTCTTTTAAATACTTTTGGGGATGTTTTAGTAGGATTCTGAAGTTGGTTTTGACGTACCTTCTTCGTTACTATCCCTTAGCCAAAAATCTATATGGTAGGCCTCCCAATTTTAAAACAAATTATTCCTAGGGTATGAGGTAGTATAGAAGAGGTGCCCTTGTAAAGTAACCCCTTTCATAAGAAAAGAAAAAATTCCAACAAATTCAAAAGATATTTTAAAGGACATGTTTATTTGTACTAGTTTTGTTATACGCTATTCCAAAATGATACATAACCAGTAAATGGCACATTTTATACAATTTATTTTTTAAACGACAACGGCTCCTTTGAAAATACTCTATGGGATTATGTTATATTTGTGATGTTTCCTCAGAGTATTGAAGAAATGTTGTCATTTAAAATAAATTGTATGTGAAATGTGGCATTTTAAACCATTTTGTGGGGCTCAGTCTTTAAATTGGTATACCAAAAACGAGTTGAGTAAAAATTATTTTTCGACTTGGAAGCAGTTGACTTTTCTGGTCTTTCACCGTTGTGTTCAGTTGTAACTTTGACAATTTGCTTCCTTCTTTAAAGAGTAAAGGGTTTGTGTTTTAAAGCTTGGGGACCCCTCCCCAGATTTTAGTTAATTCGTCATAAGTCCCCACAGGCTGCCTAAGCCAATGGTGACTGGCAAATTAACCTTTTTAAGAAGAAAAATAATAAATTTACTTCGAAACTTGACCTTCTAAACACGTTTAAAGTTGTAAATACTTTGTTGAGACCTACATGAGTTAACGAGTTATGGAACCACGAGTTTGGTTTGTCAGGGTTATTACATGATCAACGTGACAAGTTGGCCAACCTGCCGGATTGACATGTGTCACTCACAGTTCTGGTTATACACTATTGGCAACCCTGACACACAGATACATCAACTGTACCAACCTAACAACAATGTAATTGTTGCGTCACCCATACACCCGATACATTCTTGTTTTATTCCTAAGCCGGTTGGGGGTTTTTAGGTTTTCGTGGTTATTTCACTTTGGGGAATTGATAGAACCCATTAGGATTCCTGTAGGGTGTTGTATACAAGGGATTGTCTGACGTAGTTATTTGATAGAGGTGGATACTTTTACTAGTACGCAACAAAGTACAATGTGTATTTTCATCGTACCCTTTAGCTGCGAGTAGTGGGCTCAGAAATATGCAAAGAAGAAGCATTTTTAAACAGTTGTAAATAAAAGAAAAGGTAAAGATTTAACTCTTAAGCTGCGCGGTGTCATCACTAAGATCTAAGGATTCAGATAGTCTCAGCCAGTCAACAAGCTACTGAGGACGACTCTCCACAGCGAGGTCGAAACGTTTAGCTGTAACTTTATTTCAACTGTGACCGGTGTAAATCGGAAGCCTTAGATCTTAGAAACAAGTTTGTTGTGTTTAGCGAGATGAAGGTAGGGCTACAAAGTCCTCACTTAACATTGACCTTTCTAGCGTTACCGCTTAGTCGTTTCAAATGTAAGTGACTGCGGGATCGAACCCGCGTTAGCGGAGTGATGAGTTACAGAGTCGCAGACAATTCCAACCCGCCACAGGTTGTAATTAATAATACGAATATGTTATACATTAATAAAAATTTACAGCAAAATGAGTTTTAGAAATAAAAAATTATTAAAATACATAATTGTGTTGTAAAAAATGTGTCTACAAATATTTTCTATGTAAGTTTATTGCAGTTTCTTAACTCTTAGGCTTTCGCGGCTGGTGTCATTATTAATATCTAAGGCTTCGGTTTTACACCGCACTGGCACGTTGAAATATAATTACTGCTAAACGTTTCGACCTCGCTGTGGATACTCGTCCTCAGTAGCTGGTTGACTGGCGACACTCTAACGAGCGCCAGATCTTAATGATCATTGCGGCCAGTTACTGGAGTCAGTCAACAGCTACTGAGGATGACTCTCCAACGAGGTCGGAACGTTTAATGTATTATCCATCTCAACCGTACGCGGTGTAAACCAAACTATCTTAGTTTATTGCATTTCTTTGCCGTTTGTATTTAACTACAGTAAATTTCCATTCTCGTATCAGATAAGCTCACGTGTTTTTTTCACACCATAACTTTCCAAAACTTGCCATAAAGATCAGATATACTGCTAATCTCTGTAGCTTGTGGCTGAGCAAGTTAGAGACAAGTTGAAGTACTCTGTACGTATAGGTCTACGTGTAAGCCAGTGAATGATTAATGTACTGCAATTAGCGAGGCGGAAGTGTCGCGATCTGTGGGGGAAATGAGGAACTACTTGCGGAAACTCGCTAACTCCGGCGATAGATAACAGCACTGCTTAACAGCTTCCTCTGGAGCTTTGCACTTTCCCGGCGATCTTGACGTGTGGAAGCAGGCTATTTTTTTTTACTGGTATTTTTGGTTAACTTTCTTATGTTTTGATAAAGAAAACTTAGTTAATTGTGATAGAACATTACAATTTCAAACTGTTGGAATAAATGACCAATACCACGGCTGTTAACAATAGAAAAATATCAAGTTTATTAGTGTAAATACTTTGAACTATAACGTTTCAATCCAAGGAGAAAATTGGCAACCAGGTGATTGTTCCCGACTGTTGTAAGTTTTTTTTCTTTTTCTTTGGCGGATTGTACATTCTGGATGTTGTAATTATATTTCCGTTACAGTATAATACCTTCTTATATAATAACAGTTTGTCAACAGAGAAAATCACCAGGTCTGAACGACGTGTATTATAAAATAGAATTGAAACTTATTAAAGCTCAAAATGACAATAGAAAAGTAGGCCTATACTGTAAAGGTCTGACCGAAACCTATAAAACGGAATGTGTAAATTAGTTAAGGTAGGTACAAAAATATGTTTTTGTAAGGATAATTGAGGTATGGATTACAATCACTGTAGGTATGTTTTTCTTGTTTTAAAGGAGTTTTTAAAGGTTATACAGTCAATGATATGTATACAAGTTCTATTTATACCTTTTAGCGTGAATTGGAGAACTAAGATTGGTATGCCTAGTTTTAACATTTGAAAATTGAAGGGAAGTTAACAAATAAATAAAGAAAAACACCCTAAACTTTTTTCATAAAAAAGTGTTAAACCAGAGTGTTTTTGCTACCTATATATTTATTAGGCTAAATGTAACATCTCTGGTTTACCGTGCCCGAGAGCCTAAGCCTGGTTTGTTGCCGGGTATTACTTCAGGTAATTGTGAAAAATGGATCCAGCTAAGCTTTTACCCACCGGAAATTGAATTGCAACTTAAATTGTGTGTTTGTTGTTGCGCCGCGTTGTTATTAAATATAGGTTTAGTTGATGTTGTTAAGCCTTTGCTATTGAACTCTTTGGACGTTTGAATTTTTCTGGTTTTATGCGTGTACCGACTCAGGTATTGATAAAGTTGTTATTGACTGGGACTCGTAGCGTGGTCCCTTACAATCCGGCTTCATGGAGGTCAAGTTTTTGTAAGGATGATATAGGTCTAAAGCCGCTCATTCTTCTCATTCTTCACCGCATATTTGCCTTAAAATACCCTAATGAGAGTGGTCGGCATCTCAAATAGTGATATACAACTAGTGATATAGTGATTACGTGGTAATTTAACCACACTTATCATACAAATTGAGACTGAAGCACGGGTGCACAAACCATAAAATTCGTAAACATTTTAGATTAAAACTTTATTAGTGAACATTTTCAAAAGAAATTGTGAAGAGATTAGTGTAAGCCAGTCTTTTAAAGCGGTAAGTTTTGACACTACCCTGTCACTATACTTTTAAAGAGTGGGTTTCTTTCAAATCGAAATGTAATCGCGTAAGAAGAAGTGACATTCACTCTTAAGAAACTATAGGCCGAAAACACTACCGGACTGGAACCAGGCGGTGGTTCATGAGCGTTTGCCTTCGCAGGCAGTAGCTCGATTCGTCAACACGCTAAACTCTATAAATTGTCCATCTTTGCTTAAGGTGTCTGAAAACCCTGCAGGAGGCCTTTTACTTGAATACGATTGCTTTAATCACTATGAAATGCCGTCACTCTCGTGAAACTATTTTAAAGGCAAATATGTGGTGGACTGAGTGTGATGAAGGGTGAAGGATGAGTGGTAGTAATAAGTTATGAGGTGTAGTCTTGTTACAAACTAAGGCCAACTCTTCCTTAGAATGGGTCATTAATTAATAGCCCAATGTTAAATGAAATACAGTTCATGGCATATTAGTGCTGGAGCCTCATAAACTACTTACTTAGTTGATAGGTGCGCAAATTGAACGAATGGGTGATTTCGTACATGACAGATTTTAGGCCTTAAAATTACCAAAGTTTTACGATTTTCATGAAACATGTACGTGTGTTTTTTAAGAAAGTAACAATTTTATTTCATTTATATTTTTAGATGTTCCTTCCATTTCCCTTCTGTTTTAAAACCATAGTTTTCGAATTGTCCACCAAAAAATTGACGCAATCCGTTATTTTGCTTGAACCTCGGATCCTTGGCGGATTGATATCGCGAGCTCCGACGCGGGTTCGATTCTTGCAGTCGTGACTAACAGTTTGTTTTGTGACTGCGGTAACGCTAGGTAAAGGTTGAGGTAAATAATAGAGGACTTTGTAGTAACTTCTTCATTTCTTCCGTTAAACAAGACAGTTTTACATTTCACCTTGAAGCCAATAACAAACTCTAGCTTGTTTCACCTGAATCAACTAAAGGACGGTGAATATGTTAAAGAACTCGTCTACAACAGTGCCCGAGGACAGTGTTTGATGGATAGCAGAGTTATGATCTCAGCTTTATCCAGTGTAAAGCAGCTGTTATACAACACTTTGACATGAAAGTGTTGTGAAAAACACTCTGTTATGAGGATATGCTTCATATCGAGCGTACAAAGGCTGTCAGATTTTTTGCGTACCCTTTTTGCAGGAAAACTATACAGGGTGAGTTTTATATGTCCCCTCCATCTTAACTTTTGAAAAGAAAAATGTTTTGATACCCTTTGGGGAATGTTTTATAGGATTATGAAGTTTGTTTTGACGTACTTTGCGTCACCCACCCTCCACCAAAAACCGTGGGGAGGCCCCAAAATTTTAAAATTGCAACCCCCCTTTGTGTCACTTTCATAGAAAGAAATTTTTAATACAAATTCATCAAAACAAAGAAAATTGTTTTCCCTCTTCTCGTTTTTTGTAATACCCGTTTAAAGATTGCAAGAAATCAGCTTTAAAATGCTACATTTCCCATACAATTTCTTTTAAATGGCAATTCTTTCTCGAAAATCTTTTAGAACATCACAACCCTGTAACATAATCCCAAAGGGTATTTTGAAGAAATTCGTTGTAACACATTTTTATGTATACATGTATTTAGCATTTTAAACCTGATTTATGCCTTGTTTAAAGTGGGTATTACAAAGAACAAGTAGAGATAAAACCTGTTCTTTCTTTTTTTTGACTGGTCTCGTGGCGTGGTCCTAATCCTTCATGGAGGTCAGGTTTTGAGGATGATATAGGTCTAAAGCGGCTCAGATAGTCTCAGTGATCATCTGATGATACCCGCATCAACTCCACCATCATTTAGACATATCAAACCATCACCTGCGTGATTCGGAAGTCAAGTTAAGCCGTTGGTCGTTGTGTTTCCATTGGTCATTGGGCTATTAATTAATGAATACATTCTAGGAAGAGTCGGCTTTAGTTTGTAACAAGACTACACACTCATAACTCATTACTACCACTCATCACACATATTTGCCTTGAAATACCCTCATGAGAGTGGTCGGCATCTCAAATAGTGATTTAGTTGCCAGGATCCCCTACTAAGAGTCGCTTTATAAGCTGAGTGGTTTGCAAGGGTATATTGGAGGTGCCTAGAGAACGGTTTGAACCCGTAACCGGAGTCTAAAACCATTGTATATGGATTTAAATTTTACTGTGTTAAAGGTAATTCACACGCTGCTAATTCAAAATGCAGAAGCCAAAATCACCCACAGTTTTCAACCAAGCATCAATCCCATTCAAAGTTTTACCATTTTAATAACACGTAGAGTGCATATCGGTGCACGTAGACCAATCACGTAGTGTATGAACCAGTGATCGGAAACGTGTGAATAAGTAAGCCGATGCTTTGAAACCAGCCGGCCAAGTTCTGTGGCCAAGAGAAATTATTTACGCCCAAGTTTCTCGTATCCGCGCGCACCGCGTTCAATCGACTAATTAATATTCAAACCCGAGTTTCGAACCTGCGAGCTAACCCATTCAGAGTGCGGTGTAACCTACGTCACGTGTTTTAGACTAAATCACTATTCGAGATGCCGACCACTCTCATGGGGGTATTTTAAGGCACATATGTGGTGAGGGATGAGTGTGATGAGTGGTAGTAATGAGTTATGAGGTGTAGTCTTGTTACAAACTAAGGCCGACTCATCCTTAGAATGGGTCATTAATTAATAGCCCAATTACCAATAGAAATACAAGGACCAACGGCTTAACGTGACTTCCGAACCACGCTGGTGATGGTTTGATATGTCTAAACTATGGTGGGAGTTGATGCGGGTCATCAGATGATCACTGAGACTATCCGAGCTTTAGACCTATATCATTCTCAAAACCTGACCTCCATGAAGCTGGATTACAGGACCACGTCCCAGTCAAATTGTTGGAATAAGAAAGTTTGTAAAATGTGAGTGCTTTGAAAAATGGTGTGTGGCTTCTTTAACGAGGCGAAAAAGGACTACATAGTCCTCTCTACCACTCCACCTAGTCCTTTAATCTAGTGTCACCGTATAGTCACTTTACAAAATGTTAGTGGTGACTGGGGATCGAACTCTCGCCACCGGGTGTGAGCACCGGAGTCGCGCGCGATATTAAACTGCTCGAAGGTTTAAGGATTCTTAGATTGAAAACCAACCAACTTTCAAAATGTTTACAATGCAAAGTAGATAAACCTGTTTACATATCTCCAATGTATATTTTTGATATTAGCATGGCAAACGACCAATTTTTAAGGTTGGGTTTTGAAAACGTGTTATTTAAATAGTTTGGGTTATGGTAAAAATTCCAGAAGATGCTCTAGATGAATCTATAAAAACTCTAGATATTTTAACGAAAACCGTTTTATGTTGTCAACTTGACAAAAATTCAACCCAAATAACTGTCAGAGTGGTTGGTTCCATTTCCAAGACAGCTGTAGTCCAGCATTTGACCACGGACAGCGCTAGCATCTGGTTTCGAGTGTGGATGGGGTATGCCGTGAGTTGGAGTTGGTGAGAGAGCTTGTTCGGACCAATGAAAACGCACGAAGGATACGCACTCTAGCGCCAAAGTTTATCGGCTTGGCCAGTTATAAACGAACTTGTTGACAGATTCTCATAAAACAATATTTCTTTTAAAGTTTCTTTTATACAATGATTTTACCTTTTTGTAAATAAAACAATAATTTGGTGACTATTTAAAGCTGTTGACAAAATAATTTTCGTTGGAAAATCTTAGTGAGATTATGTTAACTTTGCTTTATTATTCGAAGCGGCATGATCAATTTTGTTATCAAAATTATATACTGAAGCTTCATTTATAGCCGATAAATTTCAACCCGAAGCTCACGACAAATGATGGTAAATTGTTGGATGTGTTTACATTTGCTGAGTTGATTGACTGCATGTTGGCAGGTTCTTGTAGTGGTTCTACACTGCAGCTAACTTGTGCACAGTTCAACACGGCACAAGATGCGGGCTACCCTGATTAATCACTACTGATTAAGGGAACAATTTCTTGTTCAGTTAGTAGACAATCTTGCAATGTAAAAGGTGTACCACAAGGTACAGTACTTGGTTTGATGTTTTTTATAGTTAAGTTTTTATTTTGGTTTCGATACAATATCACTACAACTCAGTTTGTATACTAAGTATCAATGTACCTTTTTGACCACAGTTTAAAGAAGTTTGATATTATGTTGTTTCAAGTTGTAGAAAACCCAAAAAAATGGAAACTTTGTTTCTGAAAGGCCCCACCAAAACGTAAAAATATATTGGGTTGTTTGTTCTACAACTTGAATTTATTTGAAACTTCCAATACGAAGCTGTTTCTTGATTATGTTGTTGTTTGGTACCGGCCTGCTCAGTGACAGAAATAAAAGCTTTTTAACGTCAAAAATAAAATTTTGTTCAAATTTAGGTTGAACTTACCAATAGTGATTATAGGTGATGCATCGTTCCAAATTGAGCGTTGACTTGGGGCTCGCTTTCGTAAGTTCATCTTTGATATCGTTGGTCTTCCACCTGGAAAAGTCACTATTGTTACAAGTTGTAAGTCACAGATAGAAATTTAAAACAAATCAGCTGTTACGATTTTAAATCCGAACACATTTTATCAACTGTTTTGGTCTAAAACGCTTTTATGATAGCTATAGACGTAATGTTAGTCAACGGAGTTGAGCAAATGAATGTTGCACAAAACAAGGGACACAATAACAGTTACGCAACTCTCAACTGTAAATGAAATCAACTGTGAGTGTTTACATCAGAGGACACAAAACACAAGACTTATCAAGGTGAGATACAAACCCCTAGATTGTGTAATCAGAGAGAGAGAGAGAGAGAGAGAGAGAGCGGCAAAACCTGGGCTGTGTAACACAGGTGTTCAAATCCATCACAACTGTCTGTAGCCGGCAAGAACTCTACACTGTCACAGTAACACCTCTGGTGGCCGTAATTGGAAGATAAAATCTAATGTTTCGGACAACATTTTATTTGAAAAATTAGTTTGATAAATTTTTGTAAATGACATTGGTAGGTTTTCTGATGTTGAAATATCATTACGGTCGTTTTCAATCGAGGCACGACGTTTCGAAATATGGAATCTAATCCCTTTTCAGGTGAAAAGTACTCTAAAACGTAACACAAAACTTAGAAAAAAGCTGAACAGTCATCCACCACCAAACAATTCGGTGCTTTTTTTAGGCTAACTTTTCCAAGTATTTGTATTATGTATTGTAGTTTTTGAAGACGGAATCAGATTCAGATGGATACTATCCATCAATGTGCCAAAATTATGTAAGTCCATCGAGTCTTTTCGAAATGGCGGCCAAAGAAGTGATTTTCCCTCTAACAGCGTTAAAAGTAGTCCAGTTTTAATGAAATTTTAAACAAATTATCCATTCATGATTCGTAGTAAACCGTGCGGTAATATGCCACGTAAGTCTGAGGCCGTAGGCTAAGCGAACACTGACGTGAATAACGCGTAACGTGAACATTCACTTGTCATGCCAGCGGTGCTTAAGCGCTTAGCTGCGTGTCGGCCTGGTTATTTTTATTATATAATTAATTTTTTTAGTTTAGGGAAAAGGCCTTAAATACCCTCATGAGAGTGGTCGGCATCTCAAATAGTGATTTGGTGCCAGGATCCCCTACTAAGAGTCGCTATATAAGCTGAGTGGACTGCAAGGGTATATTGGAGGTGCCTAAAGCGGGATTTGAACCCGTAACTTCCGGAGTCTAATAACCATTGTATATGGATTTAAATTTTACTGTGCCAAAGGTCATTCACAAGCTGCTAATTCAAAATGCAGAAGCCAAAATCACCCACAGTTTTCAACCAAGCATCAATCCCATTCAAAGTTTTACCATTTTAATAACACGTAGAGTGCATATCGGTGCACGTAGACCAATCACGTAGTGTATGAACCAGTGATCGGAAACGTGTGAATAAGTAAGCCGATGCTTTGAAACCAGCCGGCCAAGTTCTGTGGCCAAAGAGAAATTATTTACGCCCAAGTTTCTCGTATCCGCGCGCACCGCGTTCAATCGACTAATTAATATTCAAACCCGAGTTTCGAACCTGCGAGCTAACCCATTCAGAGTGCGGTGTAACCTACGTCACGTGTTTTAGACTAAATCACTATTCGAGATGCCGACCACTCTCATGGGGGTATTTTAAGGCACATATGTGGTGAGGGATGAGTGTGATGAGTGGTAGTAATGAGTTATGAGGTGTAGTCTTGTTACAAACTAAGGCCGACTCTTCCTTAGAATGGGTCATTAATTAATAGCCCAATTACCAATGGAAATACAAGGACCAACGGCTTAACGTGACTTCCGAACCACGCTGGTGATGGTTTGATATGTCTAAACTATGGTGGGAGTTGATGCGGGTATCACCAGTTGATCACTAGACCTATATCTTTCTCAAAACCTGACCTCCATGAAGCTGGATGACAGGACCACGCCAAGAGTCCCAGTCAAATTGTTGGAATAAGAAAGTTTGTAAAAATGTGAGTGCTTTGAAAAATGGTGAAGTAGTGTGGCTTCTTTAACGAGGCGAAAAAAGGACTACATAGTCCTCTCTACCACTCCACCTTTTAATCTAGTGTCACCGTATAGTCACTTTACAAAATGTTAGTGGTGACTACGGGGATCGAACTCTCGCCACCGGAGTGATGAGCACCGGAGTCTCGCGCGATATTAAACTGCTCGAAGGTTTAAGGATTCTTAGATTGAAAAACCAACCAACTTTCAAAATGTTTACAATGCAAAGTAGATAAACCTGTTTACATATCTCCAATGTATATTTTTTGATATTAGCATGGCAAACGACCAATTTTTTAAGGTTGGGTTTTGAAAACGTGTTATTTAAATAGTTTGGGTTATGGTAAAAATTCCAGAAGATCATGCTCTAGATGAATCTATAAAAACTCTAGATATTTTAACGAAAACCCGTTTTATGTTGTCAACTTGACAAAATTCAACCCAAATAACTGTCAGAGTGGTTGGTTCCATTTCCAAGACAGCTGTAGTCCAGCATTTGACCACGGACAGCGCTAGCATCTGGTTTCGAGTGTGGATGGGGTATGCCGTGAGTTGGAGTTGGTGGGGGGAGAAGAGCTTGTTCGGACCAATGAAAACGCACGATGGATACGCACTCTAGCGCCAAAGTTTATCTGCTTGGTCAGTTATAAGCGAACTTGTTGACAGATTCTCTCATAAAACAATATTTCTTTTAAAGTTTCTGTTTATACAATGATTTTACCTTTTTTGTAAATAAAACAATAATTTGGTGACTATTTAAAGCTGTTGACAAAATAATTTTTCGTTGGAAAATCTTAGTGAGATTATGTTAACTTTGCTTTATTATTCGAAGCGGCATGATCAATTTTGCTATCAAAATTATATGCACTGAAGCTTCACTTATAGCCGATAAATTTCAACCCGAAGCTCACGACAAATGATGGTAAATTGTTGGATGTGTTTACATTTGCTGAGTTGATTGACTGCATGTTGGCAGGTTCTTGTAGTGGTTCTACACTGCAGCTAACTTGTGCACAGTTCAACACAGCACAAGATGCGGGCTACCCTGATTAATCACTACTGATTAAGGGAACAATTTCTTGTTCAGTTAGTAGACAATCTTGCAATGTAAAAGTGTACCACAAGGTACAGTAGTTGGTTTTATTTTGTTTATACTTTAGTTTTTATTTTGGTTTCGATTCAATATCACTACAACTCAGTTGTTATACTAACACCTGACCGCAAGTATTAATACTTTAGTATTACATCGTATCACGTTAAGCCGTTGGTCCTTGTATTCCATTGGTAGTTGGGCTATTAATTATTGACCCATTCTAAGAAGAGCTTAGTTTGTAATAAGACTACACCTCATAACTCATTACTACCTCTCATCACACTCATCTTTCACCACATATTTGCCTTAAAATATTCTCATGAGAGTGGTCGGCATCTCCAATAGTGATTTAGTGATTTTTGACCACAGTTTAAAGTAGTTTGATAGTATGTTGTTTCAAGTTGTAGAAAACCAAAACAATGGAAACTTTGTTTCTGAAAGGCCCCACCAAAACATAAAAATATATTGAGTTGTTTGTTCTACAACTTGAATTTATTTTGAATCTTCCAATAATAAGCAGATTCCTGATGACGTTGTTTGGTACCGGCCTGCTCAGTGACAGAAATAAAAGCTTTTAACGTCAAAAATAAAATTTTGTTTAAATTTAGGTTGAACTTACCAATAGTGATTATAGGTGATGTTCAAAATTGAGCGTTGACTTTGGGCTCGCTTTCGTAAGTTCATCTTTGATATCGTTGGTCTTCCACCTGGAAAAGTCACTATTGTTACAAGTCGTAAGTCACAGATAGAAATTTAAAACAAATCAGCTGTTACGGTTTTAAATCCGAACACATTTTATCAACTGTTTTGGTCTAAAACGGTTTTTATGATAGCTATAGACGTAATGTTAGTCAACGGAGTTGAGCAAATGAATGTTGCACAAAAACAAGGGACACAATAACAGTTACGCAACTCTAAACTGTAAATGAAATCAACTGTGAGTGTTTACATCAGAGGACACAAAACACAAGACTTATCAAGGTGAGATACAAACCCCCTAGATTGTGTAATCAGAGAGAGAGAGCAAAACCTGGGCTGTGTAACACAGGTGTTCAAATCCATCACAACTGTCTGTAGCCGGCAAGAACTCTACACTGTCACAGTAACACCTCTGGTGGCCGTAATTGGAAGATAAAATCTAATTTTTCGGACATTTTATTTAAAAAATGTGTTCGATAAATTTTGTGTTTGAAATTTTTTATTGACAGCATTGGTAGATTTTCTGATGTTGAAATATTATTACGGTCGTTTTCCATCGAGCAAGAAGAACACGACGTTTCGAAATATGGAATCTAATCCCTTCTTCAGGTGAAAAGTACTCTAAAACGTAACACAAAACCTTAGAAAAAAGCTGAACAGTCATCCACCACCGAACAATTCGGTGCTTTCCAAGTATTTCGTATTATGTATTATAGTTTTTCAAACTGAAGACGGAATCAGATTCAGATGGATATTATCCATCAATGTGCCAAAAATTATGTAAGTCCATCGAGTCTTGTCGAAATGGCGGCCAAAAAAGTGATTTTTCGCTCTAACAGCGTTAAAAGTAGTCCAGTTTTAATGAAATTTTAAACAAATTATCAATTCATGATTCGTAGTAAACCGTGCAGTAAAATGCCACGTAAGTCTGAGGCCGTAGGCCTAAGCGAGGCTGTGAGCGTAGTGAACAGCCTTGTACTACGCTTAGCTGCGTGTCGGCCTGGTTATTTTTATTATATAATTAATTTTTTTAGTTTAGGGAAAAGGCCTTACGTCCGGTTTCGTGTTTGGTACTAGAAATACCTGAACATTCAAAACATTATGCTTAATTTAAACATAATCCTGAATGTGAATATGTCAACAATCCTTGACATGGAAGTTGACACAGTTCTAAAACTTTGTCAAAGTTATTATTTTGTGACTTGACACGTTGGCTAACCTGTAGAACTAACATGTGTCGATCACACTAGGTGACATTGACGCTACCAACATTACAACACTATTTGTTCGTTTTGGAAAATTGTTATATCTGCTCTATATTGACACTGAGCGTCTAATGCTGATTATATTTTATGTAT
Source organism: Matsumurasca onukii (assembly GCA_018831715.1). NCBI lineage: Eukaryota > Metazoa > Arthropoda > Insecta > Hemiptera > Cicadellidae > Matsumurasca > Matsumurasca onukii. The sequence goes on from CM032067.1 coordinate 19,026,365, forward strand.
ACCACAGTTGGTACCAATATACCTGAATTACCAGTATCTAAATTTATGGGTGATCGCAATAGATATACTGCTTTTTATCCCTGCGCTTTGCTGCGAGGGAATTCATTTAAGACTCACTGACGCACGCGCAAGTTCGTTTGCTTTAGACCATCGCACGATTTGGTCACATTTAAGTCATTGTGATCGGACCAACTCGTGAATGTAGAGCCGAGGAAGGTGAGAGACGATAGCGCTCGCAGCGCATTCTGTGCGTGGGCTGTCTCAACTATATTCAGTTTCTTGTCTCAGCCATGTGACATCTATGCGCGATCTACCTACCTGTACGTTATATTTCATTAAATATACTGCTACTCCAGTTGTTTAAAATTACATAACGGCATTGATAATGAAAAGCGAAAATCACTTCTTTGGCCGCCATTTCCAAAAGACTCGATGAACTTAGGCCTACACAATTTTTGATATTTAAGCCATGGTTTCTAAGTTGACAGGTGGACGTAACACAATATTTAAACAGATGTAAACAGAACCACTTTTGACATGTTGTTAATTTTAGTTGTCAAAGTTTATTGACGTCTATAGTAATGGTTAAGCTAGACTTTTAATTATAATACAAAGTGATTCACCCGGCGAGAAAAACCTTAACTATATCTAGTTCTTCCGGTTCAACTGTCAAAACATTTAATAATTAGGGTGAATATTTCGGTCTCGCTGTGAGTACCGCCATCTCAGTCACCTCCACACGAGTACCAAGGAAATATTTCACCCCACTATTATGATATTTTGACGCGTGTGCACCGGAAGAACTATAGTTCTTATAGTTGTGACACTGGCCACGAAAGCCTAAGAGTTAAAAAAAACAACCTTAACTAGTTTTCACCGCTACATTACGTCCACCTTTCTCTAGGAAACAACTGTCATCTGTCATCTGATAGCATTGAAAACAAAACTTACCGTCAGTACAGGCCGTAATGTAGCGATCAATGCTTTAGAAACCATAGCTTTCGTATATTTATATACCAGCTGAATTTCCCTAGAGAAAACTAATGAATACAAATTTCATTGTTTGCCCCTTGGATATCAATTTGACATAAACAGGGTTTTAATTACCTCCGTCAACATCCAAAATGTTGCGTTGAGGTTGTAACATCCCTGGACGTTTGGTAAGGACATCATCGTCAGACGTGCAGATTTGTTGAATCTGCCTGTTGGCTTCGTAAATTAAAGATTAAAGATGAATGTTAATTCATTTCGGTGTTTCGTCGTATTGTGTATTTTCATGTGTATTTTCATCTTTAACAAAGAAGCCAACAGGTGGATTTTCTACAAGACTGCACGTCTGACGGTGATGTCCTTATATCGAAACGTCCCGGGGATGTAACAACCCTCAACGCAACATTTTGGATATTGACGGAGGTAATTAAGAACCTGTTTTTAAAGTAATGAATATATTTTCAATATGCTTTTAAAATTACCGATAAATTACATTAGGTTACAATTGTCTTTACAATAAGTTCTTCAAATATAAATCTAACTAAGACCTCTAGAAGTTATGAGGACAGTGGTGAAATATCAGCTGTGGGTTATGAAGACGGCCTGAGAGAAAGGATTCATATCCTGTGACAGTTAGGGTGGATTTGCATGGCGAGGCCTGAGGCCGCGGATATTGCCGCCGAGCCGCGTAACAATTGTGGCCTTAGGCCATCAATATTGTGTCAAGATGACGACTCACTCACAGTCATCCGTATTGCTTGTGTGGCGTCTGAGCAAATAATGTTCAATTTGAAGAAAAATAATAAAGTTTCTGGCGATATAGAATTCTTGAAAGTGTTTTGTAGAACGCTAGTTAGCTACACAATTCTGTTTATACAAATAAAATAATTCAATGTTTATAAAATGAAGGTGTGTATATAATTTGTGATCTATCACCCTTAGAGCGTACAATAATAAACTTTCCAGGAGCTTTTATCAGGATATCAGAGTTTAAACTATTTCCATCGTTAGTGAGTAAGATGATCACGACGTTTCGGGATCTCCAATATGATCCCGTTTTCAGGTGAAATGTAACCTAATTCATAACACAGTACATTAGGAAACGAGCTTGCCTGAAGTACTCAGCACAACCAAACAACATTTAACTGTTTAATTCAAAATACTAAAACTTAAAAAACTAGCCTAAAACAAAACCACATTGTAGCTAAAACGCCCACAGACTGTTCAGAGAGCCTGCTGGTTACTTTTCACCTGAAGATGGGATCAGTTTGCAGATCCCGAAACGTCGTGATAGTTTTGCTCATTTCAAGATTGAAAATGACCGAAATATTATATACACCCTGAAACTCTCCCACCGTCTACAACAAACTTTAAACATAGTAATTATAATAACGCCGGCTCAGATAGTATCAGTGATCATCTGATGATACCCGCAAACAACTCCCACCATCGTTTTAGACATATCAGACCATCACCTGCGTGGTTCGGAAGTCGTTAAGCCGTTGGTGCTTGGTCATTGAGCTACATCAATGACCCATTCTAGGAAGAGTCGGCCTTAGTTTTGTAACAGACTACACCTCATAACTCAACCACCACTCATCACACTCATCCTTCACCCACATGTTTGCTTAAAATACCCCCATGAGAGTGGATTTGCATAACGGCAAGGCCATGAGATATTACCATGAGCCCTTGTAACAATTGTGGCTGAGTATCAATATTGTGCCAAAGATGACGATTCACTCACAGTCATCCGTATTGCTTATTGTGGCGTCTGAGGACAAATTTGTAATTTTAAGAAAAATAATAAAAGTTCCTGCATATACAAATTTTTGAAAGTGTTTGTAGAACTAGCTAAATCACTATTTGAGATGCCGATACTCCGTGAGGGTATTTTAGGCAAATATGTGGTGAGGATGGTGGTAGTAATGAGTTATGAGGTGTTGTTACAAACTAAGGCCGACTTTCATAGCATGGTCATTAATTAATAGCCCAATGGAAGCTTCTAGGTCAGCAGCTTAACGTGACTTCCGAACCACGGGTGATGGTCTATTATATACCTAAACGATGGTGGGGTTGTTGATATCATGAGATGATCACTGAAATTATCTGAGCCGCTTTAGAACCATATATCATCCCAAAACCTGACCTCCATGAAGCTGGATTACAAGACCGCCACGGGTCACAGATAGAGGTTAGCAAGTTAATATACAATTCTTGTATACAAATAAAATAATTCAATGTTTATGAAATAGAAGGTGTATGTACCAACTGTGGTCCACCACGGAAAATATTAAGCTTTCAGGAGCCCCAACAGCAATAGCCTGGAAGTATTTGTGATATCAGAGTTTAAACTATTGTGCGGAATTTTTCATCGTTAGTGGTAAGATAATCACGACGTTTCGGGATCTGAGAAATCTATGTCTTCCAGGGTGAAATGTAACATATACATAACACTGTAAATGTATCCTTATACATAACACAGAAATTGAAACGAGCTTGCCTGAATGGATCCAGCACAACAAACAACGATTACAACTGTTAATTCAAAATACTAAAACTAGCCTAAAAACAAAAGTGATATAAAACATGGCCAAAATCTTAGCTACTAGAAACAACTCAAGAAAACACGCCACACACACACAGTGCCGAGCCTCCTGGTTAGGAATGTTAGATTGAGGGATCAAGTGATCAGGCTAGATTTAACCACTTATGCATTACTTTCGTCTGTTGGGCATGTGCGCTAACACGGAATTAAAGTCTGGATTCAAGGGGTGGAATGGGACTGAGTTCCTTGAACAATCCTTGAGGGTGCGACAAGCAAGCCCGCTGACAATACTTGAGCTCTAACCCCCAAGACATGGAGAGCCTTGCCAACATTCCCGGGGACTGTTCCCCCAAGATTATGGCAAGCCTCTCCTGAAGTCGCGGTCCACCACTGTTGCCCCGCATCCCCCTAAAGTGATATCAGATCAACCACCCCTGGTGAGGGAACGGAGCGTGATCAACATCTGGACAACTTTAAGTTGCCCAGTATTTTGAATAACTTTTTATGATGTACCCAGTATAGAAGTAATGAGCAGGTACCCAACCAGACAGATACTGAGCTGGGGAGCCTACTGGTTTTCACCTGAAGATGGGATACGGTTTGCAGATCAGAAACGTCGTGATATTTTGCTCATTTATAGAGGAAAATGACCGCAATATTAGTTAAATAAAACTCTCCTACCGTCTACAACAAACTTTAAACAAATAATTAGTACCCTGAATGAAAACATGTTTTGGTTTGGCATCTCGTTTAATGGACGGTTGGCCCTGCCATAATAGGATAACAAACAGTTTCAGCGGCTAAACAGTGACGAAGACATTGCACTCACAGACCGCTCAAGGTAGTTATTGCATGATGTTTGACGCGGTGCGAAATCGAAAGAATTGGAATTATAAGCATATTTTTGGTGTGTGAATGGGATTATGCAAAATAAATGTTTTTCTTCGGTTATTTTTTGTTTTAGAAAGAAATATACTCGTATTTGAAGAAGTAGATCTTTGACTACTTACAAATTGCTATTTAATAATTATTGAATGGTACAAAGTCTATTTTGGACTTTTACCTTTACTAATTTTATTCTTTATTTTAGCAAAAGTAGCACGTCACCAATTTTTCCTGTTTTCTTAACCAATAAAAAAGGAAACGTTACAAAGCACGGTGGTGAATACACTTTATACAGTAGAAGCAACATTCCTCATGATTCCGCCTACATTTAGAGCTCATAACTGTCTCTCTGTGTCCGGATTCAGTTTATATACTTCCCCAGCCACCATAATACTACTTTCTATTTAACACCCGGCATTCTGCCGGATCATCCACATAAGCCATAAGCTACTGTATTTTGACTGATCTAATGATTTAAAATTTACCAGTTTTGGTTATACCAGTTCTGGATGGATGCTAAGTTATCCTGGAAACATCACATCTCTCAAGTTTGGGTGAAACTGTCTAGAGTGTGTTACCTTCTGAGTGAACTGTCTGTCCAACACCTACTTACGACCTACCACGCACTCTTCCACAGTCACATCGCCTACGGGATCATCGTCTGGGGACACTCTAGAGCTACGCTGGACACTTAGACCACTGCAGGCCAATCTTTAGAGAACTTTAAAGTCCTGACAGTCACTAGCCAGTACGTGTATAGTATACTTATTGCCCTCAAAGAGAACCTGGGAAGTTTTGGAAGAAGGAGGAGCAACACGGTTATGGAACTAGGAGAAAGGGGAGTTAGATTTGCCCCGTTATCGCCTCAGCTTAAGTCAAAAGCCTACCCTTACTCCGCAATAAAAAATCTTTAATGCCCTGCCTGAAGACATCCAAAACTGGACAATGTGGCCTTCAAGACGCGCATTAAGAGATTGCTTATAGGCCCCTCTCTATGCACCCAGATCCTGATAGCTTGCTCGCGGATGTAAATAGTAGTTTTAGATATTTATTTTATTATTTGACGCAATCAATCCGACTTGTCGGTCAAAGATGAAGATTCAAGCATTACAAGTATAAGTAAGTAAGATATAGTTGCGGTAATATACTACAGAAGCTCCATTGTTGATTGTGACGCTTTGCGTTTGACGCGCGTCTTGAGTTGGTACGATAACAACGTTGTGCTCGCGTTAGACGCAGTTCCTAAAAGCAACCATTCACGGTCTAACGCTGATGTGCGTTTTGATGTCTCCACTAGGAAACTGTTCTGCACTTTTAAGTTGCACACACTGTACTAGAAAAGCAATATACGAGTTTATCGTGAAAGTAACAGATAACTCCATTTTTCATGAACATTACCGGGCTGTACGCCAAGTGTCGGGGCTCGCGGCTTGAAACCCTTGGCAACACATCAGAGCATTAACCCCACACAAATTGTCTTGTGTATTCTGAACCCTCTATTTATCCACACAGAGTTGCCCTTCAGTGCCCATTACGTAAAAGTTAGAAACAATATTAGTTTTCTTTATTTTTTTCTCTTAGTTGAATAATAATAGCGTTGGGGTCCATCTCCTAGTGGTCATTTGGCAATAAATAATGATTTAAGTGGACCTGTGGCGGATTGGTATCGCGCAAAGACTCCGGAGCTCATCAATTCGGTGGCGCGGGTTCGATCCCCGCTGTCACCACTTACAATTTGTAATGTGACTTTACGGTGACGCTGGTAAAGGTCGAGGTTGAATGGTAGAGAGGACTTTGTAGTCCTAACTTCGCCTCGTTAAACAAGACAAACTTCTTTACCTACCTTTTCTTATACCGTTTAATTGTTAAACTAACACTTTGCATTGGTTTTATTTTATTGTATAACTTTACTTAAAGTATAAAATACCTACACCATCGTTAAATCGCAAATTTTGAACCCTGCACATCCAGCATCGTCATGTTCTTCTAGGTGTCTAACGAAGGAAAATATTTACAATAACTGTTACAAACTTAGAAATTATTCCATAATCAACAACAAAATTTAAAATGTTTAGCGGATCCGTATCGGATGTATCGCGCGCGACCGGAGCTCACTGTTCGTGGCGCGGGTTCGATCCCCGCAGTCACCACTTACAATTTGCAATGTGACTGTATGGTGACGCTAGGTAAAGGTCGAGGTTGAGTGGTAAAGAGGACTTTGTACTCTTCGCCCCATTAAACAAACAAAACTTTTAAATACAGTACAAACATGGTTTGTAAATAACAAAAATACTACGTCTATATACAAGTGGTAACTGCATATTCGCTATGAAAAGCAAGTGTACTGTTCAACAAATTGAAATGCAAGTTACAAAGGGAAATCATTAATTGATGGTGATGTGCGTTTGTTTTGTTTGATTTTTCTCTCCATATAATTTGTTGATACAGAAAATATTTGGTGGGAATGCTGTTTGTGTGGAGAATACTTTCAGTGTGTTTGATACGTTTTAATAACCTAAAAGCGAAATGGCCAAAGCGTTGGATTTCTAGGAAAAGCGGTGAACGTATATTTTGTATACGGACTGAATAAATTGGTGCATTTAAGGTTGTGGATTTAAAATAAAAGTTATTTTATAATTTTAAACCGTAGGACAGTTTGAGAAATTGAAGTCGAGTTTTCAAAATTTCATATGGTTTAAAGATATAAAAGAGTACCATGTTCTAAATATGACAAAGTTGAAATGCAGGATAAAAGTAGGGCTCTAATTTTATTTTAGTAGGCGAACTTTTCAGCCCCTTCAGGAGAATTAAAGAGCCCATAACTGTCTCTCTGTGTCCGGATTCAGTTTATCTCTCCCCAGCACACCATAAAGCCACTACTTTCTATTTAACACCCGACATTCTGCCGGATCATCCACATAAGCCATAAGCTACTGTATTTTGACTGGTCTTATGATTTAAAATTTACCAGTTTTGGTTATACCAGTTCTGGATGGATGCTAAGTTATCCTGGAAACATCACATCTCTCAAGTTTGTGTGAAACTGTCTAGAGTGTGTTACCTTCTGAGTGAACTGTCTGTCCAACACCTACTTACGACCTACCACGCACTCTTCCACAGTCACATCGCCTACGGGATCATCGTCTGGGGACACTCTACAGCTACGCTGGACACTTAGACCACTGCAGGCCAATCTTTAGAGAACTTAAAGTCCTGACAGTCACTAGCCAGTACGTGTATAGTATACTTATTGCCCTCAAAGAGAACCTGGGAAGTTTTGGAAGAAGGGAGGAGCAACACGGTTATGGAACTAGGAGAAAGGGGGAGTTAGATTTGCCCCGTTATCGCCTCAGCTTAAGTCAAAAAGCCTACCCTTACTCCGCAATAAAAATCTTTAATGCCCTGCCTGAAGACATCCAAAACTGGACAATGTGGCCTTCAAGACGCGCATTAAGAGATTGCTAATAAATAGGCCCCTCTATGCACTCCAGGAACTCAAAGATGAGCCACTCAGTGATCCTGGATAGCTTGCTCGCGGATGTAAATAGTAGTTTTAGATATTTATTTTATTATTTTGACGCAATCAATCCGACTTGTCGGTCAAAGATGAAGACTTCAAGTATTACAAGTATAAGTAAGTAAGATATAGTTGCGGTAATATACTACAGAAGCTCCATTGTTGATTGTGACGCTTTGCGTTTGACGCGCGTCTTGAGTTGGTACGATAACAACGTTGTGCTCGCGTTAGACGCAGTTCCTAAAAGCAACCATTCACGGTCTAACGCTGATGTGCGTTTTTGATTTCTCCAATTAGGAAACTGTTCTGCACTTTTAAGTTGCACACACTGTACTAGAAAAGCAATATAGGTCTTACTTTATCGTGAAAGTAACAGATAACTCCATTTTTCATGAACATTACCGGGCTGTACGCCAAGTGTCGGGGCTCGCGGCTTGAAACCCTTGGCAACACATCAGAGCATTAACCCCACACAAATTGTCTTGTGTATTCTGAACCCCTCTATTTATCCACACAGAGTTGCCCTTCAGTGCCCATTACATAAAGTGTAACTTATTAGTTTTCTTTATTTTTCTCTTAGTTGAATAATAGCGTTGGGGTCCATTCTAGTGGTCATTTGGCTAATAAATAATGATTTAAGTGGATCCGTGGCGGATTGGTATCGCGCGCGACTCCGGAGCTCATCACTCCGGTGGCGCGGGTTCGATCCCGCAGTCACCACTTACAATTTGTAATGTGACTGTACGGTGACGCTAGGTAAAGGTCGAGGTTGAATGGTAGAGAGGACTTTGTAGTCCTAACTTCGCCTCGTTAAACAAGACAAACTTTACCTTTACCTTTTTTCTTATACCGTTTAATTGTTAAACTAACACTTTGCATTGGTTTTATTTTATTGTATAACTTTACTTAAAAGTATAAAATACCTACACCATCGTTAAATCGCAAATTTTGAACCCTGCACATCCAGCATCGTCATGTTCTTCTAGGTGTCTAACGAAGGAAAATATTTACAATAACTGTTACAAACTTAGAAATTATTCCATAATCAACAACAAAATTTAAAATGTTTAGCGGATCCGTATCGGATGTATCGCGCACGACTCCGGAGCTCATTGCTCCGGTGGCGCGGGTTCGATCCCCGCAGTCACCACTTACAATTTGCAATGTGACTGTATGGTGACGCTAGGTAAAGGTCGAAGTTGGGTGGTAAAGAGGACTTTGTACTCTTCGCCTCATTAAACAAACAAAACTTTTAAATACAGTACAAACATGGTTTGTAAATAACAAAAATACTACGACTATAGTCTATACCAGTGGTAACTGCATATTCGCTATGAAAAGCAAGTGTACTGTTCAACAAATTGAAATGCAAGTTACAAAGGGAAATCGTTAATTGATGGCGATGTGCGTTTGTTTTGTTTGATTTTTTCTCTCCAATATAATTTGCTTTGGATACAGAAAATATTTGGTGGGAATGCTGTTTTGTGTGGAGAATACTTTCAGTGTGTTTGATACGTTTTAATAACCTAAAAGCGAAATGGCCAAAGCGTTGGATTTCTAGGAAAAGCGGTGAATGTATTTGTATACGGACTGAATAAAATGGCACATTAATGGTTGTGGATTTAGAAAATAAAAGTTAGTTTTATAATCCTTTAAACCGTAGGATAGTTTGAGAAACCGGAGTAAAATTTTAATATTTCATATTTTTAAAGATATAAACGAGTACAGTTCGTTAGGTACATATGCATGGCCGGTGCCTTGAATTTTCCAAGCCGCTTATGGCCCTATAGCCCTCACCAGCCATGCAAAGCCCTGACGAACTACTAATTCTAAATATGCAACAAAGTTGAAATGCAGGATAAAAGTAGGACTAATTCTTTTTTTAAAAGATAATAATGCGAACTTTTCAGCCTCTTCAGGAGAACAAAGTAATCCATACGTTTCGGGTGAGTTTGGGCAACTTCGTATTTCAGGGGCCTAACAATCAATCTACGTTATTCTAACCAAACTTAGTTAAGAACCTAAACAAAAACACTAGCTTAAACTTCTATTGTGTGACATAAAACAGAACACGATAAAACCTGTAAAGGGATGACAAAAATGGGATGGATCTCACCAAAGGCTGTTCTGCTCGGCTGCCACTCACATGGCCTCTGGTTGTAGTATTTCTTTAGTTTAGGTTCTTTGAATTTAGTTAGAATGAAAATGTAGATTAATCATTTTAGCCCCTTGAAACTTGTTGGTGTTTCCCAAACGCCCGAAACGTAGGGAGTAGTTTTTTCTTTTGAAGTAGCTGAAAGGTTCGTGTAAATTAATCACTTCCACTGTTATGCCGTTTTTATCTGACTTGTACTTATTCCCAACTTAGAATACTTAGTTAGTGTCGAAATCTAAAATTTGTAAGAGTATGCTGTTTTCAATCTTATTACCAGCGTAACGAATACTGAGACATGTATAACAGAAAAGTTGATAAAATGGCCCAAATTCACAAACTTGACAACATAGATTTTCTAATTTTAAACAGTTCAAACTAATCTACCCGTATACAAATACAGGGTGGCCCATAAGTCAGTTAACAGGCATGCATTTTATTGAATGCATGTAGGTCAACCCTTTTATACGAGTATACTCGGGTACGTTTAAAGCTATATCATGTATTGAAATTGAGCAACAATGATCTAAAAACTACACATATCACAATTTCTTTCATTTTTGCTTTATCTTGACGTGGTTGAACGAAAAATGTAACATTTTTGCTCGAATAGGTTCGGTTACATGAAGGCTTGGACGTTTCATCAAAGTATGCAAATATCGTCATCTTTTTCACGAGTTGTGTCTCATGGGAAACCACACAGATTATCTGAGTCTCACTCATACATCAAACGCAACTGAACTCGAGAAACATTACTCTGTGGGGAGAAGTTAATCACTCGCCGGGGAATAAACTGTTTTGAATCAAGAGGAATTCTAAAATTTAAACCAGATGTTTGAACTAACTGCAATTATACTCATGTTTCATGCGCAAGTACAGATTAAGATACATGCCTGTTAACATGTTTATTCAATAAAATATTTATTCATTTGACTGGGACTCGTGGCGTGGTCCTGTAATCCTGCTTCATGGAGGTCAGGTTTTGAGGATGATATAGGTCTAAAGCGGCTCAGATAGTCTCAGTGATCATCTGATGATACCCGCATCAACTTTCACCACCGTTTAGACATATCAGACCATCACCTGCGTGGTTCGGAAGTCACGTTAAGCCGTTGGTCCTTGTATTTCCATTGGTAATTGGGCTATTAATTAATTACCCATTCTAAGGAAGAGTCGGCCTGGTTTGTAACAAGACTACACCCCATAACTCATTACTACCACTCATCACACTCATCCTTCAACACATATTTGCCTTAAAATACCCTCATGAGAGTGGTCGGCATCTCAATTAGTGATATATTTTCAAAGAAAATTAGCTAATAATTCGATAGCTTATTGGTTCAACTCACACCTCCAAGAGTTGTAGGTACGGTCTGTAACAACATAATTACTAAAAAAACATAAAAATCTGAAAACAACATGAGCGGAATTAAACAGGACAAAGTATTTACACAAATGTCTGTTAACCACGTATCTTGAGGTGAGGAGGTGTTGTTCATTGAATAAATAAATGATGCAAATGAAGAGGTTAGCAATCCGGTCACGTGACTCAGTCGTGACGTCACACTTTGTCTCCTCTCCCCTCCCCTCCACCTCGTCAACTGTCACCGTGGTGGCGGTGCTGCGCTCTAATGGAAAATTAGCCCTTAGTTACTTACCCAACGGGGATTTGGACTTTTTAACTTCCTTACGAATTAGTTCTTTTAACGTCACTTCCTTAGTAAATAGATTTTAGTTTCAAACATTTATTGTAAGTACTTAAAACGTAGTATTCAGTTCTATTTACTGCTGAACAATACCGCTTCATGAAATTTTCATCACACTCGAAGCACGGTGGTATGGGTTGAAGTTAAATCATCCCCTTCATTTTTTTACTAGATTAGTCATAAGTTGATCAACTTAAGTCACAACTATTCTTCCATCAATATTTTTTCCAAATCTTTTTAAATTGCCAGTTTAAGAGTACGCAGTAGTGACCTTGATTTTCGTCCCATTAGAGCAATGTAAAAATGAATTTCCTTGGGGCACCTCACGCCTACAATTTTCGTCGGTTTGTTATGAAAAAATATTTTTTAATGTATTTAACTTATTTCATTTTTATTATAGTGGCTCCGCTGAGCCGAATTTCCATTTTCTCATTTATCACACCGTGACATAAATCCAAATCATAAAGAAGCGCCGTATTTGAATTTCTTGTTTTAAGTTTAAACTAATAAAATTTTCATAAAAGTGGTCAGCATAAACACTGCAGCCCATAAAATAAATTCTATTTCAAAAAGATCCGATGAAAATTGCTCAACAAATTGCTTGTACAGTATTTACTTTGTCTTTATGAGACAAAAAACAAAATTGCCAACAGGTAAAAGTTTGTCTTGTTTAACGAGGCGAAGTTAGGACTACAAAGTCCTCTCTACCACTCAACCGCGACCTTTACCTAGCGTCACCGTTTAGTCACATTACAAATTGTAAGTGGTGTCTGCGGGGATCGAACCCGCGCCACCGGAGTGATGAGCTCCGGAGTCGCGCGCGATACCAATCCACCACGGATCCGCTAAAGGTACTGTGCACTCTTAAGATAAAATATAGTTATCGTTCAATTGTATTCATATTAAGTTTTTAATGCATAATGAACGTAAATTGTGTTTTTTTAACTATTTACCATTATTTGAAAATAAATACAAATAAATTCAAGATGTTTCTTTGGGAATAGATAATGGTTCTATTAAAAAGTATCTATACTGTAAGACTAAAATTAGTGTTTTTATATACATGGTTATCTGTTATGTCTTTAGCCATCTATCTCTTGGTTCTCAATTATTAAACCAAAACTTAAAATGATCAAAGGAACCAACAATAAATAAACAGCTGTTAAAGATTTCTCGGAGCTTGACCGGTATAAGCTCTCTAATCCCTTTATCTGGAAACACCTGGCGGTTTTAAAATCTCTCTATTCATTCCGTTATCTCTCAAATTATTACGGTAAGGTTTTATATAACCTCAACGCGTTTAAACAATTTCAGTGTAATATTTTGAAATTTAGATAAAACAAAGAGGTCTTAATCGCACCTAACATTATGAAAATTTGATATTTCAATTTTAACTATTGATGGACAATTATCATATTCTATTTGGATACACGACGAAACAGTCAGGATAAAGTGTTTATACAACTTCTGTCGTTTGTAAATGATTAGTCAATTATAGAATGTGTATATTTTCAGATAACCTGAAATGTAATTGAATATTGTATTTATAAAGAAATACATATTACTTTAAAAAGAGTTATCTGCTACGTAAATTTAATTTTGTAATTACGTGGGCGACAACGAAATATTGAACTATACAGGGTGTCACAAAAATGTGTAGCGCGCTATGCAGAACCGGATTCTACATACGTAAATCGAAAATAACGTTTACTTTTTATTTCGGCCTAGTTTAGTCGTAATCCGCCATTTTGTACTTTTTGAAATATCATATTCATTTAAGTCTTGAGATAAGTTAACTTGGTATAAAATTGTTGTCCTAATAACATTTTCCAAAATATTTTTGATCTAACTTATCAAATTTTATAATGGCGGCCATTTCAAAAATTCAAATTTATAATTAAACCAAATTTATACATTTTGAAATTTGTGAAGTTGGATGAAAGTTTATTTGGTAGATGTTATGAGGAAAACAATTGAGGTTTATACCAAGTTTCACAAAAATACCTCAAAGGCGTTTTGAGTTATTAGTTATTTAATAAAATAAAAACGGATTAGCTAAACTAAAAAATAAAAAATGTTACTCTTATTATGACTTACTTTTGTATGTAGAATCCGGTTCTACATAGCGCGCTACACGTTTTTGTGACACCCTGTATATTACAACAGTAAACTGTGACCCAACGGTATATTACAAGAGTAGCTGTTTAAAAATACTATGGAACTAACTTTGATTTAAATATTCATAAAATAGTTTTCTTTTGATCTTTGCCTTACTACAATGCAGTCTTGAAACCAACAATCTCGGTTTGGAATTTGAAATCGGACATAAATGCGTAGTATATAGCGTATAAAATTAAAACTAGCTCAGAACAAGCTCTGTGGAACTGTATCTGAACTGATTGACTGGGACTCGTGGCGTGGTCCTGTAATCCAGCTTCATTAAGGTTTGAGGTGATATAGTGATATAAAGCGGCTCAGATAGTCTCAGTGATCATCTGATGATACCCGCATCAACTCCACCATCGTTTAGACATATCAGACCATCACCTGCGTGGTTCGAGTCACGTTAAACCGTTGGTCCTTGTATTTTCATGGTAATTGGGCTATTAATTAATTACCATTCTAAGGAAGAGTCGGCCTTAGTTTGTAACAAGACACACTCATAACTCATTACTACCACTCATCACACTCATCTTTCACCACATATTTGTCTTAAAATACCCTCATGAGAGTGGTCGGCATCAAATATTGATTTAGTAGTGTATCGATGCTCTTTTCATGGTTCCGGTTGGCCCTTACCATGCTGACAGCATTTGTCCACATGAAATTAGCCAAAACCCTGCTAAGGCGCACACGGCGAGACCGTTTTACTAATAACCAGCTGGGGCAGTTTGGACGAGCAAGTACTGCATGCGTATATTTCCACGAGCTCTGTCCTCAGGACACATCACAGACAACAGTATACACGATACGAACAAACAACACGATACAAGACACACTGTCTCCTGGGACACTGGGAGTCAATAACAAACATCATGCAAGCAGCTGTCGAAACAAAACAACACCATCTCATATGTGGTTATGGTAGACGCATATCTATACAGTCCTCTGGGGATACATAAATACATTTGTATCCATGTATAGGTTAATTGTCTAGTTTTTAAACTAACTCATAATTCAGAATATGTCTGTAAAGCAAAGAGGCCCACGATTTATGATTAATACCAATAAGAAAAAAACACGACGTTTCGGGACCTAGAATCTGGTCCCGTCTTCAGGTCAGAATATACGCTTTTTGTTACTGTTCACCTGAAAACGGGATCAGATTCAGGTACCGTAACGTCGAGTTTCTCTTGTTCACTAACGATGGAAAAGACCCGAAAAAATATTTTAAACTAAGAAAGTGCTTTGTCAATGAACCACAAATAAGTTTCAATGCTTTTTCACCAACAAACTTTAAAACCAGGCCGACACGTAGCTAAGCGCTAAAGCGCCGCTGGTATGAGTGAATCTAGTTACTGTTGCAATTTGTTACTCTAAATAGCTGCGCTCACAGCCTCGTTGAGGCCTTCGACCTCTGATTTTATGTTCTATTACGACGAATGTTACGATCGGCCTTTGGTCTTAGACTAGCTATGTTTTTTAGAATATGTATATTATAAATCATAAAACGAAAACACGCTTTAAATTTCAATAAAATCGGACTACTGATTCCGCTGCTATAACGAAAAGTCACTTCTTTGGCCGACATTTTGAAACGAATTTTCGACATATTGATTCATAATACTAAAATACATATTTATTTGAAGTTTCGTTAAAATCGGACAAGATTTAAGGGTTTTTAGATAGTAACACCTTTGTCGGTTTACGAACTTGACCGAGATATTAATTAAAAAAGGAACATTTGTACCAAATATTGTGTAAATCGAACAAAAAATGCGACTTGTTGAGTTGGTACACATTATGTACATAACGTGTGAAAAAATGTTCAAAACGTGTTCTGGGGTCAGAATCGGTGCTCATTTCATGGTCCCGGGCCTGGGTCTTACCTTGCTGTCAGCTGAATATCTCATCTCTCCAAAGGAAATTCGATAGCAGATTCACTAATAAGTGAAATTAGAATGAATATATTCATCCAGTTTAAAAAGTTGAAACAAATTATTCAATAGTACTTACGTCAATTGTGAAATTGACATCAATAAATTTGACAAATGCGAGCTTATAAAGAAATAACGAGGTTTTAAACCCGCCAGGTGTTTCCAGATAAAGGATTAGGGAGCTTATACCGGTCAAGCTGCCGCGAGATGTGCCAAGCAAACCCTTTATGGATATTAATGGTTACTTTATTATTATTATCTTATCCGAGAAATTAACTGTGCAAATATTGTGTAAAGTATAAAATCTTGTTTAACGAGGCTAAGGTAGGTCTACAATGTCCTTTCTAACACACAACCTTGACCTTTAATCTAGCGTCACCGTAGAGTAACTTAACATAATGTTAGTGGTGACTGTGGGGATCGAACTCTCGCTACTGGTGTGATGAGCACCGGAATCGCGCGCGATACCAATCCGCCACGGGCCCGCTAAACCGGTACGATTAAGTTTAATAGTCCAAATGCACACGTTTAAAGAGTTAGTTAATACACTTATAAGAAAAATGTTCCAATCATCATTAACAAGCAGATATGAGAGATCAAAATGTAAGATTTGGAAATTCAATTAATCTTAAAAACTCATTTCCGGATTCAAAACAGTGGATTCCCCGGTGTGTGATTAACTTCTCCCCACAGAGTAATGTTTCTCGAGTTCAGTTGTGTTTGATGTATGAGTGAGACTCAGATAATCTGTGTGGTTTCCCATGAGACATAACTCGTGAAAAAGATGACGATATTTGCATACTTTGATGAAACGTCCAAGCCTTCATGTAGCGGAACCCGCTAGAGCAAAACGCAATGCAAGGACACACCAGTAAAATCCGATATATTTTGTTTTACCAAAGAAATTTCATTTGAGCGTGATCAATTTACAGGGTGGTTGTATAGTATTGGACTCATTTGGGATTTAGTGAGTAAATGGCTAATTGAATAAAAACAAAATGAGAGCAGTTTTATTAGATTGCATGTTAACAGTTTAACAATTAAAAGTTAGTACTGGTACGTTTTTACAAGTAATGTTATAAACAAACTAAACGTATTTCAACGTACTCTCCAAGGTTAGCACGTAAATTTTGTCGTATGAAATCAATCTCATGCCATGTTTCTTGAGCATTTCGGAGTTATGCTTCTAATAACCTCTCGAACTGGGACTTCGTTCGCGGTCCTGTAACCAACTTCTTGGAGGTCGGATTTTGAGGATGATATTTTCTAAAGCGGTTCGAATAGTCTCAGTGATCATCTGTGATACACATCAACTCTGTTTAGACATATCAGACTATCACTTGCGTGGTTCGGAAGTCACGTTAAGTCGTTTGGTCCTTGTGTTTCCATTGGTCATGGGCTATTAATTAATGACCTATATTAAGGAGAGTCGGCCTTAGTTTTTAACAAGACTACACCTCATAACTCATTACCTAGCCTCATCACACTCATCCTTCACCACATATTTGCCTTAAAATATACCCTCCTTGAGTGTTCGGCATCTCAAATAGTGATTTAGTGAACTCTTGGGTTCCGTTGTTGTCTTAATGTCTTTGTGAAGACTCTGGTCCTCAACCTAACCCCTAATGACAAGTATTTTGAACTTTTGGGGGTTATGTCAGGACGGAGTGTTCACAACGAAAGTTCAAAACATCGAGGAACTCATTGTCTTGAATCTTTTTGTGAAGACTCTCTCCTCGACACATAACCCAAGGGTCTAGGGAACGTGAAGGCCAAGGAATTGACCGTACATACAACGATCAGAAAACGTGTCATTGGGTAGTCGCGTACTATCTTACCTCAATGGAGTTAGAGAGGTCATTGGGCTTATATCTCCAGCAGTCCTCAGAAAAAAATGGGGTTGAAGTTTGACTACAAACTTTGTGTGTTAACCATGAAGAGCACGTAGAAATGGTTTAGTTTTCTTGAACATAATATCATTCATATTAGCCCCAGAATAGTATTCAACAATTAATGGGTATTACCTTTGTCACTGTCGTATTTTGTCAATGGACGACGCGTTTCGACCTAATCAGGTCATTATCATGTCTTCATCCGCCTGTTGGCTTCGTCTTCACATTACAACATCCACATAAAGTACATGACACACACGAACGACGACTAAACGAAATAAATTAAGACAAACAAAATAAATACAAAACATCGAGCCGGCTCACGAACAAACTCCTGTCACGGCATGCGAGGACTACACTGTCCTCGTGGACGGTGACGGATATTGATTATGGCCTGATTAGGTCGAAACGCGTCGTCCATCGACAAAATACGATAGTGACAAAGATAATACCTTTAATTGTAACATAACACGTAAAAGAATGCGTACCAGTAATTTTTGTCCTTTGTTATTAATAAAATTGTTTTAAATTTACTACCTAATGAAACAAATCCCACGTGTTTAAGTTATTTGGCCAGTAACCCATTCAATTCCAAAACATGTCCGACAATTTATACCCATCCTGTACAATTGTTTATTAGAATAAGAGGCCTCGCCAGGATATTTCCTATGCAATACAGGAGGGTATAGATACTTATATGCAAATACCTATACCCTGCTCTGTATTGTTGTAGTTGAATTAAGTTTCCAGAGAACAATGCTCCTTGATTAAGTCACGTACACTCTCTCTGAATAAGAGATCATACTGCCGTGTTAGCTCCGTTGTATCGTTCGTATTATAATCATTATACTGATGTTTGTTATATATTTTTGATATTTGAAGACTCTGGTCCTCAACCTAACCCCTAATGACAAGTATTTTGAACTTTTGGGGGTTATGTCAAGGACGGAGTGTTCACAACGAAAGTTCAAAACATCGAGGAACTCATTGTCTTGAATCTTTTTTGTGAACACTCTCCTCGACATAACCTAAGGGTCTAGGGAACGCGAAGGCCAAGGAATTGGACCGTACAGTACAACGATCAGAAAACGTGTCATTTAGGTAGTCGCGTACTATCTTACCCCAATGGAGTTAGAGAGGTCATTGGAAGCATATCTCCAGCAGTCCTCAGAAAAATGTGGGTTGAAGTTTGACTACAAACTTTGTGTGTTAACCATGGAGAGCACGTAGAAATGGTTTAGTTTTCTTTAACATATCATTCATATTAGCCCCAGAATAGTATTCAACAATTAATGGGTATTACCTTTGTCACTGTCGTATTTTGTCAATGGACGCGTTTCGACCTAATCAGGTCATTATCATGTCTTCATCCGCCTGTTGGCTTCGTCTTCACGTTACAACATCCACATAAAGTACATGACACACACGAACGACGACTAAATGAAATAAATTAAGACAAACAAAATAAATACAAAACATCACGAACAAACTCCTGTCACGGCATGCGAGGACTACACTGTCCTCGTGGACAGTGGCGGATGAAGAATGATTATGGCCTGATTAGGTCGAAACGCGTCGTCCATCGACAAAATACGATAGTGACAAAGATAATACCCTTTAATTGTAACATAACTCGTGAAAGAATGCGTACCAGTAATTTTTGTCCTTTGTTATCAATGTTTAAATTTACTACCTAATGAAACAAATCCCACGTGTTTAAGTTATTTGGCCAGTAACCCATTCAATTCCAAAACATGTCCGACAATTTATACCCATCCTGTACAATTGTTTATTAAGAATAAGAGGCCTCGCCAGGATATTTCCTATGCAATACAGGAGGGTATAGATAGCTTATATGCAAATACCTATACCCTGCTCTGTATTGTTGTAGTGGAATTAAGTTTCCAGAGAACAATGCTCCTTGATTAAGTCACGTACACTCTCTCTGGAATAAGAGATCATACTGCTGTCATTAGCTCCGTTGTATCGTTCGTATTTATAATCATTATACTGATGTTTGTTATATATTTTGATATTTGAAAGAGAAGCCAGTTGCTTAAGCGTCATCGCCAGTGAGGCCTAAATCGACTAAATAGTAAGGAATGTATTCGTTAACGATCAAAGGATATGTTTACGAACTCAGGTCCCTTAGGGAAGTGAAATTATCCCAAACAATCCTTATAAGTTGCAACTCATTGTCGGTACTTTATAATCGTGCAATCTTACTGATAAGTGTTTTTCCTTTTAATTATATGTAGATGCTCGCTGATGGCTTTTCGGTGCCGTATAAAGAAATGCATGTACGCGGAAACGAATCAAAAATAATAATCCTGAACTCGGTGTGGCTTGGTAATCCATTTTTTTGCTAATCTTTACATCTTCTTCAATATAAAACAGGTTTACTTAAAAATCTTAGGTGTAACTCGTAGTCACAAAAGGCTGTCATAATTCGTAGCGAAACCCCTTTAACGTGCTATTGGGAGGCGCCTCCCCTCCCAAATAAATTGGGGTTTGTGCTATAAAAACTGTGTTTATTTTCATATTTTTATAACAGTCGGTATCAAAACTTTTGACACCGTACCCAGCCAGGTTTTATGACACGTGGAATACAGATGCAAACTGTAATAACTCCGCATCAGCTGATGTCTGGTCTAGCTAACTGATCACCTGATATTTACGACTACAGATGTTTTCCTGTCTGACATCTGGTCTGTGTTTATCTGTGGGATTTACTACCGGGGATAAATCTGTGGTATGAATGTGTGTTTGTTATTGTTTTGATTGTCTTGTGGATGTGGCTTTATTTCCTAGAAATGTTGTACTTCAACAACATTTTTACTTTAAGCAAATTTTATGTAAGAAAATAAAGGTCATGTACTTTGCGATTCAAGAATTAACTTGATAATATTTTCTCCAAAAGTTTAAATTTGTTTCATCTCCAATTTATTTTTCAATTTTTAAGCTAATTAAATATTGAACTATTTTTAGTATTTTACCATATTATAGTGCAAGTTATATTTATGCACTAGGTAAAAAACACCCTTTAAAATCAAAGGATTTTTACAGATTTTTTTATACAGGATTTTTAATTTCCAGCTGCAATTGAATACTTTCTTCTTCAGTTGTACATCTTTACTCATACATTTACTTACCTCTTATGGTAACCTTCATTCCATAGAAATAAACAAACTTTTTAAAACTACCCAATGAACATTACCCACCTACTGTATCATAACTCAGTAAAGAGCAAGCAGATGATTATAACTCATGATATCGTATGAGAAATTTAACTCTTAGGCTTTCGCGTGTCACAACTAGAATCTAGTTCTTCCGGTCCACAACACGTCTAAACTTCATAGTTAGTTTGAGATATTTCGTCCTCGCCCTGGAGTACCATCTTCAGTCACTGATTGGCTGAAACTGAGCTACTTGCTGTCTGCTGTCCTATTGGTGATAGGGCTGCGAAACGGTCCAATGAAGCACGGGTGCCAAGTGTAGATGTTCTCATTGGCTGTGAAACTATCGAAAATACTCCTTCAGGACTGGTTGCCAGCTTCTTGAAAGTTTAGTGCTGTCTTCTGAAATAAGTCTTTTCGATAGTGCCACAGCTAATGAGAACATCGACAGTTGGCACCCGTGCTCTATAGGTTGTAGACAGCAAGTAGCTCAGTTTCAGCCAATCAGTGACTGAAGATGGTACTCCACAGCGAGGCCGAAGTATCTCAACGTAATTATGAAGTTTGGGCGTGGTTTGAACCGGAAGAACTAGATTATAGTCGTATGAGAAATGTTGCTATCTATCGTAAATGAGATCTAATTTATAGTAAAGGTTAACAGGGTGCAATATATTTTACGTTTTACAATTCAGTATCTTTTTTAGAAACCAACTAAGTGTTAGGCTCTACAGCTGAAGTGTTTCAACTTTTATGTGTTCAATGAAGCTGAACTTCGAACTCTGGTTGCTTATTTATTCAAAAGTCCCCAGGCGAGGGTCCTTCAATATCTCTTTTATACAACCGACAAGTACAAAACGATATACTTGATACATGTTTAATTTTTAGTTATAGATTTTATTATGGTTAAATTTGTGGTGTGACTAATTTTTCTTATGTTAAATTTGATTTTTGCGAAGGATAATGGTAATACTAGGTTTTATACCATAAGAACGTTTTGAAGACTGGGGTACTTGTAAAATGTTAGTTGACAACAATTACTCTAGGATAAATTATTGTTTTCAATTCAGAATGTTATTTTCACAAAGGCTGTCCAATACTTGAATAATTTGTGATAGTTATTTTACCATACCTGCGTATTTTCTATTAAATCGGGTTTGTTTCCTTATAACAAGTATAGAATAAACTTCAATGACATTAAATTTCGAAATAGATGTTTTTTTTATTTAATGTTATTAGTATAAATTTAGACATACAATGCCAAGCCAGTCTTAACTAAACTAGTTATTTCAACCAGTGTATTTTAAGAATTCACAAGGTTTTCATTACAATTTAGTTTATCAGTTAATCACCGAGAACCTTACTTAAAACATTTTTCTTCTGAATTTGGCAGTAAAATCGTCTAGTTTAAAAACGCAAGTAAAAGCAAAGACAATGTTATAGTAGGTAGATAGGGCTTAGTTCTCTCATCTACTAAACATGGTTGAGGCAGAATAATCAACATAATTAGGCAGCCCACGCACGGAATGCGCTGCCCTCGGCACCATGCTCGATGCAAACGATGCGATTTTCTAGTACGAACGAACTTGCGCGTGTCACTGTAAGTTTCTGTGCTTGGACTTCCACAAATATTCGTCATTTGTGCGCTAACTACCTACAAAAATAGTGTCTCTGGCAATATTCTTTTCAATAAAAGCTCAAACTAATATTGTGGCTATTGAAACATACTGGCAATTGATCAAAAAGTACTTATTACTAAGTAGCTATTTATTGTGCCCAAATACTTGTGTATCAAATGGCAATGACTTGACTTTTATTGTACGCAACAGGACCAACATCTTAGTAACGTTTTTATTCGGCAGGTTTTATTTAGAAGTAGACGCAATAATTGAAGTGTCCGGCAAACAGCCGGTAGTGGATTGATCAAATGTATTGATTCCTCTTTTCTACTGAAAGCGTTCTCGAGCTTCTGAGTAAACAAGTCCACTAATGTACGCAATAATGCGAAACCAGGCCAACACGCAGCTAAGCGTTAAAGCGCCGCTTGAATGAGTGAATCGAATTTCCTTTGCACTTTGTTACTCTTGTTCGCTACGCTCACAGCCTTGATTAGCTTACGTCCTCAGACTTGCGTGTTCTTTTACTGCAGGTTTTATTACATATTGTGAAGGTAAAACGTATTTTAAATTTTATTGAAATCGGACCATTAATAACGTTGTTATGGGGAAAACCCACTTTTTAGCCATTTTGAAACGACTCAATGAATTTTCATAATTTTTGGTATATTGGTGGATACCTTAAAAATACATATGTTTCAAATCACATAAAATCTTTCCATGCTGAGGGTGAGATCTTACCATGCTGACGGCATGAATATCTCATTTTTCCAAAGGAAATTCGATAAAAAGAGATTATTGAACTGAACTCCCTGCTAGCATTTATTGTATACTTGCGCACTCCTCGTCCTCCCTACGTCTTATTATTATATTTACAAATTATTTTCCTCTCCCTCGGCCTTCGGCCTCGGATCTTTACCTCCTGGTTGCCAATTACTAACTTTCCCTTCGGCCTCGGTATGTATTTTGATTATAAACTATTCTTATTTCCTGCAGTCTCTGGCTTTGGTCATATCGTAACTAATCACCGTTTAGTTTTTATGTTTTCTCAGGCTTATAATATTTACCCAACAGTTTAAAAAATCCTTGGTAAAGGAGATAAATGGAGATAAAACCTCAAATTGAATTTTACCTGCGAAATCCACTGTAGGTTTTGGATTTTTGAACACATGAATATTTTGTTGACAAAGTTAAATGTTCGCATAGATTATACACGAAAGCAGAATAAAAAATCACAAAATGGTCGCCATTTTTGGAAAAGTGTGGCTCGAATGCTTCTGATTTAAAGTATAAACCGATCCTACACAATTTGAACGCGATCCTTTCAGCAATTCAATATCTATCGCGTAAACAGAAATACATCATCTTTTTGCCTTACTCGGCGGTGACGATTCACTCATTTACATTAGCTCATCCAAATACAAAGCTGAAGGAAACTAAATCCACATTTTCCTGATTTTGAACCGAGTATAACTCAGTTATGTATAACTCATCATTCCTCAACTTATTTCATGAATTTTCACCCAACAGTTTTTAAACAAAAACTAATATGATCGATAGATTAAACAAGTTGCAGCTAACAAAGCACTCAGAGTAGAGTTGAAAGGTTGGGATGGAAGTGTTAGTGATTCAGCGGTATAGGGGATCAGGTCCCGCATCCCTAGTTAAGGGTTCTTAAATAAACCGCGACCCGAGACCTTTCCTCCCCATGATCAGTTAATGTATGCTCTTTTTGCCACTCAGCTGTTCATTCGACAGTAATCGATTATTTTTGTGTCAAAAGCTACGAATGTAATAAGTCATTCGATTTGTAGATTGTGTTTGACAATCGGTGCCAAGGCGTGAACGATTTAGCAACAATCTATAAATGAAGGAGTAAAATCCTCTCGGAAAGAGTGAAATTTCGCTCTTTTGGGTTTTGAAACCCAGCAACTCTTATAAAAAGTGGCTCAATTTACACTCTTTGGGAGTGGTTTTCACTCTTTCATATTTCGAGTGAACATTAAAGTTTTACTTTGATAATTTACTTTGATTTAAAACACATAGTCTACTGACTATTAAAGGGTATTTCAAGGTGAATATGGAATTAATGGGGTTTATTCGCTAAAGAGGTCTATTCTTGTTACAAATTAGGGCCAACTGTTGCTTATATTGGGTAATTAATCAATAGCCCCAATGGATCATCGGCTAAACGTCACTTCCGAACCGATAGAAGCCATTGTGGAAAAGTTGTTTCTGCAGTACCGGGGGTTGAACCCGAGCCGATTTGGCGCGAAGCACGTTAAACTACTACTGTGCTATGGTCACTCTTACATTGATTTGATTCTAATCACTTGGGTCTCCCAATCTAATGCCAAACCGTCTGTATCATGAAATGCTTGAGAAATCACAATTGTTTTAAGACGACTTTTGAATGCGTTAGGCTTAGGGGAATATTTGAACGAATTTGGTAGTCTGTTGACAAAATGAAATCCTGCCTGGGAAGGCAAACGTTTATGAACTGCCTTTCTGTGTCTCCCAGTTTGGTAGTTTCCTTGCATCCAGTTTCATAAGGGTGTACGTATGTACCTATAATGGTATTACTTTTTGATTTGAAAAAGAGACACGTTTCCAAAATTTAGAATCAATAGTTCTAGGTTTTTGAATTTGTTACAAAATTGTTTCGTTACAAAATTGTTCTTATTATAAACACGGTATGCAGATTGTCACAAAATGGGTAGCACCAAAGTCCAATTTTAAATGGCCGCCATTTTAAAATGTGATAAGTTAAATAAACAATTTTTTGGAAACGTTATAAGGAAAACAGTTAAGGTTTATACCAAGTTTCACAAAAATATCTCAAAGGGTTTATAAATTATTAATTACTTTCAACAATTTACAAAATGGCCGATTACGGCTAAACTAGCAGACATAAAAAAATGTTACTCGACATTTTCGACTTACTATTGCCGGTTCTGATCAACAAGGTACGTATGTATTGTTTCTAAACGCGGACTGCACAACAGCAGATTTCACAAATATAGGTATAAATTATTCACCGGCAGGAAGCTCGGGTGTCACAACAAACAGGTTTGTTTTTCTGCCCTCGGCTCAATGTAGTCTCGTGTTTTCTTTTATGCGCTCAGTAAACCTTTCATGAAGCAGATTTTTCACGTTGATTAATATATTTCAATAAACTATGATTTCCGATT
The DNA here is from genome assembly GCA_018831715.1 of Matsumurasca onukii. Taxonomy (NCBI): domain Eukaryota; kingdom Metazoa; phylum Arthropoda; class Insecta; order Hemiptera; family Cicadellidae; genus Matsumurasca; species Matsumurasca onukii. Next base: position 19,052,132 of record CM032067.1, read on the forward strand.
TCAGGACCTATTTGAGTTAATTACCTTCTTTGTAGCCTGGAGATCCTGATGAAACTTAGATGCTAGATGTGGTGCTGACCATCGTTTCGGTCTAATAAGACCATCTTCAGAGCACGTTAGTTTAGTTTAGTAGCGTGCTCTGAAGATGGTCTTATTAGACCGAAACGATCGTCAGCACCACATCTAGCATCTAGTTTCATCAAGATCTCAAGCTACAAAGAAGGTAATTAATATATTTTTAACCAATGCGATGGATTTCAGCCCTAAATGCTTTGAATTTTGGTAGGAGTATAATCAGTACTACAATCTTTGTCTTGAGATGATTCATTTTTAAGGGTCCGCCTCAGTGGTCACTTCAGAGAAAGGCTGGATTCGTACACACACAACGCACGTAAGAACTGGCTGAACAACGGGCCTTCTTTCAACTGATGCAGCCGAATGGACATATCAATCGCTTGCGAGGGTTTATGGCGGCGCGTTTTTGCCTTTGAAAATAATTTTACATTAATTAACATAATACATTTGAAAATAGAAGAGCTTTACAAACGTGTATGGAGATTTCTGTAAATTCAAGTAGTTTAATAGATTTTGTAAACTTTGAAATGAACTGTCCAAGTTTTAGTGCTTTTCAACTTCATGTTGTACACTAAAACGCATATTTGAGTCGAAAAATGTCTCTAGTTTCCAAATATATAATTTTTATTCGTGTAAAATTACTCTAAAAGGTGAAAAACGGGCCGATGTAAACCCTTGCATTGAAGCGTCGCCGCACAGTTGAAGAGAAACCTTTAAAACTTTCAAAATTAATCTTTTTGCAGTTTGCTGTAAAATGAATCAATACATTTTATAGAAAATAAGTATTCTTGTCCGGAAAATTAATGTACAAATCGTACTTTTTCATTCACGGGCATACTGTGTTTACCGACCGAACTGTGTGAATTTTCATTAGAAAATAAAAACAAGAACTTTATTAATAAAAAAAACTTTTCAGGCAAGCTACGTTAATAGGCTGGTTCCCAAAAGTTGACCCACAAAATACGACGAGACATCCTTCTTCTGGCTTGAGAATAGAACGGTTTATGTCTTTAATATCCCCTTGCCGTCCTATAGTGCTGAGCTCGCAACAACAACGTATAGCCTTACGTAATAGAAAGAAGGTGAGATCTTGTCGTCGACATCTGACTGTAACTCGCTTCTTCCCCAACTTTATACTTTATGTCGCTTTCAAGATTACACAATCTTTTTATTGTGTTTCTGAATGTTTATGTTGTTTTCATGTTTATTTGCCTGACTTTACTGTTATTAAATCCTACATTTCCTTATGCCGCGCGGATTTGCTTTTTGTCCCACACTTTGGAATTTTTATTGCGCCAACTCACAAATTCAGTGTATACTCACAAACCTACACCCAAAGAAAACGTTTTTTCTTCTGTTCATTACTCAATTATATTATATGTTGTATTGATTTAAGAAAATACTCGACGTAAAGCGATTCATTTCCATTAGAGTCTTTCATTTCCATCCTTATGCAGAATTCAAGTCGTAGACTAAATTTAATTTAGATATTTGGTCAAATTAATCCTTTACGGATATGTTATTCATCTACCAATTAAACTGGGACTCGTGGCGTGGTCCTGTAATCCAGCTTCATGGAGGTCAGGTTTTGAGGACGATTTAAGTCTAAAGCAGCTCAGATAGTCTCAGTGATCATCTGATGATACCCGCATCAACTCACCATGTTTGACATATTAGACCATCACCTGCGTGGTTCGGAAGTCACGTTAAGCCGTTGGTCATGTTCCATTGGTCATTTGGCTATTAATTAATGACCATTCTAAAGAGTCAGCCTTAGTTTGTAACAAGACTACACCTCATAACTCATTACTACCACTCATCACTTCACCACATATTTGCCTTTAAATACCCTCATGAGAGTGGTCGGCATCTCAAATAGTGATTTAGTGATTTATCAAACTGTTTTTGGTCTTCCCAACACCTATCATGAGCCAAAGGCAAAATGTTATATATGTTTGTAATAACATTCTACAGGTCGTATTTTTGCCAATTTTTGTACCGGTGGTTGGTTTTCGTCGCCATTTTAGTTTTGGCCTAGGCGAAGATTTGTTTGATTTTTCGTACACATATTGGTAACTATACCTATAACTATTTGAGATGCCGACCACTCTCATGAGGGCATTTTAAGGCAATATGTGTTGAAGGATGAGTGTGATGAGTGGTAGTAATGATTTATGAGGTGTAATTCATACAAACTAAGTAACTCTTCCTTGAATAGGTCATTAATTAATAGCCCCTGACCAATTGAAATACAAGGACAACGGCTTAACATTGACTTCCGAACCACATAGTGATGATCTGATATATGTCTAAACGAAGAAGTTGGAGTTATGCGGGTATCATCAGATGATCATTGAGACTATCTGAGCAGCAAGACCTATATTATCCTCAAAACTATAAAATGTTCATGGCTTGCAGTTTTTAAAGCATAAAACCCATTTTGAATTACTTAGGCCTATTTCCCCTTTGTTAATGGAAATTCTCCAGGAGTCACGGTAGCGTTTGCGGCTTTGCGCGGCGGCTATGTTTGTACTTGTTTTGATATTTATTTCCAGTGTTGAATTCTTAGCTTTGACTAATAAATCTTCAAACCATAAATTACTTTATACAGTAGTGTTACCAAATTAATGTCGAAGATTCCACCTAGGAAATCATAGGAGCTAATGCCGTAAGTAGCCCTACTTGTATAATTCATCGCAAAATTATACCACCGTTGCAAAATTATATCTGACTAAGTTAAATGTTAGATCCGATAAAATTCGCAATTTCCCTTTCTCTATAAAACTCAACAGGGAATATTTAAATACACTTTACGAACGGATCTCTGCCGGGAAAAATGCTACCTATTACATTATCCGACCTACCTATTTATGTCTTCAAATTTAGAAGTACTTAAATCTGAAGATAAACATTAAATCATACTTAAAAATTAGACAAACATACCTTACTTTCGGATAAACATTCAGGTTTAAGTACTAAATTTGAAGGCATAAATAGTTGGGTTGCCGTTTGGTGTAATTGGTAGCATTCTTGCCCGGCAAGATAACTCCAGGTTTAAGTACCGGTTGGGTCCACAATTTTCTTAAAATTTCTTTAGTAATACACATATACAGATGTACGTGTACCGGCTGGTTGTTGTAATGAGCGGTGTAGTGTGCAGAGCCGGATACTGTAATCTGATTGGCTGATCCCGGTACAGAAAGAGTCAAGCTGAGTATTTATTCACAAGCCTAACTCGTGTCTGGGGAACTCGGAGTCCGCTGAATAAATAACATCTTTTTGACTCGACTTTCAGCCTTCCCCCCCCATCAACCCTTCCCCTCCACCGCTCCCGCTCGCTTAAAGTTGGACAGTCTTGTTATGGTGACGTTAACTAATTTCTAGTTAGAATTTTGGTTTGTAACTGACTGTATTCTAAAAAAAATACCTGCACGTGAGCGGATCCGTGGCGGGTTGGAATCGTGCGCGACTCTGCAACTTATCCCTCCGCTTATGCGGGTTCGATCCCCGCAGTAACCAATTACCGTTCGTTAGGTATGCATGGCCGGTGGCCTTAGATTCCTGCTGGCCGCTTATGGCCCTATAGCCCATCTACCGGCCTTCTATACCTAACGAACTGTACATTAATTTGAAGTGACTATACGGTAACGCTAGGTAAAGGTCGAGGTTGAGTGGTAGAGAGGACTTTGTATTCCTAACTTCGCCTTGTTAAACCAGACAAACGTTACCTTTTTTAAACGTTAATGAAAATACTAATTTCTGTTTACTAAATAAAAAAGAAATTGGTGGTAGTTTCGAACTCTTCTTATTTTGAGCGTCATCAAGGCCAAATAAAGAGTAATAAATCGGAGTAACCTTTGGAGTGTTTGACTGGTACGCATAACTTAAAACTTTATAAAAAACACACATTAATTTACGTAAATGTAATAAATAAGTAGAGATAAAGTAATTGAAGAATTATTTTTCGACCAAGACACCGGGGATCTTTTATTCCAGAGATTTACACAAAGCAAGTGGCAGCTTTGAAGCCAGTCTTAATACAATACAGTTTCCGATGTTAATGAACTACAATAACTCAAACTGGCGAATTTATGTGCGATTTAATTAGAATTCGCTCATAAATCTCAGTCATGACGTCATCGGATAGAACGTCTTGAATTCCAGTTAATATTACTTTAGTAGCGAATTGAAAACCTATGGAAATGATTTTGATTTTGTTAAGTTATGTCCGATTGTCCAGCCAGAGTAAAATTGATGTTAAAATACACATTATATATAATAACAAAACTAGACATTTTGTCGAACTAAATAAAACTAGTTATAAGCTTTGATTTAAAATGAAACTTAAAAGATGGTTGACAAGAAGATCACGACGTTTCACGATGGGAAATCTGATCCCATCTTCAGAAGGAAAATACCCTATAATATCACAAAACATTAGGACATTAGTTAGCCCCAAGTAATCAGCGTTGGGGTTAGGACTTTAGGCTAGCTCATTTATTAAGTTTTGTGTTATGTTACTTTTCACGTGAAGACGGGGTCAGATTGCACAAACCGAAACGTCGTGTTCGTCTTTTTCACTAACGATAGAAAACGTCGGCAATAATATTTTAAACTCAAATTGAAAATATCAACTTAAATAAAAAACTAACTAAAAAGTAACTAAAAACTAACTAGAAAGTTAGAATGAAAAGTTAAATATTTTCTTCCTTCTTAAACACATAAAAAACAAACAAAAGCTATCAGAAAACTACAAAGTCATTTCATTTGAATAAATCTGTTTATGCGGATCCGTGGTGGATTGGTATCGCGCGCGACTCCGGAGCTCATTACTCCGGTGGCGCGGGTTCGATCCCCGCAGTCACCATACAATTTGTAATGTGACTAATACGGTTACGCTAGGTAAATCGAGGTTGAGTGGTAGAGAGGACTTTGTAGTCCTAACTTCGCCTCGTTAAACAAGACAAACTTAGCCTTCCTTTAGCTCTTATCTATAAATTAACCTAAATGAAGTTTATTAGTGATGATTAAAGAGATCGTTCAAATGCTGATTATAAAATCCATTCAACAGTCTCACATATACTGTTGAATAGAACTTAACACTTCTCTATACTAATGTTACCTTTCCATTCACGCGATTCATTAAACAGAAAAGAACGAGCTGTTAATGAATACTCTTTAGAAAACGTTACCAACTACTGTTTCTAATTGACGCGTTTATTCATGAATGTAATTGATTAATCCTTTTGTACTCGTAACGTATGATTTCTCTAAAGGTAGAGTGTTACGTAAAATAAAGGCTAGATTTTCTTTACAAATTCAATTTTATTGAAGTATACTCGTAATTATCAACTTCAATTGAAGGTACCTTTTAAAAATCGTTGTCACATCAATTTGATTTTTCGCACGCTGAATTGGAAGAAAACGATATTATAATCGAAAGAGGATCTTGATATCATTATAAATTTCAGCAAATTGCTTTACTATTACTTTATGTTGTTGATACATTGCTATGAGACACCGACTACTCTTGGAGCACACTTTAAGGTAAATATGGGATGAAAGATAAGTGTTTCGATGGTTATTGAGGTGCAATCGTGTAATTATTGTTACAAACTAGGGCCGAACGTTCTTTAGATTAGGTCATTAATTAATAGCCCAACGATTGATAGAACGAATCAAAGGGATTGACGTGACTTCCGAACAATATTGAAGGTATATCAGATCACACTTAAAGTTATTTGCGACCTTCTATTTTTATAATACAAGATATTCATTAAACAAAGCATTATGGACTAGGCTTTCACATGACAAATTATCGCACGAACTCCGGCAATATTTCGTCTACAATTCACAACCGAAAGCCCGTTGCAGTGAGTAAACAGCAGTATAAGATGGCTGTGAATAAGCCTTCTCGAACCTCCAGCTGAGATATTTATGATTGACTTAATTAGATTTGAACAGATGAAATACGCACTGAAACAGCTGGGTGCTGCAACCTTGCTTTCTACTCACTCCGCGCTTGAACAAAAACAGCTGTTAATAGGAAGAAATTGTCTGATGATGCTAAAGATCAGATTCATTTCATGTGAAAATTGATTAACTACATAATAAGTTTTATGTATTGTGTGATTTATAATTTTGGAATTGGCTTCATCAGCTAATTTAAAAATCTTTTCAAACCACGGATTTCTGCGACAACCTTTTTCTCGTCCACTTTAAAGTGGCGTAGTTAATTAAATTGACTGGGACTCGTGGCGTGGTCCTGTAATTCAGCTTCATGGAGGTGAGGTTTTGAGGATGATATAGGTCTAAAGCGGCTCAGATAGTCTCAGTGATCATCTGATGATGCATCAACTCCCACCATCGTTTAGACATATCAGACCATCACCTGCGTGGTTCGGAAGTCACGTTAAGCCGTTGGTCCTTGTATTCCATTGGTCATTGGGCTATTAATTAATCACCCATTCTAAGTAAGAGTCGGCCTTAGTTTGTAACAAGACTACACCTCATAACTCATTACTACCACTCATCACACTCATCCTTCACCACATATTTGCCTTAAAATACCCTCATGAGAGTGGTCGGCATCTCAAATAGTGATTTAGTGATAAAACAAATTCCGATTTTGCTGGCTAACAAGCTTGACCGAGATATTAACAAAAGAAACGCTTGTACCAAATTTCATGAAAATCGGACAAAAACACGACCTGTAGAGAGTACACACATATATACATATAAAGTTTTGAAAAATGCTCAAACGTGTTCTGCGGGTCAGGGTCGGTGCACATTCATGGTTCCGGGTCTGGGCCTTACCATGCTGACGGCATGAATATCTCATTTTCGAAAGGAAATTCGCCAATAACGTACGAACACAGTTAAGTTTGGGCATTTCGAAGCGTATATTTTCGCTGGACAATCGGCACTTTACCCTTTTCAAACTGCTTTACTGATGACAATAATCTATATGGTAACTTCAAATGTAAACTGTTAAAGTAAGTAAGTTTGAGCTGCTCAAATCCCAAACCTCCAAAGTGGTTTCCATTGACCTGGTTTTGATCTCGGGTGTCTAGAATCTAGATATTATTATACTCTATTTCAAGTTCAACTGACTTGAACACATGAACTCACTTATGTTTCAATCATGTTATAGAGAGTTCAAATGACTGTAACCTTGAAAAAAGAACCTCATGCCAAATTAGCCTCGGGTCCAACTCCCGGCTGCAGTAACACCATCAATACGGTTGCCGCGTGGGTTCGGAAGTCACGTTAAGCAACTAATCCACTTCATCGGTAGTTGGGCTTTTAATTAATAGCCCAATTTAGGGAACAGTCGGCCCTAGTTTTAAACGAGACAATACCTCACCATACACTCACCATTCATCCTATATTCACCTTAAAATACACTTGGGTGGTCGGTGTTTTACACCAAAGTATAACGTAGCTCTTTAAGAATAAAAGAAACCGTTCGAAACGTATGTTTATAGCCTATTTATCAAAAATATTAGTTGTTTTATTCATTTTATTGCTAAAAACTTTCTAATACATTTTGTAAATATTAACATGTAATAATTATTGATTAAGCGCCCATAAAATGTCGCAGTTTATTTTACAGACAGTTTTTTTAATTACCCAATTTAGGGAACAGTCGGCCCTAGTTTTTAACAAGCCAATACCTCATCATCCAATTACCATTCATCCTATATATTCTCCATAAATAGGGTGGTTGTGTTTTAAATCAAAGTATAAAGCAGAATAAGTGTTCTTTCATACGTATATTTATAGCCTATATTGAAAATATTAGTAGTTTTATCATATTTAATCTATTTTATTGTTCGACACTTTTCAAATAAATTACTGTGTAGTTATTTCCATGCCATTATTGATTAAGCGTCCAAAACATGTCGCAAATTTATTTACAGACAATTATTTACAGAACGGAACCGTGGCTGGTTGGAATCGTGCGCGACTCCATAGCTCATAACCCCAATGGCGGGGGTTCGATCTCGCAGTCACCACTTACACTTGTAACGTGACTATTCGATAACGTTAGGTAAAGGTCGAGGTTGAGGGCTAGAGAGGACTTTGTAGTCCTAACGTCGCCTCGTTAAACAAGTCAAACTTTACCTTTTTTATTTAATACCAATGATGTTTTGTTTTGTCGATTACCCAACTGAACCAGGATCGCACTACATCAGTAGCTCACCCTACTATGGAGTACGTCCCGCCTGTTCTTTTATTTACACCCTTTGCTCTCCCTTCCTTTTATCGCCGATTTGCCGTCCACTTTTATTCCTCAGATTCTCTCATGATCGTAATTCTCTTCATCTCCTCCGGGACTCACTCAGTTTTGTTTGTCTGTTTCAGGTTCGTTGCTGTGTTGAGACTCACTGCCTTCACGCGAGGTATTGTAACTTACACACTTTTGAGTAAACAAAACTTTAATTTTAATAGACAAAAAAGTGCAAGGTTCGAAGTGAAGTTATTTTTCTAGTTTGCTAAAGAAAACTCCATTCGTCGTAAGAGTAATTTAAAAGATAATGAATTTAAGATGTTTTCGCTATTAGAGATTTTACAAAAAATTCAATCACTGAAATTATTGTTTTGTTGAATGTAATTGAACTGCTATTCTATTAAGACGTCAATGTGTTTAGTTTTATTAACCACTTCACAGCTTCCTATACTTCGTATGCTTTATTTTTATAGATTTGATTTTTATTTAACTATGTTTTTCCATCTTTTTAAGCTTAAAACGAGGACATAAGCTTCCTTTCTTCTTAGTGTAATATTAATTTGGCTCAGCATGAATTTATGAGAATACCATGTGCTATGGGCGTTCCAACAAATTATTAATTATCACAATTTATTGTACTGTATTATATAATTATATAAGAATAGTCTTGTTCTTAGTTATAAACAATAATTCTATTTCGTATAGAGCGCACTACCGTTTAATAGGTTTAATTAATATGTTTTTCTTCGCCAGTTTAGATATCAATAACAATTTATTAGTCAGTTTACAAAAAAAATTGTGTTGACTATAAAAACAAACAAAACACAAACTGATGACACAGAAAACTTCTTTACAGATGCAACAAATCCTGATCAGCTGTTCCTTGCTTGATTGTTTATGTTTACATGAACGTGTCATCAACATATGATTTATGTTTGTGGGTTGTTGTCCAGCTGTTGATATTTATAAACGGAACTCTTTCCCTCCTAGCAGATGTGTACTGTATGGTTGTTTTGATTTACGCCATACCTCACTCGTGGCCGTCTTAGTGCATCTTGCGTTTTGATTTTTAAGTTTGAAATTTAAATTTTATGCAGTTCACGGGAAGACGAGGTAATGTAATCCAGTTTTTTGTGTGGTACACAGCTCGTCAAAACATCATAATCATTAGCATTTTGACCAATAATTGACTGAGGATGGTACTCCATAGCGAGACCAAAATATCTCAAGCTAATTGTTATGACGTTTTGACGCTGTGGGAACCCGGAAGGCCTAGATTATAGTTGGGACACCGGGCATGAAAACCTAAGAGTTAACATTTGTCAAATCTAATATATATTTTTTGTATATCTAAAAGTATTTATCTTGGATATTGATTGCAGTAAATGTAATGTAGTGAAGGTTAGGCAAGGCCCCTGACGACGCGTGGAGTTTCCCTACTGCCTGAAACGGAGGGAGAAATTTTCTCTCGGCAGTGGCCAAACAAATCTGAGATAAAGACTTTTTAACTTATCTCCGCCACTAGTATTAACTTTCAATCCAAGAGAAAATATGCTATAAATATTGTAAAACATAATCCAAACAAGAGATTCTTTTTTATACTGTTAAATGTTATAGACATATCAGACACCATCGTTTAGACATATCAGACCATCACTTGCGTGGTTCGGAAGTCACGTTAAGCCGTTGGTCCTTGTATTTTCATTGGTCATTGGGCTATTAATTAATGACCCATTCTAAGGAAGAGTCGGCCTTAGTTTGTAACAAGACTTCACCTCATAACTCATTACTACCACTCATCACACTCATCCCTCACCACATATTTGCCTTAAAATACCCTCATGAGAGTGGTCGGCATCTCAAATAGTGATTTAGTGATATTTTCCCACCGCAACATGACAGCGAACTTGCAATTCAATCGCGCAAGCATTTTCCCCGTAAACCGTTGGCTGGTTTCGCTTTAACCGCGTTAAAACATTACAGCCGCAAAAAGGCTTTTTCAAATTTCCAGTGAACTGACCGCGGTTAACACGGTTAGTTTAATAACAGTTTAATGGAGTAACAAGTGCAAAGCTATCAACACTGTTTAATGCGTTTAAGCCGATGTTAGGCCTTTGTAGTTTGCGGAACATGAATGTACTTTTAATGTTGCGAGTGAAGGGAGTTTTTATCCGTTAAACGTAATTTACTGCGTAGCATAAGTAACATGGAAAGTGCTTTTAGCAAACATACTTTACTTTTCCACGAGACTCCCGTCCTAAATAGGCTGGGTTTGATATATTGTTGGGAATTTTGTCATCGTTAGTAAAAAAATACACGATGTTTGGATGGGTTTGACTGGTCAACTTGTATTGTGTTTTAGCCTTTAGGTTACCTTTCCCCTGATGACAAGATCGGATTGTAACTCCCGAAACGTCGGGGTTTTCTTACTGACGATGTAAATACTGTCTTAAAGAAACCTCAACCAAAATGTACATTTCCTTAAAAATCACCCAAGTGTGATTATTCTTTAGGTTAAACTATTATTTAGAAGGTTTTCCATAGTTTTTATTCCTACTTTTTGTTTACTCAAAAACTACGGAAAACGGCTGTAATAATAGTTTGACCTCAGGAATTGTACCATTGTCAAAAAAGAACTTCAAACAAAGAATGGATAAATCACTAAATCACTATTCGAGATGCCGACCACTCTCATGAGGGTATTTTAAGGCAAATATGTGGTGAAGGATGAGTGTGATGAGTGGTAGTAATGAGTTATGAGGTGTAGTCTTGTTACAAACTAAGGCCGACTTTTCCTTAGAATGGGTCATTAATTAATAGCCCAATAACCAATGGAGTTACAAGGACCAACGGCTTAACGTGACTTCCGAACCACGCAGGTGATGGTCTGATATGTCTAAACGATGGTGGGAGTTGATGTGGGTATCATCAGTTGATCACTGAGACTATCTGAGCCGCTTTGGACCTATATCATCCTCAAAACTGACTTCCAAAGATATTTATTAGTTTAGTGAAGCTATAACAGTGTGAGATACGTTCAGTAGAGTATCTTTTTTCTAACTTCTAATTTTAAATATATTTCACTGTGTTTGCAAATCAGAGATAAGCTTTCAACGTTTAAATTTTACTTGAAAGGAAAAATTATTCAATTTTGAAAACAACTCAAAACTTTTTGAAAATAACAATCTTGTAAGTTTAAAATTTTACATTACAGTTACGGTGTCTCTTCTGTTCAAGCTTTTTTTGGAAATTTTTCTGTTTTTCCTTTTTAAACTCGTTCAGTCATTCTATACACCTGCCCCATAACTACAGCGGTACACAATAATCACAGGAGATATTCAAACAGTGTTTTATCAAACGAATATCAACTTGTCCCCGTAAATAATTAAAACGGCAGGAGTTATTTTAGCAATACAATTACAATTCATAGCGAGGGCCCCTCCCTACTGTGACGCACTTGATTTATGCCGGTAAAAGACAGCTGCGTGTTTTGACCAGGTGTGTGGCAAAAACTCCCCTAATTGTATTTGCATAAAGCTACTGGACCTGCACGGCTGTATCGGCACGCGACAAAAAACAATAGCTTTCAAATGTTTAACATAAGACAAATTTAACATTTTCTCTCATAGTCAAAATGGTTATCCCTTTCGATAAAGGCGGTGTTAAACTTGGACGCGGTTATGCTCATGTTAGCTGTTTTCGTTTGTCTTCGTATTGCCAGTTTTAGTTCCGGTTCTGATGGTTATTGAAAGGAATATCGGTTTAAACTCAAGATAACAACTATTCATAATAGATTTTATGTTAAAACTGATAAAACCCTGAGGAGAAAGTCGTTTTTAAAAGAAACCCTCGTGACTTTTGTAAATTTTATTATTTATATGGAGCTAATTCATTTTGGTGTTGTCAGAAATGTAGAATGATAGTATCTTTCTCTGTTAAGTGCTACTAAATTGTATTTAAAAATAAATTGATATAATCATATATTATTTGTGTTAGCCTAGGTCATTAGCGTGTTAATTTGTATATTCATTTATTCGAAGTTGTTCTTCTATTCAATTGTTTGTACGTACGAGTATAAGTGGGAATTTGATAAGCTCTCCTAATTATGTACGAAACACTCGGTGAAGCAAAATGCACTCGGTGAGTTGTTCTGTGACTCCCAGTTCGGTAGTCATCCCTAGCCCTACTGACATAGGCTAAAATTGAACCTGTTTTGTTTGAAGTTTGTTGTTGACGATGGTCGAGTTCTGAGGTTGAAATGTTTTGCGGACTTTTTCCTCCGTGTTTAAGTGAACGAGAAGAACACAACGTTTCGGGATCTGAAATCTGATCCCGTCTTCAGGTGAAAATAACCTGAAGACGGGACTATATTCTTAATCCCGAAACGTCGTGTTCTTCGTTGTATTTCTCGATGGAAAACGTCCGTAATAGTATTTAAACCTTAGATATTAAACCTTCAATCTTAAAATACAAGTTAATAACACCTATAGGGAGTTTTGTGAGAATGTCTGTTTCAACCACAGACTGGATGAAACAGTCGGACACTGATCCGTGGTTGGTTTATGTTGTCCTGTATCGGCAGTTTCATTGCTGTTTATATACTCGAGTTTATTACATAGACTGGTCGACCGTGAAATTGACTTCTGTTATGAGTATAAAACCTATTTCTTTCTTTGTCTCTATCCCCCTGCATGGCTTTGAAGTTTTCCGGCTTGATTTGATTGAAATGTGGCGGCAGTAACGTGTTGAGTATTATAATTTGAGTGTGACGTACTTAGGCTTTTTAAATGAGAACAATGTAAACATAGTGTCTATGTGACTCAACCAGTTATTTATTTATTTATTATAATGCTTCATAACAGGCGTGCCCAATTACAATGGAGCATTTAAAAACATAACAATTAGATAGCATAGATAACAGAAATGATGGTTATTAAGATAGAACTGACGCTTCATACCTTATTCAAAAGGTTTCATACGATATTGCTTTTATTAAAAATAATGAATATTTTAATAAATATAATAATCAGGTTGTAACTTTGCAACTTTTTAATTTGCTATATTAAATGTTGGCCGGATAGAGCTCGAACGGCCGTTTTGATGGGATAGAGATTTTAAAGGGGTAGTTATGTGACCGGTGTTCCGAGGAGGTTATATTTCTAAAATGGAAGAGTTTTTCTAGGGAAGCTTAGAGCCATTGATCCTTCAGCATATAAGCACAGAAACCTAAACCATCTTGCTAAATAAAATTGCGACCTGTATGTTCTTATAACTATATAATCCAAGATGTTTCAAACCCAGATGTTTACTGTTTTCTTTTGTATTCATGTTTTGTAATTTTTGCATTTAACAAAATAATTTTCCAAATTTGTTAGATTATCAAACGCAACTTTAAAGTTAATTTTTAGTTTTAGCTACAGAAAAAGGCAAAAGTTTATTACTACGATATATGAAACCATCTGATTCAATCATCAAATACAACAACACAAAGTTCCTACGTAAAATTATAAATAAGGAGTTGATGTTAAAGTTGTTAAATTGTTCATTAATTATCCGTGTAAAAAATACATTACGTAAATTGGGTGGACATTTTTACATTTCATAGTGAAATAGGTAAATATGCGGTTAGTTGGAAAATAAATATACGAATAAAACATTCAATAGCAAATGTGTTGGATTCAGAGTATATTCATGTTCTAAAGATTTTATTAACATTGAGCGTATTCGGAAATATCTGTAAAATAAAAAAGTTCCGGTGTTTTCTTTTTTGTGCGTGTAACCTGTAGTATTTTTGTTTACATTTTTCATTAAATATTCACTTTTAAAATTGCAAAACAAATTTTTTAATGTTGTTGAATTTTTATTATTATGTGACACAACGGAACAGATATAAATGTATACAATTTATTAATACAATAATTAAAACAAATATTTTTAATTAAAAACTCACCGGTTACGAGCTTGCTGATGACGAGCGGCATGGCGGGTTGCGTCGCGGGCTCGCAGGAGTAGAATGCACCCCCGCGCGCAGCGCTACACTTTATAAACAAGCTTCAACAATGCTAGCGCGCGCGGTGGGTGGAGGGGGGAAGCGCGCTCCCCCCACTCCTCGCCCAGGCGCTGCGGGGTGGGGGGTTTCTAGCGTCAGTACTCGCGCGGTCCGTGTGACGACAAGACGTGCCGCGTCGTGCTCGTGTGCTGTGTGCGTACTCACTTCCAGTGCAGTGCAACTCAAAGTGATCTGTGTCAAGTGTTTCTTTGTGCGACGAGTTGTTTGGTTACATGCTGTGTGGGTTTTTATTTCGCTGGGTGTATTTTGTAATCGTGGAACCACTTTAGTGTTGCTTACGTCTGAACCTAGGTTGAATACATTAGGGAAATGTCACGCAATGGGAAATACGATTTTTGGTTCTTTTTACATTGTTAAGTTAAAATCACTTTTAGGGTTTTATATTATTATTATTGTTTTATATATTAATTTTATGATTTTACTGTGCACAGCTTTACACATCAAATATCCACCACTGGGTGTAGGGCGATAAACCGAGAAAAAGTAACATTATTTGATATTGCAATTACAGTTTAAAGAGTTCAATAGTCTACAAATTTCAAATAGATTTTAAGAATATGACGAATCACTATACTTTTGCATATTAAAATTCATTGGTTACCTGTATTAATTTAAAAAGTGTCGTATTCAGTATTTACTAAACTGGCATAATAATGACTATATATTTTTGTTGTATTTGCGCATCTAAATTTTTCTATAAGTTTTTGTGTATACAATTTGTGTTTTTTTATTACTTGCTGAGGATTTAAATCACATTTTAAACAGTGAAACAATTTATAAACCCAACAACAATATTTAAAATTTTAATATAAGAACCCTTTCTAACTTTTTAAAGCTGTCTTCGCCAGATAAACTCAAACAATTTAAACCTTCATTAAATTTAATTTTGTTTCTCTAATTTAGCCTAATATTAAAGCTCAACCTTCAAGATGGGACATAGAAATAAAATAAAGATTTTGTCCACTAATATCGCTTATTACATATTTTAATTTGTATCGGCGTTAGTATTTATTACTGGCGCGGTTATACGCCCTGTCAAAACATATTTACAACGATATCCGGCCCTTTGGTTATTTTGACATTAAAAGCTCTCGTGGTGCAGTTTAGTTGAATACTCAGAACAAAGCACAGTCCCCCTGCTAGGTATGCAGCTCAAGTGCTAGGCCTTTTGTCGGACCAATGTTTTGTCCGTGAGGCCGCCATTCATTTGGCCTACGTTTGTGGTAATGGTAGTAGTTTCGTGGGTTTTAATGCGAGAAAGAACAAGGCGGTTTTTCGTTGTTTATTACAGTAACGGTGGTTGAACGTGATAGTTAACGTTTTTATATAATAAACAAATTTCAAGCCGCTAAGATTACTGGTTCTGAAAATATTTATTTAAGTACCCGGTATTCAATAAAAAGTTTTATTTGTCTGTGTTAGTATATGTTAAAGAAATATGAATACATATTACTAGAGACCTTTAATAATACATATTTCTTTGATAAACTTGATTTCCCGCGTTGTAGTAGACAATTTAAGCAAAACTGCTACTATTTTCAACCGGCAATAAAATACTGTAGTTAGTAGAAAGTCGTTCAAATAAAACTCATTTAAGAAATGCAACCTTCTAGACAAACAGGACAAATATTATATAACTCAAATGAAGGCGAAACTAGAAACAATCAAGTAAACACTTTAAATATAACCCACCTAATTATTATTATTAATACCGTACTTAGTACTACATTTCTAGTTGAGGCATAATATTCAATACACAGTACCTATTCATTATTTAACAATAAATAAAATTCTTGGAGTGGAGATTATTTGCAATAGTACTTTACAAAGATTTAACAATTACAAAAAAATTAGTGAATTATAAAATTACTATATATTGGTTTTTTTGTCATTTAAAATATTTGTAAAAATAGGCCCTAAGACTTTGGCGGATTTCTATTCTAAAAAATACTAAATCTGTATTGCCGTTACAAAGGAAATGTTATAGGCATAACGGAAAATATTATATAAATTATCACGGACAAAGCTAACTAGTAAAGCTAAGGTCCTTCAGTATATTTTAAGAAGAGAGATATTTTAATAACGGATATTTTTATATTATATCATATTTTTATAACGGATCCTTATCAGTTGTCATAATCTAGGGTTCTTCTGTTTATTTTAATCGTTTTTGCAAAGGCATAATCTAATTTTAATTTACTAACTGAAATTTAAATACGTGAGAGGTTGATTGTAAAATATTAGTTATGTTTTGGATAGTTTTTAATCAAACTAATAGGGTTTTAATTTTGTATACATTTTATTATAGTTTAAGTGAAAGATGTTTCAAAGTTGCGATAGACCTCTTGTATAACTATTTGTATACATAGTTTTTTTTAAGTTAATAAAATCAAACTTTAACACTTTTCGATAAAGTTTCTGTGGTAAGTAAATCAACTTGTTCGGATTATTTTCAGGGTTTTGGCTATAAAAACTTTACGACTTACATAGGGTTTTATTAATTATTAGATATATTAATTTCTTGTAAATGTCTTCTAAAAGGCTAACTAAAAATGTTGTTTTACAATGAACGCTCGAATACAAATATTTAGTTGAACATCAAATTTACTAAATACTATTCTGAGCCGTTTGTTGTTCGGTGATTTAACAAATAAGTCATATATATAACCTAAATATAAAAATATTAAATTAAAATTTATAAATTGATACTTTTGTCCATTGACATGGTTTCTAAATAGGTTTTGATGAAGAAAAAACACTTTATGACCCTTTTAAAAACAATTTATTTTCTGCATCGACCCCACTTTACAAATTAAGTTTAGTCCGATTTTAATTTGTGACCGAGACGACGGTCGCACATTAAAGAAACTGTGTTCAAGAGTACTAAGTTTCTTGTTTAATCTTAGTATACAATAA
Organism: Matsumurasca onukii; assembly: GCA_018831715.1. NCBI lineage: Eukaryota > Metazoa > Arthropoda > Insecta > Hemiptera > Cicadellidae > Matsumurasca > Matsumurasca onukii. The sequence continues at coordinate 19,069,426 of CM032067.1, forward strand.
TAATTTATAACTTTTATTGCTGTATGACAATTTTTGTTTTGTTTGTTTCCTTGAGATCTTTTTTAGAACATTTAACGCAACTTAAAAGTTCTTCTTTTCATATTCATTCAAAAACTTTAAAGACATAAATGATTTATTTCATAAACAACGTACAGTTGCGTTAAACTAATTATATTTATTTCATTATTAAAGCAAAAGTTTTGACCTTCACACTTACATCGGAGACTCATTCATGTATACAATATTTCCAATCATACTGCCTCGTAATTATCCCACTTAACCAGTCGTAGGCCGGTAGCCATATCTCAGTAGGTCTCCCATTGGTGTGTCAAGAACTCGTCTGGACTATACAAATTTCTAAAACTAATCTTGATAAAACTATACCCAATAGAACCTTTTGATTCCCTCACAGAAAAGTAACACCAAGTTCCTACTTGCAATAAAAAATTAATAAGAACAAAGTTTTTTTATAATCACCCGGTATTTAAAACGTTCGCCTAGCTTGATTTATATTTTTACTTGATAAAAACATTGCAGTTCTTTTCTCAGCGAGGAATGGTGTCGGTTCGCCGGAGGGTTATGGGTCACGCTGGGGGGGCAGTTTTGTCCCCCCTTATAACCCCACTACCCCCGCGCTAAGGAAGACGCTCCCGCGGGCCCTGTTAGCGAGCAAACCCTTCCTTCTGCTGCCCCGGGGGAGCGGCCGAAACCATCCCCCGCTCTCGGATTAAATTTGCCAAGAAATCCGTCTTCGCGAATATTTTTGTCAGCTCAAACATGTCGGCTGATTTGTGTTGGCGAAATATGCCAACCAAAGTTGAGAGTTAAACTAAACTATCGGAAATCAAAGATACCAGGGATGAAACTATTAGCTTTAACAGATTGTGGGTTGATTTTTATAATGAGTGTTGGCCATTTAATTGAAAGTGTATAGAGCTAATGAACAGAACATTTCCATTCTAACGTGTTGAGAAGTATATTATTTGAATACACTTTTAAAACTCTATTTTCGTTTCGTGCAGCGTTATACGCTTTCAGCGATGAAAAGCCGTTGTATCGATTTTAGACATAATACATATAATATTTTTATCATGATTATGTCGTATTAAAAAGCTAAATACGAGTATGTTGAAGTGGGTTTAAAATTGTCCTACAAACAGTATCCAAAAATATCTGTTTTCCAAAATAAGTTACCTTTTTTCACCAAAAAACATTATAAAAATAAAAGAAGCTAGATTTAAACAATAAGATTTTTAGTTTTGGACGGGAAAACCGTTCTAGATGATTTGTAATTATTGTTAAAATAGAAAATTTGGCGTTTATCGGTACAATTTCCTAAAGTACAAAAACATAATCAGATTAAACCCGCACATAATAATATTTAACATAAAAAAGGACTGTAAAATATGCAGTATAACCTATCCATAACAACCAACACAAAAACTATATAATCAAACGTCACAATAAAGTCGACTAAACACAAACCTAACATTAAATATCCCATCAATCAAGTTACTCGTACAACCAAATCCCTCTTCACCGATACAGAGCCGTCAGACGATAAGCGACTGATTATAATTGATAATCCATATCCAAGTGAGACAAACGATTACAGTGTCAATTCAATTAGAGACATAATGTCAATAGAAACAGATTAACACAGGATTATAATTTACCTGTCATTGCGCCGCACACGATTGCCCCGCAGGTGACAAGTGTATAATACCACAGATACGGGTGGTGCAATACGTAGAATAGTATTACGCCGAATTGTGGCTTTGATCTCATTGCTCTAACTCTTTGCTCTTAAACAAAAGATTATAATGTCAATTCAGTTAAAGACATGGTTCTATAGTATAGTCGGTTGAACCCAGGATTACGAGTATAATTTACGTGTCATTGCACCGCTGGGTGACAAGTGTATAATACCACAGATACTAGTGGTGCAATACGTAGAATAGTTTTACGCCGAACTGTGTCTTTGATCTCTTTAGGCCTAGTAAAACAAACTGTTACCGGGTCAAATCAATTATATACATAATGTCAATAGAAACGGATTAACACATGATTATAATCTGCCTATAATTGCACCACTAGGTGACAAGTATTTACCACAGATTCTTGTAGTGCAATACGTAGAATAGTTGTGCGCCAAACTGTGACTTTACTCTCTTTGAGCCAACTAAAACAAGCTATTACAGTGTCAATTCAATTATATACATAATGCCAATAGAGACGGATTAACACATGATTATAATCTGCCTATAATTGCACCACTAGGTGACAAGTATTTACAACGGATACGGGTGGTGCAATACGTAGAATAGTTTTGCGTTGAACTGTGACTTTAATCTCTTCGAGCCAACCAAACAAACTTTTACAGTGTCAATTCAATTATAGACGTAATGTCAATAGAAACGGATTAACACAGGATTAAAATTTACGTGTTATTGCACCGCTGGGTGACAAGTGTATAATACCACAGATACGAGTGGCGCAATACGTAGAATAGTTTTGCGCCGAACTGTGACTTTGATCTCTTTGAGCCCGCTGTGTAAATGCTCACAGAGTGGTTTGGGTTTATGAGTTTGTAGTGTTGGTACGTTTGTGTCAAGTTTCACTCGCTGGTATCAGTGTTTGTAAGGCTTTGTTAGAGGAAGTATTGGATTGTTTTCTAACGGGAAGTCAGACCACATAATATGGTTTGTGTAGAGGAGAACGGAAATTTAATTGTTGATTTAGACGAACAATCCCGATTTTCGATTCTGAATAATTAAGTAAATGTTTTCAACGGTGGGAAATTCCTCCATTTTTCGGAAGTAATTTAAATAAGAAACATTAACAACTATGACATTTCTAGTAGACATAGTACTGTCATAGTCTGAAGTTATTTTACGATAATCTCTGCTGTAGCTCCCTCAACTAACTTAGGCGAGCAGATTTAAAATAGTAAACGGTAAAAACTGAATACTTGTTCATCGTGGTTTTTAGTTTTAAACAAGTAATTAAAGCTATTTCATGTTATTTCATTTACCTTTACAGTTGGAAATGAACTGAACAGTAAATCACAAATTGAATACTATTTACCTTTGAAAATCATATCTTTCTAACTAACCGATAAACCATTCCATCAAATTATATCACGACGTCATTACTAAACGAGCAGCAAAAATCCGCATCTTCAGAATCGTGATGATAGCATTTTATAAAATTAAAATGATCCAACTAAAAAGATTTAAATCATAACTCTTCTTCTGTATTACCCCCCGGCCCTCCCTAGCGTCCCAACTCTCCCATAAACCCATTACCCCCTCCCCCTCTTCCGTCTGAAATTTGTCTCCGTTAAAAACAACACCTGCGAGACGTGGTAAGACCTCTATATATTACTTTTCTTTCTGTCCTTGTGTCGTCTTTTTCTTCTTTTAGTAAATGAAATGTAGTAAGAAATATCACCTCGCGTATCGTATCGCACGACAAATTATTAGACGGATGCGACTTTTTGTCCTCGGGTGATTGGATTATTTTCCTTAATTTTAGTGGTTAAATATTAATGTACTGTATTTAAAATAAACCATCTTACCAAACAAAACTATTTTTCGATGATGAACGCACAAAAATATATGCAGGGTTAATCAATAAAAAAACTGAACTAGCCACTGTTTAACCAAAATGTTTAGCCAAATTTTCTAAAACCTCTGACAATGTGAACCTAGTCCATGAAAAGCTTTGTGATGGTTAATTTCATTTAATGGGCTGGTCGATTGATTTTTATTTAAATATTTTAACGACTTTAGCTTTAATAATATTTAACCAATTTGTGGAAACAGTTATAAAAATCAAATAACTCACCTTTGCTAAAACACTTAGTGGTAAAAAGCAAATGAATGAACCCGTATGAAATTTCAGAACATTTGAAATTTTGAATCGCTGCTATTTTATTTTGTTTGATAAAGCTTGCGGCATTGTACTCGTAATGTACTAACTAACATGTTTCAATTTAAGTAAAGCTCAACGTAGTCAAATTTAATTTTTGATAACATTAGCCTATACTAAATACTGATATTTTTAACATCGCGTTAAATAACAAAAAAGCAAATTTAACAATATAATTGTAGTAATATAAATCCTAATTCAGTTCGAAAACATAGCGAACAACGGTAGTAGTACGCGATTTACGGTGTATTGTAAAGGAAGAAGCTAAGCCAAAGACATGAAAAATCAACAAACCCAGTAAATAGATTTTGTAGCAAAGCCGTGCCCCATAAAGTCGACGACTAGGCCACAAAACATTGTGAGGGCAATAAATAAATAATGTGAAGTGGAAAGCGCGCGTAAACCGCCCGTTTATGGGCCATTTTTCGATCATTTCGAGTTTGCCGACAGTATAGCTATTGGACGGTAGTTTCCTGTACTTTACTGCCGCGCCATGTGCGACCGCGATAGTTGTGTCGCAAACCAAACAAATATCCTCGAATCCATTTTTACGACGTGGTTTACGACGTCGAATTATTATATGAGATCGTAAACGGAATTAAATTTTCCGCTTGTGTCATTTTCTCTGGGAGGTTAGCACCTTAGTTTTACAACGAGGCGTATTCTCTTTACGCTGATGAAACACTCGTACTCTGAGATTGCTGGGTTTTATTCAAGCCTCCCCTCGCCGACACTGAGCTGCCGAGACTTAAGCTTCTGATTATTATATTTCAAGTTTTTCCCGCGCCGAGAGCGAATCTTCTGAGTAATTTTTTGTGCCGTCCGCGCTAAGGGATGCGCCGCCGGCTAAATTGAATTACGACTTATTCCGCGCCCCGCGAAAGTTAATGAATATAGACCCAAGTTTGCGCGGCCTTCTAGAGTCGTGATTCCCGCTAAATCACGTTATACTGACGTAGCTGTCTGAAAGTTCTGTTTATTAAGATGTTTTCTTTTAAAAAAGTGTCTTAATTCGCACAGTTATAATTTTAAGGTTTCATTCCAAATTAATTTTGATGTTCTCTCCATTAACCTTTCTAGTTAGCCCTAGTCGTAGCTGTTAAAAAATTCTACTGACGTGTTAAGAAAAATAAGCATTCTTAATCATTCAATAATCACTTAACAGATTTTATTTTCAAAGTATTTGGCTGTTCTTTCTAATAACCTTGTGCTAGTCGTTAGTGAATTATATAATAATAAAAGCATTTCTTTTAGTAAAAAGTAATTTGTATTTTAATTATTATTACAAGTTTTGCCTCAGCATTCTCAGTAAATGTCATGCCATGAAAATGAAAAATAAACCATTATTAATTGCAATACATTATTTTTATCGTTTGTTATTTGTTAATTATATGAAATCCTAGCTAAGTTAACTCTTCAATTTAGTTTAGTTTCTAACTCTTCAACTCATCCAGTTGACTCGTCCCGTCTTATTCACCATAATAATTATCAGGGGATTCTAGTTTTCATCCTTAAATATATAAATTTTCATGTATATTATATTAATTTTAGTTGTAACAATGTTCTAACCGCGTTAAATACGTACTAGTTCTTGATTATAAAAACTGAGTTTTTTGCGTTTAAAGACAAGTATCACTAGTTTTACCACTAACAAAAACGAGAAGTACAACAGACGTATGCAACACTCCGAAGTGGTTTTACGAAAGTTTTCCACCTGTAAACCTGGAGTCACAACCATACGTCTTTCTCTGCGAGCGCGGGGGGTGACTTCTCTCACTTTGTAGATAGCTTCGGACTCCGACCACCGGGAGCGCAGTGGAGCGACGGTGGAGGGGGAAGGAGCCGCCGGTGGAGGGGAGAAGAGAGAGTGAGAGGGAGTGACGGAGTGAGTGAGAGATACAAGCAGCAACTTCCAGAGACGAACTTCAGGACAACTATCTACAGAGTTGAGGGAAGTTCACTTGTAATCCAACTTTCGTTGTGCATTTCTCAGTGTGAATAGTTCATGAATCATTTCACAAACTGTAAGACGCTCACAGTTAAAGACAACATGGTTTTGGCTCCATTTCTTTCAGTTTATTTTTATGAATTTACTGTGAAGCTTCTACTATGCTCCTTCTGTGTGGGGAATGGTTTAAGACTGTTCATTTTTTGGTATAAATTACTATTATAGATTCATTCTATGTATGGTTTTGGTTGTATTTAATTCGTCATTAAGAACACTTCCAAGTTTGGACCGCTTTTCCAAAATCGTTTTGTGATGCCCACAAAACCTCAATGAAGTAACTTGTAAAAAACTCCGTCGGCGTAAACAGGACGGTTTAAAACGTTCTCTAAATTAACCAGAACGTTAGCCTATGTTTTAAGATAATACAATTTTAATGTAAATGATACAATGTACTTTTATGTGCCTTTAAGTAAAACTAAATACACAATAAACATGTTATTCTCCAGTTACCCAACAACAATAAAAACAACCCTCAATGAAGTAACTAATAAAAATGCCGTTGACGTAATCATGACAGTTTAAATCCTTCTCTAAGTTAACCAGTACGTTAGCACGGTTTTCAAGATAATCAAATTTTAATGTTAATGATGCAATGTATTGTTATGTGCCATTAAATAAAACTAAATACGCAATAAACACGTTATTTTTTAATTACACAACAACAATAAAACTATAAAAACAACCCTCAATGAAGTAACTAATAAAAAATGCCGTTGGCGTTATCAGGACAGTTTAAACCCTTCTCTAAGTTAACCAGAACGTTAGCCTATGTTTTCAAGATAATCAAATTTTAATTTTAATGATGCAACATATTTTTATGTGCCATTAAATAAAACTAAATACGCAATAAACACGTTATTTTTCAATTACACAACAACAATAAAACAATAAAAACACCGTTATCGCAATACAACCGCTGATGTCGTGCATTATACGACAACAAGGCATGCGGTAGAGACCCCGTTGCCTACTTTCTGGCCGCACTGACTTAATAATATTTATTCAGAATAATTGAAATATCGTGAGCCGAAATATCCTAGACTGGAGGCATCGCGTGCCTTCTGGACTAACGACGGTTATTATGTATTTATAAATTGCATCAGACCCATGTATACTGCAGAGTTACTTCCCAGATATGTTGATAGGTTTGGATAATGCATGCATAAACCTGACGCTGGTGTACGGGATTATATTAGTTTCGATACAGAGCTTCCTCGACAACGAGGTTTAGAAATTATCTTGTTGCCTTCGTTGTTACAGTACATTTTATTACGGTGTTGTGGTTTTTGTTGATTCTCGTAATCTGGCTTGAAATTATTCCGCCTATAGTTGTAGTTATGTAATGTTTACCGCTTGACTATACAGGATGCTTCAATATTAGTGCCAGATACTTTGGGGGTTTCCGAGGCGAATTGAAGCCAAAATATTGTATTTATTAAAAATTGTCATTTAGGCGCATTTTATCCATCTTGAATAAGAACGTATGATTTAGACATATAGCATATATTTTCACTATTCAAACCTTTCTGACGTATAAAATTAAAGTGGTAGCCATGTTTCAGTTTTGAACAGTTAGCTCAAAAATGGTGAATTGAGATATGACGGACAGTGTGACGCAGAATATAAGTTACATGTTTTAGTGTTCTGTGAAGCAGAGTCAAAAGTGCGTCTAAAATAAATTTACGAACTAATTTACATAAATTAACTTTCCGTTTGAGTTTTAACCAAATTTGACACGAGTTTCAAATTCTTAAGTCACTGTTCTGTGATGTGGTCACAATCGGCACCGTTCTTCATTACTAAATGTAACTTAATGGGTCTTTTCATAAATTATGTTAATATAAATACAATTTCGGACATTTTTATCGTTAGTTAACAAGAGGAACACGTTTTCAGGCGAAAAGTTACCTATACATACGGGATCATTTTGCTGCATCCCCAAAACGTCGATGGGCAAAAATTCACCCATCGTCACTTCAAATAAATAATAAAATAGTTACGAGCAACGCTTATTTTCTTGTATGAGAGGAAAAGTGCATTTATATAACAGCGTATTTCCTACTTCCTACTTCTACCGGTTATACAATATACTCTTGTCGCGTCTCAGAATCACCTTATCAACGTCGAAGCTACGCTGCAAGTTGACCTGCTCTATAATTAATACCGCCAACACACTGTGTGTAGATTGAGTAAAGTGTGGAGTTTACAAGTAAACACGCTAGGGGCGAGCGGCTTCGTGAGACGGGGTTGTTTTTGTTGTTGATATTATCGATTGACCGCTACTTCCAACAGAGCGCACGGACTTACCCCCTTCCCACCTCCCTCCAATCATCAACGCACACCTTTCCGTCCTACGGTGGAACTTGGAGCTTAATTGTTTTCGCTGTCACGTTTTGGATTAATTGAAAGTTTTTTGAGTATCGGGTGTAATTTGGGTGAAGTAAAGTGCGTGTGGTTATGGTTATAGGCCTGGTTAGGCTAGGTTGTAGAGTTTAAACTATTATTGCAGACGTTTTTCATCGTTAGTGAGCAAGATTATCAAGACGTTTCGGTTTCTAAAATCTGATACCGTCTTCAGGTGAACAGTAACCTACGCACAGGTTTCACCTGAAGACGGGATCAGATTGCAGATCCCAAAACGTCGTGATCATCTTGTTCACTAACGTTGGAGAATTTCCGCAATGATAGTTTAATCTCTGAAATTCTCCCATCGACAACAACAAACTTTAAACAAAGAACTGGTTAGATTATTTGGATGTTGGTGTTGTTATGGCTTAACCGTGATTTTGTTCGTACACTTGTATCTTTTGAAAAATTATATGGCTTTCGTTATACATATGGAAAAATGATAATTTTTCAGTAAATTAATAAATAAAAACTAAAAAAACTGGCCAATTATCAATGAGGGTCGAATTTTGTCCATACATCCCAAATTTAGATATATTTTTAATTATCACATTTATTTCAGAATTACTATCATATGCTGCATATTTATAAATGATAAAACTGTATGGGTGGCTTTAATTAAACTACTAGTAAATAAGAAACCACATCAGGTTATAAGATCAGAGACTTATTATAATTATTTTAAACGTAAACTGAATCAATATATTTTAAATCAATTATTTTATACTGTATATGAATTTATGAATATAACCAAAAACTATATTTTAAAAATAACAAATTCACGCAAAACATTATTATAGTTTTTAGGTTTTAGATTTCATGTTTTTTAACTAGTAACACTATTGTACTTTTAAAAATTAGGCCTACTCCAGTATCGGAGATTTTTAATTCCCAAATTCCCTGCAATCTTACAAACGCAAGACTATTTTTCCTGAATAATAAATTTATTTTACTATACACGTTTTCAAAAGTCCATCATTTTGCCAAATCACAGAGAATTGAGAACCATTAAAAACACACTGTACAAAGTACCCAATCAACTGAGAACTTGCACCAACCACATTTCAATAGAAGTGGTTTCCAAGCACTTAACAAAAGTGAAGACACAAATATAATTCAGTGATACAACTCAACTCAAAGTACACGTGAGTCTTTCTGTTGAAAAGTTGCGACTCAGAGTGAGTGAATAGAGTCTGGGTATTCCCATTCAATACGACCTTTGAGTACTTTAACTGTTGACGTGCTCTAACACAAGCTTTGAGCATCGTTCAACAAACTATTACTTAAACATTTTATGTCTTTTTTTATCGCGAGTGTTGTTTGAATGGAAATATGAACGGTTTAAAGTGGTTTGTTTGATGTTTGTTGATAAAGATGGGAGAGTTTTTGGGGTTTGTAATATTATTACGGATACTTTCTAATTTGTTGTGTAAAATTGGCATTTTTTTATGTATGTCCATTAAAAACCCGTTTGACAAATAAGCAGTGTAAAAAAACCAGGATCCTAACTGGTCATGTTTAACATCCAAAACAAATTACACCATAATGTAAATTGAATACTTGTCTTATGTTCTGTGTTATGATTTAGGTTACTTTTCACTTGAAGACGGTATCAGATAGCAGATCCCGAAACGTCGTGATAATCCTGCTCACTGACGATGGAACATGTCCGCAACAATAGTTCAAACTCTGAGATGTAAATTGAGTTTGATTTATTATTGTGGTCATTTTTTCATTATTTGTGAACAAGAAGAACACGACGTTTCGGGATCTGCAATCTGATCCCGTCTTCAGGTGAAAAATACTAAACATCATAAAAATAAACTAGCCTAAAATTAATCAGCGCAAGCTGACTATTCACCTATAAACAAACAACATGAAATGTCTCTTCTGGTTTAGTTTTGTTTATTTTTTGTTTGTTTTCTTGATTTTTAACAAAACTACAGTACTATTTTTGAAAACAAATTACGATCCTAGTTTGTAAATTTTATCAAGTTGGAAAGTAATCCCGTGGACTAAATGGGAATCTCGTCGGATGAACGCTTCTGTTAATTTTCTTTATCATATTTTCTTTTATAAAACCATTAACATTCTATCGGGTTTTGTGGTGTCTAAGTACGCAAATTGTAGCCTAACTCCGGCGCGACTCTGGAGCTGATCATTACGCTGGCTCGGGTTCGATCCCCGCATTACCACCTTCATATGTAATGTGACTCTACGGTAACGCTAGGTAAAGGTCGAGGTTGAGTGGTAGAGAGGACTTTGTAGTCCTAAATTTGCCTCGTTAAACAAGGCAAACATAAATAAGTTCAAAGATGGTAACCGTACAAAACAAAATTAACGATAATTCAAGGTGTAATAGTAATACATTAGATTAATCGTTTATATTTTTGTAGAACAGTATGAAATACTTAAAATTTCATAGGTAAAAAACATGAATAACTAGGCGATATGAATTTTTAAGGGCAATTTCGAGGAAATCATTGACCAATTTAAATGTGAGAGGTAATGGATTCGGTCTGAAACGTTTACTATGTCTTGATTTAATAAACAATTACAATATGTAATGCATTGCATCATCATATAACTTCAGTTATTTCATCCAAAGTTTTCCGAAAAATTTTCTTTGACTTATAAAAAATATAGGGTGCGTGTTCTTCCGTTTAGCATTCCGGTTGTACAATTTTAACATTTTAGGCAATTTACTGTTCATACAAGAATGATAAATTTCCAATACTGTCATATTTTACATAAAAATATCATTGAATATTCTGTTGAACCACACGGTTAAAAGAGGCCGAGGAATAAAGTCCAAAGTGCGGAAATGGCCGAGATACGATCTACCACAAAAACACCCTGTCGTGACGCGCGCCATTTTACATCCCCTGTGTTATAATTGGACATTAGTCAAAAACACACTTTGACACTTGAATAAGTTACGTGATTCGTTCAGCCACTCGGGTAAATATTACAGTTAATAGTTAATTCGTATTATAACATTAATAACGAGCTGATATTTGAAATTATTTTGTGATTATAAAAATATATTCAGGGGACTTCGCCGTTTATATTTTTTATTAGTGAAGTAGGAATGTTGTAGTTCTTTTCTAACATGTGGATGGTTTAGAGTCTCTTTGTTAGATTTTTATTGTTGACGATGGGAGGATTTCTGAGTTCTAAATACAATTGCGGACATTTTGTATTGTTACTGAACAGGAAGAACATGACGTTTCGGGGTCTGCAATCTGACGCCGTCTTCAAACGGCAACCAGAAAAACTAAACATGTCCATGGCCTTTGTCAGCTCCCAACCAATTGATTGCCAGGCTGGAGTTATTGTTTTGTTACGTTTTGCAGATGTTCTTTTTTCTCTAGGCTAGTGTTAAGATATTCTTATTGACTTTAACAGCTACATGTTGTTTGGTTGCGTTTAACTGGTTAGCGTACGCTAATTACTTTAGGCTAGCTCATTTTCCAATGTCTTGCGTTATGACTTAGGCTACCTTTCACCTGAAGACGGATCAGATTGTAGATCTCGAAACGTCGTGTTCTTTTACTCCACTGACGATAGAAAATGTCCGTAATAATATTTTGAACTCAGATTATAGTCTGGTCTAATTTTATTTAATCTTTTAATTTAAACTGTTTGTAACGTTTTTAGACCACGTGTTTAGAACACACGTATAAGTCCTTTTAATTTATCCTGTTGATCTAGTTTTTGAAAAGCTTGCAAGTTAATAGTTATCACTACTTTGGAGACGCCGTGTACAAAGTCATAAGCTTTATTTTTTCAATGAACATTCCGTTTGGTCATTAGTTTAAATAAAAAAGTGTAGTTCTTTCAACGCACAAAACACACAAAATGACATTTATAATGACAAAATCGGAACACATATATACAAATTCCGCTAACAAATCAAAACTATATAAAATCACCAGTTTCTTCATGTTAACCAGTGTTAGGTTGGAACAGGTGAAGATCATGCGAACAGGCCGTAACCGGAGCCAAGTTAATTAAAAATGCCCTCTCATCTGACTTTATGTTCCAATTACCTCCAAGTACGTAACGGTTATGTAGGCCTTTCTGACCGATATGAGGTACCTGACCCCTGGCCTGTCGTACGATTCAATTACGTCCATCTTCGGACATTCTTTTAAGCGTAGTTGTCGAACCTTACGGGTTTGTATCAAAATTAGTGTGTTATGTTTTGTAGTTGATCGATTGCGTCGTTTGTTTGGAATATGAAGACTTAGTGTAGTGTTTTTCAATTCTTGCTACCGTAGTTGATTCGTCGCTAAGGTACAGGCTGCATAAACCCACGGTGACTATAAAAATCACAGAAAATCTTTGATGGTTTATTTTTACTTTGTTTTGATTATCGAGCGGAAAAAGAACAATTTTGTTAGGTTAATAGTTATCAATATTCCATAACACCGTATTGACAGCTGTTAAAAAATGTAAACATTGCAGTTTGTAAAGAACTTAACTGGAGATGAGTTAATCTTAGCAGAATAAAAAAAAAAAAAAAACGCGTAATAAAACATTAGAGCTATAATTTTAGGAGCGCTAACTATTATATAAAACAATCAAACCACGTAGGAAACAACCAAAACCATACTTATCTACTCATCGTATTCTATAATATTTTTGACATCTCACACCGATAGGAGCACAGTAAAAGCTCTGTGTAAATGGGAGTTTATGAACAGTGTAATATTTCAGTGTGCACGCAGATGAAGATGTAGTGAATACAAGATAAACGCGACGCCATCGAGGATCTACATGGGTGTGAATTACTGAGCGGGCGAACAGAGGAAAAACGAGGATAAATCAAATTGCGGAGTGAGAAATATGGGATGTACCAGAATGAATCATCCGAGCGAGAGTGCGGGATACGATCCACCCGGTATTGTTTCGGGTCGGATGCCCTCTAGGTGAATTTCACGCTATGTGTTCGATTCTATCTTCAGTTTGAACCGAGACAATAATGCCAACCTTGCGAACCAGGTGATAAACATGGTGAACGTTCTAAAGTATATTCTAAATTGTATAAAGTTATGAAGATTATTTTCCTCCCGGAACCTAGAACGGTAGTGCGCTTAGTGATTAGTGGATTTATTGTGACGTCAGCATTGGTGGATTAACAGCTGCAGTTTGGATTTAGCAGCTAGAAACAAAAGTGGAGTCAGCATCCTGCCTTGGGGTACTCCGGAGATTTCAACTGAAATAGAGAAGGTCCCGACATTCTGCCTTGGGGGACTCCGGAGATTTCAACGTTTGATGAGTATTTAGCCTAATTTCTTCACAAGGTAATGATTCAAAGAGGTCTCTACTAACAGGTTCTCTGTTTCCCCTCCCCTCTACCCTTTCCCGCCCCTTGCCTGATCAGGTGGAGGCCGCACCAGTGGCTCGCAACATGCTCATGCAGGGTTGCCAACTCGCCTGCCTCGTCTACTTCCTGGTGCTGCTGGCAACGTCGCAAGTCCTCGCTTCCGGTGAGTCATCTTTGTTCAGTTTAGTTGTAAGCGTGCGGAGGTTGGACTGGAAAATAACTGCTTGTTGCTGGCGCAATCAATTTTCCAAGATAAAAATTTACTTTTATACAATTTATTTCAAGTTGATGTGAGCAATTTTCACGATAACTATAAAAACCTAAGTTACGGAACCCTAACGAACAATACAGGGTGTCCAGTAATTACGGGATAAAACTTCACCAAATGATTTTCCAAGTCAAAATAAACAAAACATTCCCAATAAAGCATAGTCCTGTCTTGCTTAGTTTTCTGCCGGTCTGTGTTTCTTTTCCTAAATAATTTTTTGTCATTCTGTTCTGAGAACAGCTGCTTTAGATACATGTATTGACTAAAGTGTCACTTTTACAACCAGGTAAATAAAGTATTGTTTTGATGATGTTTTTATCCCTAAATGAAACTATGTCACGTTTTCTTTAACTTGTACTGTATATTTATTATACAGTTCAAGGTGTTTTTGTTACCAAGCTTTGTAATTTAGTATGGCCACCCATTTGAAACCGAAATTGATAAATATTCAACTTTTCTTGTTAATATTGCTGGTATTTGTTTTACTAACATGTGTGTAAAGTTTTAAGTTTATACCTTAATCGACTTCGAAGATAACAAATGAAAACTCCAGACAGACAGACGAAAATTTAAGCGAGATAGAACTACGTTTTATTGAAATAGTTGGTTTATTTCCATAAAAAATCACCCGGTGAAGTTTGATCCTGTAATTACTCGGCACCCTGTATACTGAATATCTGAAAGTAGCAAAGCCTGAGCTGACGTGTGTGCTTCAAAGAAACAATTCAGCGGAATAAAGACATTTGAGTAAACTGCAGAGGGGAATATGATTCAGAGAACGCAACTGGTGCTTCGTGATTCTCATGTAATGGAAAATATATTTGTTCGTGACAACGGGCTAAATTGGTGAATTGGAAAATACTGTCGCGCCGTGAGTCCCGGACTGCTCTCACACAATCATTTCTACACACTGCGCCAGTGGTGTATTGTGTAGAAATATTATCCGTACTCTGCGTTGCGAGTACTTTTCAAAACGTGAACGTATCGATTGTCGCGAGTGTCCTCAAATATCGAAGTTGTTTAACTCTTTTATCGTTAGTTAAATCAAAGATAATGTTATTGTAAGACTTTGTAGATTGTGCATACATCCCGAATGGCTGAGACAGGATCAACGTAGTTGTGACAGCCCAAGCACAGATAGCGTTGCGAGAAAATTCTTTTAAGAATCTCTAGTAGACGCACGCGGAAGTTTGTTCGTTCTTGAGAATCGCACGATTTGTTCTCATTTAAGTAATCGTCGTCGGACAGAATCGAGTTTATGGAGCCGAATATGAAGAAAGACGGCAGTCGGTGCTTGGCTGCCGAACAATGTCGATTTAGCTTCCTCAACCATACGCAATCTACTTACTATAACATTGTCTTTGGTAAAATTAAAAAAAATTGTTTGAACAAAAGACGTGTCAAGGTAGCAAGCAGTTATTTTCAGTTCAGCCTGTGGCTTCGTCGAATCTGGTGGAGTTGCGGCCTTTCTTCCGGAAACTGTCATCTTCAGTAACTTCCGCCCATCATGGAACTACAAAGGCTTAGAAGAACTTTTATCTAAGCTGCAACACTTTCTATATTACTACTTATTCGATACTCGATATTCGATATTATTACTTCGATATTGTTTTAATAAGTCTTATTTATTCTTTATAGCAAGTTGTACGGAATTACAAAGTCCGGAAAAATAAAAAACTAATAAATTAAAACGTCGTATTGGTTTTAGTGTTTCAGCTTTCTTAGTCGCGAGAACTACTGCTCTTTTATTGGATTCCTAAGACAAATAGTCTTGTTTTGATTTAAGAGTGAATCGATCTGTTCGTCGTGCTGTTGGTCATTTATCCGTATCAATCGATTTATAAGTTAAACGCCTATTATAATGCCTGTGCCTAAAATGTTCTGGTAATACAGAAACAGAAATCATGTTATAACTCGTTTTCTTAATTGATGAACACAAATTTTGGTAATTTTTTGCTGACCTATGAAACACGTAAAGTATTGATCTCATAAATATATTTCAATACTTTTTGAAATGTCGACGATTCATTTCTTTCTGATGCAAAAATGACCAGGTTATCCGTATAAGCAAATTTAAAATATGTCCTTGTAACTAAACTATTACTTTTGGAAGAAATTCCACTCAACAGTAAATTTTCATGGAATAAATCATCCAATAGTTTATTCATGTCTCATACGAAAAATATTGGAAAGTTATTCCAAATCGAACCAATTTCATCGGAACCAATACCACAACCAACGCATCCTTGTCCATTTTCTCACAATTTTCTCACAAAACCTCCGTTCACGAATTAAATCAACTGTCAAGTACAAAACAGTGTTGACAACGTGTCACAAAGTACCTCACATTACGACTGGGCATAAACACAACCCGTCAAAACAAGGCAGTAAACGATCAGCCAATCCAAGCTAAGCTGAGCTAATGCTGTAGCTAACACGGGCTAAACTCTAGCTAGCTAGCTGCTGGGTCTCGATCCAGCTATTAGCGCGTCTCAGTGTCCTGTCCCTTAGTCCTGCTTAGTGCTTAGCCAGGATCAAGCTCCTTAGAGCCATCTACTACAAGGATCATTCCTCTGCACACAAGTTAAAGGTCAAACAGATTTTTAAAATTGGAAAAAATGTCTGTGGCTTATGAATTTTGTTGTTGATTGAAGTTTAAATATTATTACGCGCGTTTTTCATCGTCGACGAAGTGACGACGTTTCGGGGTTTGCAATCTGGTCTCGTCTTCAGGTGAAAAGTAAACCTAAAACATAACACCTTAGAAAATGATTATCCGAAAGAAGTCAGCTTGTATTTGACTTGTTAGCTCACGCTGATTACTCTAGGCTAGCTTAGTTTCTAATGTTTTGTGTTACGCTTTAGGTTATTTTTCACCTGAAGACGGGATCAGATTGCAGATCAAACGTCGTCAATTCTCCTGTTTAATAACGATGAAAAAAAAAAAAATAACATTTCGAATTCGTAAGGCATTTTTTATTTATTTTGTACTAAACAACTTTTATGTGAACGCAATGTACTTTTATTTCTCTACAAGTGTATAACAAGGTTAAACAAAGAGTTCATTTTAAACTGTTAAGCCACGACAAATCCATTTATCTGCCGACTATTCAGTATATTGTTTACATACAATTTATTATAATGTGTGATTTAACATGCCTAATCATATTAAATAAAATATCGTTGAGTCTTCCTGCGAAGTAGAAATAACCATTTCAATCCGACAGAAATTCATCCCTTGAAGGCAAAAGACTGCGTTTATTTAATCAAATAAAAAATTAATTTCCTGACGAGGACTTGAAAGTCCGAGTTTTCGAGAGGGAATCAAACAGGAATACTTTTTAATTAAGTTCGGGACCAATCGGCGAATGAGAGCAAAAAGTTGTTAGACCATCCATTGAATGAGAAACTGATTCCTCTGTTCTGTCTAGAAAACATATCGTGAAAATACACTTAACTAGAGTTTTTTACCGACATTTTGATGCATAATATTTTATACTGTGTACAAAAGCTTTTTTGCTATAGCCTAAATTAAAACCTTTAGAAAATATTACCTTCTTTGTAGCCTGAAGATCCTGATGAAACTTAGATGCTAGGTGTGGTGCTGACGATCGTTTCGGTCTAATAACCATCTTCAGAGCACGATCACTAAACTATCACTAAACGGTGTATATAAACAGTTATAAGGATAGTTTGGTTTGGTGATCGTGCTCTGAAGATGATGACTCGTCAACACCAGCTAAGTTCATCAGATCTTCATACTAAAGAAGGTATTACTCAAATAGGTTTTGAGGAAATCATAGTTTAGAAAATAATGTCATAACCAACATTTATTCCTCAAATTACACTAAAGACGTTAGTTACTTTTACTACTAGTTAAGTAGGAATATTTTTGGTCATTAAACGTTTCAAAGGTCAAACTAAATCCCACATCAAAGAGGTCCAAGGCAAGTTTTAAAGTTGACCTTATTGCGTACAACCTAAGAATAACTTGCTTGCTATTTGTCTTATTTTTATAAAATATAAAACAATTTAAGCATTGCCCTTTGTTGTTCATTTTAATATTAAATAATTTCTCTTCTACCGACTATGAAGGCTACGTTCTAAAGGAGTTCAGTTCACTCGAAAATCGCTACGAAATATTTTAAAAATATTGTTTAATTAAGTAAATTTTAATAGTTTACTCTCTGCATTGAAGGTTATTTAAATTCTATATGAAATTCAAATCAATAAGAGAATCTCTGTGCTTCAAAGCTTAAGGGTTAATATTTTCGTTGAAAGATTAGTTCTATTTAATTGTTAATAAATTCCGTTTGATTAAATCTATGTCGAATTTGTGGTTGTCAATGTTATTCCTTTACTTTAACGCCATAATAACAGTTTTCGTTCCATGTATTGGGGATGAAAAACAACAGGGTTTCGATTTGTTTTACAAGTTCTTCATAGTTAGAGACAAAATGTAATATATTTATTCGCTATAATAAATGTATTCTTTTACCATATTTTATACTTTCACTTAAACAGAATTATAGATCTTAATTAGCTAACTAGCGACCTCGAAACCAGGTCCATTACCTGCCGGGTGATTATGCCGACAACTACACTATCCGGCCCGCTTATCACCTTTAAATCAAATCAAATTAAATTAATACATTTAGAATTATATTTATATTATCTAGTCCTTCCGGTTCACACCGCATAAAAACTTCATAATTCGGCCTAATTGAAGTTTGGACGCGGTGTGGACCGTAAGAACTATATTATTATAGTTGTGACACCGGCCGCGAAAGCCTAAGAGTTAAGTTTATATTTATATATTTATTTATTTTTTTATCTTTTACATTTGATAATTTACCATAGAGAACCTGCCAATTAAATTTGTTTTGATGCAACTAAATCGCCTGTTTCACGGTACAAACAAACCTAACCTAAGCCTTGATGACGCCCTGATAGCGAAAGGTCCGCACAACTACAAATGTGGCTGGATGGTACATGTCATGGATGGTTTAGTGACGTGAGATCAGTCTAGCATCGATACAGTGACATCAAACATCCCATCACGTCCCGACTACATGGCCTGCATACGCTCACTCTTACATATGAAATCATCATTCAGTGTTCACCATTAGGGCTCACTCGGTGAAAGATGTCATGGATGGTTTAGTGACGTGAGATCAGTCTAGCATCGATACAGTGACATCAAACATCCCATCACGTCCCGACTACATGGCCTGCATACGCTCACTCTTACATATGAAATCATCATTCAGTGTTCACCATTAGGGCTCACTCGGTGAAAGATGTCATGGATGGTTTAGTGACGTGAGATCAGTCTAGCATCGATACAGTGACATCAAACATCCCATCACGTCCCGACTACATGGCCTGCATACGCTCACTCTTACATATGAAATCATCATTCAGTGTTCACCATTAGGGCTCACTCGGTGAAAGATGTCATGGATGGTTTAGTGACGTGAGATCAGTCTAGCATCGATACAGTGACATCAAACATCCCATCACGTCCCGACTACATGGCCTGCATACGCTCACTCTTACATATGAAATCATCATTCAGTGTTCACCATTAGGGCTCACTCGGTGAAAGATGTCATGGATGGTTTAGTGACGTGAGATCAGTCTAGCATCGATACAGTGACATCAAACATCCCATCACGTCCCGACTACATGGCCTGCATACGCTCACTCTTACATATGAAATCATCATTCAGTGTTCACCATTAGGGCTCACTCGGTGAAAGATGGCTGTCCTTGTGTAACTATACCTTAGAACTATTTATTGACTTCTGTGAACGAATGAGCTTATCGTGGTCAAACTAAGGATTTAGTAAGTGGCTACGGTAGGTAAAGTTAATTGCATCCACTAAATTATACCAATGCTCTAGTGTCTACCCTAGATTGAACGGCCTTCCGTATTTTCATCCAATAAGGGGGAAAATCCACCTGTTAATTTCAGCTAAGCTTAATTGATAACTTTCATATTAATCACAAAATATTCTAAAGATTCTAGAGATCTTGACTTAGGTACCACGTTCAAAATGAACATTTCAAACTGATTTTGGCTTTTGTTAAGCACTGTTGTTATAACATTTTGCGCGTCTTTTTCATTGGAGGAGGCCATAGCTCAGTGGTATAGTGCGTGCTTCGCATCATAAAGATCCGGGTTCAACTCCCGGCGCTGTAGTAGACTCTTTCTAGCATAGCTGCTTCACGTGGTCTGGACTTTTCATTTGTCGTTGGACTATTCACTCATTACCCAATTTGGGGAACAGTTTGTCCTAGTTTTAACAAGACTGCACCTTACCATCCATCCAAAAACTCATAATCACCCTTAACCTTCGTCCTATATTCATCTAAAATACCCTAAGAGTGGTCGGTGCCTCTAGTCAAATGGTCAACTAACGTATCTAAAATTAAATGTTGTGAAATCTACTTGCTAAAACCTAAGTCGTATTGGAACAGTGTAAAAAGTCAACGCATTTTGTTATTATTTTATGCGATTCTATAACAACCAGATGCATTTATAAGAAGTATAAACGACAAAGAAACACTCAACGCAATTGGCCAGTGGAAGGCAACAACGGAGTTGAGAGGTGGAATCAATCGATTGTCTGTGTAGAGGAGTTAGTCAACATTGTTGATGTTCTCCGTAACTCCAATTCCGTGTAGGCATTCATCACCAGGCCTCCGTGTGGTGGAGTTGCTTCTTTGCCACTGATATTGTAATCAACTGTGGAACAGAATTATCAACACTTCTTGCAAAGCGCTAGGTCGCGGGTTCGATTCCCGGCGCAGGCACAAGTGTTTGGACCGCTTTCCCTAAAAGCGTTTTGTGATGCCCACACACCCTAGGTTAAGTAACACATTAAAGCTATTGGCGTAAACAGTAAGGAAAAAACTCTGGTTAAGTGTAGTTGGGTCGTTAGTAAATCAAATTCAGGGTGTCACGAAAATGTACAGCGCGCTACGCAGAAGCGGATTCTACAGAAAAAAGTAAGCAAAATTATTAGTAACATTTTTTATTTCGGCTTAGTTTAGCCATAATCCACCATTTTGTGAAATTTTGAGTAAAATTAATAGTTCAAAACCCCGTTGAGATATTCTCGTGAAACTTGGTATAAACCTTAATTGTTTTCCTAATACTGTAATAAGTTCCAAAAATATTTGTTATCCAACTTATCAAATTTCGAAATGGCGGTCATTTAAAAACTTCAAAGTCAAATAGAATCAAACTGAAATTTGACTTTGAAATTTTTAAATTATATATTTGAATTTGATTAACTAGATAAAATATTTAAAATATGTTATTAGGAAAACAATTAAGGTTTATATAATTTCTAAAAACAATCATTTTCGACTTGTTTTTGTATGTAGAATCCGGTTCTACATCCGGCTGAACATTTTTGTGACACCCTGTATGTGTCCTGACTAACAGTTGTTTCAATGTATTATTTACTCATAAAGTGACTAGTTTGTATCTAAATCTGTCCAGGGTCTAACGACGAATTTTCAGACCAGTACATTTGTACAGTGAAGTATTTGCAAACTGGGTTGCACTTATTGAATACGCATTTTCAAATGCAAACCTGCATTTAACAGAGATAATTGGCTCTTGAGCCGTTCTCATATCTACGAGGTCTCCAGACTCGAGGGTTGAGATGGAAAATTTAGATTTCGATTGCGATTTTGTCATTGGTATTTTTATATAATTACGTAATTGTCAGTAGTGCGTTTTAAGCAGACTGACGCTAAAGCGCCGCTAGCGTGAGTAAAGCGAAATTACTATACGGTTTATAACGTACTCCGAACTTTTCAGTGTGCCTTCGGCATTTGGCTTCAGATTTACCTACTCTATTCAAAGCCTCGCTTTGAAGGAATAATCTACCATTGCGTAACAAGGATACTTTTAATAGCCAATTGTTGAAGCCCCTGTTATACGAGCATTGATATGTAAGGATATGTTGTATCACGTGTTGAAGAAGGATTCACTTCAATTCTGTAGATTCTGTGAGGTTTCTCCTCTCCTTTGATGTTGTATGATTGAAAACTGACCACATTTCCACACCTGATACATTCCATCATATCAGCAGCCTTACAACACACAAACAATATTTCTTTTGGCAGGGAGATGCTGGAAAATAAGCCTTTATTCAGTCTGGTTTTTGTCATTAATGGGTCGGGTTTGAGGATGATATAGGTCTAAAGCGGATCAGATAGTCTCACGTTATACAGTAGTATCCGCATCAACTCCACCATCGTTTAGACATATCAGACCATCACCTGCGTGGTTCGGAAGTCACGTTAAGCCGTTGGTCCTTGTATTTGCATTGGTCATTGGGCTATTAATTAATGACCCATTCTAAGGAAGAGTCGACCTTAGTTTGTTAACAAGACTACATCATAACTCATTACTACCACTCATCACACTCATCCTTCACCACATATTTGCCTTTAAATTCCTTAATGAAGTGGTGGCATCTCAAATAGTGATTTAATACAGTATGTAATAATTTTTAACATAAATTACGAATATATGACTTCAGTTTTCTCTCAACAGTTACGCTGAACTACCAACCCATACTAAGCAAAACTCCAGCCAGAAAACGTAAGACCAAATATCGACAGAAGTTAGAAAACAACACAGGAGCTAAACCAACATTGAGCGGCAAAGTTGGAGGCAGGAAGACTTACAACGCAAAGCCTGTAAGAGTTTTAGTGTGATCCTCATAAGTGTAAAAACAGCCACTACACGGCTTCTTGTACAGTGAGTTCAGTGTGTACACAGCCTACCGGGCGAGCAGAGTGTACAAGGCTGCAACTAAGTGACCGGACTGTAGGCGTGATCAGCCACTCAGTTGGGGTAACTTTACCCTCGGATACAGGGTGTTCAGTGTTGAGCCTAGCCACCTGGCTGGTTAACTGCGTTAGGTCAAGTTAAACTAACTTCTGGTCCTGCATAGTTAGCATATTCAAACTTTACCTCAACGCGCCGGCCGGGCTCAGGAATCCCGTTATTGATTATCTCTAGTTGTGATGCTTCGTTTGGGTACGTATTGGGAAAGTAAAATTTCAAAAGCTCTTTTGCGAATGTCTATGGGTGACAGGGCTATTTATTTCTATTGTAAATTAGTACAAAACGTCGTAGACCTAAAAGGTTTGCTTTGCAACATATCTGGAGACCAAAAGCACATAAATGTTTTGCCACATTATATATTTATTTGTATATTTGTGTGTGACTACTCTACATGTGGAATTTAGGTGAGATCGTCACAAAATCTGGTGCAAATGTTCCTTTCGTCAATCTCTAGGGCAAGTTCGTTAACATAAATCCTTTCAACCGAAAGAGACCTTTTGAAGTACCTTAACATTTTTACTTTAACGTTTCATTTCAAGCAAAACTCAAAATTTACAACAAAGTTATAACAAAAGATTTGGTTTTATTGGTTTCTATAGCATCACAAGAGCACAATTTGTGTTTTGTAAGGCAGTCTGAATAATATATATTTTCTCTAGCATATCTCGCCAAGAAAGAAATATTGTTTGTGTGTTGTAAGGCTGCTGATATGATGGAATGTATCAGGTGTGGAAATGTGGTCAGTTTTCAATCATACAACATCAAAGGAGAGGAGAAACCTCACAGAATCTACAGAATTGAAGTGAATCCTTCTTCAACACGTGATACAACATATCCTTACATATTACATATCGATGCTATAACAGAGGCTTCAAACCGAATGACAACCGGGCTGTAATCGACAAGGAAAAGGCTTCTAGGAATTGATGCGTTAAATGCAAATAGGAGACGTTGTATGCTCAAAGCTCTTTAACAATCAACCGTCATTTACCTAAGTTTACTACATATTCACTTAACACATTGGTAGTTATGACTACGGGGATCGAACCCGCTTCACCGGAGTGGTCGGCTCACAGTCGCTCAAACACTAACCCACCTCGAGGCCTTTGCCGATAGATTAGATAAAAATGGAGTTCCAGTCACCATTTTTTGAAACTGAGGTCATTGTCCCTATCCAATTGTTGACAGGGCTTCCAACCGTCCATTGGAGTAGAGATACCAACTGTCAATTTTAAATATTTCAATGGTGCCTTTGATGATCTATGTAATATTTGCCAATATTTTGGTTGTCAAGGTTCCTGCATGTTTCGTAACTATTTTCTGCTATCGCCGAGCTTTCAACATCTTTGCCCACAAAACTAGTCCATCTCGTGTACATTGCTAATATGAAATAATTGACCGTTTGTAATCAAAACACAAATATTCTTTCCTGGAAAACCTTTATTATTACTGACAATCCTCGTCAACAAAACATAACAAAAAACAAAACAAAGCCATTGTTCACCTAAAACACCGCAAACAAATTAATTAAAGAGACATACAACGTTGCTAATGGAATCCAAATACTCAAATATTATTCCCATCTTCATTACACACATTGTTGTGACGTATATCAATACTAAATGTGTGCTTACCACAATGGCATCATTAATAACTGTGCTTTATATAACTGATGTGTTGTTATGTGTCCTCTGAGGTTTATTCAATTGTTTGTCTCATTTATCGTTGTCAATTCCATCATTAAATTCCTCGTTGCGGCTCTCTTTTTGTGTCTTTTGTGTGGTTCTTCTGTCAGAGTTGCTTTGTTATACTCGTAGGTGTGTTGGTTAGTCAAACTGGACTTTTATTGTAATGGTCATTGATTTTGTGCGGGTGTTTTAAAGTGTAAATTTCGTAACTATCGAAAGGTTTTGCTTGTTCACAGTAATATTTGCTACCAACTTGAAAGAGTTGTTATAAACAAACGTTAAAGCTAACACTTTCTCCTGAATTTATTCCTTATTAAACTTTAGTTTAGGAATCTTTTATTGAAAAGGGTTTTGTAGTAATAGTTCTCTTTTAATGCAAAAATTGAACCTTTTAATAGTCTGGGAACAAAGGTTCATTGAAGCAAGATGAAGGAGGGGACGACCACGTCTGAGATGGCAGGATGATGTGGAAGCTGACTTGGCTGCGATGGGTGTGAGAGGATGGAGAAGGGAGGTCATTAGAGAGGAGTTTATGCTTGTGATGGAGGTCAAAGGCTGATGCTCCAACAAAAACCATAAAATAAAAATGGACAAAGCCAGAGCGTCTAGAAGAGCGATCATGAGAAGAATGATTTCTTTGTCAGACAGGCCACCATTATTTTATCCATTTTCTCAATCTCTTAACCTCAACTCTTGTATTGCAATAGTGTGTGGATCCCCAAGCGGTCAGTAACTTTTCAATGGTGCAAAACATTGTCGCGTTTAGCTTACTTCATTTCAACTAGTTTTGAGACTCAACATGGTTGTTCAAACCGAAGTGAGGGACTACGTTTGGGATAACATTAACTGTAGGGTTTCTTTAGGAAGTATGTCGTCAAAGATAAAAGAAACACAAGAACTAGTGCGTAGCTACGCATTAGAAAATTGTATAAATGAACGGGTTTCGTGGCGGGTCGGTGTCGCGCACGACTCAGGATCTTGTCATCCGGGTGGCGCGGGTTCTATTCCCACAGCCAACACTAACAATTTTTTTTACCGTCTACGCCAACGGAATTTTAATGTTTTTCTTAACTTAAGGTTTGTGGGTATCACAAAACGCTTTTAGAAAGTGGTCCAACCCTTTGTGCCTGCGCTGGGAATCGAACCCGCGACCTTGCGCTTTGCAAGCCGTGACTCTACCCACTGAGCCACGGACGCAGGCAGTAGTACTCGTGGTTGAGTGCTAGAGAGGGTTTCGTAGAGCTAACTGCATCTCGTCAAATAAAGGAAACATTCCAACATTGATGAACTTGTTGACTTTTTGTATCGTTACACAACAATAAAAAGTACAATTGAATTTGTTTTTGTTATTACATTCCGACATTCCGAAAGAAGCTGTCCACTATGATTAGTACTTTCTTAAATAATTAAGCACCTTGAAAAGTACGTACACTTATCAGTATTTCCTAAAATGCCCGGGTTTGCGGTCTCGTGGCAGGTTGGTGTCGCGCACGACTCCAGAGCAATCCGATGGCGCGGGTTCGATTCCCACAGTCACTACTAACAATTTGTTAAGTGGCTAACGCTAGAAAAGGACGAGGTTGAGTCTTATTACATGCCTACAGAAATTTCTTTAGTGCTTTCTTAAATAAATTTAGCACCTCGCATAGTACCTGCACAGATTATTACTCCCTATTTACGCCGACATGTATGTAACGGAACGCAAGATAGGAGAGTAGAGATGTAAGTGTTCAGATTGTAGACTGACGTTGGAGATTTGCCAAACAGCTGATTGATACGTTGTCTGGCGGAGGCAAACAGGCGATATGTCTTGTGGTGAACAAACACACACACACTCACACCACAAGCTAACACACGTCTTGTGTATTGTGTGTTCGTGTACTTTAGGGACACTGAATACTCCTAGAGAGATGAATTGTGGATGTAGTGCGTGTTTTGATGGATGAGAGATGTTATCTTGTTATAAACTAGGGCCGACTGTTCCCCAGATTGGGTCATAAATTACTAGTCCGATGACTAATTGTATGGACTAACTGCTTAACGTGACTTCCGAACCACGGAGAGTGGCCATCGTGATCCGGCAGGACAAAGTGAGAATGCTTAAACTGCTAGAAGGTCTAGAATTTTCTTAAGAGGCATCTGGAGTGGGCAGCCATGATAAATTTCTCCTGTAAGAACAATCAATGTTTGTGCAAAATCTTTATAACTCAGCTACAGTTATAAAGATGTAACAGCTCCTGATATCTTTATTGAAAGGTCCAACTACTTGAATAAGACCATGGTACCTCTGGGGCAAAATGTGAAAGGGTTATTTTAGGCTTTCTTGATGGAACCTCATATTTATTTTGTTTGCATTATATAGTACCGGTGCATCTAGTAGTATACCTAGAATAATCCTACTGAATAACAATTGCACAAAACCCGTGATACATCAAAGACGCATCAAGTTCTGCATCTCAGGATTTGTGTTTGCTAGAGGAAGTATAATAGGTACATAAGGTGTGTATTATTGCACTTCTCAGTGTTAAAGGATCATATGAAAGGCCGGCGTCTTTCCATCGAATAGAAGATCAAAGGGGAGAAAATCCAGCTGGTTTGTAGAATATTGCATTGAAACCAGTATTGTACAGCTGGAGGTTCGTATTACTTTATAGGGATTTGTAGTCTATTGTTGTTTAACACTATATGTTACTTATTTTTATTTTGTAGTAGAGCTTAAAACCTGTACCATACTCGTAATTCGTACGTTTTTCATGTTTGCTTTGTTGTCATGTTTAAGTCCTCAAACTAAATTGTTGTATAATATGAGGGAATTGCTCCTTGAACAAATTTTCTTTTCATACCCAATACTGTCTTCCTGCAGAATATACTACAGTTGGCTTCAATAAAGAAATATTTATTTTTGATAGAGCTCCTTATCAGATCAGTAATATACAAATGTTTGACAAAGCAAACCATCCCAATAGTGCCATTATATCGGAGATACATCATCTGCTTATAAGTACACACTGTGTAGGTTTGCAAGTAGACAGGTCAGTTGATGGATCTCTAATAATCTGCGTGTATAAAATACCTCACCTACCTTTTCGGTGCCTTGTGACTGCATGCTCAAACATTTCCTTTAGTCGTTGGGCTACAAATTATGACCCAAGTTTGTCACAAGACTACACCTCACTAACCATCAAACACACATAGTCACCTCATTCATCCCATACTCACGTTAAAATACACTCTAAGAGTTGTTGTCCCGCGTAAAGTCATCAAGGTGTCATTAACTTGTAACGAATCAGTTGCTCAACATGTGTTCGCAAATTATATTTCCCATTTCTGCCTAACCAAACAGTCTCTTAACTCTTAAGCTTTCGCGGCCGGTGTCATCAGTAAGATCTAAAGCGTTCGACAACGATAAACAGGCTTCCCCCACTTCGGCCAATCAGGTGACAGCCCCCCACCACTGGGGTGTATAAGAAGACGCCACGGCCGGCCAATCCAGTCTCAGCCAGTCAACAAGCTACTGAGGATGACTCTCCACAGCGAGGTCGAAACGTTTAGCAGTAATTATATTTCAACTGTGACGCGGTGTAAACCGGAAGCCTTAGATCTTAGTGGAAACAGTCTCTGTTTTTCTGTAATTTATACGAGTTTATGCTAGCTGTACGTGGTCTTCTTTGGTCAGGCCATGTTTGACACAATTTAATCAGCTACAGCTTATACAGCTGTACGGTGGTGGGAAGGGGGGGTAAAGCGGACAGTTTGGTCCACGCAACCACTCGGTCCTGCACGCAATACGTCCATTGGGTGTACACATCACATAACAATACAGCAACAACGCAAGTGAACGGGACACAACAGTTTGATACAGGGTTGAAGCTTCTAGGAGCTTTCGTCCATGTGTACACTAAAAGCAACTTCCAACTTAAAAAAGTAACTTTTTTAAAAGTGAAGGACCTAGGATAGGACCTTGCGGTACACCTGATTAAATGCACTTTTCGTTTGAGTATATTCTTTAGAGTAAAGTTAACTTTTTAAATACGACAAAATGCACAACAAGTTAAAGTTTGTTTTGTTTTACGAGGCAAAGTTAGGACTACAAAGTCCTCTTTACCACTCAACCTCTCAATCTACCGGAAAACTTAATTTTACATAGTTTTCAGACGAAACACATTGTAGCTAGAGTTATCTTTGAAACTACGCCAACTTTTTGATGTCTGTCAAATCATCAAGAAATGTTATTAGTTTACATAACGCACATAAACAATAACAATAAATTTATTTTTGACAACTGGTTACAGTGTTTTCTATTTACCAAATCATTATAAGCTTTTTAGGTTGATGCCGACAGAGTGCAGGCTAAACATAGCAAACACAAGTACGTGTGAAATACATTGCATAAGAACATACAATCAAAGATTATGTTACGGTAGGTAGATAGCTCATGGATACCGAATGGCTGAGGCAGAAAACCAACATATTTGAGGCAGCAAGCACAGAATGCGCTGCAGGAATGTTTAAAGAGTTTAAAGTAGAGCCACTGATATTCGCGCTAGTTCGGTTATCCTCGAAAATCGCACGATTTGGTCTCATTTAAGTCATCGACATAGGAGAAACTCGAGACTGTGAAGCCGAAGGACCAACGGAATGACGGAGAGACGGCAGCGCATTATGTGCGTGGGATTGTTGTTTCCTGCCTCAGCCAAGTGGCATCCATGCGCTACCTACTTAGTATAACATTATCTTAGATTCAATGCCTTAGCGTTTTGCGGGTTACAATTAAGCTACATTTACTTAAGAAACAATAATTATGATTCAATAAAAGCCACCGTTATTCCAACAACTTTAACTAAATTAAGTTAATTAGTATCAATAAAACAAACCGTCTTGGAAGCAAGCGCTTAGACTGCCTGTAACTATCCACTAAAACTGCCAAATCACCAGAATCCACCAGTCTAACTGTGTTATAAAGCAACTACTGTTGTGCTCTCGGCGAGATAATGTTTCTTATAAACCGCGGATTATTTTCCCCCGGCAACAGATGTCTAGGAGTGTTTTTCCTTGTGATTTCCTCCCCTTCTTCCTCCCTCTGCAATACTTAAGAAAGGGAAAGCGGGGTTTCATCTGGTCTACAAGAACGACCGGATGTGACTTATAATGTCAGACTCTTCTCTCCTTTCTTGAATGAAGCTGAATAAATCCACTCGTCGTGTTTTACCTCTAGTGTTATTGCGGTTTCATAAACCATCTGCGAAACCTCTCCCTCGGGGAGATTGTGGTTTCCGGTTTCTGGGGACTTTGTTCGGAATTATTTTTTGTATAAATAAAACAAGAGTTTTGCTTATACTTTTGAAAGAATAGATCTTATTTAGTACACACGTTAAATTGACTGGGACTCGTGGCGTGGTCCTGTAATCCAGCTTCATGGAGGTCAGGTTTTGAGGATGATATAGGTCTAAAGCGGCTCAGATAATCTCAGTGATCATCTGATGATACCCGCACCAACTTCCACCATCGTTTAGACATATCAGACCATCACCTGCGTGGTTCGGAAGTCACGTTAAGCCGTTGGTCCTTGTATTTCCATTGGTCATTGGGCTATTAATTAATGACCCATTCTAAGGAAGAGTCGGCCTTAGTTTGTAACAAGACTACACCTCATAATTCATTACTACCACTCATCACACTCATACCTCACCTTATATTTGCCTTAAAATACCCTCAAAAGAGTGGTCGGCATCTCAAATAGTGATTTAGTGATGTTGGTCTGTTGATGAGAACTTTGTTCTCGGAAGGCCTAACTTAATTAAAAAATTTATTGATTTAAGTGTTTTTAAGTAAATTGTAAATTCAATAAGAAGCTCTCCTAGATGTGCTATTTATTACTAGAGAAATTTGAAAACAAAACTTGTGGACCGAACCGGGACTCAAACCCGGATCTCACACTTGCCGGGTTAGTATGTTAACCATTAACCATCCGGCCTACCTATGGCCAGGATATTACCCGGCAAGTGAGAGATTCAGGTTCGAGTCTTGGTTCGGTCCACAAATTGTGTCTTTAAGTTTCTGCAGTAATACATTTGTTAACAAGCTTCGAGATAACGATTTAATTTGTCATTTTACAAACTGCCAAAATGATAAACCATTCCACTTAAAGAGCAATATAAGTTTTGAATGTATTTATTTATTTCCACGGCAAATGCCAGTTACATTGGTATAACATTTATAATTACACGCTAAAATAGTCTAAAGCGTAGAAATGAGTGCAAATACATGAGACTTCCTCATCACCCATCAAAACACTTTTATCACCCATATTGCCTAGAATTGGTCGGTGTATCAAATCAAAATCATATCAGGCTGGGAAATATTATTTGCGAACACATGTTGAGCAACTAATTCGTTATAAGTTAATGACAACTTGATGACTTTACGTGAGACACCGACAACTCTTAGAGTGTATTTTAAGGTGAGTATGGAATGAATGATGAGTATACTGAACAGTGTTTGATGTATGATGAGGTCTAGTCTTGTTACAAACTAGAGCCGACAATAAACTGGGTGTATATAGTAAAAAATATGTTGATTGATATTTTATTGCAATACAAAGAGAAAGAAAACACACTGAATTCAGTTGTCAATGTCCCCATTATTGCAAATTCTTGATTTATAACGTTTATACCCGTGAATTGAAACTTATTTCCTTGTCAATTACCGATGAAAATATAATACGTTCCTCAGATATCATTGTATGACGTCACGTTTCCTCATGCTTGCGTCATGATTTCAATAAAGACTCGCTTTGACCAATTGGCTGAGACAAGATCATAGCATCCCTACACTCTTTTCTCTTTCTACGTAGGCCTGTTTTTCATAAAATGCCTCAGGCCTGACGGGTCGTTCTACATGAGTTGGTACTTTGTAAATACTCTCTCTCGAGATTGTATTTAATACATGATTTTACACTCGGTTAGTACTTTAGTTATAGGTTTAGGATTACTGTGAATCATAGGGGGTCACGCTTATATTGAAATTGAAATTAGTTTATTTTTAATTGGTGCATTACAGGTTGGTACCTAATTGTAATGTTGCATTACACCAAAGTTTATGTTATGGTAGATTGCGCATAGATGCCACATGAGGCAGGAAAATCAAATAGTTCGGCAGCCCAAGCACAGATAGCGCTGTGAAGGAATTCTTGTAAGAGTTTAAAGTAGAGCCACTGACGCACGCGCAAGTTGGTTCATTTTGAAAATCGAACTATTTGGTCCATTTAAGTCACTGACATCGGAAAAACTCGATCATGTCAAGCAGAAACACGGATAGAGTTGGCAGCGCTATCTGTGTTTGAGCTATTGCAACTATGTTGTTTTTCCTGCCTCAGTCATGTGGCATCTATGCCTAATCTACCTACCATAACATTATCTTTGATTACACTTACTCACTTAAGTAAATAAGTATATAAAGCTTTGACATTAGTCCTAGTAGGTGTTGGGAAGATAAAAACCGTAAAACGTTTGGTTCTTTTCATTGATAGAATTTTCTGTAGAACTTTTCTAACGTGCTTTATTGGCTAGCATTTTAAGTATTACATCTACAACATTTACTTTGCTCAAAATCTTTGCAAAACTTTCTTTATACATGTTTAGCAAATCAGTAAAATTTAATTATTACGTCTTCCCTCTATTCTTTTAACACATTTCACGCAAAAGAAAAAGATTGTACGGTCATTTCTAGTTGAAAAATCCGTTGTTTAATGTTAACAGTTTTCTATTCATCAATATTTGTAACGAACTGGAATATCTTATTTAAAGCTACATGTAATTCAATCATGTTAAGAAGTCTGCTTTGGATAAAGAATATAATCAGGAAAAGGGGTTTCATGAGACCACTTTCTCAAGGCTTCTGCCAGCTTACATCATAAAGAACATCAGCTTTTCTATCGCTCCAAAGGATGAAGGTATTAATAACCTTAGTGTATTCTCAGAATATGTATGTAAGAGTTTACTGGAAGTTCTATTTCAGACCAAAGAGTAATTCAAATTTGAATATATGAATTGGTGGTCTGGATGGTGCAATGGTCATTACAATTATGTTAGGGACTCGGGTTCAAGTCCCGGTTCAGTCCATAAAGTTTGTATTAGTCTCTTTAGCATCAAAGAGTGATTCAGTTGGAATGAGAAATAGTTTGATAATTGCTTAGTATGTAAATTAGTCAAAACATCGTTTAAAACCTGTATACAATAAATCGTATTAAAGTAACGTTTTGGTGTAATATCACTAAATCACTATTTGAGATGCCGACCACTCTCATGAGGGTATTTTAAGGCAAATATGTGGTGAAGGATGAGTTTGATGAGTGGTAGTAATGAGTTATGAGGTGTAGTCTTGTTACAAACTAAGGCCGACTCTTCCTTAGAATGGGTCATTTATTAAGAGCCCAATGACCAATGGAAATACAATAAAATATCAAAACCGGTTTGCTTATTTCAGTGAGCTTTCAAAATTTCATCAGTTCCGAAAACGGTTCTTGTTTTTGCCAGATTATTTCAGAAGTTGATCACTACCATTTTCTGATAATTTTATCGAAAGTAGATTAAATAAGTAAGGACAAAGATTTCACCTTGTAAACTTCAACTTATTTGGGTCTATTATTCTACCTTGTAAACTAAACCTATTCAGATCTATTATCAGTTTAAGTGGAAACTATGTTATCACCTGTATTGTAAACTATCGCCACAAATTGAAACTTTACCCAAGTTCGCCGCTATCTCAGAACTAACTAAATCAAAGGATCGAATTAAGTTTGAATCTGTGTTGAGTTCTGGTTGTATCTATCTCCAAACGGTTTATTTTTGGTATTACGTACTTTTCGTTTAAGTAAAATTTAAGCTAATATTTGATGCATGTAAAATGTTCAAACCTTTTGTTAGTGGTAGTTTTTGTAATTGTAATGTTGCATTACACCAAAGATTACGTTATAATAGGTAGATTGCGCATAGATGCCACATGAGACAGGAAAATCAAATAGTTCGGCAGCCCAAGCACAGATAGGGCTGTGAAGGAATTCTTGTAAGAGTTTAAAGTAGAGTCACTGACGCACGCGCAAGTTTGCTCGTGATCAAAAATCGCACGATTTGGTCCCATTTAAATCATTGACATCGGACAAATTCGAGCATTTCAAGCAGAGGGGGAGAACGACGAGAAGAGTTGGCAGCGCTATCTGTGCTTGGGCTGCCGCAACTATGTTGATTTTCCTGCCTGAGTTTTCTGCGGTAGATTTTGGTTTTGAAATATGTTTTATTGACCATGATTATAATTTATGCCGATGCTATACAATGTACAGTATTTTAATAGTCCAGCAAGAGAACAGACAGCATCTCAGATTCAAAATCGACTTTTTCATTTTAAATTATTAAAATAGAAGTTTTTGCTTTATGTTAATGCACTCAATACACATCTTTACAAATGTCTCAAAAGTTACACTTACTTATCAATGTACAGTTATGGTTAGCTTTAAATTCATCATCAAATTACAGATACAAATTAACCTAAGCCTAGAGGAAAACTTGAATTTTTCCTAGCTCACACCTCCGGACCAAGGCACTCCTGCGTTCCTGGACTGGATGCCAACACAGACGCTGTCCTCATAAAAATGAGAAACAGCCGGCTTTTCGCCAGCCCGCACTAGTCATGAGTAACCAAGAACGGAGGAGCGACAACAAAGCTAATAACAAAATTAACGATCGGTTTGAATTTGAAATATGGTTTTTTAACATAATGTGAACATTGTACGGGTTGGATTGTCTATAGAAGTTTAAGAACAAGTTTGCAATTAAGAAATTAAGGCACCTTACAGACA
Source organism: Matsumurasca onukii (assembly GCA_018831715.1). Taxonomy (NCBI): domain Eukaryota; kingdom Metazoa; phylum Arthropoda; class Insecta; order Hemiptera; family Cicadellidae; genus Matsumurasca; species Matsumurasca onukii. Next base: position 19,103,789 of record CM032067.1, read on the forward strand.
GCGGATCGAAATGTCTCTAGAGTTTACCTGTTAGATTGTTGCTGGCAAATGAACTGCTATCGACAAAAGTGGCTACTTGGTCGTGATTAGAGTAATTTAAGGTGAAGGAGGGTAAAGGGGAGTGGTGAAGGTAAAGGTGGTAGTGGGGAGGGTAAAAGGGGGGATTTAGGGGGTGAAAGCGGGCACGCAAACACTTGGATTCGTGAAAACGCCAGTTCTTGGAGATTACCCTAACTGTGCAACACTTGAGGAGTTAAGTGTGCTTTAGAAGCTTGATGGATTATCTGTTATCATTCAGTGAAGTCTTCCAGTTAGTGAAGTTTAAACCAGGCCAACACGCAGCTAAGCGAGAATATCTTTTGCAATGTTGTATTCTAATTCGCTATGCACACAGCCTTGATAGGAAGTTCGCTAAAAAACGTAAAGCATATTTTAAGAGACGCTTTAAAAGGGTTAGTAGGAATTTGTTTACTATGGGTTTTCGGTTTGAAAATTAATTCGTTTTAGTTTTCATTTTATTAAATATTTAAATAAAACAGTTTCAGCAACCAGAACCTGTTGTACCAATCAGCTCTTTTAATTTCGTTAACCACGTCTTTATAAACATAACCTTTTTAGAAATCGCTGTGAAAAATACAATGAAAATTTCTTGATTGAAGTACGCAGAAATCCAGCTAGATAATTCCTTCAACCCGGACCCGTGGCGGGTGGTATCGCGCGCGGCTACACACCTTATCACTCCGGTGGCACGGATTCGATCGCCGAAATCACCACTAACAGTTGGTTAAGTGAATGTTCGGTAACGCTAGGTAAAGGTCTAGGTCGAGTGGTAGAGACGACTTGTGGAAGTTTCCTAACACGTCAAAATTTACTTTTTTAGAATCGTCCTCATCGTATTTTACTCATCAGCTATCCAATAACTTCATTAGCACTGATGAATATACTTCAACATTAACTAACCAATGACTACTAGTATGTTATGTTAGGTTTGCTATCATATAACACTGTTGAGCTCATTATTTGCAGTTGACTTTGACAGATTGTATTTACCTCGAGAGTTGGGTTTCTCCTCACCTAACATGTGTAATTAATTACCCTCATTACGTGAATACTGTCAATAGCTCAGTTCTCTGTACTGTACTTGTGTAATCACATTACATTCAATATCTAATTACATATACGGCTTTGTTCAACAAATAAATATTTTGTTTCAGTGATTTTGTTTGTTGTAAAATATTTATGATTTAAATATAAAGATATTAATAAATAAATTTAAGATAAATACACGTGCATCAGAATTTAGAAGTGGGTTACTCGACAAATTATTTGTTATTTAAGATCTTAATTCAATACTGCAAATAACTAGAAAACTGTTATATAGTAGTTTCTTTAAATGGAGATTATTGGCAGTACTTACAAAATATTTAAATTACAAGAAGGCCAATAAAGAGTGATATTTTCATTTGACAAGCGCTTTCGACAGCAATGCTGTCATCATCAGGTAAACTTGTTACGTGGAATTTAATCAACCAAAAATAGACATTTATATACAATTGTTGACAAATACAAAAAAAATTAAATAACATGATTTAAAAATAAAATTATTACAGTTAAATTAAGTGAAAAGTTAATAATGTATAAATTTATATATGTATAAATTGAATTAAAAGAAAATTAAATAAATAAAGTAAGACAGATATTAGTATAAAATAAAAGTTAAGTTTTGACGTTATTAGATCTATTAATTTTGAATTTATGATTGTTCCATCTTCGTTATTAAGTAAATTAGTTTTGTCCGTGTTGTTGATAAAATACGATTCCCAAGCGTTGAGGTATCTGGGTTTTACTATTTGTTTGAGTAATTTCAAATTGGTTGTGTTAAAAGAGTGTCCAGTCTATATTGAATTGGCTGCCATGGTTGATTTTTCGCTTCTTCCGTACTTGGCATGGGCTAGATGTTCTTTTCCCTTGTATTTAACGATCTTTTAGTCTGCCCGATATGCCTTTTCTCACACTCGTTGCAACTGATTTCATAAATTCCGGACATATTATTTTTTAATGTTTCATCTTTGTGATTTTGCAGTTATTAAAAATATCACTCTTTATTAGCCTTTATGTAATTTAAATATTTTATAAAATAGCAGACAATTGCTTAAAAGAAAATCTGTTGAGTTTCTCCTCAAAGGAGACTAGTGGATTAAACATGAATCCGTACACACTTGACCGTTGCGTTATGTACAGTTAGAGGGATTGTGGCTAACCCCCTCCACCTTCCCTCCCCCGGGACCAATGGCAATGCAGGGGTGATGGGTGGGGGAATTGGAGGGGGTAAGCTGAATGTAGTGCATTATACAAATGGCACTGAGGTGCGACCCCATTAGCTAATACCTTCACGAGACAAGTCTGGAGTTACAGGCTGATCACGTGAGTAGGAAAGGAAATCAGGACTAAAATTTAGAAATATATAAGTTAGTACATTAAAACAAGTTAAATTGAATTAAAAATCATTAAATTAGAAGTTATAATGCTTTTGACCAAAAACACGAAACAAGAAATAAAACAATATTTGTATTGATACAAAAGATTTTATTTTGGGTTTAATCGAGTACTTAAATGAATAAACACAAAAAAACACTGGCCAATATACAACAATAATGAACAAACTAGTGTGTAAATTATCAAGCTCGTAAATGTTGTCAACTTTGTAAACGTTGTTCATAAGAAACTGTTAGTATGTATTACCAAAGATTATGTTGTGGTAGGTAGATGGCGCATAGATGCCAAATGGCTGAGGCAGGAAAATGAACATAGTTGCGGCAGCCCGAGCACACTAAATCACTATTTGAGATGCCGACCACTCTCATGAGGGTATTTTAAGGCAAATATGTGGTGAAGGATGAGTGTGATGAGTGGTAGTAATGAGTTATGAGGTGTAGTCTTTTTACAAACTAAGGCCAACTCTTCCTTAGAATAGGTCATTAATTAATAGCCCAATGACCAATGGAAATGCAAGGACCAACGGCTTAACACAGATAAAGCTGCAAAATATTCTTTTAAACCTTTCAAGTAGAGCTGCTGACACGCGCAAGTTCGTCCGTTCTCGAAAATCGTACAATTTGGTCACATTCAAGTAATTTACAACGGACGAACTCGAGTATGTCGAGCCGTGGTGGGGGGGGCGGAAGACGGCGAGAGATGGTAGCGCTCGCAGCGCTATCTGTGCTCGGGCTGACGCAACTATGTGGATTTTACCGTCACAGTCATTCGCCATCTACCTATGATAATATAATCTTTGTTATTATGAGCGTTTGGGCTCCTATGTGTTATTGTAATCGGAGAGAAGATGCAATGTAACAACTATTTATATAATGATGACTTTAACGTACACCAAGCGCGGGTACGTTCTATCGTTTAGTGGATCCGTGGCGGATTGGTATCGAACGCGACTCCGGAGCTCATCACTCCGGTGGCGCGGGTTCGATCCCCGCAGTCACCACTTGTAATGGGACTAAACGGTGACGCTAGGGAAAGGTCGAGGTTGAGTGGTACAGAGGACTTAGTAGTCCTAACTTCGCCTCGTTAAACAAGACAAACTTTACCTCTTTTTTAGATTTAACAATTGACATAATGCGATTTAAAAGTCCTGGAAAACATTATTTAGCTAACACAAATATTTTGTCGAATAACCTATTTCTAAATTATTATGATGCACGTGTATTTATGTTTAAATCATATTTATTTTACAACAAAAAACACATGAAACAAAATATTTATTTGTTCAACAAAGCCGTATATGTAATTAGATATTGAATGTAATGTGATTACACAAGTACAGTACAGAGAACTGAGCTATTGACAGTATTCACGTAATGAGGGTAATTAATTACACATGTTAGGTGAGGAGAAACCCAACTCTCGAGGTAAATACAATCTGTCAAAGTCAACTGCAAATAATGAGCTCAACAGTGTTATATGATAGCAAACCTAACATAACATACTAGTAGTCATTGGTTAGTTTATGTTGATGACACTGTTGTTTAAACTGAACTGAAAGTAGATGCTTTAGTTGGAGTGTTGTTTTACGGTGAAATATCTCAATAGTTCTTGGAACAACGTCGGGTTTTTAAAGGATTCCAAGAATTTAAGTTGAAAGTTCAATTGTAAATTTGTTTACAGGGTTAAAATGAGCCACTGAAAGTAATACTAGTGATTTATTCTTAGTATGGTCACCTTTTTTAAACTTGTTTCTGATAGTTTAGTACAAGTAATTTTTATTTTAGTGATAATTTTTAAATTTATGATCTATGTAAATCCTGTTCACTCCGCTTCTACAGTTTTCCATGATTATTTTAAAATGTTTTGATTTTGCTGTGAAATACCGATTTCAGTCCCTGATTGGCTGAAGCTTAGCTACCTGCTGTCTGCTATCCTATTGGTCAAAAGGTTGTCAACCGTCCTTTGGAGCAGGAATGCCAACTGTCACTGTTTTCATTGGCTGTGACTCTATCGAAAAAATATCCAGGACTGGTCACCAGCTTCTTCGGCTTATGGAAAGCCGTCTTCTTTGTTGAAATCGTTGAAATAATAAAACATGACAATAACTTCAACAACGCTGACAGTATTAACTTTCCAGCAGCTGAAGAAGAAGCAACCAGTCCTGAAGAAGTCTTTTCGTTTGTGTCACAGCCAATGGGATCATTGAAAGTTGGCATCTTGTAAGGTCGATGTTTGTAAACCTTCTCTGAAAGTGGATGATTTAGTTGGAATGTTGTTAGTTTGGAATGAAAAGTACATTTAATGGTTAAATATTTCAATAGTTCTGGGAACGACATCGGTTTTGTGAATGTGGTTAATTTATCCAAACTGTTTCTTGGATTTTAGTCAAAAGTTGAATTGTAAATTTTTTTTCAGGGCTAAGTGAGCCACTTGAAGTAAATAAGAGTGTTTCATTTATTTTGAGTGTTACCTGTTTTGGAAGTTCAATAAAAGCTGCTCAATAAATGTTTTGGCTTTTAGTGGTAGTGCTTCTGTAACTTCAACGAATTATGACTGAAGCGTAAAGTAATTCTCTCTTGAGTCTTGCTTTTAAGTACGATAAAGACTAACATAAATTATATTTATGTATCCTTTTTTTTACAAAACATACAACGGTTATACGTTTGGCGTGCATGCAATTTGTAACATGTAGGAAGTTAAAGGCCGATTATACAGTTTAATCCAGCTGGACAACACTGGTATAATGTCAAACAGGTTTTAATCGAAGTCAAACTTCTTATTTAGTAAAAACTAGTGACCTAAAACTTACAGTTGTCCTTAAAGGACATAAAAGCTTATTAATTCTGCAGGGAATCTGTTGGGAACATTGCTTTAATTTTAAGGGTTTTCGGAAAACTTACCTTTTACCTTTTTTTAATCATTTGGTCAAGTCGTTTTGAATCGGAAGTATAAACAATCTAAAAGAAAGCAAGGGAATCCGTGAAAGCAAAGAGGAATCATTGAAATTGGACAAAACAAAGAGGTAGTGATAGAATAAACCATTGTAAAGGTGTTGAGGAGGGTGTTGTAGGGTGGCGAGAGGGGGTTATCTGCGCTTCAATCTTGGTTGAGCAAATCTTTCAACAAGGGAAGAGAGTCAGCTGTTACTTCGGTGGAAATGTATTCTATTTTAATAAGGAGAAGGTTAATAGGTTCACGAATATTTTACATTGTACATATACAGGGTGAGTTTTGTATGCCCCCCACCTTAACTTTTGAAAAAGGAACCATTTTTGAATCTTTTTGGGAATGTTTTAAGGTTATAATATTATTGCGGAACTATTCCATAGTTTTTTAGCAAACAAGAAGAACACGACGTTTCGGGATTTGTAATCTGATGCCGTCTTCAGTTAATATGTGTGTTTACGTTGACTTGACTTAGTGGAAAGCAGATTTAAATGAAGAGTGACGGGTGTAATCTCGCCAAGTCTCCGCACAATCTTGCATCATTCAATTTATCCCTGCAATATAACCTGTTTCCTTATCACTTGGTTCTTTTATAAAAATCACGTTGAAATTGTTGCGTTATCACGTGCGCTAACGTGAATCAGAGTGAATTTTACGTAACAAGGAGATAATGTATACTCTTTTGAGAGGCGTAGACCCCGATTATGATCCGTTTCCGATGAAACAGAGCATAAATAAACAGATCACCGTGCCCAACATGTGTACTAAAATTCAGAAAAGTAAGTTTCGTATGAATAAAAACAAAGATTTGTAGGGACGACTGAAAAAAGCGGGTTCCGTTAAAGGTTCGAAGGTCTCATCTAAATAGCGCGTTATCCAGCATTCGAGGTACATTCTCGCACAATGTACCTATGATGTACCCATGGGCGATCTCCGTTTTCAGCGTAGAGAGTGGAAGGAAATCGCAAAATCAGTTCAAAAAGTACAAGTTAAATTGTCAACGTGGGCTTGCGTCATACAAAGTTGTCAATCTGCGTTCCACTCACTATAAAGCGTTCGAATTGTAACAGCCACTACACTCGTCCGACCCCAAAGAATAGAAGGTCCACAGAGGTCCAATAGGATAGGAGAGTTTTGAAATGTAGTCGTCAAATCTATCAGCAAGCGCGGTTGCCATATCGTACGGTGGGAGCAGAGTGGTTCGCGGGAGACGAGTGGTAGAGTCCGTGCGTTTCTTCGTGGCGCTTGACATTGACGACTAAAACCAGTTATAACTGGGTTTTCGAGGGTGGGGGTAACCAACTGTTCAGTCTTTCCATGGCACTCGTACTGTGAGGACAGGCTATTACTGTAATTTTGAACACCTCGATTCGTTCCCCCACTCTGTCCCCTCACGAAGCGCACGAAGAAACGCACGGACTCTAGTTTGCACTCTGCAGTGGGAGGCGCCACTAGATATGGCAACCATGATCAGTGACAATTTTTGTGGTTGAACTAGCTTCCTTTTCGTTAAAATAATGAAGTAGACGTTTTAGATCGTCCTACGCACGTCGGGCGTCGGTTTGCTTAATTAGGACCCTACAGTTCGTTAGGTATAGCATGGCCGGTGGCCTTGAGATTTCCTGCTGGCCGCTTATGGCCCTATAGTCCATCTCACCGGCCATGCTAAACCTGACGAACTGTACAACTCACCTCTAATAGGCCGGGTTAGATTCCCGAGCGCAGTGATAACCTTTCACGATGGCCACTTCCGTCGTCCGGAAGTCACGTCAAGACGTTTGTCCATTCCGTTGGTCGTTGGGCTATTAATTAATGACCCATTCTGAGGAACAGTCGGTCCTAGTTTTTAACGAGACTACACCTCATCATCCATCAAAAACACTCAATACACTCCCACTTCATCCCGTATTCACCTTAAAATGCCCTCTAGAAATGGTCGGTGTTTCAAATCAAAGAAAGTATGTATTTTTATACAACTTTAAGGGTAGGTTATACAATCATAAAGTCAAAAGTGCACTACTATTTTCAACTGTTCGCCTATTCTCCCTCACTAAGCTGAACCAAACTCATCATATACGAGCATTTAACCGTGTCTTTACCCACGTTTCATTGCTCAGAGTCGAGTTGCAGCTGATATAATACCTTGTACAGACCGCAAGCTGCTTACACTACATTATGTACGGAACATTGTTTGTGTAACCCACCCACACACACACACGGAGAGAGAGTTTGCAAGCTGACGTTATAAACTGGTAAAACACTGATCCCCTTCTCTCTTTTCGGAGCTGGGATCTTATTAACCTGTGAAACATAACAACGTTTATGAGTGATTTGTCAACTGTTTTTGCGCATCATGGTGTTATTGTTTGGAATTAGTAGTGACTTAAGTGTGACGTAGTAGTAGATTCAAATTTATGGATGACGAAGAATGCGTCAACTGTATGCATAGATTTTTTGTTTGTAAAAAGTTGGACTGTTCCAATAACTGCAACTGGCACGGAGTAGAACAGAAGGTGGCTCCCAGAACTAAAGTGTTACTTTTCACCTGAAGACGGGATCAGATTGCAGCCTCCGAAACGTCGTGATCAACTTGCTCACTAACGATGGAAAATGTCCGCAATATTAGTTTTAACTCTGAAATTCTCCCATGTCAACAACAGACTTCAAAGAAAGGACAAGTTGGCTGTTTTTCAATGTTTCTGAACTTTAACTGTTAGACGGTGAATTCTCCGAAATGGATGCCTCTCGCTTTCCAATTCAAAGCTTTACTGGTAATCAACAGAGGTATGACGAACAACGTGATGCAGACTTTAGACCCCTTCCAGCTCCCGATCCTGTAGTACGTCTAAGCCATGTTTTGAGCCAAATTTTCTTCGACATTTCTTCATTATTTTCAGATTTGTGCACACCTATATGGTTGGATATACAATTAAATGTTCTGTTGAATGCTCTGTTCCTGAGCTATTTACTAACTTTAAATTTCCACCATTTTGATTTATTGGTAAAAATATGTGCTTATTTTTGCGGTTTGCCTTACTAGAAAAAAATATTTTAGTTCGCCCGTTATGTGGTTATTAAATTAAAAACAAACGTTAAAAATACAGGGTGGCTACATTGTAAATATGAAAGAGTGAAAGCCACTACCGAAAGAGTGAAACTTGAACCACTCTCAAAACGAGCGGTTTGAACACCCAAAAGAGCAAAATTTCACTCTTTCCGTGCGGATCCGTGGCGGATTGGTATCACGCGCGGCTCCAGAGCCCATCACTCCGGTGTCGCGGGTTCGATCCCCGCAGTCACCACTTACAATTTGGAATGTGACTAATACGGTAACGCTAGGTAAAGGTCGAGGTTGAGTGGTAGAGAGGACTTTGTAGTCCTAACTTCGCCTCGTTAAACAAGACAAACTTTACCTTTTTTCCAAGTAGCCTTCACTCCCTCATTTTTATACTATAAATGAAACGCCGTGGACTATTAAATAAAATATTTTGGCTTTATTCAACCTCAGGAAGAACTATTACTCAGGACAAATAAATATCCTAGAAGACCTTAATAATTTTCCGACACAGGTATCTACACACCCTAGCGGATTTAGCGGATCCGTGGCGGATTGGTATCGCGCGCGACTCCGGAGCTCATCACTCCGCTGGCGCGGGTTCGATCCCCGCAGTCACCACCTACAATTTGTAATGTAACTAATACGGTGACGCTAGGTAAAGGTCGAGGTTGAGTGGTAGAGAGGACTTTGTAGTCCTAACTTCGCCTCGTTAAACCAGACAAACTTTACCTTTACTTTACACCCTGTATAGTCTCCAACCACCAGCCTTATCACAGAACGTATTGAACACTGCGAGAGTGTACAGTTAGAGGCTCCGTGCCTGCATTTATAAGTTAGGCCTAATGACGACACACGTTTCCCGTTATCTTATCAGTTGAAGGAAGCGAAGGTTCATTTGTATCTGTGGAGGGGCGCCAGACACGCCACAAAACTATAAATTCAACTTCGCAATGACGCCGCTTAATATTGCCGTATGTCTCTTGCTTCGTAGACTAAACACACTTTTTAGCGAACTGTAAAGGTAAAAAAGGTAAAGTTTTTATGTTTGTGTACCACTCAACCTCGACCTTTACCTAGCGTTACCGGTCGTGATTGCGGGGATCGAACCCGCGCCAGTGGAGTGATAAGCTATCACTCAAGACTTACGCACAACTTTCCAACCAACTCTAAGATTGTTGTTAAACCCCTCACATGCGACGAAGAACAACAACACAGGTCCTACAACTAAGCCTTGGGGCACTCCAGACAGAGAGCACTGTGGAACAGAGTTCTGTATGAAGAAATGTGATGCTCAAGCAAGAAAATAAACAAACCATCATTGCTGCTGTGTTTCTTCTCTCTCTGGGGACGGATCCGAGGCTCCTTGTGCAATATTTGCTTTGCCCTGGTTTTTTCTTGTTTGTCTCCGACAAAACAATGATCTTGAGTCGCAGAGTTAACCTTTTAGAATGATTCGGTCTTAGTTGATGCAATAGTTCAACGATATAAATATGCAAAATTTACTCCTGGCTGAAAATGTCCGGTGTTTTGGTTGTGTCATTGCAGTTTAAGTAGAGAAACTTTTAAAATAGGGCATTCTCGGACGGCACGTTATTCGTTAGAATAATAAGTAAGGAATAACATAATGATATTAAAAATGGCATTGACTATATCCAAGTCATCTAAAGAATTAAAATTAAATAAATAACTCATTTTATAAATTTACTAGCTGACAGTACCCGTGCTACGCTAAGGGATTTAAATATTAAATGTGTGTGATTATATTGATTTGAATATTTCTAAAAAATATCAATGTTCGTGTTGTTCAGTAAATTGTAAATTGTGTTGTTAAAAAATTAATGGTGTCAGAAATAATAACACCTAGACTGCACAATCGTCAACAACGAACTTCAAAACAAAATAATCATTTTAGTACAGTTAATATTTAATATGTTTATAAATAAGAACCGCTTATTTTCCATAAACAGCTGTGATACAGAAGGTGAACAGTGACTTAATGGTGCGGGACGTAGGTCCCATTTGTATAATGCAGTATATCCAGCTTACCCTCCTCACCCCCTCCACCCACTAGTGTAGTATAGCAAGGTGTTGTGGGGAGGGGAATGTAAAACCCAAACCCTTATTGTACATAATGTATCAGCCAGTGAGTTCAGAGTGCCGGCTTGGTTTCTGTGTCTATAATATAATATAGGTACAACAGCAGCTCGCAATAAACTGTTGAACAATATTGTGTATGTAGTTTTTAACTGTTTGCGTGTTAGTTATAGCATAGATTATGTTATGGTAGGTAGATAGCGCATAGATGCCACATGGCTGAGGCAGGAAAATCAATTAAGTCCACACACAGAATGCGCTGCTATCTCTCGTCGTCTTTATTCCTTCGTCTCTCCACATGCTCGAGTTTGTCTGATGTAAATGACCGAATTGTGCGGTTTTTGAGAACGAACTTTTGCGTGCGTCAATGGCTCTCTTGAGAATTTCAAAATCCCTCGCAACGCTATCTGTGCTTAGGCTGCCGCAACTCAGTCGATTTTCCTGCCACAGCCATTCGGCGTCTATGCGCTATCTATCAACAATAACATAGTTTTGACGATATTCAACAAAAACGCCTGCAGATTACTCAGTATAATTAAACTTACAGATTGTAAAAACAAGGTTTAATTTAGGCTTACGTCCATTTTGAGAGTATTATATCACGTGGTCAGATATCCCTGGTGTTGAAATATTATTCCGGACATTTTCCACCACCTTTGAGTGGACAAGAAAAACTCTAAAGAATACACGTCTGCGATTGGCCGTCCTCTACGCCTAGCCAGCCAATCGGTGGGAAGCTGGCCTAATAAATGTTTCATAACGTTCTTTGCCTGCTATACCAAAGATTATGTTATGTTAGGTGGATAGCGCATAGATGACGAAAAGTTGAGGCATAAAAGCAATATAGTTGCGGCAGCCCAAGCACAGATAGTGCTGCGAGGGAATCCGTTTAAGAGTCACTAGTAGCTGAGCCACTGACGGTCAGTGGTTATATTTATATAAGTTATGGTTATATAAGTCAAACGGTTATATTTTAGTATGATGTTGTTAAAAAGATTATAGTGAAACGTTACTTTGGACTGTTAACAGTTTTTTTACTAAGAAGTTAAGGCCGTAGTTTTAACTTTGAAGCGGACCCGTGGCGGGTTGGAATCGTACGTAACTCTAGAGCTGATCACCCCGCTGGCGCGGGATCTATCCCCGCAGTCACCACTTACATGTTTAAAGTGAAACTATACAGTAACGCTAGGTAAAGGTCGAGTGGTAGAGAGGCCTCTGTAGTCCAACTTCGCCTCGACAAACTTTTTAAGTTTTCCACCCATACAGTTAACGTAAAACAGTTAAAAGGTCACAAAAAACCATCCTACATAAAAAAGTAGTCAACATTTTTTCAAAAATAGTTCCATACTCATAGCTTTCAAAATCATTGACACACTGTAACATTAGAAGCGTGAAGCTAGAATCACCGCAGAGAGGTTCAGATAATTCGGTGTTCACGTAATTAATGTAATTACAGCTCCAATTAAATGCAAAACCAACCGCCGTACACAATTCAGTTAGCCGCGTATGTTAGCGGAATATTGAATCTGATAAGTTATTGACATACATTTCACCTCTAGTCTAGTTGCCAATCAAATAATTCAACACAGCAGAGTCAAATACGAAATAATAGCGGCAAGCCTTCCATTAAGGGCATGGGCGTTGGACTTTTTCTTATTCACAGATAAAATACTCTTGGGAACTTGAAATAATCTTGGGAAATTGGGAACAGAAACGACTACCGAACTGGGAATACAGAACGGTAATTTAAGAACGTTTGCCTTCACAGAAAGGGGTTCATCTAGCCAACAGGTTGCCAAATTAGATTAAAAATAATACAATGCCAAAGGCATTGAAACATGGCTAGGGAAGGATTTTACAGTAGAGACGATTCAGACGACAATAGGTCAGTCTGATAATCATCTGTGATCGGCCGTCCGCTACTCCCAGCCAGCCAATCGCTGGGCAGCCCGGCCGTGCACTTGTTTAGTTTATCTAATAACTGTTTTTTAACGTTCTTTGCCTGCTATACCAAAGAATATGTTACGGGCCGTGGATAGACATAAATGCCGAATGGCTGGGGCAGGAAATAGTTGCGGCAACCAAGCACAGATAGCGCTTTTACTTAAAAATGCTACTAAAGATGACGCGAGGATTCATACTTTCACTAGCGAACATTTTTAACTCTTGTAGACCAAAGTTACCGGTTAGACAACATCGTCACTTTTTGAAGTTGGTACTGCGCAAACTTGAAACCACAGTAGAATCCACTTGTACAACACGAGTATAAGACTTGGCGTAGTCTCGTGTCGCATGCTTAAAGCACGTTTACAGCTACAAATGTGATCTTGTTAACCGCATTGTCCTTAGATAAGATAACTGCATAGCGTTCCCCAGTCTGAGTCTGTGGCGACATTTATACCCTAGACATGAACCTCTACTCGGTACTGCCAATGATTATGTTATAGTGGGTAGATAGTGTTTGGATGCCGAATGGCTGAGGCAGGCAGGCCACGCACAGGTGCCATCTCTGCGCTGCCTCTCTCTCGGCTCGACATGCTCGAGTTGTTCCTATGTCGATGACGAAAATTTGACCAAATTTTTCGAGAACGATGGAACTTTTCGTTCGTCAGTGGCTCAGCTACTAGTGACTCTTAAACGGATTCCCTCGCAGCACTATCTGTGCTTGGGCTTCCGCAACTATATTGCTTTTATGCCTCAACTTTTCGTCATCTGTGCGCTATCCACCAAACATAACATAATCTTTGGTATAGCAGGCAAAGAACGTTAAGAAACAGTTATTAGGTAAATTAAACAAGTCCACGACCGGTGAAAGCTTCCCATGATTGGCTGGCTGGAAGTAGCGGACGGCCAATCACAGACGTTAATCAGACTGACCTATTGCACAACCAATGGAAGGGAAGTATTCTTTAGAATTTTTCTTGCCACTCAAAGGTGGGGGAAAACGTCCGGAATAATATTTCAACCTCAGGGATATCTGACCACGTGATATAATACTCTCAAAATGAACGTAAGCCTAATTAAGCCTTGTTTTTACAATCTGTAAGTTTAATTATACTGAGTAATCTGCACGCTTTTTTGTTGAATATCGTCAAAACTATGTTATTGTTGATAGATAGCGCATAGACGCCGAATGGCTGTGGCAGGAAAATCAACTGAGTTGCGGCAGCCCAAGCACAGATAGCGCTGCGAGGGATTTTAAAATTTTTAAGTAGGGCCACTGACGCACGCGAAAGTTCCTTCTCAAAACCGCACAATTCGGTCATTTACATCAGACAAACTCGAGCATGTGGAGAGCCGAAGGGGATAAAGACGACGAGAGATAGCAGCGCATTCTGTGTGTGGACTGTCGCAACTAAATTGATTTTCCTGCCTCAGCCATGTGGCATCTATGCGCTATCTACCTACCATAACATAATCTATGCTATAACTAACACGCAAACAGTTAAAAACTACATACACAATATTGTTCAACAGTTTATTGCGAGCTGCTGTTGTACCTATATTATATTATAGACACAGAAACCAAGCCGGCACTCTGAACTCACTGGCTGATACATTATGTACAATAAGGGGTTTGTGGTTTCTACACTCCCCTCCCCCCCACCAACACCTTGCTATACTACACTAGAGGGTGGAGGGGGGTGAGGGGAGGGGTAAGCTGGATATACTGCATTATACAAATGGGACCTACGTCCCGCACCATTAAGTCACTGTTCACCTTCTGTATCACAGCTGTTTATGAAAAATAAACGGTTCTTATTTATAAACATATTATTCAATATTTACAGCACTAAAATGATTATTTTGTTTTGAAGTTCGTTGTTTGCGATTGTGGAGTTTAGGAGTTATTATTTCTGACGTTTCCATCGTAAGTGAACAATAAGTACACGACGTTTCGGGATCTTGAATCTGATACCGTCTTCAGGTGAAAAGTAGGCATAAATAACACAAAGTATTAAAACATAAACTAGCCTAAAGCCACCAGCGTAAAGCTATGGTTTCCTGGAAAAAATTCACCGCTATATTACGGCCCTAAAGTAGCGGTGAACGTAACGGTGACGGTGGACGTAACACAATATTTAAACAGATGTAGACAAAAACAATGACATGATGTTAATTTTAGTTATCAAAGTTTATTTACGTATGTAGCGATGGACAAGCTAGACTTTTGTTTACAAAACAAAATGTGTCACCTGGTGAGAAAAACCTTAACTAGTTTTCTCCGCTACTTTACGTCCACCGTTTTCTAGGAAACCACTCTCATCTGATTGTATTGAAAACAAAACTCACCGTCATATTACGGCCGTAATGTAGCGGTCACCGCTTTCTAGGAAACCATAGCTTTAGACGATCAGTCACGCATAACCAAAACAACATGTGACGTCTGTGTTTTGTTTTGGTTTGCTTTTAGAAAAAACAAACATTCAAAATAACTTATAAAAAAAGAAAATTACGGACATATTAAAACGTGTGTGATTTGATCGTCTTGTTTGTGACTTTTTGCTATTTTCTCGTATTTTGCTAACACCTTATTTGATACACTGAAACTAACGGTATGATTACGGTTTGAATAATATATCCCTGATTCGTGCGGACAATCAGTCCTATATCATTATTGCTTTGTCCAGCTGAGCACAATGGATGCGTCAAACATCGTTCATTCATTAGTGCCAACTGTACAGAATGAAATATGCCTCTCGTAGCCGTGACAAACCTGATCAGCTATCACATCTTTGTTTGATGTTACCTTCATACCATCAGCGTTATGTAAATATGGCAAGATATATCTTTATCAATTACAACTAAAACGTAAAATGATCGTATATGTTCAAGAATATCGATATATCAACAATGTGATATATCGATACGTTGATCTCTTTTAGAAACCCGCCTTCTTGTCGAAAATATCGCATTTCGCGGTAGTCTGTTGGGTACGACGCTTCTTTTGAGTAAATAAAGAATATTTATTCTATAATCTAGTTCTTCCCGTTCACACCGCGTCCAAACTTCATAATTAGGTTGAGATATTTCGGTCTCGCTGTAGAGTACCATCTTCAGTCACCGATTGGCTGAAACTGAGCTACTTGCCGCAATAGGACAGCAAACAGCAAGTAGCTCAGTTTCAGCCAATCAGTGACTGAAGATGGTACTCCACAGCGAGGCCGAAATACCTCAACCTAATTATGAAGTTTGGACGCGGTATGAACCGGAATAATTAGATTATAGTTGTGACACCGGCCGCGAAATCCTAACAGTCAAATATATCTTAACACAGCCCTTTTAAGCGTTACTAAACACTCCCAAATACACTTATCTACTTATACAGGGTGTAGGGTAAAAGTATCGAACGAAGACTGACGGCTGGAAGCGGTCTGTGACAAACGACGTGTCAAGATATGGATCTTCTAACAGATTTGACTGCAAGACAGAACCCTTATATCTTACTCAATTCAACTTGTCTTGTCTATATTGAGATTCTATTTGCTGTGTAATGTTAATTTTACCTCTTTTATCGAGGAAGTGTACTAGCTTTAACATACACAACCAACCTTATAAAGCTTCTATGTTACGACTGTTCATAATAGACCAAGAATTGGAGATTTATAATATATACCACTTCAAACAATCCTAATGAAGATAGATATCCATCTTCCGGTTTCGGAAATTACCATCATGATTATCTTGCTTTTATTATCGGCCATCTGGCTTCGTCAGAAACTTCACGCTTAAAGCGCGAAAGTAAAATAATCAAAATATTCCATGAAGCTAAAGGATGTTCCTATCATGTGTGTAAACTAACGTAAGATCGCTCCAACTCTGACAATAGACTGGGTTGATGAATATTTGAAGCCGGCAACATTATCAATGAAAGCACAGCTGACTTGAGTAAATAAACAATCAACCTTCTCACTGTCTTCATGTGATACGAGTAAATCTGCTTGATAGCAGTTAAATCAAAGATAATGTTGTGGTAAGTAGATAGCTCATAGATGCCGGATAGTTGAGGCTGAAAAATCAACATAGCTCGGCAGCCCAAGCACAGATAGTGCCGCGAAAGAATACTTTTTAGAGCTACTGACGCACGCGCAAGTTCGTTCTTTCTCGAAAATTGCACGGTTTAGTCACATTTAAGTCATCGGAATCGGGAAAACTCGATCATGTCAAGCGAGGGGGGAGAAAGACGGCGAGAGATGCAGCGCTCGTAGCGCTATCTAAGCTCGGGCTGCCGCAACTATGTGGTATCTATGTGCAATCTTCTTACCATAACATTATCTTTTGTTAAACTTGTCGCTTACCTGCTTATTTTATATTTTCAACATTCTTAGACTTTTCTGTAAACAAACACTTCTGCCTTTTCTAGTGTTTTGATATACCAGCTGTCGAAGTTCGTAAAAAACAGTAATCGTTGAGAGTAAAGTAACCTTGTGTTGACTGGGACTCGTGGCGTGGTCCTGTAATCCAGCTTCATGGAGGTCAGGTTTTGAGGATGATATAGGTCTAAAGCGGCTCAGATAGTCTCAGTGATCATCTGATGATACCCGCATCAACTCCCACCATCGTTTAGACACATCAGACCATCACCTGCGTGGTTCGGAAGTCACGTTAAGCCGTTGGTCCTTGTAATTCAATTGGTCATTGGGCTATTAATTAATGACCCATTCTAAGGAAGAGTCGGCCTTAGTTTGTAACAAGACTACACCTCATAACTCATTACTACCACTCATCACACTCATCCTTCACCACATATTTGCCTTAAAATACCCTCATGAGAGTGGTCGGCATATCAAATAGTGATATAGTGATAACCAATATTATCGAACGTAATGCGATTTAAGACAATGTGTTTCGCAAAATACGAGGAGATTTACAAAAACCACATAAAGGACCAAGTTATGTAAATAAGTAACTTAGCAGCCAATTCTTTCATTCTATTGACGCCCATTTGGGTAATAATTCAATTAGAATAAGCGAAATTTTAAGCTTGGGAAGCAACTTGACTAAACTCATTAGGAAAGTTTAAATGTAAGACAGTAGTTAACGAAATGAGCAAGAAATGTCAAAGTGGACAGCTTGGTTATCTTAATTCCGGCAGTTAAACTTGACAGCTCAACTGTTGATCTTTTATTTACTTCTAAGGTGAGCTTGTCAAACTCTTAAAGAACCTCCCTTCACTTAATATCTTCAGTATCTTAGTACTTTTAGTTAGTCAATAAGCCTTAAGCAAAATACCACAAGAAACGTTATTGAAAAAAGGTAAAGTTTGTCTTGTTTAACGAGGTGAAGTTAGGACTACAAAGTCCTCTCTACCTTTCAACCTCGACCTTGACCTAGCGTAGCGTAAAGTCACATTACGAATGTAAGTGGTGACTGCGGGGATCGAACCCAGTCAGGATCTCCCAGGCTGACCAGTCAAGCACAACCTGAAGAAGGGATCAGATTGCAGATCCCAAAACTTCGTGATTATCTAACTCACTAACGATGGAAAATGTCCTCAATAATAGTTAAACTATATCAGGATCATAACAAGAGTTATGTCGGTTTCATTTATTTAAAAATAATTTTAAGTAAATAGCTTTTTCTAATGGCTCCTTTAAGTGTAGAATGGCATAATATTAAAAACTTACAACCGTTAACGCCGCCTTTAAATAGTCAACGTTAAATAGCTACATTCAACATGTAATAAATTGTAAGTTTTTACAGAACTGTGACATAATGTTATTTGTTGATTTAACCGTCATATGTTTTAATATATGTTTGTTATTGTTTATTTAAGAAATTCAGTATTAGCTCTTGATTTAACACCATATTAGTCTTATATCTCTAAATCTCTTTTTACTCAACCTGTGTTGTCTCAAATCTCAAAGCTATCCATGAAATGTTCTTCTGTCTGTTGTTTGAGAGGTTTGTCACTTGAGTGCGTTGCTGTAGAACGAATAACTTACTTTGTTTTCAATGAAGAAGGACCTCTCCGTGCTTTCTATATCTTATTGGACATGAAGCTTGAGGAAAAATACAAATCTGTCGGGGACCTCAGAGTTTAAACTATTATTGCGGACATTTTCCATCGTTAGTGAGCAAGATGATCACGACGTTTCGGGATCTGCAATCTTATCCGTCTTCAGGTGAAAAGTAACCTAAACTACTGTTGGGGACATCTCGTATGAATATTTTACCAAATTAAACTCAGCAAGAAATGCTAAGAAATAATCAAGTGGTTTGAGAAACCAAGCGAGCCTGTATTGCTGATGCAAGATCAGCATTTGATGCACATTTTACAGCATTTACTGAATGAGTTCTCCTCGCTGCGGGACATTCAGAATGGACTAATGAATAGCCCTCGACATTCACTCCGCACTTCATCTTTGCGTTTAGAGCGTGGCTTTAGTGAATTTTTATTCGCTGATACTCATACAGGATCGATTAGTGTGCATTTATCGATATTAATGCGTGGTCCTGTAATCCAGCTTCATGGAGGTCAGGTTTTGAGGATGATATAGGTCTAAAGCGGCTCAGATAGTGATCATCTGATGATACCCGCATCAACTCTCACCATCGTTTAGACATATCAGACCATCGCCTTCGTGGTTCGGAAGTCACGTTAAGCCGTTGGTCCTTGTATTTCCATTGGTTTTGGGCTCATTAATGGCCCATTCTAAGGAAGAGTCCGCCTTAGTTTGTAACAAGACTACACCTCATAACTCATTACTACCACTCATCACACTCATCCTTCGCCACATATTTGCCTTAAAATACCCTCATGAGAGTGGTCGGCATCTCAAATAGTGATTTAGTGATTAGTGTGCATTTATCGATATTATTTTTGTTCACCTTTACGGATTTAACTTATTGACGACATTTCCAAATGGTCAAATAAGATCTTTTGTGCAGAACAACAAAATAGCCATGCCACTTTAATACAGGGTTTTATAAAATAATGGTGCAGTTTCGATTACCTTTGAAATTGGAATGTGTGAAACTTAAAACTCCAGGTTGGTACAACTGCATCCGGGAACCCAAAGAGTTTTGTTTACATTTATTACAAAACAGCTGTGCTCATTATTAACCTTATTGTTTTGGAGAAACTTGAATGTCGTTACGGATAAATGAATAGCTCTATTTTCAAAACAAATTCGCTAACAACACTAATTACGCATTTAGAAAGCGTTGAAAAGAATAGCATCTCACTTAGATGCAGTAAGATGAGAACAGTGACTTAATGGTGCGGGACGTAGGTCCCATTTGTATAATGCAGTATATCCAGCTTACCCTCCCCTCTCCCCTCCACCCACTAGTGTAGTATAGCAAGGTGTGTTGGTGGGGGGGGGGGTGTAGAAACCACAAACCCCTTATTGTACATAATGTATCAGCCAGTGAGTTCAGAGTGCCGGCTTGCTTTCTGTGTCTACATGGTGTAGAAGATACTTTCTAGAAGACCGTTTATTGTGATCGGTACAGATTAATCAAAACAATTAACTTGTATTTATATTCCTAAATTAGCAGGTAGTTTAATTGGATTTTTATTATCTTATCAAGAAGTTTTGTTTTGTCGGACCTTCTGTCCAGGTGACGTCATACCAAAGATTATGTCATGGTAGGTAGATGCCGAATGGCTGAGGCAAGAAAATCAAAATTGTTGCAGCAGCCCGAGCAAAGATAGCGCTAGCATCTCTCCTTGTTTTTCTCTCTCTTCGGCACCATCATGCTCGATACTCGGCTTTATCTGATAACAATGACTTAAATGTGACTAAATTCGAGAAAGAATGAATTTTCCCTTGCGTCGGTGGCTCTACTTGAAAAAGAATCCTCGCAGCGCTATCTGTGCTTGGGCTGCCGGAACTATATTGATTTCCTGCCTCAGCCTTCAGCAGCCATCTACCTATTACAATATAATCTATTGTCATGCCAAACTGTATCCAAAGGCAGCGATGGTAGTAAACGTTTATTGCTGTACCAAAACAACTTATATTCAGCAGTCGGCCTATTTCATCCGTTCGGAATCAGTGTCGTTGGTCATTACTTAATATTTTGGTCTGTTGTCTTTGTTTAGAAGATAATGAACAACTAAGCAAAATTCGTGAAATGCAAAGTTGCTATTTAATTTTAAATGCCTAATAAACACAATAAATTAGTTTACAACTAAAACACAATGCCTGGTTGCCAATTTGAAAATGTAGAAACAGTCAGGATTAAAAAAGCACGTATTTTAAGCCAAAATATGTTTTTGAAACTTTTTTGACGACCCGCTCGTAATTGACCCCAGTTCATCAGGAAACCAAAATGTAGGCATCTCGCTTTATCAAGAGCATGTGTTTCGTCTTGACTAAGGTCGGATAAACCTGGACAAGTAAGGTACCTGTAGATTCTAGATTCCTTTGAGTGTAGAATACAGTATTGTTGAATTTGATTTAATTCCAAATGTACAAACAAATCTACCCACATACAAACCCTATCTTACGCCTACATTGAAACTTCCAATTCTTCTCCTCCTGCAGTACTTCTTCCCACTCAAAGTTGTTGTCTTCTGTTTTGAAGGATGTTCGTGTGGAATTTATCTCCAGTATATTTGTCTTTACTGCTTCCTCTACCAAACATTACTTTCACCAGACCTAACAATAAACATAATAGTATTCAACATTTAATATAGTTTTATTTTTATTTCAAAAGAAGGTGTGAAGACAGTTAGCGTTCTATAATGAATGAACCACCTTCAACAATTCCATAACCTTACTTTTGTAATATTTGTGAGGACCTGAAGATAAAAACTTTGCCTTTGAAAGGCTTTGTACATGGTTTTTTGATATTTCAAATTATTTTTCTAAATACCATCTTGACAAAAAAATAATGGTTTTAGTAACCACTCTGTGCAAAACTGCCACTTAATTGAAGAACGGGAAAATATTTTCATGTTAGAATTTTCCGTGACAGTGAAGTACAGTATAATCAAAGAAAACGTCCCTGAAGGTAAAACAGTTTAGGAAGGTACATTTAATTAGCAAACCTTACGAGTGAAGACACAAAAAACGGGACTTTGTTATTCCAATTTGCGAGAGCCGAAGGGCCGCAATTATATTGAATGTAGTTTAACGTAATTGAGGGACTGTCTCTTAGATAATTGTCCCGAGTAAGAATAACTTGGTGATTTTACTAGTTGAACAATTTAGTGTCACATAAACTAAATCACTATTTGAGATGCCGACCACTCTCATGAGGGTATTTTAAGGCAAATATGTGGTGAAGGATGAGTGTGATGAGTGGTAGTAATGAGTTATGAGTCATAGTCTTGTTACAAACGAAGGCCGACTCTTCCTTAGAATGGGTCATTAATTAATAGCCCAATGACCAATGGAAATACCAGGACCGAAGGCTTAACGTGACTGCCGAACCACGCAGGTGATGGTCTGATATGTCTAAACGATGGTGGGAGTTACATTGATACGTACCTGCAATAAAGCTGAGGCTGAAGATATTCAACTTGTTTGGTAATTAGTCTAAGCCAATACAAATATGTATTCTAACACTTCTATAAGCAAAGATGTTTGATGATTCGTCCGAGCAGTTCACAAACAATGTAATGTTAAATGTCTAAAACGTCTGATAATTAATATAATAAACAAACTGAAACCTCCAGAAGAAAAAAAAATCACAAATGATTTTAATACCTCGATTTCCGTCAGTAGTGACCTATAGTAGTTTTGTGCTACTTAAGTTTTGAGCCCCTTGTGGCTCATTTTCAGGCAAACAGAACGAAGAAGCTTATCTCTTGTTGGAGTTCGTCAGTTTAAATTTAAATTGTTCGTGGATTGAAGTTTACTTAAGGCTCGAAACTTAATTAGCACAAAACTATTACAGGTCACTTCTGACGGGAATCGAGGTGATTTAACCATTTTTGATTGTCAAGAGCGACCAGAGGCTACAACATGACAAGTTTCAAAATGGTGGATATACACAGTACTTATAGAATTCGTTGAATAAACGATACGTTACAATAAAGTTTGTCCGAAACAAGTGACAACACAAGAGAGGTTGGTCAATGTCTAAGACATTATTTGAGGAAGAAAGATCGAACTGTCTCTCCGCATTTTTATGATGGTCTCATTTTCCCCTTGAGCCTACAGCTGTCTGTTTTAAATCGTCTTTGACAACAAAGTTATTCGTGAAATAGTTTTCGCTGTGTTGCAATTGGGTGATCTGCTTTGGAAAGAATTCCTTACACCGTGTTGATGGTTTTGGAAATAGAGAACCTTATTGTTCCGAAACCGTCTTTTTAGACATTACTACCTGCATCGCGTGGTATTGCTTTTAAATGGTACGAACAACGTAATATAACTTCTGTAAGGGTCCGCCTCCGTGGTCACTGCAGAGAAAGGCTGAATTCGTCCGCCCAAGGAATACACGACATCAGGCACGTAACAACTGGCTAAACAACGGGCTTTCTTTCAGCTGATGCGACCTAACTGTAAAATCCTCCGCTTGCAAGGGTTTCGTAGACAGTAGATAGCGCTCTCATATGAAGGTTTAATTTGGATATGTTAATTTTATGGAAAAAGAAAGAGTTTATCTATGTTTTCCTGTGATTAGATTTTGATAAACATATTTTTAGCTTCTTAAATAAGGTCTTAAAACACTCTATATTTTTTAACTTTAACTGTTAATAGCATTAAAAAATTAAAATAGCATTTTGAAAAATTAACTACAGACAAACCTAGATAATATGTTTTTCTTTCATTTAAGAGTTGTTTCGTCAAAATAGCATTAATACTAAAGTCTCCATTTTATTTCCGCAAACCTCTGCAACGACGCTTTCCCGAGCAGCTGTGGCGGACCCTTAATATCGTCAATGTAACAACAGCTTTTATACGACATCGTAACTAAGAGCACATTTGCATAATGTACAATATTGCCTAATGAAGTCACAAGAAAAGACAACAGTACTTAACAGAATGGTTGAGAAACGTCAAAGAGGACATCTTGGTTATCCCGACCCCATCAGCTGTTTATCAATTTAACTTTTGACATCTCAGCTGATCCTTTATTTACTCCGAGATGTTAAGTTGTCAAACTCTTGAAGTACTTCAGTTCACTTCGAAGTTCTTTATCTCCCTGTTTTATCAATAAGCTTCTAAAAAGTGGACGGTCACTTTTGAAGGCACTTTAAAAAGAAACAAATTTGAAGACATTACGAGCTACTACAATTGGCAATTACTGAACACATTAGGTTATGTTCTTCTTCATATGGACATCAGTGTTTTCTTTCTCTGTCTAGATGTTACACACGCTTTTCTACAATTATTGCTTAACACTTAACACTAATTTTGTGTCTTTAGTTTTATTACGTTTCTTGTGAATGTCTATTAAGTGCGTATTAAGGCAAAGTTTATCTAATGTGGCATAAAAGTACAGTTGTTAGAAATGGTTTTTATTTTGCTAGTTCGGAAAAGGTCTTCTTAAATCGTCTTACACTTTGAATTGAAAGTTAAAAAATATTAAGACATTAAGAGTAGATTATGGCCTTGAGTTTTGTCTCATAAAAACAATGTAAAAACCTGCATTTTCTTGGGACACTTCACGCTTACAGTTTTCAACGGGTTTTTTAAGCTTAAAGCTTTTTAGTGATTCCTCTGAGCCGAATTACCATTTTATAATTTACTTGAACGTGACATGCATTGCAAAATTCAAGAAATTTTGAATTCGGATTCCTTGTTTTTACTAAATAGAATTTTAACTCTTAAGCTTTCGTGGCCGGTGTCATCACTAAGATCTAAGACTTCCGGTTTACACCGCGTCTCAGTTCAATTACAAATACTGCTAAACGTTTCGACCTCAATGTGGAGAGTCATCTCGGCCAGTCAACCAGCTACTGAGGATGACTCACCACAGCGAGGTAAAACCTTAGATCGTAGTAATAGAATTTAATTAAAACAAGTATTAAGAGGAGTCACTACAGTAGATTGTCATTATTCAAATAAAACTTATTTCAAAATATCTGTTAAAAATTGTACATTTCTTCAATGGGACAACAAGAAAAAAGGCCGACAGGCACTAGGCACTCAGAATTTAATCCCAGGGAATGGCGAAAACTATGTTTTTACCTAACAGTCGTTTTGCGACCATTTAAATCAAATAAATTTTCCACCTACAGGAAAAGAAACTTGAATAAACAAAAGAAAATTGTATACGATACTGTTTAGGATAATCTTTCAGAAAGAAGAAAGTAGAAAGACAGTCAGCCTGACCTCTCACATTCCGAGATGGTCTTATTTCCCTCTGAATCCCTTGTTGCTTGGTTTGTCTCAAATCTTGTTTGACAACAAAGCAAAGCTATCCATGAAATGTTCTTCTGTCTGTTGTTTGAGAGGTTTGCCACTTGAGTGCGTTGCTGTAGAACGAATACCTTACTTTCTTTTCTATTCACAAATGCAGAAATACCTTTACAGAGAAAACAATATCAAGATGACGTCCAAGTGTTTCTTTGAAGTCTGAATTCGAGATTTTTCTTCCAGAAGATTCTGAACATTTTCAGGGAGTTGATTGAAATGTATCATTAGTCATTATACGTGTGGGATTGAGTAAAAAGGTAACGTTTGTCTTGTTAAACGAGGCGAAGTTTGAACTTCAAAGGCCTCTCTATCAATCAACCTCGACCTTTACCTAGCGTTTTAGTCACAATGTAAGTGGTGACTGCGGGGATCAAACCAACGCCAGCAAAGTGATAAGCTCCGGTGTCGCGCACAATTCCAACCCGCCGAGGGTCCTTCTGACATGAAAATGGTTCATAACATCCACGTCAACAAACCTAAAACGTTGGTAAAAATGACGAGATATTGAAATCGCTAGCATTAATTAAGTGGTTTTAGAAACTCATTACCCGAGTCTGTATTGCTGATCGAGCATCGGCATTTGACATTACAGCATTTACAGAGTGCTGCGGGGCATTTAGAAATCACCGATGAATGGCCATTGACTCTTTCGCTGTTTACGCCGATTCGACATTTATTTACCGGGTTTTAGACTTTCTTGGTGTCCTGATTTAATTTAAGGTTGAGTGGACATGAATTCGCCCATCGTTTATTGGGAGTTAAGTTTATAGAAATTTACCAAAATGTTAGTGAAGCATTCGTTTAGTTAATTTATGGTCCTATAGAGAAAAATTGTTATGGTGTTAGTTGCCCCAAAGCTGAGTATTTTAAATGAAAATTAAATAACACAAAGTCTTTATTTACGTGGCGAAGTTAGGACTTTACAGTCCTCTCTACCACTTAACCACGTTAAATATTTACAATAACAATACATCAAATCAATATACATTCCAATATAATTACATATACATCTCGTATTTCGTATCTTCCTGCAGCGAACTATGGATCTTGAAAATATTTCTGCAAGAACAAGTTTGTTTATTCACATTTGTTGGACTCCTTAAGTTCATATAGTCAAACTATTATCCATAGATAGATTTTGCTGTATTAAAGTCGTATTTTATTAATGTATCTATACCTTTAGTTAGTTTTGGTTGTTTGCTTCAACTAGTATGTATTTATTATTTTAATTAATTTCTTGTTGGTTAACTGGATTTATTTTATTTTCTAGTTTACTTTCAATGTCATATCACTAATTTGTGTTTTGATTTTATTTACAGGTAAGATCCTGATGGTTTATTTTCTCACTTCTCTAAGGTAATGTAGTCATAATTTGACATCCGATAATAATCCTAGGAAAACGTTAGTGTTCGTGCTATAAAAGACCAGATCTTAACGTCGAAAACCGTCTACACTTTTTTTATAATCTTTATGATTTCAAAGAACATATTTAAAGTAAACGTTTCGTTGATTCACAGTAATAAAGCAACTCTACCTATTTCTTCAGGTTCATACCATGTTAAAACATCATAGTAATCAGCTTGGAATATTTCGGACTTGCTGTGGAATACTACCCTTGCTCTCCGGTTGTTTGTAATAATTGACGATTGTGATGCACGTATAATGTAACTACAATGTAATAAATTATGTATTTATTTATTGGCTGAAACTGAGCTACTTGTGCTGTCTGCTATCCTATATTGGTGGTTATTCGTATGAAAGTTTTATCAACAAAGAAGAAAGCATTAAACTTTCCAGAAGCTGGCAACCAGTCTTAATGGAGTATTTTGGATAGTGTCACAGCCAATGAGAACATCGACAGTTGGCATCCCTGCTCCAATGGTCGGTTGGCAGCTCTGCCACCAATAGGATAGCAGACAGCAAGTATTTTAGTTTCGGCCAATCAGTGACTGAAGATTGTACTCCATCGCTAGACCGAAATATTTCAAGCTTATTATTATGCTGTTTTGACGCGGTGCGAACTGGAAAAAACTAGATTATAGTTGTGACACCAGCCGCGAAAGCTTAAAGGCTAAGCACACCGTTATGTGTTGGCACGTTTGAATATTGTTTTTAAATACTCTTAAATTGCCGCGTTAATTTTTACACAGTATGATATTGTGGGATGGCTTTCAAAACTTGCAAATACACCTAAAAAGGAGCCTCCTGAACTTCGGTACCGCGTCCTTACATATACTTCAAGCTTGGATGGTTCGCATTCAATTTGAATAACACGGAATAGATCCACCCTCTCCGCCCCCGCTCCCACCACTCCACAGTTGACATGTTGTATGTAAGACATTACATCTGGGAGTCGGGCCAAGCTTTTGTCTCAGAACTCAGTTCATAGCCAACGTCTTTCCTTGTCTTTGCCAACCGATTGTATAATGCCCTTTGTGTCACTTCTGGATGTGGTTGAATGGAAGTTTAAGGGTCTTTTGGGCTAATGTAGAGTTGAGCCCAAACATCTCTAGATTAAATGTAAAAATCAGCTTTAATTGCATAGCTAAAAAAATGGAGGCTTTTAAATAAACCAGAATACTAACAATTACGCCACTTTGACGTTTATCAAAATGTATTTCCTGCCAGCTTCAATTTATGTCGACTAAAAATCACAAAGAGTAATTGAACAAAACATTCTAAAGCAATTTAGTAAAAAGTTCCTTTAATAAGCAAAACCTAAGAGTCGAAGGAACAAAAACACGGCTTTGTTATTCCAATTAGCGAAGACCGAGGGGCCACAATTATATCGAATGTAGTTTAGCGTAATTGAGGGACCACCGCACGGACAGTGGTTCTGGTTTGGAATTAAACTTAATATTGTCTTCGATAATATATTCTTTTCAGCTTTAATATTCCGTTTGTGCAACTGTTCAGAAAATACCACTAAAACTACACATTGCCGAGAAAAATATTAAACAATGGAGTTTTATAGTTGGAATTTTTTGATGGACTTGGGTTTACGAAAAACAACATTATACTTTTGTTTCAAGAAAATTTGTAAGTTGATTAAAATTTGTAATTAAACAATTTTCACACGATTTCGAATTATTAATTACTAGAAACTTCGACGGTTAAATGTGTCCTTGAAACCAGTTATTGGGAATTTTCTTCTTTTTTTTAAATAGCTCTTTTGAAAGAGCTTTTCATTTCTCTCGCCAAATAGAACAAAACTTCTAACATGTAGAAATGTGCGGTTTGCAGTTGTTTCGTCTAGTTCAACATGGGTAGTTAAATGTTTTATTTCTGTTTTATTGGAAATTCGCTCAGATTCACCGCAGCACTTGTTGCTACGTGCCGGCTATGTTTTTCCAAAAAAATTACGAACAAAACAGATCAAGGACATTAAACAAGAACCCAGTAAGAACACACCACTGCACTTGTCCTCTGACTGTCTCGCAGTATGAGAACATCTCCCCTCTCTCTCTTACATAGTTTCTCCCTATCTCCCCTCTCTGTCGCTCTCACACGTTGTCTTGTTCGTTGCTTTTTAATTAGCGAGTTCTCGAAAAGTTTCCGCTCCCCAGAGAGAGAGAGAGAGAGAGAGAAGACAGAGAGGGCGCCACTTGGCAAGCTTTTGTCTCAAGCTGTTCCTTACTCCGACATTCACGCCACTGCACCCTTACATGCGCCCTGTCCTAGGGTGGAGTTCCTAAACACCACTTCAACTTAACATGAGTAAAACTACAAGTGTCACGTGACTACTGATTGTACAAGGGAAGTCTAGTTCTTCCGGTTCACACTGCGTCCAAACTTTAAAATTAGGTTGATATATTTCGGCCTCGCTGTGGAGTACCATCTTCAGTCACTGATTGGCTGAAACTGAGCTGCTTGCTGTCTGCTGTCCAATTGTTCGGAATATTTTGAAACAGTAAGATTCCTTCTTGGGACGGCAGCTTTTTAATAATTCAAGTCGATGATAGTCAATTCTATAACTATTGCTTTCCTATTGGTGGTAGGGCTGCCAACCACCAATGGAGCAGGGATGCAAACTGTCGGTGTTGTCATTGGCTCAGTGACTGAAAATGGTACTCCACAGCGAGGCCGAAATATCTCAACCTAACTTTAAAGTTTGAACGCGGTGTGAACCGGAAGAACTAGATTATAGTTGTGATACCGGCCGCGAAAGCCTAAGAGTTAGGATAAGGTTAAGTGTAAGAAAGGGCCATGAGGCCCTAACTTCGCCGTGTGTAAATTTAAAATTTTGCATATTAAGAGATTTTCTTTTTTTTCGAATAAATTCAGCTATAACAATATTTACTTGCTTTTGACAATACAAATATTGAGTAGCAAAACACAAAAACAAGTTAGGGGCCTACAATAAAATAAAATGAAACATTCACACTTACATGATTTCAGGCTATACCGGAACACAGCTTTGTTTACCTGTTTATCTTTTAGACCTCCGAAAATATGTACTATAGCAAACCCGTGGTTGGTTGGTAACGCGCGTGACTCCGGAGTTCATCGTTCTGGTGCTTTAGGTTCGATCCCCGCAGTTACCACTAACAATTTGTCAAGTAAACGCTAGCTCGGAATGAGTCTTAGAGAAAGCTTTGTAGTCCTAACTTCGCCTCGTTAAACAACTTGACCTTTTTGCTATTAATTCAAATATCCTTCAAACATTAGGTGTTAATATATAGAAGTGACCTTTAACTATAAAGTGAAGCAATTAAATATCCATCTAGGACAGTTAGATTTCAAGTGTTTCCAGAAAGTAAAAACTTTGCAAGGCCTTTCTTCATAGTAGTTTGCTCTATGTATATACTATTTGTATCGAACAAATCATGTGTGCATCTTTATTCACACAAGGAAGTTTTCCTTTGACAAACTTGAAGAAGGCTACTTTAATATTTTAAGTAAGTGATTTAACTACCAATATTCTAAAAACTTGGAAAATCCGTTCAAAGAGAACGGAAAATCCGTTGGAGTCGTTCAAAATTGCGGCCAAACACTTCCCTTTTGCTAAAGCACTTAAATGAAGAGTCCGATTTCAATGAAATAAAATTACCATGTATTCAAAATGTCTGTAAAACAACACGTAAAGTCTGAGGCCTAAGGCCAAAGCGAGGCTGTGAGCGTAGTGAAATATAATAGAGATGATAAATCACAAAAAGTTGAGGCCAAAGTCTCATTACGGTTTAAACTTGAGTGAGTCACTCACCAGACCCTTGATGGACCGAGGTCGAGACAAACATGAATCCTTTGATGTATTACAGTAGAGCTTGATACAGTCTAAGCGTATTGAAGTGAGAACCTCATAACCCATCTAGCTCAGGCGGCGTCGTCTGTGGTCTCTGAGGGTTTCTGTTGGTTTAATTGTGACGTACTTAGTAGAAATTGGTTGAAACTGTAAACCCAAAGATAATTTTATGGTAAGTAGATTGCGCATGGATACCGATTGGCTGAGGTATGAAAGTCAACATAGTTGCGGCAGTCCAAGCACAGATAGCGCCGAATTAAAGTCTCAAGAGGAATTTTAAGAGTCTAAGTAGAAGTACTGATGCACGCGCAAGTTCGTTTATGACGAAAATCGCGCAATTTGGTCACATTTAAGTAATGACATCCCACAAATTCCCCGATCACGTGGAGCCGTGGGGGGGGCAGAGGCGGCAGCGCTATCCGTGCTTGGGGTGCCGAACTATGTTGATTTTGCTGCCTCAACCATTTGGCATATATGCGCAATCTACGTACCACAACATTATCTTTCGTTATACCTGACCCAGACCTCGCGTTAAAATTTTCCTGAAATAGAACTGCATGCTTTAGAGTTCAGCCGTTAAATGTTGCATTAAAATCAAGAACTGTATTTCCTTCCCGTATGCGTTATAGAAAATGAAAGTAGTCAAATATATTAAAAATGTGAAGTTTCAAATGAATGGTTTGTCTTCCGAAGAATGGTATACTATATAACAACGTTGTACCGAAATATTGAGTAAGTATAAGTATTTTCCATCGCTCGTCGCAAAAGTGTATCTTTGATCAACGCTTGTCTAACGTTCTCGGCTGCGCCTCAGACATTACATTTTTAGCTCGCACCAAAAACTTTCTTTTAGGACCAAGTGACGAAAATACTACTTTGATAGCTAAAATCTTTCAAAGGAAATATTTCTATCGAGAAATAGTGTATATTTTCGTCACTAGGTCCTTAAGTAAATCTTTTTGACACGTCTAACGTCCGAGTCGCAGCATTGATATCAACAAACCAAACCTTTATTTTTATGGTATTATTTTATTTTTAGTCATTTTATTTATTCATTTACACGGCCAACGCCATTTTACAGAAAATATATAAGTGAGCAAATATTCAAAACTACAAATAGTGCTATTTTACATGAAAAGCAATGGTGCTTACAATACATTATTAAGTACAGGTGCGTAGTAAAATTACAACTTTAGCTCACTTTTTAGGATGTGTCAAAAACAGCTGTTTTCAGCGCAAAATGACACACTTTGGCGTGAATTCCCGTGACGCTGCCTCACAGGAAAGTAATTTGGCTCATGTCACTAACGTGGATTAGTTACTCATGACCCCCCCCCCCACTCATCACGTGACCACACACATCAAAGGGGTTGTGTTTGTAGTGTCCACAGTCGCCCTTTGCCGGGGTCAGGGTACATCGTGCACACTCTGCACTAATCAACTTATTCACAATACTCTACTCAACTGTGTAGGCGATCATTTCAAGTGCGTTAGTGATTGAGCGAAGCGAGGTCTTTGATTTAACTCGAACATTTCGCGTTTTGTCTGTGTGTGGTCTAACCTTGATTCGGCTGCATTTATTTCCTAGCTCTCTTGAGGTTACACGATGGCAAAACTACTTTTCGTTCGATTAGGTTTCAAAATGGTGGCCTTAAAAATATAGTAGATCTAGCTATCGGTAGTTTAAAAAATTCTGATTACATCGACGTCGAATCTACGAGACAAGAAGCTTAATTTTCTATATTAACTATTTTATGGTATTTTTACCTACTCGTAAAGTCTACGGTTAATGAATCAAGGTTAATTATACCCAGTGGATATGTACCACTCGCGAAAATTGTTTAGTGAATTTCCTTAAAAAAAAAGAAGAAATTTGTATGCCGTCAGCATGGTAAAGCCCAGACCCGGGTCCATGAGATGAAAGCCGATCCTGACCCCTGAACATGTTTTGAGTATGTTTTTACGTTGCTTCCAGTTTGGATCGCTGAGATGGTATTAATATGGCTCCTGCTATTTGATATCAGTAATTTCTTACTATAATATCAGTACGTATGTAGTATGTAGTCTTATAATATCAGACATATTTACCTATATTCATTTTTAGTTCATAAATCACTAAATCACTATTTGAGATGCCGATCACTCTCATGAGGGTATTTTAAGGCAAATATGTGGTGAAGGATGAGTGTAAGTAATGAGTTATGAGGTGCAGTCTTGTAACAAACTAAGGCCGACTCTTCCTTAGAATGGGTCATTAATAAATAGCCCAATGACCAATGGAAATACAAGGACCAACGGTGACTTCTGAACCACGCAGGTGACGTGTCTAAACGAAGGTGGGAGTTTATGCGGTTATCATCAGATGATCACTGAGACTATCTGAGCCGCTTTAGACCTATATCATCCTCAAAACCTGACCTTGACCATATATATACTGTACATATTGATGTTCCCTCTTAATAGATATATTTGTTTAAAGCTGTCTAATTTGATTGCATTTACTTACCTCAAATCTGGGGCTGTCAGAATAGTTCATCAGTACATGGTTGTTATTATACAGTACATTTTAGGGACCCTAAACAAACTAATTCATTATTTTGATCTTGGTCAAAGACTTTTTTCTCTCTTTTCAACCGGCCTGGATAAAACTTTGATAACTTGTCAAATACGCGAAGACAATGCAGCTGCACGGAAACAAAACAAACCCGTCACTGTGAAACTGAAGTGTCAACGCAAAGTGGCGTGAAGTTTCCGCAAGTCCGCGAGAGCAAAGAGTGAAGCCGTGAAGAGAAGAAGCTTCTATCAAAAGGTTTTGTGGAGTGAAAACTTTCCGAGAAGTTACTAATTAAAAACAGACGAGGAAAGACAATGTATGGGAGAGAGAGCGTGGATATATTCTACTTCAGCTTAAGAGCAAAAAGGATATTTCAAACTAGCATCTTTATAATTATAACTCGCACTGCGGGCTCGCTGAGGGGCTACGCCCCAGACCCCCATCGGCCTATGGCCTCGTATTTTCGGGACATTCGCTACGCTTATGATTAAGACCAATTTGCTTCACCCACTGGATTTATAGGACAAACAATTTTGGAAGATGTAACTGTAAAAATATTTGGACCGAACCGGAAGTTGAACCCGGTCTCCCGCTCGCCGGGCGGTTATGCTGAACCACTACACCATCCATTGCTATTTCTGCCTTCAAATAAGTACTCAAATCTGAATGTTTATCCGAAACATGTGACTGTCAAATAGTGACTTTAAATCAACAAGCTGGAAATATTACAAACAGAATTTAAATACTGTGTCAAATGACTTATATAGATGTTATGTGTACAAACACTAAATAGCTAATTAATACTAAATAAAATATGAAATATATTTTGTCTTCAAATTTATTTAGTAATTAGCTATTATGACGGCAACACACATGCTCATCTATATCATCATTGTTATTAAATTCTGTTTATATTTCAACTTGTTGATTAGTCACTATTTCAGTCTATGTTCGATAACTATTCAGATTAAGTAAACTACTTATTTGAAGGCAGAAATAATTGAATATTAATTTAACATATAATATTATAGAGACATATATGACATCTTTATTGGAAACTTTTCTTATGTCGTTACTTCGCACATAACGA
This sequence comes from Matsumurasca onukii, assembly GCA_018831715.1. Taxonomy (NCBI): domain Eukaryota; kingdom Metazoa; phylum Arthropoda; class Insecta; order Hemiptera; family Cicadellidae; genus Matsumurasca; species Matsumurasca onukii. The sequence continues at coordinate 19,137,590 of CM032067.1, forward strand.
TGAACCAGACTTTCGGGTTCCAATTAGCATTGTTCGTTAATTTGACCACATATGCGCACGGATTGGATCGTTTAGTGTAATTGGGTGGAAAGGTTGAGGCAAGGAAAGGGTGAAGAGAGAGGAGGGGGTTGGCAACAGTTTCAACAAGGGCTTAACTCAGCTCAGGCCTTTAATTGTTGTAGACTCCAGGCCCAACTGCCAATCTTAACCGTAAGGGTTGTTAGCATCGAGTATATTATAACCCATGTGTTCAAATCTCATTATGTCTTGGATCAATATCGGTGTTGAGTCTAAATAAATTTTAAAAAGTCGAAACAATGTTTTGACGTTTCAAACTGTTGTAAGAAACCTCTAAGATTACTTGACTAGGAAACTTAGTACACTGTGGTGAACTCAGAGAACGGAGCCAAACAACCCAAGGTTAGTAAATAAAAATTTAACAAAGACACTAATTGTTTAAATGTTTCAATTTTTTTTATCGCCATAAAACAACTTGATTAAGGGTGCTCTGTAGACTGTTATTGAATTCTTAGATTCTTAGGTAAAGTTTGTCTTGTTTAACGAGGCGAAGTTAGGACTACAAAAGTCCTCTTTACCACTCAACCTCGACCTTTACCTAGTGTCACCGTATTAGCTACATTACAAATTGTAAGTTGTGACTGCGAGGATCGAACCCGCGCTACCGGAGTGGTGAGCTCCGGAGTTGCGTGCGATACCAATCCGCCACGGATCCTCTAAACTAGTTGGATGTCTTAGGAGTTGTTGTGAAGCTGTATGACGTGTCGTTTTCTTTGCTGATAGAAATGAGTAGCTATCCTCGCCATGGAAATTCGCTAATATGATTCTCTAAAAGTATTAGAAATAATCAAACTCGTTAAATAAGTTATTTGGGTTTCAAAAGGGACAACTTCGTTTTTGCAAGTCAATTATTTAGCTATTCACTAGTGATGACGACTATTTTAATTTCGAAATCTTAATAATGACAACCACACACAAATTAATAAATTGGAAAATAAACAAAGACGTTATACAGTGAGGTACGTACACAGTCTGGCGCGGTGCAGTGTTTAAGACTGACGTAATGAAGACACAAAGTGCACCGGGGAGTCGTCCCACTTACCCCCGCCATTATGAGGAGCTGCTCCCCATTATGAGGAACAGTCTCTACATTAGCTCTCATCATGAGGTCGTGTGTGGAGCCACAACATTGTAACACCTTTAACTGAGTGTTCTTCTTCGCGGAATGTCTTTGATTGTGTTTTATCTTTCGAAGGTCTTTCAGGGTGTTCAGTATCGGTTGGTCATTTTGTTTTGTGTTTTTTTTCGTCCTAGACGACTTTTGGACAAACGTTTTTTGCTGACAAATTTTAAAGAAATCTTAGTATTATAACACAATCTTATAAATTATTTAAGTAAAATACAGAATGTCTCCAAACTTTGCATTTGTATCACGGTCTAATAAATGAGAAAGTGGAAATTCATCTAGTCGGTGTCACTAAAACATTTCATACACTTTAAAACTAACTTAACTCTTAGGCTTTTACGGCTGGTGTCACAAATATAATCTAGTTCTTCCAGTTCACACCGCGTCTAAACTTCATAATTCGGTTGAGATGTTTCGGCCTCGCTGTAGAGTACCATCTTCAGTCACCGATTAGCTGAAACTGGTGACTGATTGGCTGCAACTGGGGACTGAAGTAGTTACTCCAAAGCGAGGCCGAAATATCTTAACCTAATTATGAAGTTTAGACGTGGTGTGAACTGGAAGAACTAGATTAAAATGTTTGTCATAAAAATGTGAAGAAGATTGTAGGATTGGTGTGATATAAGAATTTGCATGTTCTTATGGGACCAAATTCAAGGTCACGGTTACTTCATGCACCTATAAAGAAAGGTAATAAACCCAGCAGTCATGTAGATGCCGAATATAGGCAGCTAGCGAATGAAGCCCTTCACTATAGATTGTTGGATGAAACATTTTAGAATCGAGTTAAAACAGTACGTTGTTATTTTCAAATGCATGGGATTGAAATTGTATTGAACATTTTCCATCCTAAAAGACAAAAATAACACAACGTTTCGGAATCTGCAATCCAATACCATCTTCATGTGGTAAAAACCTTAAAATAGAGGTAATTGCAGATCTTGAAACGTCTTGTTCTTCATCTTTACTAACTGTAAAACGTAAACTAATATTTAAAAATCATAATTTCTCCTATCGTCAACAAAAACCCAAATGCGTATTCTGTTGTTCTGCAACAGTTACACTGCACAAATGGGTTCGTGCGTTGCAGCATATAGGGGTTGATTGAAGGGGTAAGGGTTAATCATCAATGCATCACGTAAAGCTGGAGCATAGAAGCACTATGCTGGCTCACATAAGCCTGGCTTACACAGCGTCCATGAGCTTACAACTTTCAATTCACACTATTCAATATCCATTATCTGTGTGCTGTACCTTTGAAATTAAATCTGTTTATTGTAAGTGTTTTCATAGTTCGTTACTAAATCACTATTTGAGATGCCGACCACTCTCATGAGGGTATTTTAAGGCAAATATGTGGTGAAGGATGAGTGTGATGAGTGGTAGTAATGAGTTATGAGGTGTAGTCTTGTTACAAACTAAGGCCGACTCTTCCTTAGAATGGGTCATTAATTAATAGCCCAATGACCAATGGAAATACAAGGACTTACGTAACTTCCGAACCACGCAGGTGATGGTCTGATATGTCTAAACGATGGTGGGAGTTGATGCGGGTATCATCAGATGATCACTGAGACTATCTGAGCCGCTTTAGACCTATATCATCCTCAAAACCTGACCTCCATGAAGCTGGATTAAAGGACCACGCCACGAGTCCCAGTCATAATTTCTGCCAGGTCCTCAAAACACATTTTTGGCATACTCGTAAATCAGAATAGATTATTTTGATAAGAAGGAAATACTAATATTTTCACTAAGTGATCTGTTGCTAAAAGATTCCCTTAACCTTCGTTAAACGTAAAAAATATATACAAAAAGTATTGTCAGTTAAAACTATTAAAAAGGACGTTTTCCATAGCTTTTTTGTTAGCAAAAGGAACACAACGTTTTGAGATCTAGAATTTCATCTCGTCTTCAGGTGAAAACATAACATAAACAATATTAGGATATGAGCTAGTCTAAAAATAATCAGCGTAAGCTGACCAATCACCTTCCACCCAGTGTTTATTATTTCCTTATGTTTTCCCTTAATATAAAAAAAACTAGCCTAGTAAACAATACATTATCCATTCACACAAAAACAACAAAAGGAAAACTCATGTTGTTTGGTGGTGGGTGACTGGTCAGCTTACGCTGATTACTTTTAGCTAGCTCTATTCCTAATTGTTTGTGTTATGTTTTAGGTTACTTGTTACCTGAAGATGGGATCAGATTCCCAAAACGTTTTGGTCTTCTTGCGCACTAAAAAACCTCCGTAATCATAAATTATTTTAAACTCAGAAATTCTACCATCGTAAACAACAAACTTTAAACATGATATTTCCATTTATTTTTATTACTGAAAATATACCCAAAGTATCGTCAGTTAGAACTGTTATGTACATTTATAGCCAAACAACAGGGGATGGTCATAGCTCAGTGGTATAGTGCGTGCTTAGCACCAAATCTGCCCGGGTTCAATTCCTGGGTGCAGTGATAACTTTTCACGATGGCCACTCCCGTGGTTCGGAAGTCACGTGTTGGTCCATTCCATTGGTCCTTGGGCTATTAATTAATGACCCAATCTTGGGAACAGTCGGTCCTAGTTTGTATTAAGACTACACCTCAGCATCCATCAAAAACACTCATCACGCTCACCCTCATCCCATATTCACCTTAAAATACCCTCTAGGAGTGGTCGGTGTCTAAAATAAAAGTACCGAAGTATCCAAGTATTTCACCCTTGCGTTCAGAAATCAGTATTAAATACCTCTCTATAAAACTTCTATTTTAAAGTAGCATCATAAAGACAGAATTTCTCAAGTTAAAAATAATCAGCTTGAGGGGCAAAGTTGAAATTGAAAAATAATGAACCGTAATTGAATAAAAGAAAAAGCAAACTGGCAAAGAACAATTGGCCTAACTCCTTGTGTAAATGACGGGGCGCGAAGTAATTAAGTTACAACTAAGTGAATTCAAAGTTACAAAATGACTTTCTTTGAATGCCAGCTTTGACATTGTACTCGCTCATTAGGCTTGTAACTTCCACTTGGAGTCGCAATCAACATTTTATTCTACTCGTCGTAAAATACTTTATTCGACTTGTCCGTTTAGTTTGAGAATAGAATTAAAACTATTTTGTTAAATGTTGTTACAAAACTTTATTTTGTTGTTGAATTTTTAAAAGCCGTGGTGTTTACTGAGGTTAAAATTTTATTAAGGATATTTTCCATAGTTTTTAGGGAACAAGAAGAACATGACGTTTCGGCACGTGGAATCTGATGCCGTCTTCAGGTGGAAACATAACAACATAATACAAAACATTGGGACATGTGCTAGCCAAAGATTAATCATTGCAAGCTGGCCACCACCACCAAACAAGAGAATTCCGTACTGTTTCTTTATTTTGTTTCGTTTTGTGTGTTTTTCCATTAATACAGGGTGGCCCATAAGTCAGTTGACTGACATGCATTCAATGAAATGCATGCCTGTCAATTGACTTATGGGCCACCCTGTATATTCAATTTCTTAACTACTATCCTAGAAAACAATACAAAATGCACAAACACGTTAAAGTTTTTATCAAACCAGAGAAAACAAGCAGGCCACTGTCAGTGGCAGCTGACTGGCTAGCTAGGAGCAGAGGGCGACCAATCACAGACGTGTATCAGACTGGTCAACTGTAACGGAGAACACAAATTTCCTATTTATACACAGGCCGATGGAGGGGAAACTAATTCAGAGTGATGATGAATAAATAAGTTTTTCTTAACAAAAGAGTTCAAACGACTAAGAAGAATTTAAAAAGTTCCCAAAATATTCAGATTTTAGATTTCGAAACGTTGTTTGTTTCTCGTTCACTAAAAAGAGATGAAACACATTTCGCAATAATTATTCAACTTCAGTAATTTCCTTGAAAACCTTGGTTTTATCGAGGCAACAGTAAGTATTGTGTCCAAATGTTGGACGTCAAAATAAATAGATTGTTAACACCGTTGTTCGTTCTATTAGCGCTTATTTTTGACAAAAAAAGAACCACACACGAAAATCTCTCATGAACTATACAGGGTTTCATGAAACGCAGCTCATCGACAACAAAGTCTATATTCGCTCGCAATTGAATGACACAGTAAATATAGTTGTCCCTTAGGGGCGATATGTATAATATTGAACTGTAGCGTCAGTTGTGATATGAATGTTTCAGGCCTTTGTATGTATTGTCGGTCACCTCTATATCTATATACGCCCTGGCTATCGGTCCAAACATTCATTTGAATAAACAAAATAAATAAATTCTTTATTGAGTGCTTTTGTACAGAAGATATGCCAGTTATACAGAGCATTAATATACATAATACTTTAGCATGCTTGAAGACAGCAGCAGACAACTATAACTGAACTTTTGCTTTACATTAATAAATTACTTAATTACGATAAATATAGTCAACATAATAAATGTAGACAATGCAATACATGTAGATAGACAATAAATATTCATGCAAATGAATAGTTGAGATGTAACTGAATTAAGCTCACCCCTCCGGACCAAGGCATTCGGGGACGCTGTCTTCAAATAATATAAAAGACAGCCGGCTTTTCGCCAGCCCGTACTGATCATGAGTAACCAAAGACCGGGGAAGTGAGCGCAATGCTTATAGAAATAAGTTATATAACAACAAAACTAACAGCAAGAGGTTGATTATTATTTATAATCCTCAACAATTTAGTCTGAAATCTACCAGTTGAATCCAGAAATATGTCTAAGGTATCACGACAGAATATTGTACTAATGCTTGTATGTTTCTAATACAACACTTTCAGAAGTTGAACTATTATTGCGGACATTTTCCATCGTTAGTGAACAAAAAAGATCACGACGTTTCTTTGATCTGATCCCGTCTTCAGGTGAAAGTAACCTAAAACATAACACAGAACATTAGAATATGAGCTAGCCTAAAACTTTCGGTTCCTTAATCAACAGTAATGCGAGAGGAAAGTCGTGTTAAAGCTTCCCCCTCTCTCTCTCACTCCCATATATCATGTCCAAGGTTTAATTAAGGTTTCAACAACTTCACCGACCTCAAGACGCAACTCTTGACATCTTGCTTGAAAGCTACTTAAACCACTTAAGTGTCGTTCAACAAGCGGTTAGGGAAACCGAATAATCACCTTAGCGGGTTGGAATCGTGCGCGACTCCAGAGCTCATCACTCCTCTGGCGCGGGTTCGATCCCCGCAGTCACCACTTACATTTGTAAAGTGACTATACGGTAACGCTAGATAAAGGTCGAGGTTGAGTGGTAGAGGGACTGTAGTCTAACTTTGCCTCGTTAAACAAGACAAACTTTACCTTTTTTCGTTGGTGGTCGTACTTGTATTATTTGGCTAAGCATGTAGTAGGAGGTTCAAATAGTGTGCTGGTTCTAGAAATTTAACTTCACATTAAACTCGTTGGTGAGGATCGCCTCAATGTATTTGAAACATAGGCCTAGCCGACGTGTGCTACAATGAAGCCTAGCGAATTTTCTGTAATTATATTACCTTCCAGAAGATATTTTTTGGGATGGACGGTTTTGGGGGTTTTGTTATATTTTTGGTGTTAAGCACGATGCAATAAATGTTTACATCAAGTTTAATCGAAATCAAATCATAAATAAGTTTTCTGATTGTTGATTGAAGAGCCTTTGAGAGTTGATTTTTGTTATTTTATTTTTATGTTATTGCAAAACTGTTTTTAGAGCTAAAACCCCATTTTTTGGAAACGCACTGTCCAAATGTAACTTGGTAGACCGATTTTGCTGCTTAACCTTAAAACCAAAATTTTTGCTAAAAACGCTATTTGTTCAAATGTATGAAGCACATAATTATAATTATTTTATTGCAATTGTAAATTGTAAAAGGCGGAAGATGTCATCAACGAAGTCCTCTCAGAAAAGGAAAACAAAATTCTAATTGTCTAAAATTCATTAGAGTTTTCATATTTTTTATTTTCTACTTTTTAACTATGACTAATCTACTTTGTTGATTTAAAGTCACTATTTGACAGTCACATGTTTCGGATAAACATTCAGATTTAAGTACTTTTCTAAATTTGAATGCATAAATAGTTGGGCCGGATGGTGTAGTTGTCAGCATAATCGCCCGGAGAGCGAGAGACCCGGGATCCAAACACTTTTGTCTTTAAATTTCTTTAGTAATTAATCTACTTTTGCTTATTTATCCTTTCTATCTATTTACAATTTGACAACTCATGATACAGAAAGATCGATTTATTTGTTGCCAAAATAACCACACGTAAAGTGCAGTTAGAACTGGTATAAACTGGTTGAGCGAGATAAAAGTACGTTTAGGTTAACAAGAGTTAACGGTAGTGTTGCCACCATTGCCCATATGAGGGTGAGTGTAATGAGGGTGGGTCGCCCATGTGGGCAAATCTCAACATGTTAGTAGTCTCCTGACATTAGTGTGGCTGTGTTTGTGGCTCTTGGCTTTGCAGTTGTGTAGATCAGTGGGGAGGGTGATGGTAATCGATGTGACAATTGTCAACTGTAAAATCTGGGTGGTATTTTAATGTACTACATTTTCTCCCAAATAGCTTTTAGTTGAAGAGGCGGAATTCATTTTTTCACTTCCAACACTACAGCCCCATAAATACTTACCACAGCGTTTTGAGGATGATATAGGTCTAAAGCGGCTCAGATAGTCTCAGTGATCATCTGATGATACCCGCATCAACTCCCACCATCGTTTAGCCATATCAGACCATCACCTGCGTGGTTCGGAAGTCACGTTAAGCCGTTGGTCCTTGTATTTCCATTGGTCATTGGGCTATTAATTAATGACCCATTCTAAGGAAGAGTCGGCCTAAGTGTGTAACAAGACTACACCTCATAACTCATTACTACCACTCATCACACTCATCCTTCACCACATATTTGCCTTAAAATACCCTCATGAGAGTGGTCGGCACCTCAAATAGTGATATAGTGATATACAAATTCTCCTCACTTCTCTTGTAGTAGTTTTGATTTCACTCGCTTTGCTCGTTTTTTCTAATACGTCGCCCGCTACACTAAACCTTTTGTCGTTTCCGCTGCTCTCGCACTTTTGGGCATTTCAAAGAAGTCGTTGGAGTAGTGCGCACGGATTTAATTGTACAGACAAACCCTTTTTGGAAACCCGCCTTTTAGCGTTAAGGAGACCTAAAAGGTTTTAAATTAACATAACTGGTTTTTAAAACTGTTTATAAGGGTAAAACCTTTTCTCTACACACAGTGTATATAGGAGAAAGAAAAGAAATATTATGTTGGTAACTATCAGGTGGCCTAAGTGCTAACGCAGAAGAGACAAACTCTCTGCAAAAAGATATACTTTGAGTGGACTCGTGGCAGGTTGGAATCGAGCGCGACTCCGGAACTTATCTCTCCGCTGGCAGGGGTTCGATCTCCACAGTCACCACTTACATTTCTAAAGTGACTATACGGTGACGCTAGGTTAAGGTTGAGGTTGAGTGGTAGAGAAGACTTCGTAGTCCTAACTTCGCCTCGTTAAACAAGACAAACTTTACATTTTTGTACTGTAAGGTCTCAAACCAACGCGTAGCCAAAAACGATACCATTAATCCTAACGAATTTCCATAAATGGAAAATCGATAAAATCCGAATACCCAAACTTAGGCGGTGACGCTAAAAATGTTTTCCACCGTCATTTTGGTCTGTTTAATTGGATTTTGTCGATTTTAAGTGTTGTACACATGTTGATACCAAATTTCTTCAAAATCATGTCATAAACCCCTATTTTTAGAGAGAAAGTTGCCCCTTCCAAGAAAGAGAACTTCCAGTCGACCCTGATTTCGCCAGTTACGAACTAAATCCATATATTCGCAAAAGGACATTATTACTAAATTTCTTACACATCGAACAACTAACGCTTAAAAAGGATCTAGCCCTAGAAAATCCAACAAAACCATCTTAAAACCACCAATAGTCCAACAACGATATTACGATTGCAAAAAGCTACTACTGTACATGGATAAGCTGGTCATGTGCAAATGTACGACATTTGTTTATTCGGATGAGTGTGCCGAGCAATATCCAATGCAAATATAGCTCTAGATGTGACCATGTCAATATATACAGTGAGTAGCGAGATCGATACATGTTCTAACACAAGCTTACATTCATATTACACTCAGTGGTGATACATAGTCAGTTAGTAGTTGAAGACAGCTGCTTGGGTGATGTGTTGTTAATTGTTCTTTGTCTGAGTTTGATTTAGAAATTTTATTTTTATTTTGCGTCATAAAAAATTGGTGCAAAAGTACTTTCATACCTGGCTTGAGTATTATCTTAGTAATAGGAAACCATGAGTATGAGAATTTCATTTGTCAGATCGACAGAGATAGGGCTGAACTATGGAGTTCCCCAGGGTTCCATACTTAGTTCATTACTTTTCTACGACGTTGGCTCATCGGTACTACTTAAACTACTGTACGCAGATGATACGATTCTAGATGGGTGCAAAGGAATTTATATACAGGGTGTTTAAGAACTCCCTACGAAATTTTTAGGCAGTGTTCTTGGACGGAATATCATACTGAGACAGTCTAAAAATCATTGAATACTCAAACAGCCGCCGGTTTGTTCTTTAAAAAGGTAAAGGTTTGTCTTGTATAACGAGTTGAAGTTAGGTCTACAAAAGTCCTCTCTACCACTCAACCTCGAAATGGTTCTTTAATGGCTCATTACTGTCAAACATAGAGCTATTCATTTTATCCCCCGTAACAGTGATTCTAGGTAGTGCTTGTTGCTATAGGTCGGCGATATTCTTATTGGAAAAGCTTATACATCTCTGTATAAGATTGTGTGTACGTATTCAGCAGTACCGGTAATGGCAAAGTATAAATAAGTAGAAAACTTTTGCCTGAAATGCATAATGTGAAAAATCAAAGCCAATATGGTAATTATGGAAAAGTATAGTTATGTTTATGTAATAAAATTAAATTTAGTTTTTTTAAATCAATTACAAACGTCATCCGTTCTTATTTAACCTCACGACGATTTAATCAATATTTTTATACATCCAATGCAACCCTCATAAACAACGCCTAATCCCTATTCACATCAGTAACAATATTTACTCAGAGTTCTCGCCGATGTGGATTAATTCTCCTGCAAGAAAATCATAATTTCCAGGACACAGGTGCAGTTCGGGCGATAATCCCGTATGATTTATTCACCCGGGCAATTCACTAAGAGAGGGATTGGCGGGCTTTTCCACTCCGCTCTGATTTTCTCCACGATCCAATTCTCATTTCCACGCTTCTTTTGTTGTCTTTTGCTCAGCTGACTTTTGTCAACTCTGTGTTTTTTAGATTACTACTATCGAAATCAAACTAACTGTCGATTAATACTAACTATTGATTAGTATCGATTAATATTATTGTAACAGTAACCGTCATACGAATAATCTACACGAAAAATAGAAGTTTTTTGTTGATGATGGTAGAATTTCTGAGGTTGAAATATTATGACGAACGTGTTCCATTGTTTTTGTTTTAACAAGAAGAACACGTCGTTTCGGGATCAGAAATCTGATACAGTCTTCAGGTGGAAAGTAACTAATAACATAACGTTAAACATTAGGAAATGAGCTAGCTGACCAGCCATTCACAAAAAAATCGTTCTTTATTCTCTAAACAACTACGAGATGGAAAAGGTCCGTAATAATTTTTTAACCTCACGAAAGAAAGGTTGAATACAAATAAATTTACAAGATAAAAGGAGTGTCACGTGCCTGGCTTAAGTGTTATCTTGATACAGTAACAGGGAACCATGAGTAAGCATTTCAGTCGTCAGATCGGCAGAGATAGGGCTGAACTATGGAGTACCCCAGGGCTCCATACTTAGTTCATTACTTTTACGACGTTGGTTCATCGGTTCTACATTGACTACTGTACGCAGATGACACGACGCTCTGCTGTTCAATTCAAAACTGAAAACAACTGTTTTCATCGAGCTTAACAGTAAGGAACATGACTTTTTTCACGTTTGATGAGAATTTCTAAAGTTAAATGCGATTTCGTATGCCTACGGAGTACATTCTTACGGAACTAGAGGCATGGATGGAGGACTACTGAATAGGGAGGCGCAGAAAAGTAGTTTGCAACATTCGTCAACACTCAACAGGTTGCCAAATTATTTCCCAAAGTCCTTTAAAACTCGTCTAAAACTCATATCAAAAGCGTTTTACACCACCGATGAGTTTATGGCATCACTCGGCTGGTAGAAGATGAAGATTTGAAAGATTGAGTGGATAAATGTGTTTATTTATTTATATCTAAACATGGGATCTATACATGTGCTAGTGGAAAATTCTAGTATAATACCATTTGACGATTGTTATGCATGTAAAATTCAATATACTAGGTGTAGGTTTATTCATGTGTACGACATTTTTTAGCACTGTCTGAACTAAAATTATCGATGAGATTGCGTGGTATTTAGGTTTCCGAAAGCAACGACAAAGGCTCAAGCTAGTCACCCGAAAAATCTATAGTCAATATTTCACGACAACAACATAACTCCCGGATAAACCACAGATTCCAGTCATGCGAAGAGTGACTCACGCATTAGTACGGATTTATGCTTTATGCTCACTACTCAGATAAGCAAGAATGTGGCGAGGTGTGACCATTGTCTGCGTTATGTGCTCGTGGACACCATACGGTGCTTATCTACACCGACACACACAACACAGTCAGCAGCACACGACAACAACACTGGTGTCCGGTGTAGGCTGTGTGGGTGGAGGGTCTTGTCGTGCGCGCGTACGGGAGGTAACAGTCAGCTGTTCGGTTGGGAAACGTGACGATGGTTAGCTTGTTAAATGTATGTTTTTGTGTTGATTTTTATTACGTCGTTGCATACAGCTGCTTAAAAATAGATGATTACAACAACATCAACACGTTTATGTAAAATCATTTTTGTGCCATAAAAAATAAGATGGAACGTTATGATAACTGGGAAAGGTACAAATGGATGTGTATATTCTCTCTAAAACTCAGATTTGCTAGGAAGCGGTAACCGCTATTTTATGGCGGTAATATGACGGTAAACTTTTGTTTGGAATGTTATCATACGCTGGCCACTTCCATATGATTGCAATAAAATAGGTCGTAAATCATTGTTCCCGCTATATAATAAGTTGTCTAAAAAAGTGGTTTTGATGTAAAAGTGAAGTAGTCGGACCTAATAGAAATTTAACATACGCTTTCCTTTATTGATGTGTAGAATAACGAAATTCCTTTTCTTTACTAAAAAAATAACAAAATCTCTCTTCATCTCTATGCTGTCACGACTTGTAAAATCGCCCCTTCATCCATAGTCGGCCACTAAGAAACCTTTCACGCATAGGCCGGCGGCCCTGTATTGTTCATTACACAGGAGGCCTAGGCTAGGCGAGGCAGTCTGATCACTGTAGGCTAGGTTCAACCCCCCCTTCCTAGCACCCCCCACCACCACCTACAACATGACGTCATTAATATGAGAGTCGGTGTAATGAAGCTAGGCTGTTCTGTCGGCTATTGCAGGTCACTTTTGAGCCGACTCCGGAGCAACCAATATCGTGTGTGTCTGCAACCAATACAGAGTTCTATGCGATTGAACTCTTCATTGTGGGGATGGGATTTGATTATAAGGATGTTTGAGTGGTTTTTCCTATCCATGGACATAAGTATGGTTTCTTTCTAGGTCAATCAAGAAAATAGCTCTTCCTTTCATTATAAAAAATTAGTGTTGGGTCGGGATGTTGTTGGGAAATCCTAACTTTTTTAATTCTCGATTTTGATACTAATACCAGGATATTGATTCTCGATTCCAACCCCTATTTTCAGCGCCGACAAATGTTTGTAGTACTGTCGGGTCGATATTTTTTTCTCTATCCCTCTCTCCTCACTCAATTCGAATACTAAAATATCGATCTCGATTCTGGGTTCGATTCTCAATTCAAATACTGAAATATCGATTCTTGATTCTAGATTTTGATTCTCAAATTAGCGATCAATTCCGATTTTAACACAGTTTATTTTTTCTTTGGTATCGATTCCCATTTCTGATTTCAAAACCAATTCTCAATTCTTTTTTATATTCGCCTTTCGATTTTAAACAGATTCCCAATTCTTTTTTATGTATCGATTTCCGATTCTTGATCTTGACCATTTACTTAAACGGCTCTTCTCCCGATACCGATTCTTTACCGAAGGAATCGGTGGAATCGAGAATCGGAACTCACCCAACACTTTAAAAAACTAACAACTTAGCTAAATAATAATCTTTAAAACATATTTCTTGAGTTATTTTCGATAATGTTCCTGACCGTAGTTGGATTTTCATCCATCATTGAGATGACGCTCATATTTGTACATCGGAAATTCATTGACTGCCTATTTACTTATGAATTTGAAAGGAGGTAAAGTTTGTCTTGTTTAAGAGACGAGGACCTCGACCTTGACCTTTACCTAGCGTTAGCGCAGAGTCACTTACAAATAGTTAACATTGAGGGTACGGATAGAACCCGCGCCACCGGATTGATGAGCTCCATAGTCTCGCACGATACCTACCCGCCACGAGTCTATTAAAACATTTAGCATTGTTTTACGTAATTTTAGTTCTAAGACTTTGTAATATGTTTAAACCCCTGTCATTACCACTACAATACGATTGCTAATACGACAATACGACTGGGACTCGTGGCGTGGTCCTGTAATCCAGCTTCATGGAGGTCAGTTTTGAGGATGATATGTCTAAAGCGGCTCAGATAATCTCAGTGATCATCTGATGATATCCGCATCAACTCCCACCATCGTTTAGACATATCAGACCATCACCTGCGTGGTTCGGAAGTCACGTTAAGCCGTTGGTCCTTGTATTTCCATTGGTCATTGGGCTATTAATGGCCCATTCTAAGGAAGAGTCGGCCTTAGTTTGTAACAAGACTACACCTCATAACTCATTACTACCACTCATCCTTCACCACACATTTGCCTTAAAATACCCTCATGAGAGTGGTCGGCATCTCAAATAGTGATTTAGTGATAATATCTTTGCTAAGACAGTTCACACTGTACAGTGACACACATAACTATGTAGCCCGATGTTGCGAATACATAATGAACACAAGGACGTGCTAAAGCTTTTCTATTAGTCAACACAAAGTTTGTTCTGAGTTTATTCAGAGCATCAATAGATTTGTGCTTCTTTTGTCGCTACAAAATTGAGCTTCCTTCAACGGACGGACCTTAATGACTTTCTTGCATTCTATTCTCTATCTTATTGCGAGATAAAAGCACTTAAGTAAAAAAACTAATTGTGTTTCTTAGAACTAATGTTTAAAATAGTGGAAACGGATTTAGGTAGACAATCCAATTAACTTTCAGCCATTTGTGCCATAGATATGCAGGGTGTCACAAACATATGTAGCGTTCTATGCAAAACTGGATAGGCCTACTACATACAAAAGTAAGTCGAAAGTACCATTTTTTTTTTGGCTTAGTTTGGCCGTAATTTGCCATTTGGTAAATTTTTGAAAATAATGGATAATTCAAAAATCCTTAATTTTGTACCTAATAACATTTGCAAAATATTTTTATCTAACTTATCAAATTTCAAAATTGCGACCATTTTAAATGTTTTAATTCTAATGGATTCAAATTAGGACTTACTTTAAAAACTTTAAATGGCCGCCATTTTAAAACATGATAAGTTAGATATATATTACAAATGTTATTAGAAAACAATTAAGGTTTAAACCAAATTTCACAAAAATATCTCAAAGGTTTTGAATTATTCCTTATTTTAAAAATTACAAAATGGTGGATTGCTGCTTAAATAAGCCGAAATCAAAAAGTGTTTTCGACTTACTTTTGTACGTAAAATCCGGTCCTGCATAGCGTGCTACATATTTTTGTGACCCTGTATAAACAAATCTCATGTTTTAACAAACCAACTTTACCTTCTGGAACTGTTATCAAACCAACATTTACAAGTGACGTCACATAATGAGAAGCTAGAATATATTGTACGAGTTGTGAACTGAGTTAGACTGAATTAGCATGTTCAAGTTGAGAGAGGGACTTGCCAGTTGATTCATAAATGCATTCATCTCTCGAGATATTAGTTCAAGTTTACTCGTTAGTGCAATGTACCGCGTTTATCCAATGCGATATCATTTATAGAAAGTTTATTTGATGATGCATGAGTTGTAAGGTTGTTAGTGAATCTATGATGTGATGCTTGGACGCTTCAAGTTGTTAAGTACTCATTAGCGAATTTCCTAGGAAATAGAGTTATTCATTTCTCGTTAAAGATAAGGATACGTTGTAGAAAGGTGCGGTTTGGTTTTGCTTCCCATAACCTCCCTGAGTCATACGGCAAAACTGTATATATGTGTGACCACTCTACTGGTCGCATTTTTGGTCCGATTCTCATGAAATTTGGTACAAATGTTCCTTTTGTAAATCTCTTGGTTAAGTTTGTTTACCAGCTAGATTGGATCAGCCGTTTAAAAATGGTGGTCGTTCAAAGTTTTGTTTTGTCTATAAAATTTTAGTTTTACTACAAATGAATACAAAGCTCACTCTGTAAAGTAGAAATTTAATTTCTTAATCGATCAAAACAACTGTGATTTCTGTAGAGCTTACCGTGATCAAGTTATTTCAATTTAATTATTTAATCAGAATTTCCCCACTTTGACATTCAGAGCACTGGGCAGAAATTAGTTAAACTAATTTCTAAACTAGTTAAAATTCTAATTTCTGAGTTACCTGAAATACTTTGAGGATATAGGTTTTATTACTGAAGTATTAGATAATCTAGCAATTAGGAAATCATGTGAGACATATTTCTGTTGAATATTTGTTGAATGATATCTTAGAAGTGATTTTGTATTGTACTTAAAGATCTTCATCATGATTTAATATGAGTGACAAAATTTGTAACATAGAACTTCTAAATTTAACTCATGAAAGGTCAAACTTCAATTTGTAAAAGCTTTAATCTGCCTGTTAAGCAAAGCTTTTACTCAAATTTCTAATGATCTTTACAAATAATTTCAATTTTACATTTTATTTCCAGTAAAGCACTGAGTTATGTAAATTTTCAAATCTAATATTATTGACAATTTCATGGAATTTTATTTGCCTTTTTGTAGCAAATTTTGATTGAGTTATTATTATTTCATTAAAAAGTTAACGATAAGTGCAATTCAAAGAAGAGTAGTATTAGTAATGATAGAGTTTGATTATTAGAAAGAGCAAACATCTTAATTCGGAGAATAAAATGTAACTCAGCTTTGAAGTCCAAAGCGCCTTTAACTGCCGTAAGCAGCTTTCCTCTCATTACAAAGACAATCATTCTTGTTCCTGAGTTTACTTTGACGTTTTCACAATTATTGACAAATGTAGTTTGATTTTCCATAAGAAATAGAGGTAATCATTTCTTTCTTAAAACAGAACGAAACGTCGTAGAACAAAAATATTTGGAGTTTTGAACTTTCCAACACCTCCTAAATCAAATGGCAAAGTTGTATGAGTATGTACATATTTTTTGTACAGGGTGAGTTTTACACTTCCCCTCTCACCTTAACTTTTGAAAAAAAAAAGAAAATATTTTTTAAACCTTTGGAGAATGGTTTTTAGGATTCTAAATTTTGTTATCACGTACTTTGCGTCATCCATCCCCCATCCCAAAATTGGGGAGGCCCCCAAAATTGTTAAATTGAAACACCCCTTTGTGGCGCCTCAAAAGAAAGGGAATTTTAATACAAATTCAACGACGCAAAGAAAAATTGTTTATCTTAACTCGTTTGTTTTTAATACGTATTTAAAGTTTGCAAGAAATCAGCTTTAAATGCCAAATTTCACATAAAACAATTTGTGTATGAAAATATGTTTTCAAAATACCTTATGGGATTATGTTATAGGATTGTGATGTTTTCCTCAAAATATTTTAAATAAAATTGTCATAAAAAAATTGTTTGTGACATCTTACAAACTTTATACTTTTTAAAAAAACGAGTCATGATAAAATATTTTCTTTGCGTCGTTAAATTTGTATACAAATTGCCTTTCTTTTGAGGTACCACAAGGAGTGGTTTTCAATCTGAAAATTTGGGAGCCCTCCCCTTTTTTGGTTTTGATAAGGGTGGATGACGCAAAGTACGTCAAAAAATTCAAAATTCCATAAAAACATTCCCTAAAGAGTTTTAAAATTTTGTTCCGTTTTCAAACATTAAGGTGGAGGGGGGAGATTTAAAACTCATCATGTATAGAGTTGAATTGTCAGAATGGTGGTCATGGGTACTTTTCGTGGACTTGGCAAGTGGTGCCACGGGGACTGACCCAGGTAATTATTGCAGCAGTTACTGTGATTTGTGTAGTTCATGTTGGTACTACTCAGTTACTGATTAATTTACGATTCTGGTAGTTAGTGTTTTCGACAGATTTTTCGCCGCCATCTTTATGTGGTTGGTCAAATGGTTATTTTATGTACCTAAAACCCACTTTTTGGTAGATTCCCCCGTGAATGGAAGCTTGTTAGGATTCTCAGTAGCGCTTGCGGCTATTTTTCCTTTTAACACCTACTAATTGTACAGTACAATGCACAATAGTACAAAATAATCATAGGTGTCTCGATCTTTACAGTTTAAACACACACCCAACGGATCCGTGGCGGATTGGTATCGCACGCGACTCCGGAACTCATCACTCCGGTGGCGCGGGTTCGATCCCTGCAGTCATTTAAAATGGCACTAATACGGTGACGCTAGGTAAAGGTC
Organism: Matsumurasca onukii; assembly: GCA_018831715.1. Lineage (NCBI taxonomy): Eukaryota > Metazoa > Arthropoda > Insecta > Hemiptera > Cicadellidae > Matsumurasca > Matsumurasca onukii. Next base: position 19,155,605 of record CM032067.1, read on the forward strand.
GAGGTTGAGTGGTAGAGAGGACTTTGTAGTCCTAACTTCGCCTCCTTAAACAAGACAAACTTTATCATTACTTTTTACCCCACAATGTGCGAAAGGAAAGTCGTGTTAAAGCTTCCCTCTCTCTCACTCCCATATATCATGGCCAAGGTTTAATTAAGGTTTCAACAACTTCACCAACCTCAAGACGCAACTCTTGACATCTTGCTTGCAACAAGTTCTCGACATTATTTAACACGCAGGATAAAGCTGAAAGGTTGTTAAACAGCCTGGCAAGCAACGCTAATATTTTCAACTCTTAGACTTTCGCGGCCGGTGTTACAACTATAAAAGAACAAAATAATCAGAAGAAATTAAAAAGGCTTAAAAAACCACTTAATTCAAATAAACATATTATTATAAGATTGAAGACTTTTTCGAAGAGGAAGAATTACCAGCTTCAGACATAATTCAAAATCTATGTGGTTGATTATTTTTAGTATTTATATTGGTTTTATTATTGTTAACTTGTCTATGCAAACTTGTTTGTCTGACAAAAAATGATTATTATAATAATCTAGTTCTTCCGGATCACATCGCGTCCTAACTTCACAAATAGATATTTCGGCCTCGCTGTGGAGAACCATCTTCAGTCACTGATTGGCTGAGCTACTTGCTGTCTGCTGTCCCATTGGTGGTTGGTATCCCTGCTGTATTGGGCGGTTGGCAGCCCTACCACCAATAGGACATCGACAGCAAGTAGCTTAGTTTCAGCCAATCAGTGACTGAAGATGGTACTCCACAGCGAGGCCGAAATATCTCAACCTAATTAAAGTAATCCGTACATGCAGACTAGTCAATCACCGGCAAATAAAATGAGTTTGTGTTGTTTGTTTTTTTTACTGTTTTCATAAATGTACTTAATTTTGAAACAACTAGCCAAGAAAACCATACAAAATGGACCTTAAAGATGAGAAATTAACAAAAAATTAGAGAAATTAAGTATGGCCACGGCCAGTGCCTGCTTCCTACCGACTGATTGGCTGGGAGCAGCGGACTGCCAATCACAGACATGTATCAGACTGACCAACCGTAACAAGAACACAAAATACCTATTTATAAAGGGAAGTAGTTCTTTATAGTTTTGATGAATTAGTCATGTTTTTCTAACAGAGGAGTAAAAATAACCAACATTACTTGTTATTGTTTTCGATCTAATTCTTGGACTTAATAAAACTTATTATATCTTCTAAATTAAACGCTAAACATATGTTTATCAGAAAAAAGGTTTATAGATTACAAAGTCTTGGGAAATACAACAAAAATGAAGATCCTCTTGCAACCGGTTTTCGACTTTATTTCATAAACGGAAATGTGTAAAACTATTTTCCATTCAGTTTAAAAAATATACAAAATGTAATTTGAATCAAGAAAAGGTTGCGATAGAATAAATATAAGATAGACTGTCCGGGATATTTCATTCAGTTCAAGTTTTTCCGATAAAATAACTTCAAAGTGTAACTATGTTTTCTGCTATTGGAAAGATCTTCATTATTTTTTCTCAATTTAAAACTATTTGAGAACATCTTTTTGTAATGAAGTAACGATGGAATTAATTGGTTGTGTTTTGGTCGTGAAAATATCAATCATAAAAGCGCTTCGAGAAGCACGTATAAACGAAGTTGGTGTACAGTCGGAAAGCAGCTTCCTTTAATCTTACTTAAAGTTATACAATCTGCTTCAAAGTGAGCATTTCCCTCCTTGAGTAACTTAGCCTGGAATTGTTAAACTTTCAACTCATCTTTACCTCCAACCTGCTTGTTAAATTCCGAAACTCATCTTTGTCAGAGGACAGGAGACATCCTTATAGTGTTTAAAATTCTGAACCAAAGGTAAAGTTTGTCTTGTTTAACGAGGCGACGTTAGTACTACAAAGTCCTCTCTACCACTAAACCTCGACCTTTAACTAGCGTCACCATATAGTCACATTACAAATTGTGAGTGCTGACTGCGGGGATGAAACCCCCGCCACGGATCCGCTAAACAATTTACACCAAAAAAGAGGGCGTTACCCCAAAAATGTGGTTTTATGCTATAGAAACTGTATTTATTATTTGATTTTAGTTAAATTGGTTGTGCACATTTATGGTACCGCACTTTACACGAGTAGTGAAAATTAACAAAAACCAATCGGCCAGACTGAGACGGCTCTTAGAAAGCGAAATTTTAAGAACTCTTTTTCGATGAAAATTCGCTATAGAAACACAGCAAAGTACCAATAATTGTGAAAACGTCAAAGTAAAATCAGGAACAAGAATGATTGTCTTTGTAATGAGCGGAAAGCTGCTTACGGCAGTTCAAGGCGCTTTGGACTTCAAAGCTGAGTTATATTTTATTCTCCGAATTAAGATGTTTGCTCTTTCTAATACCCAAACTCTATCAGTACTAATACTACTCTCAGACTTATAATTATTGTTGACTTTAGTAATGATTCTTTTACCCTCAAACTAACCAAAAACGTTACCCAAAAGTTAAACTGTTAATAATGATTTCAATCGTTTTCTTTGTCTCGCTTAACGATTATTTTGCAGACTTACAAATTACAATAACAAAGTGTTAAATAGCGTGCATTGTTAAACCCGATGTTCTCCAATTCTGATATTTTTCCATGATTTAATAGTTTTATAAATAAGTCCTTTGGGGATAATACCTATGATGCACATTGTCAAAAGTGGACTAGCCTTTCAGGAAGGTCAACCGCCAACCTGCTCCTAAAAGAGCCTAGCAGGGATCTCTCCAGTAGCTTCTTAAAACTAAAACGCTCTGATATCAGGTTATTAATATCATATTTAACTGGACATGGGCACTTCAGGCATCATCTACAGAAATTGGGGTTGCATAATGGTAATACTCTATGTAGACCCTGTGAGCAGGCATTAGAAACTACTAGGCACATCCTATTAGAATGTCCCTCTCTGGAGATTAGGAGAAGATGTCTACTAGAGGGACGTAATTGGCGTCAAAAAGTTCACTTGTCGGAGCTTGGAGGAGTCACCTTGAGGCTTTGTGGTCCCACAGGGGTGGGTCTCCCAGGCTAAGATAACCGGGGCAGTACAATAAACCTTTGGTTGATGTACACTGGTTCACTACCAGCCCTACTTAATCTAATGTAATAGTTTTATAAAATGTAGATTTGGGAAACAGTGTTGTTTGTGAATGTAAATGTTTCATTCATTGGTAAAGGCAGCAGACGACTCACGTAGAATATTAGAGTCAAAAATGAAACTTTGCTCAGAGAAGATCACGTTTTAGAATTCCAGATTCATTTAAGATTTCTAAACAATGCAGTAGTGTTTTCGTCCGACCATTCGGAAAACTGCAATCTGTATTTTCTTTCCAACGAATTTTAGTACAATTCTAAGAAAACGTGTTTTATTTTATGGACTTTAAAAGTTGTTTTTGTGATTTGCATGTGCAATATATAATCTAGTTCTTCGGGATCAACAGCGTCAAAACGTCAGAATTATTAGTTATTGTCTGTAAGATAAGGAAGAAGGTATGGCCACATTTTATCATAATAATTGGTTTACAACTTTTCGGGCTTCTGAAGTCACTTCTGAAACGTTGTATTTATTTTATTCATCGACAATGTAAAAAGTTCGCAATACTATTTGAAACTGAGAAATTCTCCCCCTTTGTCTTCAAACAAAGAAATATGCATTACGACCAAGTTATATGAGAAGTAAATCAGATTGAAATAATGGCAACAGAAGAGACAATACACGTATTGGCAGGAGATATTCAATACTGTCAAAAACAATAGAGATATATTTTCAGTAGCAGCCGGAAGCAGAGAAACTGTCCTGTTTATATTAAAAACCTGCGTTACTTTCACTCGCCACCGTCAGGTCAAGTATTTTGAAGAAGGTACAGGCTCTTATAGAATGGACGTCATTAGTATAACGCTACGAGTCATCATGAACAACGTCACACGGTTAGGACATTACGTTTGTTTTTTTGACTAATGACGTTATTGTACTGATTGTGACGTTACATCAACAAAGTATGTGATCCTGATGACGGCGGTATGGAACAGAAACGGTGTATTAATTATCTTTACATTGCGCGTTTTACTATTGGCTTAATATGTGCCGCTTTTGGCTTTGTTTGTGTAGAAATGAAGTTTTGAATAAAATGTCATAGTTTCTGAACTTGAAGGTTTTTACCTACTTAAAACGGGGGGAAAATTCCTATCGATATTATCAAACTAATATAACCTCAATCGAACTATGCCGTTTATTCCGTTCTTTAATTTTCCCTATCGTCAGGAGTTTCTCCACTAGGAACGTTCTCATTATATTACAACATTCAAAAATATTTATAAATATCCTCTAAGTGGTTATAGCAGAAAATATGACGTAACTTAACATATATTTATTAGTCAATATACAATCAGGCTGCGTTAACGTTTTTAATTTACCTAAGTTTAATTTAAACACAATAAACAAAAAATGTGAACAAAAACTACACTAAGAACTAATAATATGATAATTAATAGCTACTAAAATAATTATACACTCTTTTCCTTAAACACGATGTACATTTTGTAAAATCATATCTCAAGAGAATTAATCTGAATAAATCCCTTCCTAAATTACAACACAGAATTACCCGTCTCACATTCATTCCTGTGTAATTTTATCCGCTGAAAATGTAAATCGTAATTATGCAGATTGAAATCGTATTCGTGAAAAGTATGAAAGTGGTTTCCAACCGTTTCTTAAATTACGAACAGTGTAAATGTAGAGAGAAAGGTTTCGGTGACGTTTATAGAAAATATATGAAAACAAAGATATTTGACAGGTGTCTTTATATCCTTGTGACAGCTAATACATCTCGGGATTTGGGCTGAGTTTTCCAATACAATATCAAACAAGACGACACGCAGCTAAGTGTTGTGCGCCGCTGGCGAGAAGGAAGCGAATTAATTTTGCAATTTGTTACGTACTGTAACTCGCTTCGCTAAAAGTCTTGCTTCGGCATTCGACCTGATACTTACGTGTTTTACTGCTTTTATACCATATCATTAAACGATAGCGCAGTTAAAACTTCAATTAAATCGGACTACTCTTAAGAATAAGAACAAATATCATATTATCATATTATTAGTTCTTAGTGTAGTTTTTGTTCACATTCCGCTGTAATATCGAAAAATAACATTTTGGTCGTTAATTTGAAACGGTTTTATTGATTTTCACAGTTTTTGAGATGTTGAAATACATATTTGATTCAAATTTCATCACTAACTGAGATGCCGAACACTCTCATGAGAGTATTTTAAGGCAAATATGTGGTAAAGGATTTGTGTGATGAGTGGTAGTAATGAGTTATGACGTCTAGTCTTGTTACAAACTAAGGCCGACTCTTCCTTAGAATGGGTCATTAATAAATAGCCCAACGACCAATGGAAATACAAGGACCAACGGCTTAACGTGACTTCCGAACCACGCAGGTGATGGTCTGATATGTCAAAACGACGGTGGGAGTTGATGCGGGTATCATCAGATGATCACTGAGACTATCTGAGCCGCTTTAGACCTATATCATCCTCAAAACCTGACCTCCATGAAGCTGGATTACAGGACCACGCCACGAGTCCCAGTCGGATGAAGTTTACTGTTTTTGGACCGTTAATAATACAACGTTAAATCACTAAACCAGCTTATTTTTTGTTAAAACTCTCCCCTCAACTGGAACTTCCGATTGTCCGGTTATACTGGCTAATGAACTTGTCCTATTTAAAATCGGACGAAAAATTTGACTAGTAGTGAAGAGACACACAATACATATACAGTGATGAAACAAATGTTCAAAACTTGCTCTTAGAGTTGAAATTGGTACTCATTCACGGTTCTGAGCCTTGGGTTACCATGCGGACGTCATGAATAATTCACTTTCCAAAGGAAATTCGCGAATAAAGTATGGATCTTAAAATATGTAATATTTATTTGTTGAGAAAATATGAAAGTGAAACATTGTAGAAGTGGAAGCAGGTAGTCATTATCAAGTTGAGATTGTAGAAGTTCTTCTCCTTTTGAGCCCACGCCAAGTTCAGATGTTAAATCCTCTTCACTTTTCCTTCTTTCAGCCACGGAAACCTTTGCAAGGTGTGTTCCTTTCTCAACATTTCTAGTGGCTTTCCAAAGTAAGATTCCAGTACTAGTTACAGTATACATGTAGACGCGGTCAATAATATGTGAACAAGACTACACCTCATCATCCATCAAAATCACTCATCACACTCATCAATACCCTCTACGAGTGGTCGGTGTCTCAAATCGAAGTAACAAACATACGTTTTAGAAGTATTTATATATTTATTGTTCGTTAATAACTAATACGTTTAAAAACCAGGTCTAACCGTATAACTCTTTGCACAGGAAGTCGGTTGAAAAGGGTTCAACACCTTGAACCCCTAAACTTTGGAACAGTCTTGTTTCCGATATATTTTAAACTAATTTATTTTAAGGTAGGTTTAATTTCAAGGCAGAACACACAGTCACGATTTTAAAAGTGGAAGTATTTAAAAAACCTGTAGTTCTTTTCAAATTACTCTTAATTCCTATTATTTTAACATTTAAAATTTTTTACAGTGTTTTGATTAAAAGTAAAGGCTGACCAAGCTGTTTTTGTGTTGTGTCTTTAGTTAATCTTGTTACTTTGTGGATTTTTCGGATGGCAAACGGCCATTTTGGAATGTAAAAGAATGCTTAAATAACCTAAACACCGGCATATCTAAACTATAAATAAATCAATGTTTCGCACGTCTATTGGTTTGCCTTGAAAAGTTCACAAAAATATTGTCTATATTAAGTCAAGACTTGAAAATACATAAATACATAAGAATAACATAAGCTGTTGGAAACAAACACACATCAGGGGGAGCTGTGTGGTGAGACCAAGAAAACAATAAAACACAGAGACCCCGGTCCCAGTTGATGGATCTGGAGAACTACTTTAACATGACCAAGAAATATCACTTCCCGAGTCACTTTTTATTTACTTTAACATTTCTCAACTTATACAAGCATAACTCCATTCAGAAAACCCATGACGTAAAAACATAATTTTATGACGTAGAACTTTGAACAATACAATGCCAAACATCAACTGACATTGACGTATATGCAATGATTGCAAACTAACACATAACGTGATGACGTATGAACTAGAGGTCTGCTGATAACAGTGTTATCACTCAGCACTCAGCAATCAGTACACAGCAATATGTCACCGTACTGTTAGTGTAAGTATTGTCAACTGTGCAACTTGAAACCTGCTCATGTACAGTACAATGCCAAACATCAACTGACATTGACGTATATGCAATGATTGCAAACTAACACAACACATAACGTGATGACGTATGAACTAGAGGTCTGCTGATAACAGTGTTATCACTCAGCACTCAGCAATCAGTACACAGCAATATGTCACCGTACTGTTAGTGTAAGTATTGTCAACTGTACAACTTGAAACCTGCTCATGTACAGTACAATGCCAAACATCAACTGACATTGACGTATATGCAATGATTGCAAACTAACACAACACATAACGTGATGACGTATGAACTAGAGGTCTGCTGATAACAGTGTTATCACTCAGCACTCAGCAATCAGTACACAGCAATATGTCACCGTACTGTTAGTGTAAGTATTGTCAACTGTACAACTTGAAACCTGCTCATGTACAGTACAATGCCAATGACAAATAAGAGTATTTTGCAAAGGAAGTTCGATTCACTCATGCAAGTGGCGCTTTAGCGTTTAGCTGCGTGTCGGCTCACCTATTTTGAGTTTATTTAAGAGTGAGTGGTTCCACAATGGCATCGCCTAAGAAATAACTCCTAGGCTTTCGCGGCCGGTGTTTAAATCTAACCGTTGTTCCTACGGTTCATACCGCGTCAAAACATCGTTATAACTAGCTTGAGATACTTCGGGTTCGCCGTGGAATACCATCTTCAGTCACTGATTAGTTGGAACTGAGCTACTTGTCGCCTGCTATCCCATATGGTAACCCTGTTCCACGGACATTAAGTAGCCCGTCAGTTTCAGCTAATCAGTGACGATTGGATAACATATTCATTTGTTTCCGCTATAAACTATTTATTTATTGCTAAACAATTTACGCATATTATCATTTTGTCTTGATGTCTTCAACCTCCTGTCTCTAGTCTTACAACTTCGACATTGACAAATTTATAATGAACATGTATTAGTGTAAAGGGCTATTTTAGACGAAGTATGTATTTTCAGAACCGATCGGGCAAGCTATAAAAGTTTGTCGATAAAATCCACGAACTGGTTAAACGATACTTAGATAATACTTAAAATAAGGATTATGCAAACGTAAACCACTAATAATTATTGTTAAAGGTACAAACTGTAGAGAAAATACAATGCAAAACACAAGAGAGAAAGCGTTAGTTAAGAGCAAACACCTTTATTGGGGGAGTAAATGCAAACAGCTTTGAAGTCAGAAGCGCCTTTAACTGTCCTAAGCAGGCTTACTTAATTGCGAAGACAATCATTGATATTTTTCGTATTTCACGTGATTTTTCCTTGACTATTACACACATTTATTCTGGCAAAATACCTTTTAGTAGCATAATGCACTTCTTTTTCGACTAGGACTCGTGGCGTGGTCCTGTAATCCAGCTTCATGGAGGTCAGGTTTTGAGAATGATATAGGTCTAAAGCGGCTCAGATAGTCTCAGTGATCATCTGATGATACCTGCATCAACTCCCACCATCGTTTAGACATATCAGACCATGACCTGCGTGGTTCGGAAGTCACGTTGCCGTTGGTCCTTGTATTTCCATTGGTCATTGAGCTATTGATTAGTGACCCATTCTAAGGAAGAGTCGGCCTTAGTTTGTAACAAGACTACACTCATAACTCATTACTACCACTCATCACAATCATCCTTCAACACATATTTGCCTTAAAATACCCTCATGAGAGTGGTCGGCATCTCAAATTGTGATATAGTGATATATGTCTGATTTTGCATTGGAAATTTCGCTGAGCCAACTTACGAACTGAGCCGTGTTTAAATTTACCAACTGTTTCCCACCTTGTACCCAAATAAGAAAAACTACAAAAACAGTGGATGTTAACAAGACATTCGGTTATTGCAGATAATATTCATGACTATCTGTAAATCCAGAGCACTTGTAAAGTCATGCACTCTCAGAGAGATGAATATCTCAGCTAGTTACAGCAAAGAGAAACACTTAGTTACGTGAGTTGGTTGAGTGTCTGTAGTTACTGCAAAGAGACACACATGGTTACGTGAGTTGATTGGTTCAGGTTATCAAAGAGTAAACTATTACGTATTGCTGAGGTCTGTAGTTACTGCAAAGTCATCAGAGTAAACTTCATTTACGTGGGTTGATTGAGTGTCTGTAGTTACTGCAAAGAGTAAACTTACTTACGTGAGTTGGTTGAGTGTCTGTAGTTACTGCAAAGAGACACACTCGGTTACGTGAGTTGGTTGAGTGTCTGTAGTTACTGCAGACACACCGGTTGTGAGTTGGTTCAGTGTCGGTAGTTACTGCAGTGCTGTAGTTATATTTTGGCTTACACATCCCAACTAGCTTGCGTTCCTTATCCAATTTCCATACACTTTTTATTTTTTCCATAAATAAATAATATAAACTTCGTTTACAAACAGAGTTTATATTTATTGTAATTAATCATTTACAGAGTTCATATTTCTGTTATTTAATAATTAGTTTGAGTTTACGATTCTCTACAAAATTTACATAGTTTACTTTTTCAATTCACCTTGAACATATTAATAATTGGTTTTAAATTATTATAACTTCATTTGTTGGTCCAAGTGGACTGCAACATACTTATTCCTCTGGGTTACTAATTATTATATTCTTGTACTAGGTGTACTTAATGTACTACTATAGTGGTAATTTCATTTTCACTTTCATTCTCTCTTATTTATTATATTAATGAAACTTATATTAAATTATTGTTATTTATTTATTTATTCGTTCATGTTAATTACTTGTAAATAGGATTTGTTAATTGTTTTGTTTAATTAGAAGTTGCGTAATAGTTGTTAGATTTATAAGCATAAAATTAAGGCTACAATTACGACATTACGACGTTATTTATCTATAATTACCGTTTATTTATCTTAAATTATTTATTTATTTTTTCTTGTAAACTATTTGTAAAACAAGTTGATAGTTGTTAGCTATTATAATAAAATGATTTAATTATTAATTGAATTTTACTTTAATTGTAAGACGTTATTTGTAATTACATGTACGTAAAAGATGATATAGCCTTGCGGCCAAATCAATAAAGAATTTTGAATTGGAATTGATTCCATAAGTAAATACGATTTGTGATAATATTTAATCACTTAAAACAATCCACACAGTCCTGTCTAAAGAATGATTATGCGTATTTTAAAAGTAAGGATAGTTTCTGTGTAAACGCCATGCTTGAACGTCTAGATTACGGAGAACACTCATCATCTCTGTTCGGCGTCTGAACAAAGATGAGTTTCTGGAATTTAACAAGCAGTTGAGGTAAAGATGAGTTGAAAGTTTAACAATTCCAGTCTAAGTTACTCATGAGGGAAATGCTCACCTTTGAAGCAGATTGTATAACTTTAAGTAAGATTAAAGGAAGCTGCTTTCCGACTGTACACCAACTTATAATGTGCTTCGAAGCGCTTTTATAATTGATATTTTCACTTCGAAACCAAAACATAACCAATTAATTCCATAGTTACGTCATTACAAAGAAGATGTTCTCAAATAGTTTTAAATCGAGAAAAATAATAAAGAACTCTCCAATAGTAGAAACTATAGTTACACTTTGAAGTTATTCCATCGGAAAAACTTGAACTGAATGAAATATCCCGGACATTCCAACTTATATTTATTCTATCTCAACTTTTCTTTGATTTAAATTATACTTTAAGTTTTCTTAAACCTGAATTCAAAATCGTTTTACAACTTTCCGTGTATTAAATATTGTTGCGTTGCAAGAGGGAAGAATGTCTTGAGGTCGGTGAAGTAGTTGAAGACTTAATTAAACCTTGGACATGATATACGAGAGTGAGAGAGAGAGGGAAGACTTTCTATCTCACTTTGTGGGTAAATCACTATTTGAGATGCCGACCACTCTCATGAGGGTATTTAAGGCAAATATGTGGATGAGTGGTAGTAATGAGTTATGAGGTATGGTCTTGTTACAAAGTAAGGCCGACTCTTCCTTAGAATGGGTCATTAATTAATAGCCCAATGACCAATGGAAACACAAGGACCAACGGCTTAACGTGACTTCCGAACCACGCAGGTGATGGTCTGATATGTCTAAACGATGGTGGAGTTGATGATATCATCAGATTGATCACTGAGACTATCTGAGCCGCTTTAGACCTATATCATCCTCAAAACCTGACCTCCATTGAAGCTGGATTACAGGACCACGCCACGAGTCCCAGTCGTCGGTGGAGTATTATTCATTTCACCTACGTAAAAACTAAAAACCAAAAGTTCGTACAGGAGATTTATGTTTTGAGTGCGAATGAAAGTGAAACGTGGCAGAAGTGGAGCAGGTAGTCATTATCAAGTTGGGATTTCTGAAGTTCCTCTCTTTTTGGGTTTAATCCAAGTTCAGATGTTAAATCCTCTTAACTTCCCCTTCTTCTATCTGTCTTGAGAATCTCCACAAGATGTTATTTGTCTTCTTTGTTTGATTTTTGTCTTCATTTTAAATAAATTTTGTTCATAAGTAACACAGTTATTACGGTTTTTACTTGCAAATATCCTTGTATTTACAACATATTTTCGGACAAGTCTAGAAAACGAAACCTTGGAAATCTGAGGTTGAAATATTATTACAGAATTTGTCCATGAGTTTTTAGAAAACTAGAAGAATGCGATTGTTCTGGGATCAATAATCTGATCCCGTCTTTAGTGACAACTAGCCTAAAACGTACACCAACCATTTATTTATTTATTTATTTATTTATTTATTTATTGACGGCCAGAGCCAAATTACAATGAAACATGGAAATGAGGTAAATATAAATACTTGCAAAAAAAAAAACTGAAAGATAAGGCATGCACTGAATAAAGTGGATGGTAATGTGAGTATGATTTTCCAATCCACCCCTACTAAAGTGGTAATTGCATCTTTGTACATCTTTGGTTTTGATATTTATTGTAGGGTGGTTATGGGTAACAAAGGTGTGCGGAGTTAACATACATATACAACGTAAATAATATGAAGGAAAACAGGAGGAAAATATAAATAAGAGAGATAAATATGAAAGATGTAAATAGAGATAAACATATGGTATGGTAATACACATAAATAAACGTAAAAACGGAAATACACATAGATAACAAACATATAATAATCTGGACTAACAGAGATATATAAATATAAAATAACAGAGATAAATATATGAAAGATAAATAAATAGAGAAAAAACATATGGTATGGTAATGTACACATAAATAAATGTAAAATGGAATAACATAATATTATAGATATAATAACAGACTAACAAAGAGATAAATAAATATAAATAACAGAGATAAATATATGAAAGATACAACAGAGATAAATATATGGTAAGGAAGAATAAATAAATGTAAATGGAAATATATAGATAATATAGATATAAATAAATAGACCAATAGCAGATAAATAACAGTGGCACAAATAAATAGGATATAAATAATATGAAATAATATAGCTGACTAGAAATTTGACACATGCACAAATGAAGAAAACAAAAATTAAATATTATCAAATATTATCAACGGTCAGTGCTGAAGAGATCTGCCTTCTGAAACCTGCCAGCGAAGAGGCGAAGAAATCTACCTCTGGTGGCGACTTCTGTTACCGGACCTCAGCAGACGGGGTACAACACTGTGGTAGCTATAGAGTCTGTACACCCGACTCCTTCCAAATAGCTCTTGGGATCTCGTGTTTCTTGGTATGCGGAAATCCAACAGACTGAGAAGAGCTGAGCAGTCAATGCCACCCATTCAAAAGTTTCCAGAGGAACATCAATCTGAGATCTTCCATCTAGTCTCCAAGAGCGGTAAGCCCAGATCCTTCTGAAGGTCTCTTCTATCGGGACATCGGTATAGGTAAAACCAAGACGAACTCCAATCAACTTCAGGAATCTATGTTGAATCCGTTCTAGCAGCTCACAGTGGTTTCTCTGGTATGGCCCACGTTACTGAGGCATATTCAAGGTGGGGTCGCAATAAGAGATATGTAGAGATGTCTTAGGGCAGATGCAGAAAATCCATCCCTGGAAGCCCTCATGACGAAACCTAGCAGACGCGCTGGCTTGTTTAGATATGTGCAACAGGTGATCACTGGGTCAAGATTAGGAACCATAACAACGCCCAGGTCCTTTACTATTTACTGATCCGTTTCAAAGTGGGGTTCTGCAATGTGGTAGTCAAATTCAACCAGGAGACCTGGTATAATGACATTACAAGCACTTATTAGGTTGAGTATCCATAATAATTGGCAGCACACCATAGGACTAAGTTGTTAAGACTTCAGCCTGCAGTCTCCAGCAGCCTCCAAGCAGGTGCAACTTCAGTAAAAATTTTGGCATCATCGGCAAAGAGAAGGAACTTTGTTGAGGTTGCCGCCAATGCCGTTAATAAACAACCGAACAATGCCGGCCCCAGTAATGAGCCTTGGGAACTCCTGATAGCGCTGGAAATGAACTGTGAGAGCGTGCCCAAATCGACGATTAGATGTCTATCTGCCAAGTAACTCACAAAACCATTGAGGGAGATTTCCTGATCCCAAAGGCTTCCAAGGTTTCATGAATGAGGTGCACATGGCTTATGCGATCAAATGCTTTCTGCAAAATCTAGATATACAGCATCGACCTGTTTATTAACAGCAAATGACCGAATGATTTGGTTTTGGAAAAACAGTCAAATTGGTGACAGTTGACCTTCAGGGAAGCAGAAACCATGTTGTTCGGCTACAATCGTGTTCTTGTATGAGAGAATGATAGAAGATCAGAAGTATACTTTCAAAAATCTCAGAGGGACTGATAACCATAGGACGATAGTTCTGATATCAAATTCTCTCCCAGATTTATGGATTGGTGTTATATACCCAAATTTCAGGTTTTGTGGAAAATTCCTCTGAGCATCAAGTGGTTGAAGAAGAAAATTATTTAGTACCATAGAACCATTAGGAAATGAGCACAAGAATAATCAGCACAGTAAACTGACGAGTCACCCACCACCAAATAACATGAATCTTCGAACCTTGATTTTCAAGTACAGTATCTTTGTCCACAAATCATAACGAAATCATAACCTCGATGATTGGCTTAACTACTAAGCCAATCAGCTTAAAGCACTGGTGACCAAACGGCCAATAACGCAATAGTGCCTACATAAACTACACAAATCACACTAACAGCGTCAATAACGGCTTTGTAGGTCTCCGTGGATCTAGTAGCTAGGTCCTGATTGGGTCATTCACAAATCAATTAAATTAAAGGATGCATACCCAAAATTGGGTGTAACCACGTGAAAAAGCAGACTGAATTGGAAATTTCTAACCGTCGTTTTTTTCCTGATATAGCACAAGTATTTTGCATCAGTGGATCCGCGGCGGCTTGGTATCGCGCGCGACTCGAGGAGCACATCACTCCTTGGGTTCGATCCCCGCAGTCTCCACCTAAAATGTAGGTAACTAGACAGTGACGCTAGGTAAAGGTCGAGGGTGAAGGGATAGAGATAATCTGTTGTCTTAACTTCTGCCTTGTTAAAGCCAAAGTCAAAGTCAAAGTCTTATTGTGCCAGATTAATGTACATGCATTGGCAAAGTCACATACCACTATTTTCTCTTAACAAAAAACTAAAATCAATTTTAAATAATTCCCTTGACAAATTATTGATAATTCACTCATATCTCTAGCTTATTTACATGTTCACATTCATGTGCTGGTATACTTGTTTGTCAAGAAGTCCCGAACGCTGTAGCAGGCAAGATCGACCAAAATACTTTTGAGGTCTTTCGAAATTTACAGAGGTCCGATTCCAACCTGAGATGAAGTGGAAGGTGTTAAAAAGGTTTATTCCGTTATAAACCGTATGATTTTTGAAAAAGATATCGAGTGTTTAGAATTGATAATTTGTTTGAATGGCGCAAAGAATAATGTGTTTTTGTTGAAAAAAATGAAACTCGAAAAGTTCTGCTTTACAAATGTCAAGGTTTCAAGGACGTAAATCGATCGGACAGTTAAAATGCGCGTTCCGCCGAAACACCTCCCTGCAGGATTGGCGCGAAACCAGAGAAACAATTGCCTTACAGCCCTTTTGTAATTTGAATAAAAGCGAAGTCTTTGACTTTCGTGGCCCCAGATAGGTATTGGGTAAGCTGGGGTATATAAGCCCGTAATAAGCCGATAACAGAACCTCGCCAATTTGCTTCAGTCTTGAGTTGTTCAGCACAAAGATTCAGAGCTAAGCTTTTGAAATTTGTTCATCGTGGCTGTGAAACTAAGTCTCTCATCCAGCACCTCAACCCAAGAAACCCGACACTTTCAGAGGGACAAACCATGGCTTCATCCAAAAGAGCAGAAACCACGCCTACGCCCGGACAACAAAAATTTATTAATTGAGTTTTACCGGAATTGACACTAAGCAGGTTGTCATCGAACCACTGTATCAGTTGGTTTGCCCTGCAAAGGGAAATTTTCTAACTCATTGTGGTTGGGACATGAGATTGAGAGAGAGATGTGTCAGTCTGCGTATAGCTAAAGTTTGGCGTTTGAGGTACAGGGAAGGAAGGTTGTTGATGAATAAGAGGAAACAAGATAAACAAGACTAGTTGCATTTATTTTTATTTTTAAACGTGGCTCTGTTCGCTATTTTAAAATTTTGTTCACACATTTCTGTTTACAGAGCCATGGAACGTGTATTTATGATGCTCCACTAGCTATTTGTTTTCGACCAGGTTAAATATTACATTAGCGTCATTATTAAAATAATGAATAAATCGACCATCACTACATGCTAGTAAACATTCCAAAAGTAAATTTTCTTTGTCTTGTTCTTAGCGAATTTATATTTGTCTAATAAAAGGAATCATTTAGGAATTCCAAATGAACTATACATTTCAATGTTATACTCGTACACTTTACATACATTCAGCTGAGAGCATCATCAAATAAACTTTCTATAAATGATATCGTATTGGATAAACGCGGTACATTGCACTAACGAGTAAACTTGAACTAATATCTCGAGAGATGAATGCATTTATGAATCAACTGGCAAGTCCCTCTCTCAACTTGAACATGCTAATTCAGTCTAACTCAGTTCACAACTCGTACAATATATTCTAGCTTCTCATTATGTGACGTCACTTGTAAATGTTGGTTTGAAACAGTTCCAGAAGGTAAAGTTGGTTTGTTAAAACATGAGATTTGTGTACATCTACGGAGCATGCGGCTAACGGTTCATTAGATTAATAATAATAATACATTTCTTTATTTTTCCTCTTTTCACATGATTTACAATGGTTCATAAGCCACCACAGGCTTTACAAATAATCTTACATTAAGGAAATATATATTTACTAATTTCTTACTAAGAACTGCTCCACCCCCACTCCCCCCGAACCACGGCACCCAAGCGTTCCTGAACTGGACGCTGTCCTTATGTAAACAAATACAGCCGGCTTTTCGCCAGCCCGTACTAATCATGGATAACCAAAGACTGGAGAAGCGAGGGGAATTGTCTTCCTAAATCCCTTTCCACTTTTATAAACTTTTTTTAAGAAGTAATTATTTGAGTGCTTTTATCTCGCAATAAGATAGAGAATAGAATGCAAGAAAGTCATTAAGGTCCGTCCGTTGAATGAAGTTCAATTGTGTAGCGACACAAGAAGCACAAATCTATTGATGCTCTGAATAAACTCAGAACAAACTTTGTGTTGACTAATAGAAAAGCTTTATCACGTCCTTGTGTTCATTATGTATTCGCAACATCGGCTACAAGTCTTGCATAGTTATGTGTGTCACTGTACAGTGTGAACTGTCTTATCTAAAAACAATTAGTTATACTTTAATGAGTCCTCTCTGCTACTCAACCTTGACCTTTACCAAGCGTTGCCGTGAAGTCACTAAACAAATTGTCAGTAGTGACTGCAGGGATCGAACCCGCGCCTCCGGAGTGATGAGCTCGGAGTCGCGCGCGACCTCAATCCGCCAGGAAGTTTGTTTTAAATTTCCTTCGGTAACAGTTTCAATTTTAAACTGCCTTCACCTAATATATATTCCAAACACTTAATCCACTTGCCGTATTGATCACGTGACGGACAATTGCTGTGAACATATTGATATTGATCTCGCCGAGTGATATTTGCATGTTATATTGCTCTTGACACTCGTTCAGGTTATCGGCGGACTCGGTTTAATGTGTTTGTAGAGTTAGTGCTGGAATAATGTACTCAACACACATTACCAATAAGCACATTACACATTATTGTTTACGTAGAGTAATTACGAACTGGCCTGCCATATTTTTTATGGATTTTCAAACTTATATTCTTGCTTTTAAGAGAGTAACGACGTTGCCCCACTCTGTGCCCAAGTTTATTTAATATGACAGTTTTCCGTATTTTTACTTACTTTGCCGTGACTTTCTCACACAGAAGAAGACTTTCTCACTCGGAAGTTGTCACTGGAGGATTCGAACCTGCGACAACCGCGTGACAAAATTGCCATCTCGTCAGTTGACGCCTAAGACCACGCGGCCATTCTCACACTTAGTAGATTACGTGCACGAAGAGCGCGTGCACTTAGAGCGCACTTCCTTACCCCGGTGTGCGAAGAGCGCAGATATTGAAAACAATAGCCTGCTAACCGTCTCCCATTATATTCTGACAGCCATGCCACGCTCACCTTCATTTCAAGTGAGGACAGTTCCATTAGATCGAAAAATGTTCTCCTCGCCAAACACCTTCTTACTTTACATACTTTAGACCTAGCAGTCTCAGTAAACTGGTCAAGTTTGCGCGAAACACTAGCGCTCTAGTAGCAATCATGGTAACTACTTCAATAGACGGCTCGAGCAGGACTTCGGCTTCATAGTGATAAGGGTGCCCGATAAGGGCGTCAAAAAATGACGGGCGTAAAGAAATTATACGTTTGCCAGAGGTTAAATACTACGAAACCTGCGTCAACTTTGAACAAGCGTCTTATAGTCGCTTTGCATGGGTTGATACGACAAACTCTGTTTTAATGTGATTACTTATTGTATGTTCGTATAATTTTTACATGGTCTTGTCAAATTTCCACGACACGTCAAACATGTGTTTGCTGCAGTTAAAATTGTCAACAGAATGTCAACACAAGGTAAACAAATATTAATCAGCTGATTTACACGCAGAGTGAAGTCATCTGTCAGAATTAATGAAATGTGTTTGTAACTAAGTAAGGAATCACTTGAATCGTAATAAAGCCAGTTAGAGTAAGAGACGAAAGTACATTTCACTTCAAAGCTGTTTGCCCACTCTCACTTTCGACTGTATTCCCTCTGCACAGAAACCATCAAGGAATTAAATTTCAAAATGGATGTCTTATATCTTGCTTTTATAATTTTTTTTAGGAAGACGCTTTTGATTTTGATACTGATGTTTAAAAGTACTAGAATACACTCAAGGTCTTGTGAAATTTCGAAACGCACCTTTTAAAGGTTCTCATAGCTGAAAGGAGTGTTGAGATGATTTAATAAAAATGGCCTTGGATTTAGTGAAAAATAACTTGCGTAATATTACTTGTATAGTAAATCCTTTTTGTTTTCACTTTCACTGAAACCTTTTAAAGGAGAAAATGAAACCCTTTGTACGTCTCAAATTCGTTTAAAAATGTCTCTGGTGTAAAATCTATTTTAATTTTACCTGAGAACAGTTGGTAATGTTTTTATGGAACACACGTTCAATTTGCATATGGTTTACATTTTCAGCAGATGGAATTACATCAGGACAAACGCGAGACAACTAATTTCCCCGTTTTATATTTTAAGAATACATTTACTCATAATGTTCCTTAAGTATTAATAATTTCTTATCTAAAATGTGACAGATTACTCCATTGATATCTTAAATGAAATTGTAATTTAACCTCTCTATTCGCCTTAATTGTTTTAATACAATTTGTCATTTTCTTAACTCTTAAGCTTTCGCGGCCGGTGTCATCACTAAGATCTAAGGCTTTCAGTTTACACCGCGTCACAGTTGAAATATAAAAACTGCTAAACGTTTCGACCTCGCTGTGGAGAGTCATCCTCAGTAGCTGTCTCAGCCAGTCAACAGCTACTGAGGATGACTCTCCACATGGAACACATTTAGCAGTATTCATATTTTAACGTGACGCGTTGTAAACTGTAAGCCTTAGATCTTAATTTGTCATTTGATCGAAAATATTAAATAAATAATAAAATATTAAATAAACTTCTCTATATGAATCGGAAAGCGCAGTTCCCGAATATACAAAGAGCAGATACAAAATAATGCACCGTTTCGAAGTCCGTATCGCCGCCAGCAAGCTTGTACAGTGAACATACACATTGTTTATGAGTGATAAGGGAGACGTAAACCTAGAAACGTCATCATTCCGCGCGATGACGTCACGTGGATGGACTCGTAACGTTCATAATGACGTTCCGAATGACGTCCATTACCTGGCACTCGATACTGGGCGATATCTTTGACCACTAACTGTACGTACGGGTTTCATCTGGTGTATATTTCAAATGCGTTTTCTCCCTTTTTCACTATCGGCTTGAATGGGTTATTTTAGGGTGAAAAACATTAAAATTATTTTTATGTGGCAAGGACGTCAGCTGTTCCAATGGTTTTGTTTGTTCGGGGGGAGTGATCAATTAAAAGAAAACGCATGTTGAAAATGTCGATCTTAAATATCGAAAACTAACTATCGACTCTTAAAACGCTTAAGATTACTCTCTGAAATCGTCGAAAGAACAACTATTTTTCAAAGAAACGCCCTAACTCAAACTATTAAGTGCAAAATATTAACAGTTAAATTTAAACAATTTCAATTTTAAATAAAATTGATAGGTATGCTTTTAGTCAGGTCTTTGAAACCAAATTGTAACAAGTGAGTCATTTAAATACCATATATGGCTTCAATAACTGAAGTGTTCGCAGAGTAAAGTTTCAATATAAACAGGACACTGTCTTGATCTTTGGCTGCAAACCTGGAAGAATATCTCCAATGTGCTGACACAATTCAGTAACTTCTGCCAATATCTGCTTTGTCTTTTCTTGCACCTTTATTTCAATTATATTTACATAAATTTATATAATTTATTGTTATTTTGTCATTATTCGGTTAATTTGTGTATGGAATTTCAATAAAAATAGGTTATCTGAATAGTTGTTACTTTATTAAAATATTGTGTTTACATAATCTAAAAAAGATTGTCTATTTAAATTATTTTCAAGTTATTTTTGGTTTGTTTTTCCCAAAAAAATATGAAATTAAAATTATTGTTTTATTTTTACTTAACTTATGATTTATGGAACTATTTAGTTCTTTTTTACTTAATTTTACATCAGCATTTACAACTAATAAAACAGTTGATTTAAATTTAAGTTACTTTGATAGTTTTTTCGCTGTATTAATCTGTTGTTGTTGTTAACATAATCTAACTCTATTGATTTTCTTTACAGGTAAGCAGCTATTTAACTTGGTGACATAGAAAACACTGTGGTTGCGGTAAGCTTATAAAGTTTCGGTATTAATATTTTCAAGGAAAAAATATATCCAAACGATTTGTCTTCAGCTGTTATAGTTTTATTGGTGAATGATGTCGAACTCTGCAATGGAAGTAACATATTAAAAGATGACATAGTATAGATTCTATTCTTGAAATATTGAAAGATTAAACCTTTCGCATTTTAGAGTGTAGTGTATAAATAGTGATCAATTATCACTATCAAAATACATTTTAGCAAAGTTCATCGCGCTGTTTTCCAGGCTACAGAATTGTTACTCTTAAAATTAAAAATTAATGTAAATCACCAAAACATCTAGGCTGTGTTAAATTTGCTGCTCATTTTCGCAAGAAGTTCGCTAAACTTTGGCGGAGCACAATCTTTCCGGGCCATTAACAACGAGCCTCAGAAAATTAAATATTCCAGCAGCAGAAAATAACAGCTTAGCGTCGTTCAGTTCACTTTCGAGTAGCAGCCAGTGTGGTTGTCTATTATTTACTCTCCTTGGCGAATATGTTTTGGACTGAAAAATAACTCAAAATATAAAACATAGCCGACACCTAGCCACAAGCACTACTGTGAATATTAGCGAATTTCCAATAGAAAAGAACAAGTTTTCATTTATCTATTTTGAATTAATTATCCCCGCAGTCACCACTTCCATTTGTAATGTGATGCTACGGTAACCCTAGGTAAAGGTCGAGGTTGAGGGGTAGAGAGGACTTTGTGGTCCTAACTTCACCTAGTTAAACAAGACAAACTTTCTTTGTTTACTTTCTGTATCCAAGGAAACATAGGCTAGTGAATTATATAACAGCTTAATTTATGCACAGTGCTCTGAATGTCAAAGTGCAGAAATTTGGATTAAATAATTAAACAGAAATTACTTTAAAACGGTAGATTATAGGGCAACGGGAGTTGTTTGGTTGGTTGAAAAAGTAAAACTCTACTATACAGGGTAAACTTTGTATTCAATTTTTGTATTGCTACAATTTGATAGATAAAACTTGTGCGAACAAAATGTTTTGGGTATCGGAACTATTTTCATCGAACTTGTAACCTTTTAGAAAAACTGACAAAATTAACTCCTGTCTGTGTACGAATTTAGAGCTTTGTACGAAACAAGTTTCTTTAATAAAGGTTCAGCGTACATACATTTTGTGTTACTTTGTCTATATGTGTAACGCCAGGTACAAAAACTAAAGGCCAATAAACTACTGCGTAATCTACTGAAAAGCACACATACCCCAGGATCATAGATTTGACTTCAATGATTATTGAAATAGTAATTACAGTATTGCGATCGGTATTTAAGCTTTCAGCGATTTCCGGACGAAAGACAAACCTTTGCATAAATTATGTCCGGCATCGCACCAATGTAATTGTAATGGTATCGATCTCAATAGTGTAATATTTGCTAGTAATGATATAGTTTACCAGGGACCATACGTGGTGGGTCTGACAGATCACAGCCTAACGTTCCTGCAATTTGTAAATTCAGCCTTTACATTGGTTCACTAAACCTTATCTCAATTCCAGTTGACTTTTTTTTCTTAAGGATAGAATCTTAGTAGTTTTAGTATTTGTAGCTTGGTAACTATTAATGTTCGTGTAATTTCTGACTCTAAATCAGAAAGTTTACCCCATACAAGTCAATTCTGAGCTTTTCCATCTGAAAATGATGGAATATCTTTTTAGTCCGGAATATCTAAATCGTAGTCTGATCAAAATCTAATGAAATAGTTCAAAATCTGATTCAGGATATCTTGTTTTCAAATAGTTAAATACTTTAATGCCACGATACTCCGAAGATTTCTACATTATTTAAGTTCAGAAATATTTTAAAAATTACAAAGACTTTTCGAGACGATATTCCTCAAGAAAAACAACTAAAGCTCAACCAATCGTAATCAGAAAAAGTCAACTGGAATTGAGATAAGGTTTAGTGAACCAATGTAAACGTAATTTCTCCGGAGAGGTTCATTTAAATCAAGAAAACAATAGATCCGATCTTGAATTTCCAAGCAGTTCATTTAGGGCATGTTTTATTTTAGAATATGGTTATGTTGATTATTGCTTTAAATATATGATAAGCTAGTTCTTATTAAAGATTTATTGCTTTGGACTTCAATGTAAAAATTTGTAAATTGAGCACAGTCGCATATTTTCCAAATCTAAAAATCTGAAATAAATGAACCAAATATCAAAATCAATGTAAGATGTTCTAAATTAAAACTATACCAAACTTAACTCAGGCTTTCGCGGACGGTACCACAACCATAATCCAGTTCTTCCGGTTCACACCGCGTCCAAACTTCATAATTAGGTTGAAATATTTTGCTACAATTGAAATATTATTACGGACGTTTTCCATCGTGTTTTGGTGAGCAAAAAGAACACGACGTTTCGGGATCTGTAGTCTCATCCCGTTTTCAGGTAACCTAAAACATAACACAACACATTAGGAACTGACCTAGCCTAAAAGTTATCAGCGCTAGCTGACCAGTCACCACCACCAAATCACACATATGAAATGAAATGAAAAAAATCTTTATCAACGTTGCGAATTAACAACTTTATAGTTCTCTCTACTACTTACCATTTGCTGTTTTCTTTAGAAACTATTCTATACAGAATAGAAAGAAAGTTTACATAAAACATTCCGATTAAACAACGACATAACTTCAAGCACAATTATATGTTCGCATGCAACACACAAAAGCCGCATTTGACAAGATAGACTCACAACACGTGTATTCACTCTGTGTGTGTGTGTGTGTGAGTTGTTTGTGACATTATTGGTTACAGACTCTCCCCAAAGGCACATTTGACTCTACCCCCTTACCCCTTCCCATCTACACATCACATAAATGTTTATCTTACTTTCATATGTTTATGTGTTGTCTACATGAGTACAATGTTGCATTTGTCGTGTCATTGTTACTCGACACTAACCTCAAGTAAGACCAGCTGTTAATATATCATCAAATAGCTAGCAACTCTGAACGTCCTAAAGGTAAAATTAGAACGGATTTTCTCGTTTCGGTTCCATATAGTATAGTAGGTTCACTTTAGTTCACTGTAAGGTTTTAGGTGCCGGGGTGGACGTTTTAGGTTCGTTTTCGCCTGAAGACGGGATCAGATTCCAAATTCGAAACGTCTTGTTATTCTTCTTTACTAAAGTATTTTGGTTAAGGTCTGTAATAATATTTCAACTTCACAAATCCTACCAATAAATTCAAAGAAAATACTTTAAGCACATCTTATACTTTTTGTAAAACCAATTAATGTTAATTAGCTGTTGCATGTAGCCAGGAAATGAAATTAAACATGTCTTTATTGTTGGTTAGACTTGAAAGTCCTCTCTTCCACTCAATCAAAACATTCAAAAGCAAACAGCTCTTCCTCGTTTCCGTGCCTAGGTGTTAAGGATGCGCGTTTTAGGTTCATTTTCACCTGAAGACGGTATGAGATTCCCGAAACGTCGTAATAATAGTTTAACCTCAGAAATTCAACTTCCTCCAAGTATTGCCTAAGCTCCCTAATGCAGATAGATTCTTGTGTAGGTTCTGTATGGCCTCGGAGATCATAAATTATAACTGATCAGAGATGATGGTAGTTCATTCTCCATAGCATAACAGTGTGTAAAGGGCAGGTCTCGGTAGAAGCATTACAACTTTCTTGTTTCCATTGGCTGCTTCTCTCTCACAACTGGTTAAGGATGGGAACCGGTTCAGCCAATACAGCTACAAGGAGACTCACATTGGCCCCGCCCATTTCTTCCTCCCCCGGCGGTGATTCTCCAGCTCTCTCCCTTCATTCATTGTAGTTCCGGAGATGTTTCCGAATAAAAGGAAGACTATCGAATTTTAATTTTGTATGATAGTATAAAACTTAATGTGTTAAAGATTTTTTTAAATATTGTGCTCTTTTTTCGGGGATTATTTAGCGGCCTTTTGCAACGTCAGTTTGTAATCTAGTTCTTCCGGTTCACACCGCGTCCAAAATTCATAATTAGGTTGAGATATTTCGGCCTCGCTGTGGAGTGCCATCACAGTCACTGATTAGCTGGAACATTGGCACACACTGATTGGCTACAGTTTGGACGCGTTGTGAACCGGAAGAACTAGATTATAGTGTGACACCGGCCGCGAAAGCCTAAGAGTTAAATGTCAATTTGGTTTACTTTTCACTGTGGGTTCTTGTTGGAATTTTTGTTAAACGGTAAAAGGAAAAATTCATGCCTAAGGGCTGTTGGTTCTAGCCGCTTAGTGCAATTGTTGCAATCGGCAAATTAATGTGTAGTTTCTGAGTGTGTTAATATTTTTACTTTAGTTTGTTTACAGCTTGTAGTAGGCCTATTCTACTATTTCGGTCTACTTAAAACAACACTTTTGATTTGGAAATAAAATAATTTTGCTTTTACCGTTCGCGTGTAGGTTACAGTTATTTTATTTAAGACTTATTTAAAGCTGATTATGTTAAAAACCTGAATTCGAACCCCACCTTGTCAAAAATGACAGCTACATTCCCCGCGTTTTTCACAACGTCTCAGCACACACGATTATCCGTTGTGCGTAACTATGACGCGCAACGGTTACGCGTAACGGTTCTAGCGCCAGACAACGGTTACATAACTCTCGTCATGTGTGCGCTGAATATTGTAGACGTGGGGGAACTGAGGCGGGAAACGGGACAGCAATTTGCCTGTTTAACTAACCGTTCTTCACTACCAGAACGTTTATGTCACAATTTTACATATGTGCAGTGCGTTGTAGAGTAACGTTTTGTGTGGCTCGGGAAATTCTGAATTGTTCGCGTCGATGTAGGTAGGATTTACAGATTTTCGTTTCAATTTCGTGCAAAAAATAAAGTAGTGGAATTTTGAATGTTTATACAGACGGATTATAATTATTTGTAGGCATTTTTAGGCTACGTCTGTTAATAATAACGTTTTAAATTTAAAACTTCAATACATCTTGATACCGTAAAAATGCTGGTATCTTTATCAGTCAAGAAAATACACGTGATTAATGAAATACGAGTACCAACATTTAACGGTATCGAAATATATTGATGTTTTACATTTAAAATGTCATTATTAACAGATCTAGTCTAAAAATGCCTATACAAATAAGAACATAGTTATTTTGTAGATTAAAAGGTCATAATAGTTGCAGTGGTTTTGTTCTCTTGAAATGAATGAAAAGTTAGTATTTTTGCAAAATAATTATACTCGGATTTTTTACTAAAATTTCTTGGTTGTACCTTTTGCCTGTTCTTCAAAGACAAACTACCACATACCAATAAAACTTTTAAACCCGTACAAATAAATATAGCTTACACGTATCTTCTATATTTGTTTAAACATTGTTTTTAAGAGTGGTGGAACTTTGTTTGATCTCTTCTGGCGGAAAACCTGTTGATTACATTTTAAAAAGGCAATATGCATGCAAATAAAGTTTGAGTTAAACAATACAGTGACAAAAGAGACGGCATCAAAGAGTTCGGGCGGCCTAAAGCCAATAGCCAGAGCATCAGCTTTGTAGAACTTCACGCAGCTTTATATGGTGTCATTGTAGCGTAACTTACCGTAGTTGATATTATCCCACGAAACAGTGACATGTAAACCGGTTCTTTAGGATTAAATAATAAGACAAAAGTTACATTTTCAGCGATTATTATTCGATCTCTGAAAAACACTTCGTTGTGATGCCTTTACAGAGATTTTGTACGCACGAAACGTTGTTGTACTGATCTCACAACAAAGTTAAGGACGGCCATAGCTCAGTGGTATAGTGCGTGCTTCGTACCAAATCAGCCCGGGTTTGATTCCTGGGCGCAGTGATTACGATGGCTACTCCCCGTGGTTCGGAAGTCACGTTAAGCCGTTGGTCCATTCCATTGGTCGTTGGGCTATTAATAAATGACCCAATCAGGGAAATAGTAAGTCCTAGTTTGTAACAAGACTACACCTCATCATCCGTCAAAAAGACTCAGCACACTCACCCTTCATCCCATATTCACCTTAAAATACCCTCCAGGAGTGGTCGGTGTCTCAAATCAAAGTAACAAAGTAGGTGACAGCGCTATCTGTGCTTGGCTTACCAACCCGGGCCTCTCACTTGCCGGGCGATTATGCTGACCACTACACTATCCGGCCCAACTATTTTCAAGTTATTAGGAAATGTAAAGGTGTGATACATTTCAAAGCAGTCTTGTACGTAAAAACCAGGCCGATACGCAGCTAAGCGCTGAAGCGCCGCTGACATGAGTAAATCGAATTCCCTTTGCAATGCGATACTCTGATTCGCTATACTTGCAACTCTGATAGGGTGCAAAAGAAGCAATTGTACCAAATTTTGTGAATATTGGACAAAAATGTGATCTGCATAGTTGCCACACATATGTATAACATATACAGTTTTGAACAGATCCTCGAAACGTGTTCTGGGGGTCAGGATCGTGCTCATTTCACGATCTTACCATGCTGACAGCATGAATATCTCATTTTTCCATAAGGAAATTAACTAATTAAGAAATCGAAATGCAGCTAGTTTTGTGACTCGGACTCGTAGCGTGGTCCTGTAATCCAGCTTCATGGAGGTCAGGTTTTGAGGATGATATAGGTCTAAAGCGGCTCAGATAGTCTCAGTGATCATCTGATGATACCCGCATCAACTCCCACCATCGTTTAGACAAACCAGACTATCACCTGCGTGGTTCGGAAGTCACGTTAGGCCGTTGGTCCTTGTATTTCCATTGGTCATTGGGCTATTGATTAATGACATATTTGCCTTAAAATACCATCATGAGAGTGGTCGGCATCTCAAATAGTGATTTAATGATTTGAAAACTAGATTATAACTCACATTATTTTCGCAAAACTCGTAAAATAATGCACAGTTTGCTTGGTACAAGTTTGTTTACCTATAGAACCATCAATACAACAAACACAAGTTTTGTCTGAAATGCAATCATCTTTCAGTCAATAATTGCAAAGGTTTAGTAAATAGAGCCACTAATCGACTTGCCGCTTGTAATTAGTTTTTAAATTGAATGTCAACAAACCCGTTATGAGTTTGACCTTTCTATTTTCGTGCTTTCTAGTGATGGTGATGAAATGTTAGTAATTTTTGTAAATTAAAGTTTAGGGCGGAAACGACAAGAATTTAAAAAATGTAGAAAGTAAGAGAACAGTATCAAAATCGACTGTTGACTTTTGCAGATGACCTAAAGACTTTAGCTTGAGGAACAGCAACTGCCCATAAACAAATCGAACTCCTTAACGAAATTGCATAAAAGGAATAGTTGATTTTGTTCGAGAAAACAGAATTCATGACCAATCTCAAATATGTTCCCAAATAAAAAAAACTAAATACGGTAACATAAAACGTTCATTAATTCACAAAGATCGGAATTCTACGGCTTTATAAAAATAACGCAGTCATCTAGACTAAAAAAAGCAATTCTTGCAAACAATAAAATGCCTGGCGATAGTATAGAGACGCTGTGCTGTAGTGGCTTTGGCCTTGAACTTTGCCACATAAGAACGATTCCTCACGCCTACAATTTTAAAAGTGTATTTAATGTTTTAGTGGCTCCGAAGAGCCATTCTTTTCATGTATAAGATCACTAAATCACTATTTGAGATGCCGACCACTCTCATGAGGGTATTTTAAGGCAAATATGTTGTGAAGGATGAGTGTGATGAGTGGTAGTAATGAGTTATGAGGTGTAGTCTTGTTACAAACTAGGCTGACTCTTCCTTAAAATGGGTCATTAATTAATAGCCCAACGACCAATGGAAATACAAGGACCAACGGCTTAACGTGACTTCTCGAACCAATGATGGTCTGATATGTCTAAACGATGGTGGGAGTTGATGCGGGTATCATCAGATGATCATTGAGACTATCTGAGCCGCTTTAGACCTATACCATCCTCAAAACCTGACCTCCATGAAGCTGGATTACAGGACCACGCCACGAGTCCTTATTCCACTTATTGAGGGTATTGTCGTTGGAATAAGTTTTAGATTTATTATTATAAACATATGCTCAGTCGGTCCCTGCAAAGTACTTTAACGCCGTACAAACCACACCACAAGTTTCAGTCAAACGTGAAATATTGAAGAATGTTTTTATTCTAATCATTATATTTTCCATTCAACCGATGGACTACTCTAAAAACGAAGTGGATCACTCTCTCATTAAAGGGTGGCTCGATTTTCACTCTTTTGGGAGTGGTTTTCATTTCACTCTTTCATTTTTAGAGTGAACTTTCAAAAATGTGGCCAGTGGAGTCACCAAGCTACATTGTCATCTTTCAAAAAGAACTTATTTCAAAAGATCTGAAAATATAGGCGTGAGTAGAGTGTTTGTTTTCACAATATTTACGTACAAAAACTAATTAATCGACCAGTACTGAGTTCTTAAGGTTTCTTAAGGAAAATTTAAACATTGGAGGTATAGCACAACTATGATCAAGGGAACTACACGATTTTGAATCTCCAATCATTTGAACTATACCAGATTTCACGCTTACAAGGATCTCATGTCTGCGATGAGCAAGTGCTGACAAGGCAGATGAGGCTTACAAATTGTCAGCGATAAGACTTGATTTATGATAACACTAACAAGGTGTCCGTAATCAGAGACCTCTACCCACACAACACCGGCTCTGTAATCCTTATTTCCTGTAATATTTAAATTGCTACTACAAAAAAAAAAAAAAAAAACGAGTCGGGATACAAAAATAATTTTTGCGTCGTTGAATTTGTATTGAAATTATCTTTCTTTTGAAGTGCCACAGAAAGGCTGCTTTAACTATGGTACTGCTGATATAAATAACTTTAATGATAAGAATGCAACTAGTAATTGGAGTAACTTCCACTATCAGTTCCAAAACAAACTTTTAAAATTTCACATCGACGACTCCATTAATTCGAATAAACAGTTTGGAATTGGCATCACCTGTGAATAACTTGTATATTAAAACGTTAATTTTGTAGAAAAATATGTATGTTTTATTTACGTATTGTACATAACTTTGGTTTTGGAAATAAAGTATCACCTGAGAGTACATTAAACTCTAGAGCTAAGGGGAGCAAAGTTGGTGAAAAGGAGCAAACTTTGGAGTTTGGTGGCTTAAGGGATTCATGTCTGGGTAAATATTTTGTTAAAGACAAAGATAAAGATCTTTCTATGTTTTACTTAATTATATTTTTAAATATAATTTATCTAGCAGCAATAATAAATATCCTTAAGTTAGGATGCATTTTATACAAATTGTAATAAAAAGGCTTGCATCTTAATGATTTATACCACAGATAATGTTATGGAAGGTAGTTGCCATATGGCTGAGGCAGGGAAATCAACATGTTAGACAGCCACTCGCACAGAATGCGCTGCGACTGCTGTCGTCTCTCACCCCCCTCGGCTTCACATGCTCGCGTTTGTCCAATGATGTGTCCAAATCGTGCAATTGCGACTGGGACTCGTGGCGTGGTCCTGTAATCCAGCTTCATGGAGGTCAGTTTTTGAGGATGATATTGGTCTAAAGCGGCTCAGATAGTCTCAGTGATCATCTGATGATACCCGCATCAACTCTCACCATCGTTTAGACATATCAGACCATCACCTGCGTGGTTCGGAAGTCACGTTAAGCCGTTGGTCCTTGTATTTCCATTGGTCATTGGGCTATTAATTAATGTCCCATTCTAAGGAAGAGTCGGCCTTAGTTTGTAACAAGACTACACCTCATAACTCATTACTACCACTCATCACACTCATCCTTCACCACATATTTGCCTTAAAATACCCTCATGAGAGTGGTTGGCATCTCAAATAGTGATTTAATGATATCTACCATAACATAATCTTTGCTTATGCAACATTCTTACCTCAGATTTTTTGCCACTTCAGGAGAAAAACAACTCCCTGAGTTTTTCCTGAAGTTGCAGGTAAAGTCCAAGATAACATTTCTTTCATTCATCTTCAGTACTATTTAACTTTCAATTTCATGACTTTTTTTTATTTGACTTTTTTTTAAAACTAATCTACACTAAATCATATTTAATTTTCTGACACCTACAAAACAACTCACAGCTAAAAACCAACATCAACTAAATCTTTTCTAATAAAGTTGTTGAAAATGAAGTTATGAACGTTGTATGTCTCGCCATTAAACTAATGAACCGTCAGCCTGGGTAATAAACAATGTGATGGTGAAATCATTATCTAATACACCAACCATTGCTGCTCATTATGTTTTACACCTTGGTTTACAACTTTAGTAACGGTCTACTTCCGTACTAATCTAGTAATCAGATCTGTTATGAGTTATTAAAGTTGTAATCAGTTTTTAAAGTGTGTTTGGCTTAAAACGTTGTTCAGTCGAATAATATACAGTTTTTTGGCGTAAACCGAACTTTTTAAGGGGAAACTGCCTAAATCACTATTTGAGATGCCGACCACTCTCATGAGGGTATTTTAAGGCAAATATGAGGTGAAGGATGAGTGTGATGAGTGGTAGTAATGAGTTATGAGGTGTAGTCTTGTTACAAACTAAGGCCGACTCTTCCTTAGAATGGGTCATTAATTAATAGCCCAATGACAAATGGAAATACAAGGACCAACGGCTTAACGTGACTTCCGAACCACGCAGGTGATGGTCTGATATGTCTAAACGATGGTGGGAGTTGATGCGGGTATCGTCAGATGATCACTGAGACTATCTGAGCCGCTTTAGACCTATATCATCCTAAAACCAGACCTCCATGAAGCTGGATTACAGGACCACGCCACGAGTCCCAGTCAAAATATTCCACGAGTCCCAGCCTACCAAAAGGGCACGCCAGTGTAAATATTCCCTCCCCCGTTTCAGGAAATTCGCTAGCACTCACGGTAGCGCTTGGGGCTACGCGTCAGCTATGTTTTCTTTATTTTTTCAGTTTTGTTGCATTTATAAAGTTCGAAGCTATTCAGAAAGTTGCTTTGAGCGGCTTTTAACCACCGTATCCGCTTAAAACGTGCAACTCCTGAATTACAGTATGATTACCACGACAAGACCACGTGAATGTACCTGACACTGATTGATTGTGTGGTCAGATAGGCGCAGCAGGGTGAGTCAATTACTGGAGTGGTGACAGTTCTGGCGCTCATTTCCCCCACTTCCGGTTCCGGTCTGTAACGAGTCTGTTTGCCAACCCCAGTTCTGTTCAGTAGTCTCGCAGTGTTCTTTAACCGCGGGCGAAGATCACGACATACCTTGTTATCAGTTTGAGAGTTAGAGAGAATCTCGCCTACCCGAACTGTAAAAAGAAAGGGTCGGCCGGATATGGCGGATAATACTGTAAAAAGATCAAGTTTTTCTGTTTTAACGAGGTGAAGTTAGGACTACAAAGTTCTCTCTACCACTCAACCTCGACCTTTACCTAGCGTGAGTGACCATTACAAATGTGAGTGGTGATCTTTAAATTGGTATAACATAAAAACTATTAGAAGTAAACAAGTTGAATTTGTGTTAAAACTTCTTTTCTTTTGAGGTTCCACAAGGGAGGGGTTTGTATTTTTTTAAATTAGAAGGGCCCTCCCAAATTTTGGTTGATTTGTGGGTGACGCAAAGTACGTACAAAAAACTTCAGAATCCTATAGAAACATTCCCAAAGGGTTTTAAACAATATTTCCTTTTTCAAAAGTTACGGCGGGAGGGGGATTTAAAACTCACCCTGTATGTTAAATGAAATGAAACTTATCTTTATTCAGGCGAAGTTAGAACTAGCAAGTGCTCTGTTGCACTAAACCTATATTCAAAGATTATGTTATGCAAATCTTTTTCTTCTTATTAAAAAAATCCATGATGCTCTATTTAATTTATCAATAGAGAGGCGATAGCCACAAATATTTAAAAGCTCATAGTTTGCAACAACACGCAAGTAATTCCATAGTGAGCTCAAACAGACATTTATCGTTAAACCACGAGCGCAAAACTACAAACAATGCATGGAGAGGGTTCAAACAGCAAACTAACGCAGTGGAAGGGGTGAGGGGGTTGTTTATATTTAAATCTCCGACAAAGTTGAATTCAGAGTAAGTCCTTTTGAACCAGGGTGTTGAACAACTAAACCCTGGCTCGGGAATGTAAATGAGATCTGATGAAGTTTTCACCACCTGAAAATCCCACATAGCTTTCCGTTGTACTTTATAAATAATCATGTGCAAAGTGTTCACGTAATGCTTCGTGGTGGATTGGTATCGCGCGCGATTTCGGAGCGCATCACTCCGCTGGCGCGGGTTCGATCCCCGCAGTCACCACTAACCATTTTTAGTGACTTTATGGTCTAATGCTAGGTAAAGGTCGAGGTTGAGTGTAAGGGAGGACCTTTTGGTCTCAACTTCGCCTCGTTAAACAAGACAAACTTTACTGTCAGATCCAGTGAAATGTGTACTAGAGTTGTACTAGTTCATCTAGATTGAATTTTAGTTTACAATTAATTTTTTGTTTGAAGTTTTTTTGTTGACGATATTTCTGAGTTTGAAATATTATACTGACGTTTTTCATCGTTAGTAAACGTGAACACGACGTTTCGGGATCTAGAATCTAACCCCGTCTTCAGGTGAAAAATAACCTGAAACATATTTCAAAACACTAGAAATTAGCAAGCCTAAGTAGTCATAATACTGAGTACTTTACTGGTCAGCATACGCTGATTACTTTAGGCTAGCTAATTTTGTTAAGTATTGTGTTATTTTGTGTGTGGCATTTTCACCTGAAGACGTTATCAGATTCCAGATGTCGAAACGTCGTGTTATTTTCGTTTTCCAGTCACAACTCTCTGTAAATATGTCATTTAGATAAACACTTTATATTGGACGTGTTAAAAATATTACCAGACAGTTGCGTTTACGAATAAAAACAAATTAATAAAATTTTATTTTAACGTAGATGAAATGGTGTCAGTTTAAAAAGGTGAATATTATATATTGAAAACTGCTTGCGTAAGGTATCCAAGCAAGGGATATATTATTTATTGAGATACAGGCGCACGTGTTACTGGAGTAAGCGATTTTAGGCCTTGGCCAGGTGCTACTCTGATGCCATTAGGTTGAAAATCACGTCCTCGTCGAACACATCCTCTACCCTTGTAGGTGCTACCCCCAATAACGCAGGAGTTACTGGACCTACCCTTGTGAAAGTGTCACATGTTTCAAAATTGTTTAATAACAAAAATAAATAAAATAAAATTTCAGAAATATATAAATTAATAAAAACCCCCAGACTGATAATACCGACTGAATAGTCAGAACACTCTACAAATAATATGATTAACGGTGTTAAGTGCCTAAATGTATCATAACTATCATGTATATTATATCTATTGTTGTGTTAAATACTTTTGTCTCTGCCCTGTATTGAACCAAAAGAATCGTTATTCGTGCCAAAGATTATGTTATAGTAGGTAGATAGCAATCTATATGCTACATAGTTGCTGCAGCCCATGCACAGATAGCGCTGCGAGGGAATTCTTTTAAATTAAGAGTCTCAAGTAGAGCCATGACGCATGCAAAAATTCGTTCGTTCTCGAAAACCGCTCGTTTTAGGTCACATTTAGGTCATTGGCATGGGACAAACTCGATCATGTGAAGCCGAGGGGAGAGAAACACGGCGAGAGATGACAGCGCTATCTGTGCTTGGGCTTCCTCAACTATGCGCTACCTACCTACCAAAACTCAATCTTTGCTTGTGCGTTGTAAAACTTACTTAAATGAATCCGCAGAATTATTGAGTTCAGTTTATAGTCACTATTAGAAATGTTGTTCAATTTTAAATAACCACGGGTAATTCTAGTTTATTCAAAACTTAAAATAATTAATTCATTTAACTCAAGTTTTTGTGTTCGTTTATGTTATCTCTACAACTTTATAAGGAAAACAAAACTTTGAATGGCCACTATTTTAGTTGTTGAAAAGTCCAGAATAGTTCAAACTGAAAGACATTTGGTCAAAATTCAACCCGTCCACGGAGACGACTGATGGAATAATTAAGGTAATTTAATCACAACTCCAAAGCCTCTGTTAGCCTGTTAATATTCAGGCCCAGACCTTCCCCTCTCTAATTTCATACCAGTTTCACGCTTTATTTACTTTCAAACACCTTTTCATTCAATTATGTCGACTCTTCTGCCAATGCCTTTGACCAGAGGAAACTCTCCGACTTTGATCTCTGTGAAGAGTCGTTCATACTCAGTAGTTTCAGCTTGGTTAATTTAATTACTCACGAGAGTGTTTATATTTCTGCTTTGGCTAAATTGAGAACTATTCAAGGTATGGAATGTTTTCATATTTAGTCCTAGCTGAGAGTACCCGCGCTTCGCCTCGGGCTTTGTTAACATAGCTGTGCGTATATTTTAACAAAATTGCAATTTTAAAGTAAACAAAAAGACATAGTTTCTTATATATCCTTAGTAAAACCATTTAGTTTGCCTGTTAGTTTACCATCTCCTCCTAAAAAGTCTTGGCTACCTTGTGGAGTCATAGTTACTTCCGCCGTTGCGGCCGTTTTTAGAGCCCGCTTTGGTTTTTTGCAATTTATTTTGAGGATGTTATATGGACATCAAATGTAGCTAAAGACACACTGCGTGACTAGCTTAACCCTCAAACAAAGTTTCATTGTCATAGATTCAGCCGATTTTGACTTATAAGCGGTCCAAAATTCCTTAAAAACATTATCAGAGTCCACTTTGGTCCTTTGCCATTTATTTTGTCAATGTTGTATTGATACAAAACATAGGTAATGACGCACTGTGTAATAAGCTAAACCCTTTAAGGAAGTTTCACCGCTATAGCTTCAGCCGACTTTGGGTTATAAGCGGTCCAATATGCCTTAAAACGTTACAGACAGACGGACAGACAGAAAGGAAAATTGGTCCAGTGGTATTTGCGTGATTGAGGAACAGACAGACAGACATATCATTTTATATATTTGTAAGAATAAGTGTTGGCTACCTTGTGAGAGTCATAGTTACTCCTGCCAATAACCGTTATTTTGAAAATATTAAATAATCAATCATGTTAATAGCCTATGTGTTGGCCAGGTATATAAGCCACATTCCTGTAAAACTTCATCAAAATTGGTCCAGTGGTGTTTGCGTGATCGAGGAACAGACACACACCATCTCATTTTTATATATCAGTAAGGATAAGGATATGTACTTGACATTGAGTAGATTGTTAGTCTACTTTTTATTTAATTTGACTAATTGGCTAACCATTATTGAAGGATTTACGTAACTTACTTGTTTCACTGCGTGGAGAGCATATATTGTTTTTAATAATTAAAATTAAACATATTAATACGTTTTTAGATTTTGAGCAGTAATTTGTTTTAATGTATTTTTCTTTACGTTAACTACAAGAGAACACAGTGGAGAAAAACAAATTCCAGGTTGTTTTGTATTTAATTTTTGTAATTTAATTATGTCTTAATTCTTCCTACGCCTCATAAATATAAACATTAAATTTAATTGTTTGTAATTAAACCTTAAATGTTAAAGGATTCCCTTTTATATAACAGTTAAAAGTTGTGACTGAATTAGATAATGTCTCCCTGTTGGGTTTTTCAGAACAACGTCTTTGTTTCAATTAAACATTCACATAGTGTTTTGTACAGCGAAGAATGACGTAGTGAAGCAAGTGATTTTGGCCCTAGCGAAGGCGCTTGTCCCGGGCCATTAGGTTGAAAATCACGTCCCACGGCCAAATCCTTTACCTTCCTGGCGTTGCCGATCTTTGATAAGATAGCCTCGGCCATTCCAGAGCCCTTGCAAAATAAAGCTCCTCTGTGCTTCTACTTAAGAGTGTGGACAAAAGAAATACGTACAGAACACATAAACCAATCAATTTAAATTTGGTCTTTTTTTAATTAGCACCTACTTTTCTTTTCATATTTACCCTGAAATACCCTTTAAGAGTGGTCAGTATCACAAATCATAGTGTCCACAGTATTAAAGTAAAGTATTAGAATTGGACCTCCCAGAAGATTTAAGGCTTACCCGAAACATATGACTGGTAATAGCGACTTTAAATCAACAAGCTGGAAATATAACAAACCTAATTCATATACTATATCAAATGACTTAGTACTTATAGATCTTAATTTGTATAAACGGTACATAGCTAATTTATTAATAATGAAATTAATTTTCTTTAAATAAATAATGTTCGGTCCACACATTTTGTTTATAAATTTCTTTAGTAATAAATTAGCTATTTAGCGATTATACAAATTAAGATCTAAATTAAGTCATTTGACAAGTATTTAAATTCTGGTTGTAATATTTTTAGCTTATTGGTTTAAAGTCGCTATTGACAGTCACTTGTTTCGGATAAACATTTACATTTAAGTACTTCTCTAAATATTACTGTTTTCCGGTTTTGGTTGACCTTATTATTGTTATAGATTAATATTATGATTCAATAGAATCTTTCTAACAAGTTAATCGAATCAAGTAACCAGTGTTGGTATGCAAATGAATTTGAAGCATAAAATATTTACATTTACGTTGTGAGAAACTTGAGTATTTTATGTTAAAGTATTTACAGTTTTATTCCCAGTTCTGGTTTAAAAAAATCTAAAAAGTCCAAACCCCACCTACTTCAAAAAAAGTTTAATTGAACTATCTTCATTTCAGAACTGTCTCAGACCCGACCCAGTTTTCAAATACTTTACTTACTTCAAAGTTATTGTTATTTCAATTCTCTCATCGAAGGGCCATTACCAAATTACCCAATTCTCAATTAGTCCTTCACTGTATGTTATCATATTAAAAATAATACGATGAGTTAATTAAATTAGCCACCGCAAACAATGCCATATAACTCCATTAGTGTGATGAGTTATCGTCAGAAACTACCACCGGTATGATCTAGTTTTAACCGGTTTCATCTCAGTATGATGAATGTTTACAGTGTATTTGTTGAAATTTAGTCGATGATTACTTGTTTTTCTATATAATTATTAGTAATTATACAACGATTTTTTATGCTAATTTCGATATATTTAGACCATTTATAACGCAGGCAAATTTATATAGAATTGTTTTATATAGTTGTAAGCATGTGGGGTGGCCATAGCTCAGTGGGAAAGTGCGTGCTTCGCTTTAAAACAGACCTGGTTCAAAACCTGGCGCTGCAGTAACAACCTTTTATCCTGACTACTCCCCGGGGTTCGGAAGTCACGTTAAGCCAGCCGTGAATAATACAACAACGTGAACAATTTAATAAAATTGTGTACCCTTAGTATACTGAAGAAACTAGAATGTTATTATAAAAGTGTAACCTGCAGATTGTTTGAACTCCAACGGTTTAGTTTACAACTGTACCAGCATGACATCAGACTTATACAGGGTGTCACGAAAATGTGTAGCGCACTATGCAGAACCGGATTCTACATACTCGTAAAAAAGTAAGTCAAAAATGTCCAGTAACATTCTTTTGACTTAGTTTAGCCGTAATCTTCCATTTTGTAAATTTTTGAAAATATTTAATAATTCAAAAACTCTTTGAGATATTTTTGTGAAACTTAGTATAAAACCTAATTGTTTTCTTAATAAAATTGTCTAACAATGTTTTGTATCTAACTTATCAACTTTCAAAATGGCGGCCATTAAAAAATTTCAAAGTCAAATTCCAATTTGATTCCATTTGACTTTGAAATTTTTAAATGGCCCATTTTAAAATTTGATAAGTTAGATAAAAAATAATTTTTGGAAATTGTTATTAAGAAAACAGTTAAGGGTTTTACCGAGTTTCAAAAAACTCAGACAGTTTTTAAATTGTTAATTATTTTCAAAATATACAAAATGGTGGATTACGACTAAACTAAGCACGAATACAAAAATGTCCCGGTCATTTTCGACTTACTCTTGTATGTAGAATCCGGTTCTGCATAGCGCGCTACACATATTTGTGACACCCTGTATAAACCCGTACTCAAGACCTTACAGGTCGCAATGTCATGACAATTCGCAATTCACAACAAACACTTCCTACAGCTGTTATATTGCGCTGCACACTGCAGTTTATACCATTTAATACCACGAACAATACTCCCCACCTGGCCATGGAAGATAGACAACCGCCTGATTTAATGGAACAATTCAATATGTGCTTATCCACGACAGACTGGTTATTACGGAATTATTTCACGTTCTCTATTCATGAGTTAATCTACTTAATGGGTTATTATTAGAGCTAGTAAGTATTGTTCTGTTGCGAGTTGTTATCGATGTGGCCTTGGGCTTTTCTATGCGAGTAGATATTGCTTTAACGTATTGAGTTTTTATTTTTTTGTTAATAATTGTAGTTTTTGTATCTTTTGTTTGGTTATTAACAATTATTGGATATTCATATGGACAAGTATTTTAATTATAACCTTTTAAATAACTAAATCACTATGTGAGATGCCGACCACTCTCATGAGGGTATTTTAAGGCAAATATGTGGTGAAGATGAGTGGTAGTAATGAGTTATGAGGTGTAGTCTTGTTAGAAACTAAGGCCGACTCTTCCTTATAATGGGTCATTTATAAGTAGCCCAATGACCAATGGAAATACAAGGACCAACGGCTTAACGTGACTTCCGAACCACGCAGGTGATGGTCTGATATGTCTAAACGATGGTGGGAGTTGATGCGGGTTTCATCAGATGATCACTGAGAC
Organism: Matsumurasca onukii; assembly: GCA_018831715.1. Lineage (NCBI taxonomy): Eukaryota > Metazoa > Arthropoda > Insecta > Hemiptera > Cicadellidae > Matsumurasca > Matsumurasca onukii. The sequence continues at coordinate 19,195,149 of CM032067.1, forward strand.
TATCTGAGCCGCTTTAGACCTATATCATCCTCAAAACCTGACCTCCATGAAGCTGAATTACAATTTTAGAAGTTTCAAAGAAGTATATGCTGATGATGTAACTTTCATTGTTTTCGCACCATAAAGATAGCTGAGTTTGATATAATAATTAAGACGTTTTCCATCGCCTTTTGGTTAACAAAATAAACACGACGTTTCGGGATCTGGAATCTGACTCTGTCTTCAGGTGAAAAGTTACCTAAAACATAACACAAAACAAAGGAATTGAGTCATTAAAAGTAATCAGCGCAAGATGACCAGTCACCTACAACCAAATAATCTTCATTTTCCCCCCTAATCGTATTGGATTTTATAACTGCTAGCTCAGAAAACAACACAACACGTACAAACACTTTACGAAACTAAAAACCAAATAAAGAAATTAAGCACCTCCACGGCCAGAGACAGCTGCACACTGGACTGACTTCCTGGCCATCCGCCAAGCAGTCCCATAAGCCGGTTTGGACCAGCGGACGACCAATCACAGCCGTGAATCAGACTTACCAATTGTATCAGAGAACACAAAAATACCTATATAGCCTATGCACAACCAAAGGAAGGGAAATTGAAGAGGGTTTTGATAAATGAATCGATCAACTTTAAATAGATAAGATTCCGAGTTTGAAATATTACTACGGGCGTTTTTTAAGAAGAACACGATGTTTCGAGATTTAACATCAGATCTCGGGTTCAGGTGAAAGTAACATTAACACACAGATATGTTATCTATCTTCACGTCACATACATGCTATAAACCAACACTATAAAGGATAAGTACGACTTTAAGTAACAGGTATGCAAAGTCAACCGTTACCGTTATCACACGAGAAACTACGCGTTATTTATCATATAACGACTTTGGGTCGTTATCGGTGTTCGTGTCGTACATACACTGTAAAGTAACTGTACGATTTAAGTAACAGGTTCGCGAGAATAACTGTTACGTTATTGTGAGAAAGACTACCGTTATTATCAAGTAACGACCTGAAAGTCGTTATCTTTCGTGAACCACACTAAGATGGCTTTTCTCCCGGTGAAATTTATTGCACGGAAAATTTAGGAGGTCTACTTCTTAAGGTTCTTCATTTGTTTTTATATTTATTTCTTTGGGAAGTTTATTCGGCCAATATTTGTGTGTAGAGTGTAATTTCTCCGTAGCGACTACGGAGTATTTTCAGTATTCAGTTGTATTTATTAATGAGCAATCAAAGCATAACTGTAAGTTTACACAGGTTGGTCATTATTCAACTGTGTTTAATTATTTCACTATCGGTATACGATTTAAGTTCTGGTTTTGTTAATATACGCGACTCTGGCGCTTGGAGTTCGATCCCCGCAGTCACCACCCACATTTGTATACATACGTAACGCTAGGTAAAGGTCGAGGTTGAGGCGTAGAGAGGACGACTTTGTAGTCCTAACTTCTCCTCGTTAAACAAGACAAACTTGACCTTTACCTTTTCTTGTTGGTAAAAAAAGTCTAAGTCCCCAATTTTTTTAATAGTCGAAGGGGTGGCCATAAACTAACAATGCCATTTTTTGGCCTTCGATGAAGATCATTATAAGTAGTATGTGTCATGAAAAATAAACTAAATGAAATCACAGCGACAAACTTTTTAATCTTTTCTAAACATTTGCAAGTTTTTATACAGCTAAGCAGGTTATTAACAAAATATAGTATAAATTATACCCAATATAAAAGCGTATGTTCGTGTTGTTTCTTAAGCCAAACTAACGGGAAGAAGAGGAATGTTATTATTGTCAGGTGGAAAGTAGAACACTTTCAAGAGGAATGCCCAGCGTTCATATCGCGGTGACCTCGAATACCTCCGCCCTCGAGGAATGTCAGCCATTTTGAAATGCTCACCTGTTGATGAAATATAGTTTGTGCTGAGAGTGACTTATGGCGCATCCTTGGAGGTTTGAAATTGTCTCGTATTCTTGCCGATTGTAGGGTTATGATTTTAAATAATTGAAGGCTTTAACTATTCTTCAGTTAAAAGTAATTCGACTACGGGATAGTATTGCTGTTTTGCTTTCATCGTGTTTTTTTTTTGTAAAGTTAATGCAATTTCGAATTATTTTGAAAACAAAGCATTATTATTAATTGGAAAAAATTACGGTATACATAGTGCGTCTTCTTACGAGTGGACTCGTGGAGGGTTGGAATCGTGCGCGACTCCGAAGCTCATCACTTCGCTGGCGCGGGGTAGATCCCCGAAGTCACCACGTACATTTTTAAAGTGACTATACAGTGACGCTAGGTAAATGTAGAGGTTGAGTGGTTGAGAGGATTTTGGTAAAGAAGACAAACTTGATTGACTTTTTGCCTTTTTTTATTTAACGAGACAAAGATAGGACTACGAAGTACTATCCACCACTCAACCTCGACCTTTACCTAGCTCCACTGTGTAGACACTTTACACATGTATTTACACCATTTGGTGACTTCAGGGATCGAACCCGCGCCACCGGAGTTGAGCGCGGTACCAAACCGCTGCGGTTCCGTCAAACTAAAATAATTTAAAGGTTAAATTTTAGATAACTTTTCAATAACGTTAACATCAGTTTGTCTCGTTAATGCTAAACAAGAAACTCGATTATACATTATTTATGTTTGTTACACATTGTATAATGAGTCAACTGCATTACCTCGGCGTGTTTGGTTTCACACCTACAGTTAGTTGGTTAATTAGTGTGTTTAATCACATATACAATGCAAACAGCAAACAAGATAACGAACCCCTTACGAGTTTAGCCATCAATTAATTACCTGTGCTAATTGACATTTTAATGTATTTGATTTCACTTAACGTTAGCTGTAGTAAAGTAGAGGTAAAACGTACAATTGTTTAAGGACGCCTCTAGTTTGCTCTAACAATGTTCCTGGACCACAGAATGTATAACCTCCAGGCAAATGCAGTTCGGAGGGTGTTTGGAGGCGATTGGATGTAAATGTGAGAGGGTATAAGACTGATTTGGGTGGAAAGCTAGTGGGAGGTCTGGGGGTAATTCCTCTGAGTTGCTTCCTTCGTCATTAATAGGCGAAGGGTTTTGGTACAGTTAGTAGAAACAGTATTGTATAAAACCATGTTCTTTAAAATTAGGGATTTTCTCATCCTTTCGCATATTTGCATATTTCGCTTCGCTTCACACCGGGTCCGATTCCCGGGAGCAGTTATAACTTTTGACGATGGCCACTCCCTGTGGTTCGGAAGTCACGTTAAACCGTTGGTCCATTCCATTTGTTTTTGGGCTATTAATTAATGACCCAATCTGGGGAACAGTCGGTCCTAGTTTGTAACAAGACTACACCTCATTACCTATCAAAAACACTCATCACACTCACCCCTCATTCCATATTCACCTTAAAATACCCTCTAGGAAAGGTCGGTATCTCAAATCAAAGTATTATATAAACAGACTTTCACTGAATTTACCCTGATGAAAAGAATCCCCCTTTTCAACCAACATAACTCCGACTGCAATTCCCAAAGAATCATTAACCTTCTCATCCCGACTTTTCGTGATGGATACGCAGCGCTTCAGTACGATATCTTCCTCGTTTGGTTGTTCTATGACCCTTAAGAGACACAAATAACCCGGAAATGTGTGCTGAAATACCTATAGACACACTCCACATCAGTGAGTCAAGGGTCCAGTGTGTCCAGTGATAGGCTAAGTGAGTAGGCAGACGCACTGAAGCATTAATGAAGCTCAGCCAGGTATCAGAGACCAGTGAATCTCAACTCTAGCTTTGAGTCAGTTTCAAAGCCTCACCTTTGACTCTTAACCTTTACCCGCTCAAAGCGCAGATTACACAATCTGTGAATATATCATACGCGAACTCATAAGTTGGCGCTTACAACTTTCATTTAATTTTGTAATATATTAATATTTTTATGATTGCCTTCATATTTCCTCCACGATGGGTTTGATCGTTTTATTACTTTGCTTTCCGTCACCGACCACTCCTAGAGGGTGTTTCAAGGTGAATATGAGATTATTGTAAACACTCATGACTGATGATGAAGTGTAGTCTTGTTACGGACTAGGGCTGACTGTTCCCCAGATTCCGTCTTCAGGTGGAAAATAACCTAAAACATAACACAGAACATTAGAAAACGAGCTACCCTAAAGTAATCAGCATCAGCTGGCCAGTCACCACAACCAAATAACATGTAGCTGTTAAAAATACTTAAACTTGAAAACCAACCTTAGAAAACAAGACACACCTAAAACTTAGCTACAAGAAGGGCGATGTGTTACCCATAAAATTATAAATAGCTCAACAACCAATTAAATGGACCAACGGCTTAAGGGTGCACAGTACCTGTCGGCCATTTTTTCCTAGCACTTTCTTAAGACACCACACGCCGACAATTTTCGTCAGATATATTAAAATTAGACATAAGTCCTATTACATAGATAAGTTTTTTACATGTTTTCAAAAATCTTTATAGTTTCAAAACAAAAACATTCCTCTTGGATTTATATCACAGTTTAATGAGTGAGAAAATAAAAATTTCGACTAAGCGGAGCCACTAAAACATTCCAAACAATTTAAAAAAACGTATATATCAAAACAGTCCGATGAAAACTGTAGGCGTGAAGTGTCCCAAGAAAATGTATGATTTTACATTGTTCTTACGGGACGAAATTCAAGAGCAGGGCCACTACTGCGCACTCTTAACGTGACTTTTGAACTACGGGGAGTGGCCATCCACTCTTTCGAGCAGCATCCACTACTTTGACCCGAGCGGACCCGTGGCGGGTTGGAATCGTGCGTGACTCCGGAGACCATCACTCCCCTGGTGAGGGTTCGATCCCCGCAGTCACCACTTACATTTGTAATGTAACTATACAGTAACGCTAGGTAAAGGTCGAGGTTGAGTGGTAGCGACGACTTTGTATAGTCCTAACTTCGCTTCGTTAAGCAAGACAAACTTTACCATGCCATTTTTTTGAGTTATAAAAGAGTAATTCCAGTAAAAGTATACTTTCCACTTGAACTCGTTAACACTCCAAGAAGAAATATGACAAGTTTATCAGTTTGAACTGAAGGCCAGTACACATTGCTCAGTGTCACACTGCTCAGGCTTGTGTTCAATAAGGTAAATGTCCTACGACGCTCTTGTTGACTCAACACGTAATGTCCATTAGGTAACCAATTACTTCAGTAGCTATGGAAACCCTACACTCGGTTCCTTGACTAGTTGAGAGGTGAATCATTCCGTTGACAGACCGTCCATTCTCTTGCAACTACTATCGGATTAAAACATCAATATAATCTAGTTTGACCGGATTCTGTACGCAGCTGAGTGAACGTAAAATTATGGTTATCACACCAATACTTGCTCCGTTTAATTCTACGTAAGGACATATAAGTAAATAAGTTTTAAAGCAAAAAATTTCATGTATGAATAGTCACGTTTTTCAGCCTATTCGGACCAAGGGTGTACTTTGAACATTTCTACAGCCTTTAATTTTTGTTGCAGCGTAATGAAATGTTCATTCAATGTATTTTATACAGTTATGTAACCAATTACTAAATTTTGCAGTGTTAACCTTTTTTTAAAAAAGGTCGTAATTAGGCCTATATGAACCAGTGCAATCTTGGAAATGGGTGGTGGTAGAATCCCGCACCGTGGCTTAAACGAACCGCAGTTAAAGGTTTAAAAGGTAAAAGTTAAGGTTGTCCTGTTTAACGAGGCGAAGTTAGGACTACCAAGTCCTCTCTACCACTCAATCTCGACCTTTACCTAGCGTCACATTAGTCACATTACAAATGTAAGTGGTGACAGCGGGGATCGAACCCACGCCACCGGAGTCGCGTGCGATACCAATCCGCCAGGGATCCGCTGAAGTTAAATTTGAATATTTAACCTGAATTCAACAAACATTTGTATGTGATTTTATAGTGTGGTATAAATAAATGAACATCCAAGCGTGGTGGGGCGTCAATCATGCGGGTGGAAAATTAAAGCATTTAGAAAGTTCACCCTTGGTCCGAATACGCTGGAAAACGTGTTTTTTAGACGCTTCAATATCCTGAAAATTTCTCTTTTTACTTTAAAAATAATTGACTTATATGTCCTTACGTAGAACTAAACGGAGAAAATTTTGGTGTGATTACCATAATTTTACGTTCACTGAGCTGCGTACAGTATCCGGTCAAACTCAAGTATCCTTGTTGATAAGTATAACAAAGTATAACTTGTTGATTCCGATAGTAGTTCCTGGCGACTAGTTGGACCAGTTGAGAGGCAACCCATTCGCTTGCCACTAGTTACGAGTTGAAGGACGATCACTCCTTAGCCACTAGTTGCTCGTAACTAGTTTAGAGGCGACTCGACAATTGCAACTAGTTAAAGGTGACCATAAACCGTTTCACTTTGAACTAATATACACCGTGAGGATATCAATATTTTTTATAAATTCACGTAACGAGAGTGTTTTTAGGCAACACAAAAGACGCAAGACGTTAAAGGAGGCAGTCCCAGTGAGGAGAAAGGGTTCAAGTACACAAACAAACAAACGAAGGTGGAACAAAGCCACTTTTGCAAAGAGAGAGCCCGAGGTGACTTGCCTGTGCCGACCACTTTGCGTATTACCCTTACTGAGCGTTTCGCTTACGTTTGTTTCACTCACGGAAAAGTGTCTTTGTGTTCAGAGTTATACCTTCTGTCCGAATGAAAAGTGAACACGCCTTTAGAGGAAAGTAAAGCCTTGTTGTGTTGAGAAATAGGGATTAAAACTGAGCTGAGAGCGTAAAATATCACCGGTCCTACGACAGTACCTTGAGGAACTCCAAGATTTGAATGGTTTGTCTAATAAAATGAGGTGGTAGGCATAGATTTTGAAACAGTCTCCATATTATACGGTAGCTTTAAGCTCTATTATACGTTTCTAAGTTCTTAATTTAAGGAACCCGAATGTTCCAAACAGTAAGAAAGAGGTTGTTGCGTAAAAATATCATTGGACCTACTACAGAACCTTGAGGAACACCAAGGTTTGAATGGTTTGTTTGATAAAATGAGCTGATAGGCATAGCTTTTGAAACAGTCTCCATATTATACGGTAGCTTTAAGCTCTATTATACGTTTCAAAGTTCTTAAAAAACGAATGTTCCAAGCAGTAAGAAGTAAGTGCTTAAAAATATCATTGGACCTACGACAGTACCTTGAGGAACTCCAAGATTTGAATGGTTTGTCTAATAAAATGAGGTGGTAGGCATAGCTTTTGAAACACTCTTCATATTATACGGTAGTTTTAAGCTCTATTTAACGTTTCGAAGTTCCCAAAAAAAACCGAATGTTCCAAGCAGTAAGAAAAAGCTGAATGCGTAAAAATAGTATTGGACCTACAACAGAACCTTGAGGAACTCCAAGATTTGAATCGTCCGTTTGATAAAATGAGCTGGTAGATATTTTTTGAAACACTCTTCTTATTTTAATAATGAAGTCTTAAAGCTTTTATATACAGTTCGAATATTTACAAAAACCCAAAAGTTCCTATCCCAAGCAGAAAATTTTTAAATAAAGATAAAATATATCACAATCTTTTTAACGTGTTTTCAGGAGTCCCTCAACCTTCGAAAAACTATAATAAACCCCAACAATTGAAAACATTACAAAAATATCAGTTCGTCAGAGCTGTTTATTACCTCTTAAGATCATTATGTCCTTTTAAACGGATCTATCGCACTAAAACAAAGAAACCGTAAATATGTTCGAATGAAACGCCATAAAGTTGAATAAACAGCAGGAACGACAGCAATAGAGTGATAAAAACTAGCATTAAGGAAAGCAGCCTAGAATTACCAGAGAAGAAAAATGAAGGAAGGCAGAAAGTACAACCGCTTGATAAGAATCGGATTCGCGTGTTCTCTCTAAGTAAACTACGTTCTTCTATAGGCACTTCCATGATTGACTGGATTCCTGCTTTATGTGTCGCGTTCCTGTTTAGCTGGTCATGTGACCAACTTTATTGGCGTTTTAGTGGCTTTTGTTTACTGCCTTTAGTAATTTATGATTATAGTGTAGGCTGTTTGTGTGTTGAATGGGCCTAGATGGATGTGAGAGATAGTGTTGTTTGCACTGTGCGGAGCCTAAGTAGTGGATAAAGTAAACCAAAAGTGGTTTTAGGAGATTTATTTTTTGAACGCCTAAAAAATAAATTCTTGATTGACTTTAAAGTCTGAAAAAGGCTTTATTTATGACTTTGCGAACTATCGACCCATTTCTATCTTACTTTTATTCGGCAACATAATTGATCGATTGTGTTTAAATACGCTATTTTCCCTTTTCATCCAAGCAAAAATTGTCGGTTGTCCAAGCAATTATTATGGTTTAAGAACATATCCAATTATTATTAAAACAGATACTGAAACTTCTTGAAACTTTAATTGAAAGCTTGGACAAAAAGGCAGACACACAGCAAGTATTTTTACTGATTTCACTTAGTTACTTCGTAATTTCTTCGATTCTCGATCCCGACACCGAAACCAGAATAACGATTATCGATTCCAAAACCGGTACCAGGATATTGATTCTCGATTCTAAAACCGATAACAGGATATTGATTCTCGATTTTGAAACCGATTACAAGATATTGATTTTTGATTCCAAAACCGATACCAATATATCGATTCTCGATATCGAAACCGATACCAGGATATTGATTCTCGATTCCAAAACCGAAGTGGCATCGAATTTTCGATTCGGATATCGAATGTCGATTCCGATACTAATAATTCTCATTATTAATTACCTTGTATTGTGTGTAATTAATAATTTGAACTTTGGTCCTACACTGGGTTTCACTTCTAGTAATTCTCGATCCAACATTTTTACTAAAGCTCTCCTACAGCACCTACACACATCAAACCCGATCCACGCAGTCGGCTACGAGCAAGTATAAGTATTCAGTTGACCTTCTATCTGTAAACTCAACGCAAAACGCCGTTAGACACAGCAAATACTTATACACCCGTGCGTGCGTGCACACGCCAACTTTCAACGCGCGCGCTCTAAAGCCGCCCCATTTTGTAACGCGAGCTACTTGAGTGTATTAATTTAAGTGGATCATTCAACAGGAAGGAAAGCAGAAGAGGTAATGTGTAATTACGGAGATAAGTATGAAGTAGGGGAGGGGTTGTGTGTGTGTGTCCCCCTTCGCCTCGTTATGTTGCGTGACTCACGACATATCCTCCCTTCCCACTGTGACCAGCTGACTTTACGTGCTGACATCGGCTGAGTCAATGTTTCATATACGCTGAGCGCATTACAAGCCCTTTTTGAATAAAATATTAAAAATGGCCAGTACCAATTGGCAATTTGTTTTTGTCCCATAAAAACAGTGAAAAAATATTTTGTTGATACCCCTAACGTCTACAGTTTTCATCGGATATTTATAGGAAAAAACTTTGCTTTAAAGTGTATATAACTTTTTAGTGACTCCGCTCAGTCGAATGTTCATTTTCTCATTTAAAGGACATTTTCTCATATTTTAAAAAATGAAGAAATGTTGAATTTTAGTTTTTGCGTTTACTGTTGAAATAATAGATTTTTAAGTGGTCTGCAGTACATTGTTATTTTTCAATGAAACTTATTTTAAACAGATCTGATGAAAATTGTAGGCGTAAGGCGCCTGAAGAAGCAACAAAATGTCACAATTTTATAAACGAGAAATTAGAAATTCGGCCCAACGGGGTAACTAAAGCATTTAAAACACTGTAAAACAAAGTTTGTATCAAAAAGTCCGAAAAAGTCGTGGCGTGTCCAAAGAAAACGCATGTTTAACATTACTAATAATGGTAATACTCTATGTAGACTCTGTGAGCAGGCAGTAGAAACTGCTAGGCACATCCTATTAGAATGTCCCTCTCTGGAGATTAGGAGAAGGTGTATACTAGAGGGGCGTATTTGGGATGAAGGTAACTTGTCTGAGCTTGGGGGAGTCATCTTGAGGCTTTGGGGTCCCACAGGGTGGGTCTCCCAGGCTAAGATAACCGGGGCAGTACGATAAACCTTTGGTTGACGTACAACTGGTTCACTACCAGCCCTACTTAATCTAATCTAACATTACTAAATTCAACTAAATTTAAGGTCACAGCCACTACAGCGCACTCTTCAGACCCTAAAGTTAACATTCAAATATACAAAACAGTGTCAAAGCTACCTTTGTTGTTTTTATTGTTGACACACTAAATTGTTTTCTGCTTGATAACTTAATCAAAATCGTAACAGGAATTCCGTTTGATCTCCAAACCGAGCAATTTTAACTGTATTAAACCCTGTGTAGTGCGCTCGTACCGTACAGTGTATTAATCTTGTTTCCTGGAAGCCGATGGCTCGTGATAGTGGTTTCCAGGAATTTGTGACACAACTTGCCACATTTCCAGGTAGTCTACTTTATTTATTATCGTTATCTAAGTGTGTAAATCACCTGTCATCTCTGCAGTAGTTTCAGTTATTGCAAAGTTAAGGGGTTTCGAGAGTTACGGAAACTCATGTCGTTATCAAGTGACAATTAACGTATATCATATTCAGTTTTCACTTGATGACGAGAGAGGTTTCCGCTTTTCTCGAAACGTTGCGTTGTTTTTCAAACGCAATAACCGATAGAAAATTCCATAGATTTGTATGTTGGGATTCCAGTGGTCACACTTACTTCTCAAAGTTGACTTGTTAACAGACACATTTCAAGCAGAAAGCTTCGGAGTTACTAAAACAATACTTTAAAACAGTGCTTAGGCTATTTAATAAAAATGCGATGGAAACTATAAGCGTGAGGTGTCCCAAGAAAATTCATGTTTTTATATTGTTCTTATGGGTAAAAATTCAAGGTCACGGCCACTACTGCGCACTCTTAAAAGGCACTAGTTAAAGACACTTCCGGCACAAAGCCTCCCTCACATTTCACCCCGAGGGAGAGATTACTCGCAGTTAGCCGTGTGAGTAAGGGGAGCCTTGGCTCAGGCAGGGGGAGAGGTGTCGTCGAGGCTTTACCGGCAAATGGCGACAAATCGAGGGATTACGGCGTCTTACCGCTGACGCGCTCACCGCTCCGCGCCGCGCTACTGTCGCGTTTTTTTCAGTAGTCAGTCAAAAAAAAGGTAAAAATTGTCTTGTTTAACGAGGCGAAGTTAGGACTACAAAGTCCTCTCTACCACTCAACCTTTACCTATCGTCACCGTATAGTCACATTACAAATTGTAAGTGGTGACTGCGGGAATCGAACCCGCGCCACCGGAGTGATGAGCTCCGGAGTCGAACGCGATACCAATCCGCCACGGATCCGCTGTAAGTCAGTCGAATTCAAAACGTTGTGGTTAAGGCAAATCATTTGTACGATGTATGATGTATGGGGTGTTCGCTATAAAAACTGAATTTATGGTCCGATTTTGATTGTACTTAGTATAACTATTTATAACCGTAGGTTCGATTCCCGATTTGAACAACGGTCGACTGCTTATGACCATGGGGACTGGCGAATTAACTAAAAAAACAGAGATAATTGAGACTAGGGTAAATTATGGCTAATCATATAATTTTCTGCACAGTAAAGGTCAAATTCTTGATTAAGGTTATTTTCTCGACTAAAAATTGTCAAGCATATAAGAGTATCAATACAAAATATGGATTAACTTCGTCTAGTTATAAATAGCTTATCTGAGCCGATTGTTATTTGTAAATAGTAGTAACTCACATACTTTTACACCTTTTAAGTTTTCAATAAACAACAAAGAATAACTCGTGATTTAAGTACCGAATAGTGAACGAAACTAACAAATTGTTGCTAGCTGAAAACCATGTTGAAATTTTACCAGCTTGAACAAAGAAGTCAGCTTTGATAGCCAAGTCGAAGTGTTTGGAAAAGTTTGTACCGGAGCAATAAATACTGTATGAAATATCGGAGTTTGTGCGCCGGGGGCACAAGTTCCACACACAGGTCATCTTGGCTTTCTTTCCACCACATTTCCCTCCTTTACACACCACCCTGTATACAAGCTGGGAGTGTGTTACAAGACTACACCTCATCATCCATTAAACACTCATCACACTCACCGTCACCCCATATTCAACTTAAAATACCCTCTAATAGTGGTCGTTGTCTTAAATATAGTTGAGGGTATTTATAGTTTATTCCTAGTGAGGTATATTTTACCCTTACGTAAACGCTACACTGTTCCTGGTCAATTTCTAAATCCCAGCGAAACATCAAATTCGACTGGGACTCGTGACGTGGTCCTGTAACCAGCTTCATGGAGGCCAGGTTTGAGGATGATATAGGTTAAGCGGCTCAGATAGTCTCAGTGATCATCTGATGATACTGCATCAACTCCCATCACACCAGACATATCAGACCATCACCTGCGTGGTTCGGAAGTTACGCTTAGCCGTTGGTCCTTGTATTTTCATTGGTCATTGGGCTATTAATTAATGACCTATTCTAAGGAAGAGTCGGTCTGGCTTGTAACAAGACTACACCTCATAACTCATTATCCCACTCATCCTTCACCACATATTTGCCTTATAATACCTCATAAGAGTGGTCGGCATCTCAAATAGTGATTTAGGTATTATTGCCTGAGGCGGAACTCGAACCTGTGAACTTCGGATCTACAACCTCGCGCGCTACCGACATAGCCACGACGCCTGTAATTTCCCCCCCGTTGGTTTCTCACCCACAACGCTTGTTGATTAAATTAAACACACAGAGTGAAGAGAACAGCAGCGGATTGTGTTGTTGAAGACTCGGGATTCATTTGCATATTTGAGACTCGCCAAGACATCGCGGTTACGGAGTCTCCCGGCTTCATTTAAATACAAACCGCTACTCAACGCGGTATGCATTTTATAACACAGACATTTCCACTCTCTTCGCGAGATTCTTGCTTTGTTGTCTTCTCTGTGGTTTGGCGTAGGAATGAAATTCTGTTTGTGTTTCATGGATAAACCTCGGTCTGTGAAAATTGGTAACTTTCGGAAGAACTCGGGTAACTTTTGGAAGAATCGGGTAACGAAACTCGGTAACGCTGGAAAACCGGGTAACTTTTGGAAGCCTCGGGGTAACTGGAAGAACTCGGGTAACTTTTGGAAGAACTCGGGTAACTTTTGGAAGAACTCGGGTAGCTTTTGGAAGAACTCGGGTAACTTTGGAAGAACTCGGGTAGCTTTTGGAAGAACTCGGGTAACTTTTGGAAGAACTCGGGTAACTTTTGGAAGAACTCGGGTAACTTTTGGAAGAACTCGGGTAACTTTGGAAGAACTCGGGTAGCTTTGGAAGAACTCGGGTAACTTTGGAAGAACTCGGGTAACTGGAAGAACTCGGGTAACTTTGGAAGAACTCGGGAACTTTGGGAAGCTTCGGTGCACTGGGAAGAACAAGGTGCTGGGAGAACTCGGGTAAGCTTTGGAAGGAAGAACTCGGGTAGCTTTGGAAGAACTCAGGTAACTTTGGAAGAACTCAGGTAGCTTTGGAAGAACTCGGGTAGCTTTGGAAGAACTCGGGTAACTTTGGAAGAACTCAGGTAGCTTTGGAAGAACTCGGGTAACTTTTGGAAGAACTCGGGTAGCTTTTGGAAGAACTCGGATAACTTTTGGAATAACTCGTCGGAAAATGAGGGTTTAATTCGATCGACTACGTTTTAGTTCGATCTATTGGCTGTGTCCTAGTGAATACTATGTGGGTACTGTGTATAAAAAAAAACGCTGACATTCGAAAATAAAAGTAGCCTAGAGATTATCTGGTTTGTGTCGGCTTTACTTTCGTGATCTACGAAAATAGTTGGGCCGGATGGTGTAGTGGTCAGCATAATCGCCCGGCAAGCGAGAGACCCGGGTCGGTAAGCCAAGCACAGATAGCGCTGTGAAGCTGTACACCATACGTATAGCCTACTTTGATTTGAGACATCGACCACTCCTAGAGGGTATTTTGAGTTGAATATTATGGGAAGAAGGGTGAGTGTGTTGAGGGTTTTTGATGGATGATGAGGTGTAGTCTTGTTACAAACTAGGGCCCACTATTCTCCCAGATTGGGTCATTAATTAATAGCCTAACGACCAACGGTATAGACCAACGGCTTAACGTGACTTCCGAACCACGAGGAGTGGCTATCGTGAAAAATAATATCAGTTCTACTTTTGAATTTTCTTGGATATTATTATCAAGATGTTTCATAACTGTTTTCAGTTCCCTGTTCATAACCTTTTCCAGGTCTTGGTAAAAATGTGTAGCTAAATTATCAAAATCTCAGCCTGACCAAACATTACGTGAGAAATTAGTTTACAGTCCTTTTTACAAAAAATACACACTTTGTACTCCCAGTATTATAATTATTCAAATCATTACCAGAATAAAATATATTCAATTCCCAAAAAACGATGACAAATCGAAACATCACAACAGGAAAGTGAAAAATCCGCGTCGAATGTAACATTTAATACGTCATTACTGTCACTAGAGGCGGGCTGGAATGGGAAGGCGTACATAGAACGATCTGCAATACATTAGAGACGCCGTGTATTCCAAATACAGAACTGCATGAATGAAAACCAATTTTCCCAACTATTTGAAACGTCCACTTCACCGTTTCCCATCACCTTCAAGAGTTGTCGGCTGCGTTTTCCTCACTTTGAATAATTCTTGTCCGCGTGAATTGTGTTTGCTGTACATAATTGACAAGTTCTCCTCTGTAAATAAGACACGAGTAAGTTTCTGATGTGATCGGAATTGACAATTTAAAACCTTTAAAACGTAAAGCTGGTTTTATTTGTTGAGTCGTTTGGGGCTGGATAAGATGGTTGGCTTATGACTGGATCGAAATTGTTACGTTTAACAGGGATGATGTCTCAGAGCAGTGATTTCCGACAAATAACTCCAAGGATATTCATATGCTCGTACAATAGGAAGCATTGACTGGGACTCGTGGCGTGGTCCTGTAATCCAGCTTCATGGAGGTCAGGTTTTGAGGATGATATAGGTCTAAAGCGGCTCAGATAGTCTCAGTGATCATCTGATGATACCCGCATCAACTCCCACCATCGTTTAGACATATCAGACCATCACCTGCGTGGTTCAGCGTTGCCGTTGGTCCTTGTATTTCCATTGGTCATTGGGCTAATGAATTACCCATTCAAAGGAAGAGTCGGCCTTAGTTTGTAACAAGACTACACCTCATAACTCATTACTACCACTCATCACACTCATTCTTCACCACATATTTGCCTTAAAATACCCTCATGAGTGGTCGGCATCTCGAATAGTGATTTAGTGACATGTACTTTGTTACTTGAGAAGTGTTACTTATAACAGTTGCATTACGATAACGGTTACGTAAAACAGTGACTATAAAACGACTGAAAGAAGCAGTGACTTCCAACAAATAACTTCAGAGATATTCATATGCTCGTACAATAGGAAGCATTCACATCAAAACTTGACATGTACTTAGTTACTAGGGAACTGTTATTTATAACAGTTGCATTACGATAACGGTTACGTAAAACAGTTACTTTAAAACGACTGAAAGAAGCAGTGACTTCCAACAAATAACTTCAGAGATATTCATATGCTCGTACAATAGGAAGCATTCACATCAAAACTTGACATGTACTTAGTTACTTGGGAACTGTTACTTATAACAGTTACATTACGATAACGGTTACGTAAAACAGTTACTTTAAAACTACTGAAAGAAGCAGTGACTTCCAACAAATAACTTCAGAGATATTCATATGCTCGTACAATAGGAAGCATTCACATCAAAACTTGACATGTACTTAGTTACTTGGGAACTGTTACTTATAACAGTTACGTTCTGATGTCTTGGAGCGACTGAAGGTTCTTTTGTTGAAAGTTCGTCCCAGATGTAAATGAACATTCCTGCACCACACATGACGAGAACTTTGCATTCCTTAAACGAGTGATTTCCCCGGTTGATAAGAAAGCAAATGGTTTGATAATCCGAGTCATTATAAGCACAAATTTTAATGCAAAACATTTTTGATAGTGGATGATTATTCAATTACAGTATTTTATATATTTATTCATAATTTTTCACTGGGTTTGTTTGTAATTTTAATACTGTTACAAATTCTCACATTATAAAAGATCAAGTGAAACTTATGCATGTAGGTACGTTTAGATTATTGTTACGAGCTTTAGTGAAGGATGCCAGCAATATTTTCTAGTTTTTATAAAGCACAGTTTGCATATAAGGGAGCGAACAAAGACCGAGATAATTTACATGCAATAATGGCGGCCCCAATATTGTACTATGTTTGTACTCCTATGTTCAAATAATAAATTCCTAGAGTTTTGTAAAATAGGAGTCTTCTCCTGGTATTTTTGAATTATGATGCACAGCGGCGATCAGAATTATGTAAACCATGCTCTTTAACCGTGCTGACTTTTCAACTTTATGCATTTTACCTTGCTTATCAGTAAAGTTAGTGATTATATTTAGAAATTGTAGTGTTTATTAAATCTGTCTTCAATTGATCACCAAATTCTGGAAAGTTGTTTTGAATAATATGGCACTTGTTTAAAGTAATGAGTGTTCTACGCTGTGGAATTACGCCATTTCAGATTTAGCAAACCTTTCAATGTCAAGATTAAGACACATTGCTTTACTTACTGATCGCTACTTTACTCACATTGTTTTACTTAATAATTTAGATTATCTAAAATGTATTCGAGAGTGAAAAGAATGAAACACATCTAACGCCGCAGTCAACGAAGAAAAGACGGGATTAAAATGTAAATACTAGTCGTCCCAAAAACATTAGAGTAACTGCGCGGAGAACGGCGGGTTTAAAAGTTGACAAACACTAAGCTCATAAATAAATCAGCAATTATAATGTGTTTGAAACTTGAGAACAAAACCCGGGACAAAAGCTTGGGTTAAAAATGCGCGAACTGAGTGCTTCACATTAACAACTCAAATCTCTTTGTTTTGAGGACATTTGGCAACAAGGTACGGCAACATTGATTGTATTAATGGCAGGTTTCTTTTGTTTCAAATAACACATTTGCGTTTAATTTAAGTTGCTGGTAATTTAACACTTGACGAACGCTTGAGGTAGGATACAGGTACCACTCATCACACTCATCCTTCACCACATATTTGCCTTAAAATACCCTCATGAGAGTGGTCGGCATCTCAAATAGTGATTTATACAGGGTTAGTTAAAAGTCTGGAGACACCCCCTTAACCCTCCACCGAGCATTGGTAGAAAATCCAAACCTGGGAGATGTTTATACGATGTCATAAAAGCACACTTCCCCATGCATAGGCAACGCGTCTCCCCCAACTCAAAATGAAATTTTTGGGGCTATTCAATATTTTTAATGTGAACCCCTAATATGTGACCCCTCATTTTGTAGATCTTGATCAAAGATAACCAACAGCGCAAATTAGAGGTCTCTATCTCATCCCTATCAAAAATGCTGGGCGATAAACTGGAAAGAGAATTATCAAATGGAATTGTACTGTGACGCCTATTGGGAATTTCTAAAAGATAATCTGACCATCTTATCATGGTTTGGCCCCACTCAAGTCTACAGAGGTTAACAATTTTTCTGTATCCTTATCAGTACTAAACAGAGTAACTTCTAATTTTCTGAACAATGTTGCTAAGGAGTTAAGTGAAAGCGAACATATTACAGTGTAAATGATGCTTGGTTACGGCGACCGAATACGATATTATAATAAAGTTTACAGATTTATTCAACCTTTACTCTGGTCATACTGATACCAGATAAAGAGGTTTGGTTTTAAAAAATTACTAACATTTTAAAAATTCTTAACTTGGTAGTCAATTTTTTTGTATCCGAAATTATAAAAATATTTTTACTAAAACTGAACCGTTATAAACTTTGTATTTTAAACAGTGGGACTTGAGAGATCGATTGAACTCATAAATATTCCAAGTGAACGGATGACTAAATATTTAATTTGTCCTTTTCTTTTAAGAAACTCTTCTTCTTTACTTCCAAGTGAACTGTTTGGTATTTCACTATTAACAATGGGCTAGCTGTTAGTTTTTAAATACAATTAAACTTAAGGTGTTAACTTAAATATAATATTCCTTCCTTACGTGTGTTTAAATAGATAATTTTTATGGATTGTTTAACGGTGAAGCTGGACTTATTATATGTCAATTTTCAAAGTGTAAAGTATAAAGATATTCAGACTATTAATAATTAATCATTGCGTATATTGAATACTCCTGATGTCGCTAAATATCAAAAGCGTTATCATCTTCTCCGGTTGGAAAACATTTCAGTAGAAATTCAGAGTCAAAATATTTCATATTTATCGGTCCCAGGTGTTGTATTATTTATCAGCCTTTGGTTCCTCCGTTGTTTGGAACTTTGCTGTATTATTGTCTGTGTTGTTTATTTCAGTACTTTACGTGGCATCATCATAGTTTTTCGTTTAATAAATATAAAATATTCAGATTGTTTTAAAACAGGCGAAAACCAATGGTTGAATACATTTTGATCAAATCATCAGTTAAGGAAGTGTTAGTATCAAAATTTACGGGTTGGCTTTTGCATTTGACCCGCGAATTTTGGCTTGAGACACAATTACTGCCCAAAGAAATAAAAATGACAAATATAAAAATATTGCAACCTTCTAGACTAAAAAAGCAAATTTATGAATTTTTAAATAAGGTGAAAG
The DNA here is from genome assembly GCA_018831715.1 of Matsumurasca onukii. Lineage (NCBI taxonomy): Eukaryota > Metazoa > Arthropoda > Insecta > Hemiptera > Cicadellidae > Matsumurasca > Matsumurasca onukii. The sequence goes on from CM032067.1 coordinate 19,213,882, forward strand.
TAGAAAAAATGAATTGCTGCAGTTAAAAAAAGATCTAAACACCGAAGGTATTGCACGAACGAATATCTATGGTATTGGTACAAAACCGTCAAGATTGTGTTTTCTTATGAGGAAGCTTACACTGTGTGTCCCAAACTTCTATCTGAGAATGGCTTATTTTGCCTTCTTCCACTCACATCTTGAATATGGAGTCCTGCTGGAGCCATGCAAGCTCAGTTGACCAACTGCTCACCATTCAAAAGAATGTAGTGTCAATTATGCCCGAAGTACCTCACAACGACCACTGCAAGCCGTTGTTTATCCAATGGAAACTCCTTATACTGTGGTTAACCTATGCATTTTTAAAGCCGTAACTTATATAAAAGAAAATCTTTCCAACTATAACCTCCGCTCAGCCTGACACAACTACAATACGAGGCACGCCGAAGACATTGATATTCCTTTCCTAAGGCTATCAAAAGTTCAGAACAGCTTCCCGTATACCGGAATGAGATCTTTCAACGCCCTGTCTGCAAGCTTCAGGGAACAAGCGACAGTGCCTTTAGCCAGCGTGTGCACCAGTGACTTCTTGAGAATCCTTTCTACAATTTCAAAGAGTTTTTCACTCACTAAATCACTAATTGAGATGCCGACCATTCTCATGAGGGTATTTTAAGGCAAATATGTGGTGAGGAATGAGTGTAATGAGTAGTAGTCATGAGTTATGAGGTGTAGTCTTTTTTCAAACTAAGGCCGACTCTTCCTTAGAATGGGTCATTAATTAATAGACCAATGGAAATACAAGGACCAAGGCTTAACGTGACTTCCGAACTACGCCGGTGATGGTCTGATATGTCTAAACGATGGTGGGAGTTGATGCGGGTATCATCAGATGATCAATGAGACTATCTGAGCCGCTTCAGACCTATATCATCCTCAAAACCTGACCTCCATGAAGCTGGACCACGCCACGAGTCCCAGTCAATACGAGGCACGCCGAAGATATTGATATTCCATTCCTAAGGCTATCAAAAGTTCAAAATCGCGTCCCATATACCGAAATGAGATCTTTCAACCGCCTGTCTGCAAACTTCAGGGAACAAGCGACAGTGCCTTTAGCCAGCGTGTGCACCAGTGGTTTCTTGGGAATCCTTTCTACAATTTCAAAGAGTTTTTCGAACAGGCGGCAAGACTTACTTAGGTCAAGAGATCTGGGACATATTAAATTGACGCCATATATGCTGGAAGCCAGTCTCCTAAGCAGCCTACAAGTATTACAAGTATGATAGAAACCAATTTAGACTGAACCTCTTAAGTTGGAAGGTTGGTAAGAAGGCAGTTACTAAAAGGAGAAAGAAAGGCCAGGACTTATGAAAGAAAAATAGCTCATTCCAAAAAGATGAATCTAGTTTGGGCACAAAGAAAATCCAACTTGTAAAGTCGGCGTTAAAGTACTTTGCAGGGTCCGACTGAGCATATGTGAATAATAATACATCTAAAACTTATTCCAACGACAATACCCTCAATAAGTAATCATTTCTAGGTAATTTCTCTCCGAGAGATGGTTTCGAGTGGCTCAGTGGAAGTGGAAAAGTAAGTCATACATGAGCAGTGTGGAGTATGTAGCGAGCAACATTGCTATTCATGGCTGTATCTGCCGAAGCATTCAACGGCAATCTACATTTTTATCAGTAGTAGATGTAGCAGAAATAGTTCCGCCGTATCAGCAAACCGGCAGACCAGTAGGTACATTTAGTCTCAGTTCCTCATTTCTAGGTTCATTTACTCGTATCACTAAATCACTATTTGAGATACCGACCATTCTCATGAGGGTATTTTAAGGCAAATATAAGGTGAAAGATGATTGTGATGAGTGGTAGTAATGAGTTATGAGGTGTAATCTTGTTACAAACTAAGGCCGACTCTTCCTTAGAATGGGTCATTAATTAATAGCCCAAAGGAAATACAAGGATTAACGTGACTTCCGAACCACGCAGGTGATGGTCTGATATGATGGTGGGAGTTGATGCGGGTATCATCAGATGATCACTGAGACTATCTGAGCCGCTTTAGACCTATATCATCCTCAAAACCTGACCTCCGTGAAGCTGGATTACAGGACCACTCCACGAGTCATAATAAGATAGAACCACCTGACTGTCTAATATAGAGAGCGGAGTAAACGTAAGGGTTTGTTGTTATGAAATGTGAGTTAGTCTTGGGGGTTGCCATAGCTCAGTGGTACAGTGCGTGCTTTGCTCGAAATCAGCCCGGGTTCGATTCCCGGTCGCAGTGATAACTTTTCACGGAGGCCACTTGCCGTGGTTCGGAAGTCACGCTAAGCCGTTGGTCCATTCCATTGGTCGTTGGGCTATTATTAATGACCCAATTTGGGGAACAGCCGGCCCTAGTTTGTAACAAGACTACATCTCATCATCCATCAAACGCGGATGATGATGATTTTAAAATGGCGTTGGCCGTGTGTATGAATAAATAAATAAATAAACACTCATCACACTCACCATACCGTATTCACCTTAAATTACTCTCTAAGAGTGGTCGGTGTGTCAAAGCAAAAGTATGAAAAGTATCAAATACTATCCATGGGTGTAAGTGGCGTGAGTAATGGATCTTTTCAAGGCCAATACCGGGCCAATAGGAACCGAGAAGAGTCCCCCCACCACGTCGCCGTATGAGAACTCTGCGTTTCTATTGGCCCGGTGTTATCCATGGTGGAGAAGTCATAATTATTGGTGTACACTTGTAATATTTAAGCTCAGCTGTTTGAAGATCTCGAAATATTAAGTTATAGCGGTACTTAAATTTCAATTGATTCATTCAATAACCAATTTATTTACCAGTGATTAGCTCTAGAGACAAGACAAGTATTTCTATTTAATCTCAGATATAAAAATAATAAACTAAAGTAAACCAATCAAGTATAAAAAAATAATGTGGCCTTTCTCACCCTTCATTACGTAGGTCAAATACGGGATTGGTTTAATTAATCTGGTTGGACTAAAGCTGTTTGATTTGATTAAATTACACACGTTAAAAGTGGTAAAAGCAGCGGGATGAAGCTAATGTAACTGGATACGACAGATTTGGTTGTTCAGGCCATTTACTCTGTTTGTACGGAAAACAGCCGCTGTTGAAAGCAAAACAGTGTCTCGACATTCAATAACAACTCTGCTAATTATTCCCCACCTGCCTCAGCCATTATGCTTTGCTTTAGTCAATTAACATACTGCCATCATACGGACCTTTTCTGTGATGTTTCAACGTTTATGCTTTCTTGTATTGAACCGTTGAACGTAGTACTTGGAAATGTGGAATTGTATTTTTAGTTTATAAACAGTGATGGAAAAAGGGGTGTAGTTAGGTACTTTCCCAGGTGCTCCGGCAATGAGGTGCCCGAGTGATGTGTTCCGATGGAAACATAGGGAATCCCGAAAGGATGAAGCAAAGAAAAGCCAACTTTTTAAGACGACGATTACTTACTTCGCGTGATGTTACTGGGCCTGGACGTGAATAATAATAAACGTTGATAATAAGTTCTTTGAGCCATAAACGATAAAAACTCGACTAGTTGTAATTGGGTTTCTGCTGATGAAAACTGGGTTCATAGCAAAGCAATTATTATGGATAAAATTTCAGTCGAATACAAAGTTTTACATGGTTTCACGTATTTTTGAATAAAAATATTAACACAGTTCTTACTTTGTTGACATTTGTATGTATTTTTCAGAGTTCTTTGTAGTACCATTGAATTTTCTTATAGAAGTTCATCTCAATGGGAGTTCATCTCTTGTTCGCTGAGCAAAGCCCACTCTTCAGCATTAGCCTTAGAAGCGTTTGTGGATTTGGTTTTAAAATAATCTTTTATGTTACGATAGTAGAATATTCGAGGTTGAAATGTTATTACGGACGTTTTTATAGTTTTTTGTGAACGAGAAGAACTCGACGTTTTGGGATCTTGTTACCTGTCACCTGAAGACGACATCAGATTTCAGATCTCAAAATGTCGAGTTTTTCTTGTTTAATAAAACCTGTGGGAACAATCCGTAATAACACGGTGAATAAAATCTATTACTATAAGCAGCTGTCAAAATTAAACAAGTGACTTACCTTCAGTCGTTAATTTTTATCTACGCGAAAAGTGACAATTGGCTGCGGACAAAATGATTATTTAGATGGCTTCCATAAGTAAATTCAATTATTTACATGCTCCAAAGGTTTAACCAAAAAAAAAAAAAAACAGATAACCAATGTCGGTCACACTATTGGAAGCTACTCTGAGTTTGAAGAGAGCTACGTACACAACGCGTGTTCCTTATATAAGAGAGACGCTGTAATCAATAAGAGACATAGCTCGCCAATTTTTCGCTTCACTGGTCGCCCCGCCCCTTCTTCAGACCTTACATCGATTTTCCATTTTCCTCGTTCAATGTAAAATATGTATCGCGCCTCACCTGAGGCGACCTGAGAATTCCCGCTCAAAAGTTCTGCTTCGTGTTGGTTTTCTACTTTTATTACATGATATGTAAGGAAATTTAACGTAGTTGTGTTTGGCCCTGGGGTTTTGTCATAATGAAGTGTTCATATTAATGGTAGGTGCCTAGTAGTGTACTCAAAATCTTGACTCTTTTTTTTAATTTAACTAATTTTTAAAAATTTGAAAATGATATTTTTATTTTGACTGAAGTACTGGTTAGGTTTTTGAAAACAACAAATTATATTTACAATACTAATAAAAGTTTCAGTCCAAAAGTAAAATTATTTTCAATTTAAAACGAGTTTTATTTTAAAAACGGAGAAAACTAATCACGAAGAGGTACTACAATGATCATCGTGAAAGTAAATTGTTTGGCAAGAGCTTAGGTCCAAATCTAAAACCCTGTGGAACCCCAAACTCGGCGAAATCGATATAAACGTAACCAAAGACAATGTTGTGGTAGGTAAGCAGCGCATAGACATCACATAGCTAAGGCAGGGAACTCAACTTAGTTGAGGCAGCCCACGCACAGATAGCGCTGCGAGGGAACCTTTTTAAAAGTTTCAGGTAGAGCCACTGACGGAGACGTAAGTTCGGTTATCCTCGGATATCGCACGATTTGGTCACATTTAAGTCATAAACATCGGAAAAACTCGAGCATGTGGGGCCGAGGTTGAGAAATACGACAACGATCACAGCGCATTCTGTGCGTGGACTGCCTCAACTATGTTTAGTTTCCTATGCGCTACCTACTAACTATAACATTATCTTTGACTTAACGCAGACACCAACTACACAGAAGCACTAGAACTAGGAAGGTGCCTTGGCTATTAAACTAGTTAACTTCGCCAGGTAGAACAACTCCTAACGGCCGCGCTAAGTGATATATCTAGCCAACTGTTGGCGGGAAGCGTATAATCGCGCCATTCTCGGTAAAATAAACGCTGTAGCGGTGTGATATGTGGGGCAACTTGGGTGTGAAAGAATATTTCCAAGTTTGCGCGTTAGTGTAAATATTTACAACATTGTCCGACCCCCCCCCCTCTCAACCCCCCCCCCCCGTCCAGCTTGGGGTTATAACACCTCGACGTAAGAAAGTTTCAATTTTCTCATCGCCAGAGATTGTTTTTATTTTTATGTTGTTATTTTATACTGCCCGTGAGTTCCTTGGCGTTGAAATAATGTCTCCTTCATCATCACAAAGTTGTGATAAAGGAATGTATCGTTTCGGGATCGATCTTGGTTGAACTTTCTTTTGTATAATCGAATGTAATGAGTGAATCCTTATATAAAAATTCAAAAGGTTTTTCTTGTGTATGTACACACAATCTGTGAGTTTGCGTGATATCCCAAGCGATTTTAACAAAACTAATAAGCTTTGCATCATTTTTTATAGAACCTATACACCATAGTGTCTTTTGAATGTATATATTGAGTTGGGGTCCCAAGAGAAGTGTTTGCAAATTACATCCAAATTATCTGAATAATATTTCAATATAAGAATTTAACTTTGATACATAATACATTTTTGAGGTTGAAATATTAAGAAGCGTTTTCCACGTTGTTTGGTGAACAGAAATTACACGACCTTTCGTTATCAGGAATCTAATTCCGTCTTCAGGTGAAAAGTACATAAAACATAACACTTTGGAAAATGAACTAGCTTAAAAGTAATCGGCACGGTACATTTTTTAATGTTTTTGTTTTACTAAGATCTAAGGCTTCCGGTTTACACCGCGTCACAGTTGAAATATAATTACTGCTAAACGTTTCGACCTCGCTGTGGAGAGTCATCCTCAGTAGCTTGTCTCAGCCAGTCAACCAGCTACTGAGGATGACTCTCCGATCAACGTTAAGCAGTAATTATATTTCAGCTGTACGGTGTAACAAACCTTAGATCTTAGTGATGACATTGGCCGCGAAAGCCTAAGTGTTAAGGTTTTGTTTTATGTTTTAGATAACATTTCACCTGAAAACGGGATCAGATTTCAGAGTCCGAAACGTCGTGTTCTACTTCTTCACTAAAACCTATAAAAACGTCTGTAATAATATTTTAACAAAAAAAATTGTCAACAACCAACGGCGTTTTTGAAATGTGCCTTAGTGTCGTTCATGTAAACGAGGAACAAGAGAGGAAGGTGTCTGAGTAGAAAAGGGTTCGGAAGCAAAGAGGGTCTTAAAATGTATTTGCAGTGCTAAAAGCAAACTTGTGTTTTGCCAAAATGTACTTTACAAGCCAGCTCTGTGACGTCTATCTGTTTACCTTAGTGTCTGATATAGTTAGGCAACAATGGTGTCTGGGCTTCACAGCGGTGTGGTAAACTATGTATTTAGTGTTTTATAATTTATTGTGATAACATTATTGACGGCACTAAATCACTATTTGAGATGCCGACCACTCTCATGAGGGTATTTTAAGGCAAAAATGTGGTAAAGGATGAGTGTGATGAGTGGTAGTAATGAGTTATGAGGTGAAGTGTTGTTACAAACTAAGGCCGACTCTTCCTTAGAATGGGTCATTAATTAATAGCCCAATGACCAATGGAAATACAAGGACCAACGGCTTAACGTGACTTCCGAACCACGCAGGTGATGGTCTGATATGTCTAAACGATGGTGGAAGTTGATGCGGGTATCATCAGATGATCACTGAGACTATCTGAGCCGCTTTAGACCTATATCATCCTCAAAACCTGACCTCCATGAAGCTGGATTGCAGGACTTCGCCACGAGTCCCAGTCCTATTCTCTAGTTGGATGTTCACTGGCTGTTTGCCTACGAGGTTCAACCAGATACTAGGGTACATTAAGAGGTGTGGGCTTCAAAAATTAAATGGGTCGCTCTGTCTAGGTGACCTTGAGTGTTTGCCACCCATGCAGTTGCTCTGTTTTACGTCTATATTGGGGTTACGACCTTATTAGAGTTTATTTTATATTAAAGATTACGAGACCAACAATGTTATTTGCAGATCAAAACATAAAAATATTACGCCCTGTTTTTACTAAAAGAGTCAACAATTATTCAAATATCGCTACCTTTTAAATCAATACAGAAGTTATATGAACAATAATTCTGTGTGATTGTTCCACGAAACACATTCAAAATTTTACCATCGTTCAAATAACACTCATTTTTAATACTCTAGCGGATCCGTGGCGGATTGGTATCGCACGCGACTCCGGAGCTCATCACTCTGGTGGCGTGGGTTCAATCCCCGCAGTCACCACTTACATTTGTAATGTGACTAATACGGTGACGCTATCGAGGTTGAGTGGTCGAGAGGACTTTGTAGTCCTAACTTCGCCTCGTTAAACAAGACAAACTTTACCTTTACCTTTCCTTTAATTTTAACATTACCTGTCAACTAGGAGAGAAAAAATATGGTTTAGTAGTTTACATTGAGCTTATGGAGAATACATCCAAGATGGCGCGTAGAGCCTGGCTTTAACGTGGTGCGATCACCAGTCGTGCCAAACTATTCCGCCAGGGCAGCGCCACTTGTACTCTGACTACAGTGTCGTGCGCTTAAAGTGCGTGAACTCACTCAGCCGCGCTCTCTAACCGCACCGCACTGTGTCCAATTCCTCATTCTCCGTCTTATAATGTACCAACCATTTTTTCACCAAATTGTTTTCATATGAAATAGTCTCAAATAAGTCTCAACTTGAAAAGGTTAATTAACTTGAAGTTTCTCTCTCTAAGAAGGGTGTATTATCCTACCTCAACACTGACAGAACGTAACTAAACTAAACTCGAGTTAGCGTAATCCTGGCCCAGAACTTTGCCAGTCACTACAACTTGCTAGACTTAATCAAACAGCGCTCAAATCCTACCCTCCTCCCTTCGACCCCTATAGTAAAAATTTAAAAATTGTAGTAATTATTTCCACGGCGTTCGCCACTTTACAATATGTGTTCTTACATTGATGAATGTGCAATTAAATTAATGAAATTACATGCTTATAAAATAGCAATATGAAATTTGAATACTTCATAATTTGCTTTAGTAACGTCAGAAAGTAGCAAAATTTTCGTATCTAGATACGCTCCAGTACTGTCGGAGGTTCTGGATGAAATATGAATTTAAATACAGTTTGTCAGGTTTAGCATGGCCAGTGAGATGGGCTATAGGGCCACAAGCGGCCAGCAGGAAATCTCAAGGCCACCGGCCATGCTAAACCTGACGAACTGTACGTGTAGGTTATTATTTGTTTCATAGTTTCTTCGATATCAATCGCATCAGCGTATTATCAGTCTTGAAAATCCAGAAAGCCACCAAAATCTTTTAGAAAGGTCATACATAGTTATCTTCAAAATTAATAGCAAAATAGTAAGCTATTTTAAATTTAATAGAATGCTTCATCATAAACGGTCAATTTCCCGTGGATATAAATTTTTATCAACTTAACTCTTAAGCTTTCGCGGCCGGTATCACAACTATAATCTAATTCCGGCTCAAACCGCGTCAAAACATAATAATAATTTGAGATATTTCGGTCTCGTTGTTGAGTACCATCTTCAGTCACTTATTTGTCTGAAACTAAGCTACTTGCTTTCTGTTGTCCTATTGGTGGCAGGACTGCCAACCGTCCATTGGAGCAGGGATGCCAACTGTCGATGTTCTCATTGGCTGTGACACTAACGAAAAGACTTCTTCAGGACTGGTTGCCAGCTTCTTGAAAGTTGAATGATGTTTTCTTAATTTGAAGTTATTAAAATTTTTAATTATTTTAATGACTCTCGGTAGTACTGTTATGGAAAATTGTTGCCAATACTTTGGCTTTGTCAAATTCTACTGCATGTTTCATGTTGTGACCATGTTCTGCTGTTGACGACTTTTCAACGTCAATTTTGTATTCATTCCGGTCTAAAGGTCTCTAACCTAAGGGCGAAATCGAATTTATTAATTTGAAACGTTTGCCTACGTAACCTAAAACACATCCAAAATGACTTTCCATTAGTCTTGTTGGCTCTTTTGACTTGTATACATATTTTAAACCTATGAAAACTTGTTCAGAAGTGCAATTATGACGCAATACTCAGTAACTAGAGAGCAATGAGGCTAAGTACACTGGAATGACTCACTAGGGCCTCACTCTCTGTGTAAGCCTTGGTTTATGGTTATTAATAACACGAGATACGAGGCTCTGCCATCACAATTTATGAAACATCCCCGCTGAGCCCAACAAGGTGAAATTGAAACCTTTATTATATCTAAACCTTTAGCGGAGAGGTATCGCGCGGAACTCCGGTGACGCGGGTTCGATCCCCGCAGTCACCACTTACAATTTGCAATGTGACTAATACGGTGACGCTAGGTGAAGGTCGAGGTTGAGTGGTAGAGAAGACTTTGTAGTCCTAACTTCGCCTCGTTAAACGAGACAATCTTTATCGTTACCTTTCAAACCAGTTGTTAAAACACCCGTTCTCAGGGGCCTAACTTAAACTTGTGCTACATTATAGATAATACTTAGCCTAACGTTAACGTAAGAGGACAAGACGAAATGAAATATTTACAGCTAAATTGTTAGACGAATATTGATAGGAGGGAAACATTTTACACAAAGAAAGCCTAAAAAGTATAATTATGAAAGCCAATATTATGAATTTTCACTAAATCACTATTTGAGATGCCGACCACTCTCATGAGGGTATTTTAAGGCAAATATCTGGTGAAGGATGAGTGTGATGAGTGGTAGTAATGAGTTATAATATTTTATATTTCTTTTCAAATCGAAAGGAAATGTGCCAATTAAAGTAAAGAATTTATTGAACTCGTCTTGTACGACCTACCTTTTCATTTCACATATTCTACTGCGAAATCAGCCGTATCATTTCCTCCAAATTAAACATTTCAGTGTGAAACTTTTCGCTTCGAACACGCATGGACTTTTGAATTTCTAAAGTATTCTTTCGCCCTTTACACTTATATATACCGTTGATTTCTGGGATTTCGTCTGATTTTCATGGTGGTTGGTAATTTCTCCTCTGCTGCATTTCTATTATTTCGTTAATTTTTTAGTTTTAGTATGTTTATAAATACTAATTTGTTGTTTCATTTTATTACAGGTAAGAGCAGATTGAAATCGGTGTTGGTGTAAAATGAAAACTTATGGTGAGCGATAAATTTCCTTTAAACACATGTGAAACTCTACGATTATGAGCTAATCTCAGCTTTAAATCTGTTGGTTTGTAACATCGTATTTTATTGTAGTTAAGGCATCATGAAACCGGAATTTCAAGTTCTCAATAAAAGGATTGCTTTTGAAAGCGAGATTTAACACCACACTCACAGGTTTGGACTAAAACTTTGACTCATACTAACTTGAGAGTGTCAGGTACCTGTCAGCCATTTTGCTTTCAGTCCCATGTGAACTAAGTAAACACAAACATTTCTTAAAACCGCTTACGCCTACAGTTTTTATCAGATACAAAAATAATTGAATTAGAAAGATAACAATGTACTGCAGTGACCTCGCCGACCAATTTTTAGAATTCTATTATTTTAGTAGTAATATCAAGCAATTCCAGTATGAAGTTTCGTAAACTTTAGGATTTATGTCACGATTTGACGAATTAGATAATAGAAATTCTACTCAGCGGAGTTACTAAAGCATTATTTGATCTTCAAAACAAAGTTTATTTCATAAAAGTCTGATAAAAACTGTTTGTGTGAGGTGTCCCAAGAAAATGCATGTTTTACATTTTTCTTATGGGACGAAATTCAAGGTCACCGCCACTACTGCGCACTCTTAACTTCCCCTCGTAAAACCAGACAAACTTTGCCTTTTCCCACCACGAAGAGGTACTAGAACCTTTAAGTAGTATTTGAAAAAAGCTTAGGTCCTAGTGCAAAGCCTTGTGGAACCCACACTTGACGACTTTTAGCCCTAACTTCGCCTTGTGGGTTTTTAAATTGTCTACGCCAATGGCGTATTTTTTAATTTCATGAGGTACTTAACCTAGGGTTTGTGTGTATCACAAAACACTTTTAGGAAAAGCGGTCCAAATCCTTCGTCGTTCGCCGGGAATCGAACCCGCGACCTTGCGCTTTGCAGGCAAATATTATTGTCAAACATAAACCAAACTGTTATCCTTACATACAGGCTTGTAATCAATACAACACTCTCGATGCTGCAGAACTCGAGATCGGAAGCTCTCTCTTGAAGAACTTGACGTATAAATATGCAAGTGTTATTTGACTGAAGTGCGACACAGGAAAGCTTTCTTCACATATTATTGACACCCTGTCTGCTTTATTTGCACAACTCGGCTGTTCAATTCACTGCTTGGAGAGATAACAGGGGTTTTAATCTGTTTGTTAAGATGTTAAATGTTGACTAGGACTCGTGGCGTGGTCCTGTATTACAGCTTCATGGAGGTCAGGTTTTGGGATGATAAAGCGGTTCAAAGATAATCTCAGTGATCATCTGATGATACCCGCATCAACTTTCACCATAGTTTAGACATCAGACCATCACCTGCGTGGTTCGGAAGTGACGTTAAGTCGTTGGTCCTAACATTCCGGTCATTGGGCTATGGTATGACCCATTCTAAGGAAGAGTCGGCCTAAGTTTGTAACACGACTACACCGTAACTCATTACTACCACTCATCACGCTCATCCTTCACCACATATTTGCCTTAAAATACCCTCATGAGAGTGGTCGGCATCTCAAATAGAACGTGTTAGAGTGATTTTTATTATCGAATTTCATTTGGAAAAATGATATATTCATGCCGTCAGAATGGTAAGGTCAGGCCCGGGACCATGGAATGAGCACTGGTCCTGACCTCCAGGGCACGTTTTGGGAATTTCTTTTCTCACTTTGTATACAAATTTATATATGTGTGTACTCTCTACAAGGCGGTTTTTGAATTTGGTACATAGTTTCTTTTGTAAATATCTCGGCCATACCTCTGAAGGGGTTTGTGATTTAAAGTTGTACTTATGATATTATTTTGATGAAACATATTATAAACATTTATGAAAAGCTAACAAACTTGCTTATTCAAAACAAACCAAATTCGAACAGCCAGAGTAGGAAGGCCGTGGAAATTCGTGTTTGCCGGCTTATTGAATTTTGTTTCAATTTTGTACAGTTATTAACTACAATCACACACATGTCCATACCAAGTTTCATTGATATCCGGGGTAAAGTATCCCCTCCTTACAACTAGACCGTTTTGTTCGAGGCATGAGGCACTAAGGGCTTCAGTTTTCGGTCTTATTTAAACATAAAAATACCACGTTTTGAACTTTATTTTGATCACTTCAAATCTAGTTTCCATATGTAAAAACTAAGCATAGTAGCTCTTACAAAACACTTTCTAGAAAATTTTGGCCAGAAAGTTGGGATTTTACAGCATTATTGTACAATACCGTACAAACGCCTCGCTTGAGAGCGCAATATAGCGGTGTCAGACGGGTATTGAAATGCGCTTACATCACTTGAGAGGCGGGTCGCGTTCTCAATCATAGGGCACAAAGGTGGAAAGTGAACACGAGGTTTGTTCGAAGCCAATAACGCCGCGAGTCTGATATCATTGAATTTACTCATAGAATCCCAACTCAATTGGGGCCCTTTTTACTGAGCTTTGCCCGCATTCTGTCGGCAGCAACCATAAGTTAGAACCTAGTCTATTATATTGACCAGCTGTTAGAGGTAAATAAGTGGTGCCAAAATGCATCAATCCCGAACCACGAGGAAAAATACATTTGGCTGCGAACATCTATAAGGATTCAGTTGGAGATCTATGAGTAAATTCAGTATTGATATTACCACCGGTCGGTTATGCAGTACGGCCGGACTCGAAATTTTCGATACGTTGCCAAATGTTCGAGTTAAATTATTGAAGCTGTAGGTTTGGCAGACAAAACTGCGTATAAATGGGTTTTAATTTTTAAGACAACGTTTGAATGGGTAATATTTTCATTGAATATTCCTTTTTTTACAAACATTACGAAAGGTGTGACGCTTAACAAAATGGTGGCTAATTATAATTTTTAAATGGTGTAATTGAGTTCGAAAGTCATGAATTAATTGTTAATTTATTCCCATATACGCGCTATAAGGACAATGTTTATTCAAAGTTTGTTTTCGTTTTGAGAGACATGCACTTATAAAAGGTAAAAGTACGGTCCTTTTAGAGGCATTTGTAAAAAATTATAAGTGTTATTTAAAACTAAAACATTTTTTAAGTGAGATTAACTACCGTACATTCGATGAGAATTTTAAATTTAAAAGAAATCATCACATAACTGCGAAGAACACTTTCATATTTTACCGCTCGTACAGCATCCATTAAAAGTGAAATACGTGAAAAAACAGAAAACATGTTGAAAAATGATACTTTCTTCATTAAGTTGTGTACAAAACGCTGCCAAAAGCAATACAAATGTGTACGTAATGTAATGCGTTAGTATACAGGGTGTAGCAAACATGTTAGGGAAATGTCACCGTGTGTCCAAAGCCAAACAGAAGGTAATATCGCAACCTAAACTAATTACAGGGAACTGAAGCTGCCTTTGGCGCTAAATCCTTTGTTGTTTCATCAAAATGTCATGAGTTGCCAACTGTTTTATACACTACATTCTTCTCAGATTATAATACGTAAGTTTACTGTGTACAATGCAAAACATATAAAATGTGAGGCGTTTCGGCCTAAAATGGAGTTTTTAATTCAAAAATGTTGTATACGCACAACACGTTTCGATTCAACTTGGTGTAAACATTTGTGACTTCGTACATGTGTACCAAAACTCAATGTGTAAAGAAAAATCAAAATAAAATCATATAATACAGTTTTACAGAAAACCAACCCATTTTTTGGGGAGAATCCCCGAAAAGGACATTTCCGGTAGATCAATTTTGCTGGACGACAAACTTAATCTAGAGGTTTACAAAATCAACATTAGTATTACATTTTGGGAGATTCGGATATAAATTGCGACCGATTATATATACTCGTAGAACAAACACAGGCTAGAGTGGAACAATTTGAATGAATGGGAGAAGCGAATGAACACAACGTATGTTTGAATGTGACCTAGATGTCAGTATGCTTGCCAAAATTCAAGTTCTATTAACTTTTATGACGATTGTATAACATGTAATATGTTTGCTAATAAATTATATATATATATTTAAATATATAGATATATTTATTTATATAATTTTCATTTGACTCAAGAGTGCTGAGAAGCTCAAAACTACACCGTTTTGGCGTTTTTACGACGAAGAGCTCCATTTAATTTGGAAATTCACTTATACGAGTAATATGAGTCAACATTGTCCTTATACTGTACTTATAATGTACTATACACATTTCCTCCGAAAGGCTTAATGCAAATAAACCAAACAAAAACTAAAAGTCCCAAACGGCTTGAACGCAAATGAAACCCCACAAAAACTAAAAATCCCAAACGAAGGTAAAAAAACTCACATAACACTGAGAAATATTTTCCAGAGAATATTCGTTCCAACTGATGCCCAATAAATTGGCGGACTTCAAAGCGGAAAATGAGGGTTTTAATGAACCAAGGGCGGATATACAGAGCAATCAAATCCCGCTGACTGGTATCCAGTCATCATGCTGACGGAATTGGCAATTATACACCGGACTGGCGGCATTAATGCAGCACAATTACTCTAATGTAACAGTGTAGGTGTGTAACTGAAGATTCGTGCTGAGGAATTGTCAGTGTTTGTGTTCGAGGCAAGTTTGTTCGTTCTCGAAAATCGCACGATTTGTTCACATTTAAGTCATCGACATCGGACAAACTCGAGTATGTCGGTGAATAAGGGGAAAGACGGCGAGATGGCAGCGCTCGTAGCGCTATCTGTGCGGGCTGCCGCAACTATGTTCATTCTCCTGCCTCAGCCATCTACCTTTACTTTATCTGTGGTCTTAGTTTTCTGACGGTAGTCGCGTCTGTAGCTGTGGTATTGATGACTTGCTGTGAAGTAGGATTGTATAGACTAAGTCACACTAGGCTACTTCACTAGCAGCTAGAGAAGTAGCAGCTACTGACAGTCCAAATTTAATAGCATTAAGAAAAGTTCAACATGTTCAATTTTTCTGTGGTCTTAGTTTTCTGGCGGTAGTCGCGTCTGTAGCTGTGGTATTGATGACTAGTTGCGAAGTAGGATTGTATAGCCTTAGTCACACTAGGCTACTTCACTAGCAGCTAGAGAAGTAGCAGCTACTGACAGCGCGCTAGTTCAAATTCAATAGCATTAAGAAAAGTTCAAAATGTTCAATTTTATGCGCTACTTTAAGGGATAGCTTCATATGACACCTGCTAATCAATTTTAAGATTTATTTAATGATACTGTAACGTCTTAAATAAAAAACAGATTTCAATCTAAAATATTATGAAAAAATCACGGAAAACATAATTGATGCATAGCCACAAGCGCTAATAAATCCTAGTGAATTTCCTAAAGCATGGTAAAATGTACACCCAAATAACCTTTGGGGGTGAAATTAGGGTTTGCTGTAAAAACGGTATTTATAATCCAATTTGTATTTATAACACTATAATAAACATGAGATAACGATTTATCGCCGCCATCTTGGTCTGGCTGAATGGATTTTGGCGAAGACATTGGCAGAATAATAACAAATTATAGTTCGCTAATTATAGCAAAATTAACCATATTATCTCGTCTATCATAGAACATTGTACTAAACTTCCCAATAATCCTATTGAATCGGCTAAAGTCCGCCACATACACCATATATCGCACTGCTGCAATGTAGACTAGAGCTTAGTACTCATATCAGACACCGGCATACATTGTACAGTACCGTGTGTTAGCTGTTGTAAGCCTGATACGCTTAACTGATAATGCACTGCCATCATTTGTTACATGAAATATCGGACATTTACCCATAAATTAGTGATCAAGAAGGTCATGACGTTTCGAAATCTGTAGTTTGATTTCGTCTTCAGGTGACATGCACTGGGTTAGTCGTTATCTATGTCCTAATCATCAGCATCAGTATGCCATCCACAATAGCTCATTGTTACATAGATTTTGAAACATACATTTTAGAATCTAAGGCTTCCGGTTTACACCGCGACACAGATGAAATATAGTTACTGCTGCTAATCCTTTCGACCTCAGTGGAGAGTCATCCTCAGTAGCTGGTTGACTGGCTGAGACTCAATCCAGCTACTGAGGATGACTCTCCTCAGCGAGGTCGAAACTTTTAGCAACAGTAACTGTGACGCGGTGTAAACTGGATCTTAGCGATGACTCCGGCCGCGAAAGCTTAAGAGTTAAGAACATACATATTGTTAAAATCAGAAATTGAACATGTGATTGTCGCACCGGAGTCACACACGATTCCAACCCGCCACAAGCCCGCTAACGTGTCACAGTATTTGTAAACCTCAAAAGTAATCAAATTTATTTGTGATTCAATTTTATCGAAGGTTTGTTAAAGAAAGTTTAAACCTAAAATCAATGAATCGTATGCATAATTTCAATATGATAAGATATCGTTAGCCTATTTGCCTCGAGGGTTGAAGATCTCCAAGGGATGATTTACGAGGATCTCACAGACCAACTCACCTGCTTGCTCAGACTTCAACCCTTCTCACACTTTGATGTATGACCCTCTAATTTGCCAGATTTATTTGACATATCACTTGCAAAGTAGGCGGATATATTTCATCTCAGTTCTGCTGGCATCAAGTTCTACTTTTGGGCAGAAGTCCGGACAGGATATGTGGAAATTTATATCCGAAGCGATGGTCAGGTGAATCACTAGACAATTATTTTTGGGGGTTGAATTTTCCAACTTGAAAAGTTAATGTTTTCAACTAAGCAATACTTACTTTATACCAATTTAAAATTCTAAGAGCATAAAGAAATATTGTGAAATTCCACAATGTTTCGACAAAATGAATGTTTATTTCGAGTGGAAAGGGATCGTCTCATTATAAACAATCGTGAAATGAACTTTTGGAATTATCGTTTTAAATTAGTAGTATTATAATATTGCAAACAGTGGTCATCATGAATATACTCCCTTTGGCGATTTTCTGAAAGTTTCGAGCACTACATGGTGTTTCAAGAGTATGTAACTTTTATGAAAACTATGAAAATTTGAACACTTAAAACAAAAAATGCACCTTTAGTAATTTTTAGATCATTTTGTAATAAAACTTGCAAACTTAATTCAGATGGTTTATTGATAAATGACCTCTATTTATAATTTTATTAGTTATGAACACTCTAATTAGTGGACCGTGGCGGGTTGGAACCGTGCGCGACTCCGGAGCTTATCCCTCCGCTGGCGCGGGTTCGATCTCCGCAGTCACTACATTTGTAAAGTGTCTATACGGTAACGCTAGGTATAGGTCGAGGTTGAGTAGTATAGAGAGGACTTTCTAGTCCTAACTTCGCCTCGTTAAATAAGACAAACTTTACCTTTTTTATCTTTAATTCTGTCCAAAATGGTTTGATTTAATATGATCACCGTACGAAAAGTGTCACAGTGTCACATCAAATAGTTTTTTGATCGCAAATCAACAATATCTGAAAGAACTCAGACATTCCTCATGAAAAAATCCCATGAACACCCCAACATTCATTTTTTCAACTTCGGTTTTAACAACTCTAATAAACTACCGTAAAGAAGTATGATTTTTCAAACGGGTTTCCTCGTGGGAAGCTCGGGCCTCTGGTTTTATTGTATTTCCACGGAATTGATCAAATTACGCTCCTGTTTCCCCGACATTCTGCCCTGGATGCAATCATCGTTGTTCCCTGCTCTTTGCTTATGTTATGGCGTCCAGGTAAAGCGTTTATAGAGTGTGATCAAATCGTTGATAGTGGAGCGGTCCTTTTTTGTGCTATGAAAATTTGTTTGTTTGTTTAACAAAATGCCATAAAAACCAAAAGCTGACTTGTGGTGGGTCGGAATCGTGCGCGACTCCGAAGCTCATCACTCCGCTAGCGCAGGTTCGATCTCCGCAGCCACTTCCTATATTTTTAAAGTGACTATACGGTAACGCTAGGTTAGGTTAGGTTGAGAGAGGATTTTAAAGTGACAAGTCGCTATGTACGCTCTTTTGTACTGTCTACGCCAATGACATGTTTACTGTGTTCCTTAACCTAGGGTTTGTGGGCATCACAAAACTCTTTTAGGGAAAGCGGTCCAAATCCTAGTGCCTGCGCCGGGGATCGAACCCGCGACCTTGCGCTTTGCAAGCCGTGACTCTACCCACTGAGCCACGGACGCAGGCCTTGTTAAATAAGACAAAATTAACCTGTTTACCTTTTTCAAACCAACTAGCCGAAAGTTTAGAAATTGAAACACTTTACTTGGACATTAAATAGTATAGGAATTCAATAAATTATGCGTTTAAATAAGCATTTTTTATTAAAATTAGCATTAACAAGGTGAACAAGTTATTTAAAAGTGTAACTTCCCAACAACAATGGTTATTCATTATCATTTACTCATAAAAATAATTGGCACACGGAATTGCTTCCCATTGGCCTCCTTGTTTTCCATCTGCCAATACCCTTTCCTAATCGAATAGTGGAATATTTATGTATAAATCCTTCTTTTACTATTTTGGTTTATTTGCATATGTTCTATCTGACCAAATAAATACGTTTTCTATTAGTAAAGAACTTTTAAGACAAAAAGTTTTGGACCGAACCGGGACTTGAACCCGAGTCTCTCGCTTGCCCGGCGATTATGCTGACCATTACATAGTTAGCGCATCCGGCCCAACTATTTATGCCTTCAATAAATAAATAAATATTTTATTGCGTTAAACATATACATGTTATGCAACCGTCATAGTGTGAATATCTAAAATTTTGCATTCACACACATCGAAATCCCATTCAAACATACAGTTGCATATTTGCACTCACCCAATTCTCATTCACTCGAATTTGATCCACTCTAGCCCCTTGGTCCGTGGTCTGTTTACGCGGAGCCCCAGTCGTGTGCCATAATCTCTTATATTATAGAATGCTTCTGCGACCAAAATTTTTTCAAGCGAGTTTTGAATGCCTTTGGCATAGGTGCACTTTAATCGAATTTGGAGTCTGTTGACTAGTTGAACTCCTGCCTGTGAAGGCAACGTTCATGAGCTACCGTCCTGTGTCTCCCAGTTCGGTAGTTCTCCCTGCCCCTGGTTACGTAAGAGTGGATATCACTTCCTCTTACGGGGTCGCATTTTTGTCTGAAAAAAGGCAGGTTTCCAAAATGTAGAGGCAGGGTAATTTTGAGATTCAAATTAGGATAAGTACTTAGTACGTTTTCTTAGTTCAAACAAACGATAGTAAATATTATACGAGTCTCTACAAACGACACATAATATCGGCCATTGGGCGAAGTGTTGTTGGGCGCCCCCGCGGCGTTTTGATGGCTTTGACAATTGAATTCCGTCCCCTCCTCTCTACCCTTTCCACCCCTCGCCCCCCACCACTTGACAAACCATCCAATATAAGCAGCCAGGCGTGGAATTGCTGTGATTTCCCGTGTCCTTGAGTTTTGATTTCTTAGCAACTTAGTCTCCTTGTGGATCACCCTCCTTCGATGTTTACTTGTGTGGTTCTGTAGCTTGCTGTGGATCATTGTTTTAGAAAATGACACAAAAGTTTGTGTAATTCAACAATTGTGATTATTTTGTCGATAAAGTTTTATTGCCTTTAACGTTAAAGATAATATGGTTATTACTATTTATTTTCCCAATACTCAATTCCATGATGATGACATCACACTTCAGAGACCTCGAAGATTACAACAAACTATTTATTATGTATAAATAGCAATCGATAACAATTTTACATGCGATAAACTATAAATGATAACAATGTACCTCAGAAGTAACAATATGTACAGGGAACGTTTAGAATAAATACATTACAAAAGATTGAGCTGTGTGGAAATACAGTAGACTCTACATACGTCTACCTTAAACCCAAAAACATCTTTCAGCTTCTATACACGGTGTCACAAAATGTGTAGCGCGCTATGCAGAACCGACTTACATATAAATAAATAATAATAAAGCAACAAAACAAAAGACATAAATACATACAAAGAAAGTCGAAAATGTTAGTAACATGTTTTTTATTCTGGCTTAGTTTAGCCGTAATCTGCCATTTTCTAAATTTTTGAAAAACTGATAATTGAATATGCCTTGAGATTTTTTGTAAACTTATAACTTTTTTGTGAAGGTACATAAATGTTAACGGTTTTCCTAATAACATTTTTCCAAAAAGTTTTTATCTTACTTTATTTGAAAATAGTGGTAATTTCAAAGTAAAATGGAATCAAATTGAATTTGACTTTGAAATCCTTTTAATGTCTTTTAATTTTCAATAAGTTCTAATAAAAACTTTAAGGTGTATTGCCAAGCGCAAACAATTTACCGTATGATTATTATTGCTATATTCAACTTCACTAAGCACAGAGAGACATACACACAAATTAACAAACAAAATAAAGTATTCAAAACAGACACGTTTCCCTCAAAATGGACAAATACTAAAATTGCAAATTGACAGTACATAATGGAACTAACCAATTGTGTATGATGGACCAGCCACAGTCCGAAGTAATGTACTTTATAACTATCAATTCACAAAGGGTCAAAGCACAAAGTAAAAATGCAGACGATGTAAATGAAAACTGAGCGTAAAAGCCAATCAAAAACAGCTGACAGTTAATTTGGACTTGTGCGCATCGGCTTTGCGCACATAGAGAATAGCCAATCAGACAACGGACAGTTGTCACGTGATTACAAGGCGGCTCGTACATATGTTAGTGCGATTGATGGATTATATGTAATATAGATCAAACAGCGGGGAGTAAAACAGCTGTCGTTCGATTAATGTTCATTCGTTTGATAGAAGAACATTTTTAAACTAAAACAACGAGAGTTTTGAAAAGTGTCCTAACTTGGTGAATACTTTTATTATCTTTATAAGACTTATTGTTATTATAGTTAATTCAAAATTATAAACCACATTATCGGTCAATATAAAATCTTAAACTCAGTAGATACGTCAATAACTTGAAGCTATCAATAGTTTGTTTATGATGCATTCAGAAAATCAACAATATAAACTCAAAAACGACTTGATGATAAAGTTAAAAGGTAAATAAATAAATAACAAATCTTTTATTGCGTTATACATATACATGTCATGCAACCGTCTAAAATGTAAGTATTTATAATTTTGCATCCATACACATCGAAATCCCATTTAAACATACAATATTTGCACTCACCCAATTCTCATTCACTGAATTTGATCCACTTGTGCCCCCCTTTTGATTACCGGATTCCAGTCGTGCCGTAATCTCGTTTATATTATAGAATGCTTCTGGGACCAACATTTTTTCAAGCGAGTTTTGAATGCCTTTGGCATAGGTGCACTTTTAATCGAATTTGGCAATATGTTGACTATTGAACTCCTGCTTGTGAAGGCAACGTTCATGAGCCAACCTTGTGTCTCCCAGCTTCTGTAGTTCTCCTGCCCCTGGTTACGTAAAGTGGATATCATTACCTCTTACGGGATCCATTTTTGTATGAAAAAAGGCAGGTTTCCAAAATGTAGAGGCAGGTAATGTCAAAAGTTTGTTTTGTCTAACAACCTTGTTTCTCCTGTGGTTATGGCTGCAATGCTTTATCTACCACTCAATCACGACTTTTACTCTGCGTTTTTGCAGAGTAACTTTACAATGCAAGTGGTGACTACGGGATCGAACCTGCGCCAGCGAAGCGATAAGCTTTGAAGTTACGCACAACCCAACCCGCCACGGGTTCCGCTAAATGATGATTTGTGTAGGAGGAAATCATTTTGTACCAGCTGAAATAATTTAAATTGTATATAGGTAAAAATATATATATACGCATCGTGTACCAAAAGAACTTTAGGTTCGGTACTCATAAATAGCAAGATTTTCGCTTTTCAAAACTACTTTTGCTACAGATTTAAAGTAGTTGTTGACAACAGTAATAACTTTAGTGCTATTGAATAAATCGAGGAATAAGTATAGTAAAACCATCAATAGCTTTACATATTTATTTTTCCGTCTGCTATGGGTGGCCATAGTTCAGTGGTATCGCGGCGTTCTTCGCACCAAATCAGTCCAGGTTCGATTCCCGGGTGCTAAGATGGTCACGATGGTTCTGAAGTCAAGTTGCCGTTGGTCCATTCTATTGGTCGTTGAGGTTATTGGCAATGACCCAATCCGAGAACAGTAGGCACTATTGTAACAAGACTACCTCATCATCCATCAAAAACACCCACTTTCATCCCATATTCACCTTATAATACCCTCTAGAGTGGTCGGTGTCTCAAATCAAAGCATAGCGCAAGTACTGTAATGTGGCATGTATAGAATATTTTTGAAGATTATCTCGAGTTATATGTTTAAGTTTTTTCGATGTTGATGGCTTAAATATGACCCCAATCGTGATTTTTGAGAACAACCGAACTGGTTCTACTCAATACTTGAAATAATTCCTTCGCAGCGCTATCTGTGCTTGGACTGCTTAAACCATGTTATATTCCTGTCTCACCCATTCAGCCCAATCTACCTACCGTAACATAATGTTTGCAACAGTTCATCATCAGATAAAAACACGTTAGCATTTTAACAACTGTTTTGTCGCGTCTCTCAACGTTTCGAAACGCGAAAGATACACCATCATCATATTGAGGGTTGATTAGTGAAATGTTGTGATTCCATGAGTGCTATATACAGTAGAACAGCGCGTGAAATGGCAGCAGAGTCGATGTCAGGTAAAAGCTTTACTCTGCAGCGAACACGGCTGTAATATTCACACATATCCGATTTCAGTCCAGAGCTCGTCGTTATTGTATTGCTGCCGGATTCAAACAACGCGATGCCTTTATTTTTTACTTTTTAATGATAAGTTTTGCGTTTCCGCAATGACTTGAAATTTCATGCGCCAAATGATGGCAACAGGAAGCTTTCATATGTTTATTTAGAGAAATACTGTAGTCTTCAACGTTTCAAAATGAACTCATACAAATTTTGTATGCTCTTTTTCTGCATTCTTAAGTTTATTAACATTAATGAATTTTATACGGCGTATGTGCTTTTGTCTTAAAGTATAACTACAATAATGAACCAACAATTTAAATAATAAAAAATAAATGTTTTGACTACAGCAATATACATCGTTACTTTTCTCTTATTTTATTTTTATAAAACTCTGTTATATTTTTAATTTGAATCACTTCTAATACGTATCGACGTTTACACGTATTATATTAGACCTCGTGAGCAGCATAGATAAACCATCCATAAATTTTCATTGTTGTGCTAGCTTAAAATTTGGCTCCAAAACAAAATAAACAACCTAAATATATATCCAATTAGAAATAACTCCTATGGCTATTATTTTAAAGCCTGTATCTATTCATAAGTTCGCGTAAGTTAGTCAAATAAAATTAAATTATTTATTTATTTTAATATTATAAACGTAGTTTATTTAAAATGTGTATTGTGTACGTTTAATTTACCTGTTTTTAACCAAGTGTATGGTAGGTAGATAGCGCATAGATGTCACATGGCTGGGGCAGGAACTTAGTTGCGGCAGCCCGAGCACAGATAGCGCTGCGAGGGAATTCTTTCAAGTAGAGCCACTGACGCACGCGCAAGTTCTCGAAAATCGCACGATTTGGTCACATTTAAGTCACCGACATCGGACAATCTCGTGCTAGTGGAGCTGACGGGGAAAAAGAGACGACAGCGTCGCAACGCATTCTGAGCGTGGGCTGTCTAACTATGTTGAGTTTCCTGCCTCAGCCATGCGGCATCTACGCGCTGTCTACCTACTATAACATTGTCTTTGGTCACGAGCAGAGGTCACGTGATATACGCAACGGGCCTAGTGTTGCAGCCGGCAGAACATATGTTTGTGTCCCATATGTACCCAATGAGTCTCTAATGTTGACTGGTGAATCATGGGTCATTGCAGTACTACCAACCCCACAACATACCACTGCACAATGCACAGGTGTTTCACTGGCGTGTTCGTGAAGGCATTAGTAATCAGGTGAGGTGATGGAATGATTGGGAAAAATGTGATTTTAATTTTATTTTTTATTCTGTGATTGAAATCGTCTGACTAATCGCTAAACTTCACCTCATTGGCGAATCTAGGATCGAAGTTCATAAGAAGCCGTTGTATTGAATTCCCACAGAAGAGAAAGCTGTTTATTTCTAATGTCATATGGAAAGAAACCTCGTAGGACAATATGGAAAACAGTTTTGAGCCGAGTTAAATGGCAAAACTGCAGATTTTAAACTGGATTGACTGGGACTCGTGACGTGGTTCTGTAATCCAGCTTCATGGAGGCAGCTTTTTGAGGATGATATAGGTCTAAAGCGGCTCAGATAGTCTCAGTGATCATCTGATGATACCCGCATCAACTCCACCATCGTTTAGACATATCAGACTATCACCTGCGTGGTTCGGAAGTCACGTTAAGCCGTTGGTCCTTGTATTTCCAGTGGTCATGGGATACCTCATGAGTGGTCGGCATCTCAAATAGTGATTTTATGATTTATATATTCGGTAGGATTCACGGCAAAGCTTGTTACTACGCTTCGGTTGTGTTTTTTTGGCCACTCGCTTCTTGAAATGTCGGACTCATGGCGGATTAATATCGCGCGCAACTCCGCTGGCAGGGGTTCGATCCCCGCAGTAGCCACCAGCAGTTTTATTGAGGTAACGCTAGGTATAAGATAAGATAAGGTAACTTTATTGCCAGACAAAAAAGAAATTAATAGGTAGATTAATAGAAATTCGCTTCGTTACCTTTAACTTTGGCCTGTTTCCCCCGAATCAAAAACAAGAAAGCTAATCGAAAAAACAATAAATGTATGAACCCCAAAGAAACGGCAAATTTGTATTGAACAAGTAGGATATCAACAGTTAACGTAACATATAAACGTAATACCGTATTTTTGGTTATTTGCTTGGACACCAGCACCTGGTGATACAACTTGTAACGGACGCACTATAGCTTGTTGAACAACACGAGGGAAAACAGATTGAATGATCGCGTGACGTTGGATGGCTTCAACATCATGAAAGTTTCCCGGTATCTTCTAACAACGTTGTCCTCACGCACTCGTTATTTGCTTGGACACCAGCACCTGGTGATACAACTTGTAACGGACGCACTATAGCTTGTTGAACAACACGAGAGAAAACAGATTGAATGATCGCGTGACGTTGGATGGCTTCAACATCATGAAAGTTTCCCGGTATCTTCTAACAACGTTGTCCTCACACACGTTATTTGCTTGGACACCAGCACCTGGTGATACAACTTGTAACGGACGCACTATAGCTTGTTGAACAACACGAGAGAAAACAGATTGAATGATCGCGTGACGTTGGATGGCTTCAACATCATGAAAGTTTCCCGGTATCTTCTAACAACGTTGTCCTCACGCACTCGTTATTTGCTTGGACACCAGCACCTGGTGATACAACTTGTAACGGACGCACTATAGCTTGTTGAACAACACGAGAGAAAACAGATTGAATGATCGCGTGACGTTGGATGGCTTCAACATCATGAAAGTTTCCCGGTATCTTCTAACAACGTTGTCCTCACGCACTCGTTATTTGCTTGGACACCAGCACCTGGTGATACAACTTGTAACGGACGCACTATAGCTTGTTGAACAACACGAGGGAAAACAGATTGAATGATCGCGTGACGTTGGATGGCTTCAACATCATGAAAGTTTCCCGGTATCTTCTAACAACGTTGTCCTCACGCACTCGTCTATTTGCTTGGACACCAGCACCTGGTGATACAACTTGTAACGGACGCACTATAGCTTGTTGAACAACACGAGGAAAACAGATTGAATGATCGCGTGACGTTGGATGGCTTCAACATCATGAAAGTTTCCCGGTATCTTCTAACAACGTTGTCCTCACGCACTCGTTATTTGCTTGGACACCAGCACCTGGTGATACAACTTGTAACGGACGCACTATAGCTTGTTGAACAACACGAGGGAAAACAGATTGAATGATCGCGTGACGTTGGATGGCTTCAACATCATGAAAGTTTCCCGGTATCTTCTAACAACGTTGTCCTCACGCACTCGTTATTTGCATAGAACACACTGTTCTGCGAACCATCGGCTGGAAGTAATGGATTAGGTTTCACGAAAGTCACGTGACATGAAGCTACTTAAGGGGGTTGTCTTCAAAGAGGCATTTCCTGAATAGTTGGCGTGGAAGTTGAGCTATGTCGTCGACAGTCTGTTGTTGTTGTTGCAGGGGACAGGGTTGCGCATAGATGCCAATTGGTTGAGGAAGCAAAATCAACATTGTTGCGGCAGCCCGAGCACAGATAGCGCTGCCATCTCTTGCCGTCTTTCTCCCTCCTCGGCTCTACATAATCGAGTCTGTCCGACATCGACGACTCGTGCGTCAGTGGCTCTACTAGAGATGTTTAAAAGGAATTCCCTCGCAGCGCTATCTGTACTTAGGCCGCCGAACTATGTTGATTCCTCCCCTCAGCCATTCGGCATCGATGCGCAACCTACTTCATAACATTATCTTTGGTTCAACGTACATTACCGAATGACATAGCGGTGTGACGTCACGGAAACCACTAAGCTAACCAAACTGTCTTGTGACGAGGATGTTGGCAATTTAATTAACTAGCAATTCAATTAAGATAGGGAACAATTTGAGCCAAAGCTAAACTTGAGTTTTACAATCAGATAATGAGAAAGTTTGGAGTTTGATGTGGTTTCTCGCTGACAACTTCTTGTAAACATTACGAAATTAAGATTAGTTTTACTACATTTTAACGTCTGTATATATCGTGTTTATACCGATGAAGATCAGTGTTCTAATTTTGTTTTATCACAACGTGTAATAGTATTACGTTTTAGTATAGCAAATCGACAAAGGCTAATGTGAATGATTGGCACAAAAGACAAGTTTATATGTTTAATTTCTTAAATCACTTTGTTATTTTATTTACATGCGCCCGTAACTATAATTGCTCGACGTTACCCAATTGAAAATATTTATTGAACGGTTCCTTTTTACTAAACGTTTGAAACTTGCTATTAAAATCCTACTTCATGCGATTTAATTGTTCTTCATATATTTCGTTAGTATTGAAACTCCTTTAGAAAAATGAAATACTTATGCCGTCAGCATGTTAAGATCGGGCCCGAGACCGTGAAATGAGCACCGATCCTGACCACTAGAAAACGTTTTGAGCATTTTTTCAAAACTGTATATACGTATGTGTATCAACTCTACAAGTCGCATTTTTGTTCGATTTTCACCAAATTTGGTACAAATTTTCCTTTCGCAAATATCTCGGTTCGTTAACCAGCAAAATCTGACTACCGGAACCCTCCTTTTTGGGGTAAGGACTTTTCGCCAAAAAATGGGTTTAATGGTCTAAAAACAGTAAACTACGGCCGACATTGATGAAATTTGAATTGACAATTATGAACAGTATTTTGTTATTATACATCAAAATACTAAAAATTATGAAAACCATTAAGTGTTTCAGAAAACTTTCAAATAATTGATTTTCAGCTATAACAGCGAAATGAATGCTCCTATTTTATTGAAATTTAAAATGTTTTTCTTCCTCATGATTTGTAGTAACTCCCAGTAAAAAGCCCCGTCTGAGGCCAAAGGCTGAAGCGAAGCTGTGACCGCAACGAATTAGAGTAACAAATAGAAAAGGAAATTTGATTCACTCATGCCAGCGGCGCTTTAGCGCTTAGCTGCGTGTCGGCCTGGTATTTAGTTATTCAGTAGAACGAACAAAATCATTACTTGTTTCAAGTTTGTTGTTCACGATAGGATAATTGAAGAGCTTGAAAATATTATTGAGAATATTTTCAATCGTGAAGTGATAACGCTCACCACGTTTCTCTGTTATGTTTTTGGTTGCCTTACACCTGAAGACGGAACCGAATTACAGCTTTCGAAACGTTGTGACCTTGATCACTAATTTATGGGTAAATGTCCGCAGTAATTTCATGTAACAAATGATGGGTAACCCAGTGCATTATCAGTTAAGCGTATCAGGCTTACAACACAGTGTCCACACTAACACACGGTACTGTACAATGTATGCCGGTGTCTGATATGAGTACTAAGCTCTAGTCTACATTGCAGCAGTGCGATATATGGTGTATGTGGCGGACTTTAGCCGATTCAATAGGATTATTGAGGACATCGGTTCGCAATCGTGTTCTGAGTATAGCCTTAGAACTATATTTTGAACTGATGATTTTCTTTATAGTTGCAATCCAAACGATGAATGGAGAGTATTTTGAAGTTTGATATAAGGTAAATGGCTTTAGTTTACCTCCAGACAACATCTATGAACTACAAGCTCAAAATTTAAAGAGCTTTGAGGTAAATTTCAATTTTAATTCAGAGACCCCCTAACCTTGCTGTACAAAGGAGGAACTACTGAAATTGCAAAGTACTACAAATGAAGAAAACAATGAAGATAAACTTATTTGGATAAACTTCCTACGGGAAGGATAGTGGAGGCAATTACCAAGTATAACAAGGGGGTTTTCGAAAACATCTAATAAAAATAGATCCCACATTAATATAACTAGGCTTGAATTAAATCAGAAAGGGTGGCGAAAGGAAATGTAGAGGAAAGGGAAGAAGTGAATTAGAGAGGTTTGAGTAACTGAGATCATAAGAGATGGACAGTTAGAGAACAAAACAGAAGAAGAATTGTGATTATACGAAATTGCGATTGCTACAGTGATACGTTTGAATCGTGTCTGTTCTGCGTCATACAGACTAAGCTTTAGACTACAATGCCGCATCATTGTATTGTTGTCTGTGGCAGACTATAGTCGATCCGATGCAAGTTGACAATAGTGCGGCCTAGTAGTCGAGGCTTAAGCAGTGACCAAAGTACGTATTGTCTTCATGAAGAATTTTGTTTCAAGTAGTTTGAATAGTTCAAGTAGTTTGTGACCTAGTGCTTATAGTTTGCCAAGATTAATGAGCGTTTAGAGCAAAAATATAGGGGGCTGGACGCCAACACAGACGCTGATTTTATGTGAACAAAGACTGCCGGCTTTTCGCCAGCCCGTACTAATCATGAATAACCAAGGACCGGAGAAGCGAGGTCAAAGGAAACTCTATCGTGACCTCGTGCTTATAGTTTGCGAAGATTAATGTGCATTTATAGGAATATATAGGGATGGAAAGGAAAATCCTAGCAGAATGAGGGAAAGGGGAAGAAGTGAATTAGTGAGGTTTGAGTAACTGAGGTCATTAGAGATGTAAAGTGAGAGAAATAAAGCTGCCAAGATGTGCGTTGTAGAAGTGACTCTGTTTCTCCCGACCAACTGACAACATTCAAACACGTTTGAATACCAAATTAAACAATTTATCCATTTAGTGGCTCTGTATATAATAGCCAAAATGTAACCGTTACCAAAGGAATATATTTTTGAAATACAAGAGAGAAAATCGTAAAATATAAAGGCAACAAAACAAACCTTATCTGAGCTCAAAGCAACGCGTGGTGGAATTTTCCAGAACAAGTCACAGCAGGTTTGTTACATAAACTAATTACTTGCGTTTATTTTGTCAGTCCGTCCCCTTTAGCAGTGCAAACATATTCATCTACAGAGTATCTTGTTCGTGGTAACATTAACCTATGCAACATTATTTTAAGTTTAGACTGTGTTAAATTCTTGGACATAGCAATGTGTACCTGTTGCATCATTGATTTGTATTCGTATTGGTAAAAAGGTAATGTTTGTTTTGTTTAACGAAGCGAAGTTAGAACTTCTAGATTGAAGTTCTATCGACCACTCAACCTTGACCTTTACCTAACGTCACGGTATAGTCACATTACAAATTGTAAATGGTGATTGCGGGGATCGAACCCGCCCACCGGAAGAGATGAGCTTCGGAGTCGCGCGCGATACCGATCCGCCACGGATCCGATTTTAGTACCTACTCGCAGCAATATCTCAGTTGTTTAACTGTTTACAAAATTAGTTTTATTCCATGAGATTTTTTCCACGACAAAGGAGGGTTGTTGTGTAGGTGTAGTAGAATACTGTGAATTTCGTTGATTGACGATTTTCACCGAATTCATTATTTCAATTAACACTTTCGTTGAATTTATTTGCTATTTGGTTATTTTTTGGGAGACAGCACATCCAGGAAATTCAATACATACTACTTAACTATTTTTGGTAGCAATAATTTATTTATTTAATTTATTCTACCCGTTACTAGTAGATTTTTCTCGGTTGTATTTCTACCGTTACTCGCTACTCGGTGGAGTATCGTTGCATACCGCTTGTTGATGTGATTAACTGTGCGTGTAGAAATGTAATGGCTCAGATGTTATCAACGTCAGCACGGCACGTCAACACGGAAACACTCAGCGCCAACACCGTGTGAACGAGCCTTCCTCCGAGACAAACCGGTTCAAACCGGCTGAGGAACAATGTCGAGGTTAAAACATTGTACGGACGTTTTTGAGTGAAAAAAGTACACGACGTTTCGGGATCTGGACTCTGACCCCGTCTTCAGGCGAAAAATTAACCTAAAACATAAGTGAAAGAGCCTAGTCTAAAAGCAATCAGCGCAAGCTGACCAGTCACCCACCACATTTTTCTTTTCTTTTTTTCTCCCTGTTGAAAGTGTTTATTTAATAACAGCTAGCCTAGAAAGCAATACCAACATGTACAACAACTTTACGAAATTTAAAACACAAATAGAGAAATCAAGCACACTGACCAGACAGCTTTGGCTGGCTCGGAGCAGTGAACAACCAATCACTGCCGTGAATCAGACCGATCAACTGCTACAGAGACCACAAAAAATGCCTTTCTACGCATAACCAATAGAAGGGAAATTCCTTCAAGTTTCAATAAATGAATCAGGTTTCTCTAACAAAAGAGTTAAAATAATTGACAACTTCAGAAAAGTCCCTGCCCGGTGAATCACGAAAATTGTTTACTATAGCCTAAGCCGATCGCAAGGTTTATAAAATTCGGGCAATTCATAAAAGTGAAGGGATGATGTTATTGATTGATGTAGGCTATGTGTGATTAGATGTTCTATAGTTAGTGTTCTAGGGACGTTCTAGACTCTATCAGATAGTCTAGAGTTTAGTACGTCTTCATGTATATTTACGGTGAAAAGAGGTTTTGACGTAATTAACGAGGGTTCTGGAAAGTACCAGCAGAGTTTTAGTTTTTGTTATATGTAGAGGCATTGTTGAATGGTGCAATGTTTTTAAGGTCTAATTTAATTCATTGGTTCTGTCTATTTTTACTGATGAAGAATTTCTTATTAGTATAGAGTTTTCTTCTGACTTTTAACAAGTTGGCAAACAGGTTCTAACCAGCTGAGGTACAATAGCTAGATGTTCTTTCTCTGATTGTCTAGAGTTTACTTTGTCTCCATGCCGATGTACATGGTTCAAAGAGGTGTTTGACGGAATTTCTCGGAGATTCTGGAGAGTACCAGCAGAGTCGTATGTATATGACAGTGGAGGGATTGCCACTGGCCGGGCTTGTGGTGAATGGTGGTTGTATTGGTGCTCACCACACCGAACCACACTTACCACAACACACCGCAGAATCACCACACTCATCCCACAGTTTGTCACTATATCCTGCATTGTAGAATCGTACTGTATCTGTGACAAATGGTACAAACATGTAAACTATTGAGTTTTCAAATTTTCAGTTTTATATCGCACTATTTAATTAACTAAAAAATGTAGCGGTTTGGTATTGCGCGCGACTCCGGAGGTCATTTCTGCGGAGACGTGGGTTCGATCCCCGCTGTCACCAGTTAAAATTTGTAATGTGACTATAGGTTACGCTAGGTAAAGGTCAATGTTGAGTGGTAGAGAGGACTTTGTAGTCCTAACTTCGCTTCGTTAAACAAGGCAAACTTCTTGTAAATTTATCGAAACGGTATGGCTAGTTTAGTGATTTCTTGAGTATCTAAACAAACATACGTAGTCAAATTAAAACGGAACGTCAAACTTTCTAGAAATTCATAGCACTTTCCAGAAAGAAAAAGTCCTAAAGATGTCATAACACAAAACTATTGTTTGTTTGAATAATGCATCTTAAATGTTAAAGATTATGAAGCGAAATGTACTGATGCAAAGTTTAGAAAATTTCTCGGAATGTTAAGAGAGAAAAGTGGTAGAGACTGTGGGGGTGGGGGAAAGTGTAATTAGACCTTTTGAATGATCACGCTTCATTAGGGAGAAAAATTAAACAAAAGCCAGCCTTTCTTGATTTTATTCCTTGAAAATGCAGTACATTCCACAACACTTTCATTTCTTCTTCTTTGACTTGAGAGTTGTATTGTCTAATTTCCTTACAGCGAATTTGTCTAATAAATCACAACTAAGAATCAACAAGGAAGTGAGGGTTGTTGGGGTGAATGAGTCACTTTGTTGGAGGGGAGGAATGGGGTTAAATTCAATTGGCAAAATCATCAAGCCACCGCATGTAGAAGGGTCCTAATGAGTTTATAAACTGTTAGGTTCTTATACAGAACTGTTGTAATTTAGATTTTAAAATTTTACTAGTTGTCAGTTTAATATATCTACTACTTTAACGCCTACCTCAAACTTAGATACTACCGGTTAGTTATTGAATTT
Organism: Matsumurasca onukii; assembly: GCA_018831715.1. Classification (NCBI taxonomy): domain Eukaryota; kingdom Metazoa; phylum Arthropoda; class Insecta; order Hemiptera; family Cicadellidae; genus Matsumurasca; species Matsumurasca onukii. The sequence goes on from CM032067.1 coordinate 19,247,072, forward strand.
TAACACAAATTTAACCAAGCATAAAAATCTTTTTATCTTGACTTGTTTTTTTGAAATACCTATTTAAAGGTTACAATAAATCAGGTTTAAAATGCCACATTTCACATACAACTTTTATTGAGTGACAAGTTTTTTCTCGTAAATCCTCTGAGGTAAACATTACAATCCTATAACATAATAACATAATTTCAAGATGAGAGTATTTTCATAACAATTTGCCATAAAAAGTTCTATGTAAAATTTCAGATTTTAAACCTGATTTCTCGTATTCTTTAAATTACTATTACAAAAACACGAGACGGGATTAAAGATTTGTCTTCGCGTCATTGAATTTGTGTTTGAATTCCATTTCCTTTGAGGTGCCACAAGGGGGGAATTGTATTTTTTTAAAGTTGGGACCCCTTCCCCGGTGTTGTGGGAGGGGTGACGCAAAATCCGTCAAAACAAACTTTAGGATCCTATAAAAACATTCCCCTCAGGGATTTTATAAATATTTCTTCGTTCAAAAGTTAAGGTGGGGGTACATATAAAACACACCTTGTATAGTACTATTTAATCCACCTACCTACTGCACGTGTGTGTATGTGTGTGTGTAACGTTATGTGGAAGTGTTGAGTATGTTCAGTCTATGGCGTGAGCCGCAGGTCGATCCTGAACCATTACACTTCTAAACCATGAGTTAATCACTCCTAAGTCTTGCCACAACACGCCAGCGTCACGCTCATCACCTCAGACAGTGAGGGAGGTCGAAGGGAGAATTGTTAAAGACGTAAAGTGTTTATAAAAGTGTTTAACTTTAAAGTGAAATACATCGTTAAAGAGAATGGTAAAATTGGTGTGTTGACAAGGTGAAGTTAGGACTACAAGTCCTCCCTACCACTCAAGTTTGATCTTCACCGACACCGAAGACCTAGCGTTGCCGCAGGGGTGTAGTTAGTCGCGCACCTAATCACCGGAGCACCACGGATTTCCCCTACATTTCCAGGTGCTCTGGTAATGAGGTGCCTGAGTGATGTGTTCCGGTTGCCGCATAGTCGCTTTTAAAACTGTTTTTGATGACTGCGGGGATCGAACCCACGCCAGCGGAGGATGAACTCCTGAGTCCCGCAATACCGACCCGCTACGCAACCCGTCTTGTTAATATTAATAATAAATAAAATAAATAAATAAATAGTTTATTGCGGAAACATATTAAATGTTATGCAACCGTTAAAAAGAAGCCGGATAGGGTGGCCACGGGTCCCACTCCGGACACTGCTTATAACATGGAGCAAAAACTGCAAACGATGTTTTAAACGCATTAATTGTCTTATATATATAGGCTGCATATAAACTTTGAACTCTCAATTTCGTCAAAAATAAATTATTAATCAGGTTTTTTTAAACTTTGCTTGTTTATAAGATTATGGATCTCGGGGTTCGATCCCTGCAGTCACTACTTACATTTTTAATGTGACTATACGGTAGCGTTAGGTAAAGGTCGAGGTTGAATGGTAGAGATGACTTTGAAGTCCTAACTTCGCCTCGTTAAACAAGGCAAACTTTACCTTTATCTCAGATTATCGTAATAAATACTTTATTTGGAAATTTTTACGTTGTTGCTTTTATATGCTGCAACATAATTTGTTCTATGCTTCCAGTAAACCCCCATTTCTTTAAACATAGTTAAATAACATAGCCTACTTAAAACACAGTTTGCTAAATTTCCCATGTTAAATCCCTTTCCTGGATAGAGGCTGTTATTGCTGGAATCAATAATGTGGCCATTATTTCAATAGAATACAGTACGTGCGAAATTAATTATTATACTCTGTGGTTAACCACACCTAGAATAAACTAGCTCAAATTCGACCAATCAGGGCACTCGTTATACGCGCCAATCAGACAATCAGCCAATCATAGCTCAGTTTAAGAGTAGCCTATAGGGATGATTTAGCCTCCTGGAGGTTATGCCCGAAGCTAAAGGACAGTAGGTCTCACATCTGTTGTTTCTGTTTGTTAAAACTCACAGGAAAATGCGTCTTGTTCTTATAATTAAACATACTTTATCCGGACTCAAAGGTAATGCAACGTGTTTTTGCAGTACGGGTAAAATAGTGGGTTGTAAAATGAACTAATTACTCACCTTCTTTGTTGTTTGTTAGGTCGCTTCAACGCTGTAGCATCCCTTAATTCATGTATTTTTTGAGGTCAGTTCATAACAAAGATCGCTGGGATTTTTAGTGGTTCCATAATCCCTCATGGTTAATTGATACCTGATCGCTCTATTAATTTAACGTAAACGCGCTATAATTGTTTTGCATTACAAACAAAACCAAATTGACTTGCTTAACAGTTACCATACAAAAAAAAAAACTATTTTAATCGTGGTTTCTTAATTTAGTAGTTTGATCATAATTTTCTCTTGACTGCATAAATTCTCTACGGATTCCATGCCGCGTTTGTCAAGTGAATAGTAATTCGGTTCAAGGAACTTCGGCTTCAATGTAATTAGCGTAACATTCTAGATAATTCTTGGTTTGTTTCAATGTTCTGACGAAACGTCGTCATTTAAAGTCCTACATACAATTTCCTTTATTCTAAAACACTTTTCTTCTTTAACTTATTGGTCTTCGTTTTTTAAGTGTCAGAATCTACAACTGGTTGGCTGACGACCAATCACAGCTGTGCAGCAGGCTGACCAACTGTAACGGAAACACAAAATCCCAATTTACGCGCAGCCAATGGAGATATAGGGCCGTATTACACGAGTTAAGTTCTCTGTGGCATGTTATGATTCGTTAATATTATGCTGTGAAATTTTCTGCTATTTCTTGCTGAAATTTATGATTATCTTTACGCTTAAACTGCGTGAAACTCGAAGTGCGTGCTCAACCTTGGTTAAGCGGACCCTTGGCGGGTTGGAATCGTGCGCGACTCCGCACCACTCCGCTGGCGCGGTCGATCCCCGCAGTCACCCACATTTGTAAAGTGACTATACGGTGACGCTAGGTAAAGGACGAGGTTGAGTGGTGAGAGAACTTTGTAGTCCTAACTTCGTTTTTTAAACAAGACAAACTTTACTCTTTTTTAGACCACTAATAGCTGAAAATATCTAGTTTTATATATTTCCACTTTTACCAACTCATTCCGACTGAAAACTAAACCCAGAAATTTGAGGTCTAGGCTAAGAGAGAAAATTTGTTTTCATATAAATCAACAAATCTTGTTTTCTACGTTCTGACGCAAACACTACACGCGAAAAAATGCACCTGATATATCAAAAATGCAAAATAAAAGTAAAAAACTCCTTTACTGTGAAACGCCATTAGCTTGTTCCTGCAACAAAGTCGACCTCATCCGAGCTCAAAGAAAATGTTGGGTGTAATTTGATAGCAACAACGGGCAACTGAGGATGTTAAACGAACTAATTACTTGCATTAGTTGTTGTCGGTCGCGTCCCCTTCGGCGTTACATACAGTATTTTTTTTTGTACTGTCTACGCCAACTGCATTAATTTTGTATTAGAGACTGAACTTTTAGGGAAAGCTGTTCAAACCCTTGTGCCTGCACCGGGAATCGAACCCGCGACCTTGCGCGTGGATGCGTGACTCTACCCACTGAACCACGGACGCAGGTAATAGAGTCTTCCTTAAATATACGTTTTGCACCGACATTCTTGTTTAGATATTTGTTGAATATATTAAAAACGTAATAAATATTCTGTATTACTTACTTTTTGTGCAGAAAAAAGTCAGGACTTGTTTTGTCCCCAAAAGCTATCGATTATTGTTTGATTTTATGGATAAAAAAGGAAGGAGTTTTGTTTTGTGCCAAAAAGCCCTTACTATAGTCCTTACTTGACGCACCGGGCAGGCATTAAGATCTAAGGGAGTGCGAGGAATTAAAAATTACAAAGTAGCCTAACCAAGATCTGCCGTGAATCCAAGTGAATTTCAAAGGATGATTTGATCACACAGGTGGATTTTGACGATTGGTAATATACATTAACTTCACCGCGACCTACGTGCTCACCAAAAATTAACAACATCTGACTAGCCAAACACGTTTAAGGGTTTTCTGCTTGAGGTTTCAAAAGGATTTGTCTTTATGATTTACAAATAAAAGCCTGAACGTTATAAACTCAATAGCAGGTAAAAAAATTCCACCAATCATGAACAGAAAAATTGGTATAAAACTCAGATAAAAAACATAACAAATCTAATTTTTATGGGTCTTAAAACAAACCGTTATATTTCTGAGGTTGAAAGATTATTAGGGTTTTCCATCTATTTTAAGTGAAGACGAAGAAGAACACGGCGTTTCTTGAACTGGAATCTGATATTTTAGGTGAAAAATAACATAAAACAACACAAAACATGTCTTTTAGGTGACAGTTCTACAATAGTCAACAAAAAATTCAAACAAAGCATTCCAATTGTATCGTTATTTAGCACTAAAAACTAAATAAGCCTTCATGACAAGAAACCCTGTCGTTGAATATGTTGGCATTGCTTCTGAATATCTCTCCCTGTATTCGTGAATATCACAGCTTCACTTTTCACGTAAACAAATCAAGTAAACATTGTCATTTCTACGAATTTAACCCAGACTTATAAACCAAAAAATAATGTTGCATAGGTTAATGTTACCACGAACAAGATACTCTGTTGATGAATATGTTTGCACTGCTAAAGGGGACGGACTGACAAAATAAACGCAAGTAATTAGTTTATGTAACAAACCTGCTGTGACTTGTTCTGGAAAATTCCACCACGCGTTGCTTTGAGCTCAGATATGGTTTGTTTTGTTGCCTTTATATTTTACGATTTTCTCTATTGTATTTTTAAAATATATTCCTTTGGTAACGGTTACATTTTGGGTATTATTTACAGAGCCACTAAATGGATAAGTGGCATTTAAATGTGTTTGAATGTTGTCGGGAGATAAACAGAGTCACTTGTACAACGCACATCTTGGCAGCTTTATTTCTCTCACTTTACATCTCTAATGACCTCAGTTACTCAAACCTCTCTAATTCACTTCTCCCTTTTCTCTCATTCTCTTAGGATTTTGCTTTCTATCCCCTATATTTTCCTCCAAACGCAGACTAATCTTCGCAAACTATAAGCACGAGGTCACGATAGAGTTTCCTTTGCCCTCGCTTCTAGGTCCTTGGTTATCCATGATTAGTACGGGCTGGCGAAAAGCCGGCTATTTTACAAAAAGACAGAATCTGTGTTGTCGTCCAGCGCTTGAGTCCCTGGTCCGGGGGAGTGGGGTAGAACAGTTCTTAGTAAGAAATTTGTAATATATGTTTCCTTAATGTAAGATTATTTGTGAAGCCTGTGATTATCTGTGGTGGCTTATGTAACATGGGAAAAGGGAAATACAGAAATTTATTATTATTCAAACTACTTGAAACAAAATTCTTCATGAAGACAATACGTACTTTGGTCACTGCTTAAGCCTCGACTACTAGGCCGCACTATTGTCAACTTGCATCGGATCGACTATAGTCTGCCACAGACAACAATACAATGATGCGGCATTGTAGTCTAGGGATTAGTCTGTATGACGTAGACCAGACACGATTCAAATTTATCACTGTAGTAATCGCAATTTCGTATAATCACAATTCTTACGTAACGTATTCATAGAAGAAGTAAGAGTTCTTTCAAAATTTTAGTACTAAACAAATTTGTTTTATATTGACGTGGATAGCTAGTTTTATAATGTGATAACGGAGATTCTCTATCGAATAAAATCACGACCTTTCGGAATCTGTAATATGATCCCGTCTTCAGGGTAAGGTAACCTATAACATTAAACAAAACATTAGAAAACTAATTAGCCTAATGTAATCAGAGGCTATTTAAGGTATCTATAAATTTGCTCTAAAGTCCGTTTGTTCGGGTACATAAATAATATTGTCAATTAATTTGGCGCAAAATGAATGATACCTTAATTTCGTACGAACTTTTTATTCGTGTCTTATACGAGATTATGAGGCGAGACTCCTTGTCAATATGGGGTGAAGCTCTCTCAACTTGTAAATTATGTTACCGAGCCTTCCGTGGCGGGAAATTCCGTAGCTAACCGTCCCATTTATGAAACTGTCTTCTCCTGATGTAAGTCAGATTCCGAAAGATTTTAAGATCTTGTAGACTATAATAAATGAGCACACTGCGACTGCGTAGCGCTGCCGGGCCGACACTAGCGCCACTATTCACCCTAGCGGCCGCCACAAGAACTAAAATCTAATCTCGTACTCGCTACTGCTCTGCCTTAATTTTACTGAAGGTTTTGAATGATATTTACTAAACTACAAATATAATGAAACATTCAATATAACATTGAAGTGTGACCACCAGCTGTTCTGTAAATGTGTGTAGGTCGCGACAAATAGGACATGTTTAGAACTAGATCGTCCCTGTTATTGTGCACGACGGGTGGTACTGAACATGAAATGACTGAACCATGGACCTCATGTGAAGCACTCAATTCACTCGATGGCTGCACATCTATTTTATCCTTAGATCCACTACGTCTTCCAACATAAATTATCGGTGAACATTATTCAATTGGTTTTGATGTTGTACTTTTACTGGTTGGAAATTTCTAATGGATTTAAAAAAGTTTTAATGCTTTATGAGAATTTAACTGACTTTACTAAAGTTTTAATAGGTTCTTTCAGCTTTACACCTTTAAATTAATAACTGCCAAACAAAAAACGTCCAGTGCGTAATGTATATGTATGTTCGGAAATCGACAATTTTATAGCTGCTACCCTCTTGTTAAATTGAGATCGGGAAAATTGTGACCAGATCTCCCAACCGTGTACAAAATCTCACCTACTCTGTAAAATTTTCCTGTGACCAAAAAGTTGTGTAAGCGAGTTTTAAATGCCTTAAGCACCTGAATACTTTTCCTGAGTCTTACCACCCTCTCGGCACCACGTGCTTGAGTTTGTTCGATGTCAATGACAAATGTGACCAAATCGTGCTATTGTCGAAGAACTTACACGTCATTAGCTCTACTAGAAACTTTAAAGAATTCCCTAACAACGCTATGTGCTTGGGCTGCCGCAACTATTTTCCTGCCTTAGCCATTCGGCATCTATGCGCTCTCTACCTACCAATAATCTTTGGTTTTACACTTCTCCCCGACTAATTTTCCAACCGAAAATGTAACCACCTAGCTATGAGTACAAACCCGGTATTTGTTCTTGGCTCAACTTATCGCGACTAATCGGACATGTTTAGAACTAGATCGTCCCTGTTATTGTGCACGACGGGTGGTACTGAACATGAAATGACTGAACCATGGACCTCATGTGAAGCACTCAATTCACTCGATGGCTGCACATCTATTTTATCCTTAGATCCACTACGTCTTCCAACATAGAATTATCGGTGAACATTATTCAATTGGTTTTGATGTACTTTTACTGGTTGGAAATTTCTAATGGATTTAAAAAAGTTTTAATGCTTTATGAGAATTTAACTGACTTTACTAAAGTTTTAATAGGTTCTTTCAGCTTTACACCTTTAAATTAATAACTGCCAAACAAAAAACGTCCAGTGCGTAATGTATATGTATGTTCGGGAAATCGACAATTTTATAGCTGCTACCCTCTTGTTAAATTGAGATCGGGAAAATTGTGACCAGATCTCCCAACCGTGTACAAAATCTCACCTACTCTGTAAAATTTTCCTGTGACCAAAAAGTTGTGTAAGCGAGTTTTAAATGCCTTAAGCACCTGAATACTTTTCCTGAGTCTTACCACCCTCTCGGCACCACGTGCTTGAGTTTGTTCGATGTCAATGACTTGAATGTGACCAAATCGTGCTATTGTCGAGAACGAACTTACACGTCATTAGCTCTACTAGAAACTTTAAAGAATTCCCTAGCAACGCTATCTGTGCTTGGGCTGCCGCAACTATTTTCCTGCCTTAGCCATTCGGCATCTATGCGCTCTCTACCTACCAATAATCTTTGGTTTTACACTTCTCCCCCGACTAATTTTCCAACCGAAAATGTAACCACCCCTAGCTATGAGTACAAACCCGGTATTTGTTCTTGGCTCAACTTATCGCGACTAATCCCGGTTGTTAATCCTGGTGGCACGCAGTGACAATGTCCGGCTTACTTTATCCCGAGGGAGCAGCGGGACCGGGATCTGGGTAGGTTTTGCAACATGATAATCCAGTACAGCTGGACACGCAGTGCTGTCATTTGTTCTGACGTACCTCTCTCTTCTCTTCTCTTCCTTGAATTTCTTCCACTGGCTTTTGTTTTTGCTACTTTAAATGTAAATACGTAAATAGTTTACTGTGTGATGTTATACAATCGTCATTTAATTTGAAATTCTAAAGATTTCCACGCATTTTAACATTAAAATTCCAATCAGAGATACATTTCGGACGATCACTCTCTATGATTCATTCGAATTATACCACTCTAGTCATGTAGTCAATATGTATATATCGTGAGCTTCCTGTCATGTGCCTTAAAACTCGTCTGTATTGTAAAATGTTCCTGGGGCTTTTTAGCGAATTCGTGGCGGATTGGTATCGCATCACTCCGGTGGCGCGGGTCCATCCCCGAAGTCACCACTTACAATTTTTAATGTAACTAATACGGTAACGCTAGGTAAAGGTCGAGGTTCAGTGGTAAAGAGCACTTCGTAGTCCTAACTTCGCCTCGTTAAACAAAACAAACTTTACCTTTTACCTTTACTTTTGATCGAATTTCCTATATACATATGGAACTCCTACCAGATAAGGTAAACGTTCGTGAACTGCCGTTCTGTGACTCCCTGTTCGGTAGTTTTCCCAGTTTGAAGTTCACTAATTTAAAGTGTAATTTTCCCTTAAAATGCAATAAGTATTTCTTTTAAATTATGTTAAAATCCTGTATCGTATTAACCACTATAAAAAATAGTTTTGTGTTTTCGGGATATACACTCTTGCGCTACCAAATGCGCCATCACGTCAACAACAAAAAATAAATACATCTTTTAAAAAAAATAGCTGTAGACGTTAAAAGCGTAAAGATGAATTTCATGCCGCGCTGTAACGGAGGGACGGTTGTTAGCTTCTGCGGTGAGTCGAAGTGGTTTTGACCGCAGAACACCACACTTACCACAGTAGAACACATTTGACCGCAACACCGGACAAGTGACCGCTTCACACCAGCAGTGGTGGTAGTTGTCCATTCTGTCATTCCCATGCGGCGAACATTGCTTTAAATAAGTATATAAATATTTTTAACGTGTAAAATTTTGACAATTTATTCAACATCTACTTGAATTACACCTACGATGTCAGCTAGTCACTTACACGTTCTTTCAGTGTGCCATAAAGGCGTCTGCACTATAAAAAACTATAAAATATTTCCGCGATCAAAGTTGCGGTTTTGTACGAAGGAAATGATGCCCTGATTATTATATTTACTGGAAAATTATAACCAAAAAGTTATACCGGTTTGAATTCTATTTGCTGTTTTTTGTAAATTGTTGGGATGCTTGATTTGAAGACAATACTGCTTGTTAGTGTTGGACATAACCATAGGTTCAACACGGTTTGTTTGTGAAACTCTTAGTAACATTCTGTCATTTTCAGTAGTATTGAAATAAATGAAGCCGCATTAGTAAAGATGATACTAATGGCTGCCTGGAACTGGATTCGGACCATCATTCAGACCTCCGCGACCTCCCAGGCAGCCATTAGTAACATCTTTTACTAATGCGGCCATTGTTTTAAATTTCAATTACTACTAGTGAATAGAGTGGTTACTAAGAGGATTTTCATTAAACCTGGCACTAAAAGTGGTTGGACACTAATAAAATATTGGTTAATGTATAATCCAGCACTTAACAAGCTTTATTGTCTTAAATTCAAGCATTACACAACACCTATAACAGTTTACTTAAAACACAGCTAATATGTCCCAAACCAGTGTGAATAAAACCTTTGAGTTTTCTTTCCATGGTACCAATTAAAATTGTCTAAGAGCAATTTTACCCAGTAAAATTTATAGTCAAAATCAGGAACATCATTTGTAATAACCCTGTACATCAGGCATACGAATACTTTTAGTAGAGTTTGACAATATGTTGACATTTACCTTTAAGAGGGTAAATGCTCATAAACTATTGTCCTGTGTCTCCTAGTTCGGTAGTTCTCTCAGCCTCTAGTTTCAAAAGTGTTAATGTCAGACCCTCTGTAGTTTTTAAAACCGTAGCTAGGTTTAATAGTGCACAGTACCTGTCGGCCATTTTGTTGTTTGTCCCATAAGATCTATGTACAAACAAGCGTTTCTTGGTACACCCAAAATTTCCATCAGATCTTTTTGAAATACGTTTTATTTTAATGATGACAACGTACTTGCGGTGACTCCGCTGACCACTTTTTTGGAAATTTGCTAGTAAAAACAAGACGTCCAAATACAAAGTGTCCTCAATTTTTGGTTTATATCTAGGTCTATTGAAGGAGAAAATGGAAATTCGGCTCAGCTGAATCACCAGAACATTTATTGCACTGTAAAACAAAGGTTAATTCACAACTATCTGATGAAGTGTCTCAAGAAAATGCATGTTTTTACATTGTTCTTACGGGGCGAAACTCAAGGTCACAGCCACTACTGCACACTCTTAAATACCAGTTTACACCAGTTCTGCTCAGCTACAGCTGCTCAGAGAAACCCTACGGACGAGATAAGCCAGATGGTTTATCGCCTAGGATATTGGCCGCTATGGGATATATCGTTGTCATTACACTGTTCCTCCGTTGTCAAACTTTGGTGATCTTACTCCCTTCCTACCCCCCCCCCAGGGTTGACTGATTCCACTACGGTGATGTCTTACAACTTGTGTCCCAACTTCGCTCGTTCCCAAGGTGTTAAGATAATGTCCAAGTGATTACGGAGTCAATTGAGTGTTTGGGTTGAGCGATGGCGCTTTGCGTTGATTTGTTGTGTTTGTGAACTTTGGTTTCGGTTTTAAAGTTGCGGCGATCGAGTTTCTAGGGGTTTCGACAGGTTTCTGGTTTCATGAAATATTTTGGTTTGTGTTTTGTAGTGAGGTTCGTGTCGGTTTAAGCGTGAAATCAAAGATTATGATAGGGTACGTAGGTTGGCATTGATTCTGAGGCAGAAAATCAACACAGTTGCGGTGTACCCCAGTGCTACGCAGATAAGAGTCTTTAAGTAGAGCCACCGACGCACGCGGAAGTTCGTTCGGTCTCGATAATCGCATTTGGTCACATTCGTGTCGAAGTCATCGACATCGGACAAACTCGAGCATGTCGAGCCAAGGGGGGGAAAGACGGCATAAGATAGCAACGCTCCCAAAATTTCACTTTTTTGGCAAATTAAGCCGCTTGTTCTTCTAAATTCGCAAGGAATCATGGTAGTCTTTGTGGTCACGTGTCTGCTATGTTTTTAGTTTGTATTGATCTCCACTAAAATACGTACATACAACCGCGACCTTATAAATCAAGGAAGTAATCTACCTTTAAAACGTTTTACTGTCGATATTTAACACAAATATTGACGGAAACACAAAGACAGCTATACAAAGCAAACGTTAGTCTGTCTGCTCGGTAGAGATTGTTGCTCTTGTATACCAAGATGTTGATCTTCCAGACTCTGTCTAAACACATGAATATGAACTGGAAGTTATCCATCAGATGTTCAAGACGTTAGATAATTTTACTTGTGTAGATATATTCAAACTATACAAAGCCAATCAATGTCATTTCTGTTTCCTAAAGGTGACGTTTGTCTTCTTTAAGGAGTCGAAATTTGGACTACGAAGTCCTGTCTACAACTCTACCTCGACCTTTACCTAGTGTTACCGCAAAGTTTCCTTTTTATATAGATATCGAATAACAATTTTGTCTTCGTCAAATTATATTTGAATCGAGATTATCTGATGAACAAAGCATTGTTGATCTTTGATACTTTGATTTGAGACACCGACCACTCCTAGTGGGTATTTTAAGGTGAATATGGGATGAAGGGTGAGTGTGTTGAGTGTTTTGATGGATGATGAGGTGTAGTCTTGTTTCAAAGTAGGGCGGATGTTCCCCAGATTGGGTTATTTGAAAGCCGACTCGTAAATTCAATATAAGCTCTATGATTTCAAAGTAATATGCTTCTCTTCAAGGAAATTCTTAAAAAGTTCACCAGTTAAACGGTCACCATATCCTTACAAACAATGAAATTCTCATCAGTTGAACAGAGGGTGCAACGTTTCAACTAATATTCTCGTTCAACACAGCCACAAGCGCTACCGGGAATCCGAGCGAATTTCTTGAAACGGGGGACACTTTTGACCGATAGAGCCTTAAGGGGTTCCCCCTAAAAATGGGGTTTATACTATAACAACTGCATTTATCTTCTGATTACGAAGAAGCTTGGTAAAAACAATTGTGTCACCGTACCATTTGTACCAAAGATTAACCAAAATCCAATCAGCCAGACCAAGATGGCGGTGTAAAACTACTTTCCACCGCCATCTTGTTCTGGATGAAAGGATTTTGATGATTTTTTTACACATGTTGGGTTCGGTAAAATCAATGTTCATCAAAATATGATCATAAGTACAGTTTTTAGAATTAAAAACCCATACTAAGGGGTAACGCTCCCCTTAAAGTGTTACTTCCGGTTGTTTGAGATTTACAAAAACAACACTTCGTGGAAATCAGACAAAAATAATGCACACTTGTAAAGAGCAAATCAATTTTGCTGTAGGTAAGAAAGTCCTCTCTACCACTCAACCTCGACCTTTACCTAGCGTCACCTTATAGTCACATTACACATTATAAGCGGTGACTGCGGGGATCGTACCCGCGTCATTAATGAGCTTCAAAGTCGCGCGCGATACCGATCCGCTACGGATCCGCTGGGATGCTCAAAACTGCTTACGACGTCTCGTTCTCGTTTGTTTTCACCTACGAAAATTTCTTCACTATAATATTGTTGAGAAAGTTCAAGGCTGCGAGCATAAAAGAGAGAGATATTAAGATGTTTCCAAAGCTGGAATGATATTATTTCGACGAGGACAAGCCAGGCGAGCACGTCAGTTCTCAACAGGTGTGTCTCGCCTCTCTCGCAACAGTTTATACTGTGTTTGTGTTTCAATATGGAACACGGATTTCACTCAGATTATTCACTACATTTCACATTATTATTCATTCACTGACTCACTATATATATCACTATTTGAGATGCCGACCACTCTCATGAGGGTATGTTAAGGCAAATATGTGGTGAAGGATGAGTGTGATGAGTGGTAGTAATGAGTTATGAGGTTTAGTCTTGTTACAAACTAAGGCCGACTCTTCCTTAGAATGGGTCATTAATTAATAGCCCAACGACCAATGGAAATAAAGGACCAACGGCTTAACGTGACTTCCGAACCACGCAGGTGATGGTCTGATAGGTCTAAACGATGGTGGGAGTTGATGCGGGTATCATCAGATGATCACTGAGACTATCTGAGCCGCTTTAGACCTATATCATCCTCAAAACCTGGCCTCCATGAAGCTAGATTACAGGACCACGCCACGAGTCCCAGTCGAAAACGGACGCGTTTTGTAGGTTGTAGTTTCGTTGTCGCGTTCGATCGTTCATCAAAATTGGAACATCAAGAGCAAGTAAGATGATTGTATGGTACTACATAAGGAAATCAATAAATCGGAATCGAAATAAATGCTTTTTAACGGATACAATTTCGAGGCGCTGCAGTTAAAACTCAAACTGAAACAAAATAGTCTTTAAATTCTGAATCATTAATATCTAAGGCTTCCGGTTTACACCGCGTCACAGTTGAATTACAAATACTGCTTGACGTTCCGACCTCGCTATGGAGAGTCATCCTCAGTAGCTGGTTGACATTAAAAGTTGACAGTAGCTTGGTGATATAAAAATAGTGTTTGTTCATAATGTATGTGTTTTCTTTGGTCTATCTACCAGAAAATGTGACTTTATGTCTAATACATTAGAAACTATAAAATTACTATTGAGCTTGTGTATAATATTTAGTTCAATTCAAAACAAACTTTCTCGTGTATTTTGCTCTTTACATTGCTACTAACGACCGCGTTTATAACACGATTGACATCTAGTATAATATTTTACAAAACCGGACTGAAACGATCTAAAAATGATTATCTACAATATTTTATCTATCTTCTTCAATAGTGGTCAGTATAAAATTGTAGCAAAGAAAATTACAGTCATGGCATAAATATAGGACAGTTTAATTCATTATACCAATAACTAGGTAAGGTACAGCTGATTGCAAATCACCCCGTTCCATATTGTATCTTAAATATAATCTTCTTTTTTTAAGTTTGTTGTTGACAACGAGAAAGTTTCTGAGTTTGAAATATTATTCTGGATGTTTTCATCGATAGTAAACTAGAAAAACACGACGTTTCCTTTTCTGCAATCCGACTCCTTCTTCAGGTGAAAAGATACCTACAACATAACATTAGAAATTGAGCTAACCTAAAGTAATCATCGTACGCTGACCAACAAACAAATCAAACAACATGTCTTAGTCACATTTAGTCAGTCTGATGCACACTTGTGATTGGTCGTCCGCTACTCCCATCCAGCCAACCAGTAAATCGGTTGGTAGCTAACACCGGCCTTGGACGTGGTTATTTTTCTTCGTATCGGTTTGTTTTTAACGTGTCAGAACAAATAAAATCTTTAGAACCTACATTAATGGATTTTAAAAACCGTTGTTGAGTTGTAGATTCCAATATTGTGTTCTTCTTGTCCACTAACTATAGCAACTGCAATAATATTTTAAAATTTTCAAAAGTTCCAACAACAATAACAATTTTTCTGATTGTATTGGTGAAGGTTGAAAGTGTAAATAACGCGTGGAACAGTGGTACATTCTCTCTGTTATTGGCTCGCCCGGCGGCATTCTTCCCCAATGATTCCATTTCTTACATTGGACCCTCTCTAACTTATTGTATTTCTTACTTTCCCTTTCAGTTTGGATATCTTTATCGAATTCCTTTTATTTCCTTCATTGGACTTCTTTAGTAGCAGCTCCGTGGTATTTTCTGTTTCATTGAACTCTTGTGAAGAATGTTCTGTGTTGGAGGTGATATTTTGGGGATTTTACTTTTGTGAGGAATTTTTCTTTTTGGCAGACGGGAAGAAAGACTATGTTTGCGGAGCACGTCAAAACAAATATATCAAAATCTTAAAAAATTTAACTTTACAACATTTTCTGTTGAGGATTTTTTCAAATAAAGTTTATAAAATTGGACGATTGACAACGGTTTCGGGTTCACTGCAGCGAACTAACCATTCCTCCCGATTTCAAACACATTTTTACTTAAATCTCATAATGCAATTTTTTTATCGATAATTTTTTCATAATCTTCTTTGTGCCGTTTCGTCATCGTTTGCAGACGAGGAACCCATTACACAGACACTCTTGTCCTTTGCGGGTCCAGGTGAAAGTATGTTGTCACGCCAGTGTAGATGTAGAGGGGGACAGTCTCGACCTTTATCTCGGTTGATGAAGACAGTTTGACTACAAAGTGGCCCGCCTCGCGGCGTCATGTCCCCGCCACTGCGATGCATTATAGAGCACCTGCTTTTGTACATGCCGCCCCTGCTTACTTGGCTCACAGTGCCGTGGACTGCTTGTAAAAAAGAAAATATTAAAAAATAAATCGGTGAAGTCCAAAATATTTCCTCCAACACAGAACATTCTTTACAAGAGTACAATGAGACAGAAAACACAACGGGCTGCTACTAAACAAGTCCAATGAAGGAAATAAAAGGAATTCGATAAAGATATCCAAACTAAAAATAGAGATTTACTGTGGATATTTCGAGGTTTTAACTTTAACTAAGCTGGATTTTGCTCTAAAGGAACACCACATAGTAGATTTGGTTCGACATGTTGTGATAAAAAGAACAAATCATGGGCAAACAATTTATACGTGGTAAAAAAAATAAGAGTGGTATAAACTTTTCACAGAATTTATTTTTAAGAGTTAGTTTTAGCCGGCTTAGGCATCTATGTTCATTAGAAATTTGAAGATGTCGTAGCCAGCAAAAGCTAGCTAATTTAAAAGTTCAAATTGTAAACATCTGGCTTACTTGACTCTTGGCTTACTTCAGTATTGAATTTCTTGAACATAATTTTCAATAGTTTTGGGCTTTTAAAAACTTATTAATTACATTGTTTCGGGATGTGTAACCAATGTATTGTCAGTTTGAAAATTAATTGCAGGTCCAAAGGTTTCTACCCATCCATAACTCATGTAGTATAATATAATTTAAAAACACTTATATGGCATTATTAAACTAAATTTTATTAAATTATGTAGTATACTTTATTTTGACATTTTCATATTTCTAAATGCCGAGTGCGCCATGTGTAATAGATTTTAGCTGTCTAAATGAAAATGAACGCGTCCGGCTATATAAGCTTCCTAGCCCTAAAAATACGATAATTAAAAAATCAAATTAAGGAATGTTGCCATTCCAATCGATGTGTCTCCTAAGAATATCAGTCGAAATATTGTGTAGTTCAATATTTGTTGGCATATTTACTAGTCAAACGCAATGCTGAATCTACACGGCGGCTTCTATACCTCCAGTCTTTGATTACAGCGCAGCTAAGCCTATTAATCAATTGATTACAGCCACGTTACTAAGGGTTGATTAATTGTTGCGTCAATTGACTGTATTGATGACGCGGTGAGCGGGCTGAGTGAGTATTCACTTGAGTGGAAACCACCTCCCCTCTTCTCGCACTTCCCCCTCCACTGTCATCCCCTTCCTTCTACCTCACACCCATATCCTAGCGTCTTGGGCTGTACGGAGTGGGGGAACTGATCTGAAGTGTAATTGTACCGTAGCAATTCGTCAGTAGATCATTAATCGTATTGTTTATTGATGGGAGTGTATGCTTAAGGGGCCAGAGTCATGACTATCATATAAATATTCTTGTACAGACCTGTGGTGTGTTGGAATCGTGCGCGACTTCGGTGTTCATCACTCTGCTGGCGTGGGTTTGATCCCGCAGTCACCACTTAGATTTGTAATGTGACTATACGGTAACGCTAGGTAAAGGTCTAGGTTGAGTGGTAGAGAGGACTTTGTAGTCCTAACTTGCCTCGTTAAACTAGACAAACTTTCTTACCTTTTTACTTTGTTTGCTAATAATTACGTGTTAACAAACGGTCAAGGCGTCGTTCCACTGTGGACTAGGTGAGAATGGTTCAGGTGACTGTAGCTCTTCATATACTGCCAAGTGGTGCAGCCAACCGAACTTGTGAGGTCGACACACGTCATGAGGTACAGCGGACACAATTGGACAAAGCTGCCGCTGTATGAACCAATAGACGCTGACGAACTTCATTGGACGATCCTCAAGGTCTAAGATATCTCTGCACTCCCATTGGCTCAACTGCGCTTTATAATTATGCACGGATTTAATGTAATTTGTAGCTGGCTGCCAGGCTCTGAGGACTTTGCATCTTCAGGTTAACATTTTTTGCAGATTTCTATTGTTTTTCTTACGATCTCGGAAAGTAATATAGTATTTGGGCATAAGCGCTTAAGGATAAACTACAGTCTCCTGAACCAGTCCCAGAAAGTCCACTGAGGATGCTCGATTTTTGCACTGTACATAGTGTAACCATACCTGATTTTACGAATTTTGTTTTATGTTTCAAAATTGTCACGTAGTTTCTTTTGCATATTTCACAATCGAAAATAACACAGAGAATCTTGCAAACACAAGACAGGCTTGGAAGTCCCGGATAGAGTTTACAGGTAGAGAAGGGACAAGAGGAGACACAGGAGTCGGTCAAGCGGAAACTACAACTTAGAGCTTCAAGTTGAGGACAAGTTTGTTGCAACTTGCAACTTGTAAAGCAAACAGAGGAGACTGGGAACTGACAATCCCAGACACACTAGACCAGTTGTCTGGTGGTTTCTTTCAACTGGTATTACCAACGATTATGTTATAATAGGTAGATGGCGCATAGATGACTCTAGCGTTGTACTATTCGAATTGACTGGGACTCGTGGCGTGGTCCTGTAATCCAGCTTCATGGAGGTCAGGTTTTGAGGATGATAAAGGTTTAAAGCGGCTCAGATAGTCTCAGTGATCATCTGATGATACCCGCATCCCCATCAGACATCCAGACCATCGTGGTTCGGAAATCACGTTAAGCCGTTGGTCCTTGTATTTCCATTGGTCATTGGGCTATTAATTAATGACCCATTCTAAGGAAGAGTCGGCCTTAGTTTCTAACAAGACTACATCTCATAACTCATTACTACCACTCATCACACTCATCCTTCACCACATATTTGTCTTAAAATACCCTCATGAGAGTGGTCGGCATCTCAAATAGTGATTTAGAGTGAATGTAAATTTTGTATGTCTGAATAACATTTCGATGGAACTATGAAAGGAATATTTTGGCCCTTGAAGATGACGATTGCCGTACATTTCATGTACAAATCCTCACGGAATAAAATACTTATTTATATATTTAATTATTTTGCTTATAAGATGCTGACTGGTTGAGGAAGGAAAATCAACATAGTTGTAACAGTCCGAGCACAGATAGCGCTGCGAGAGATTTTTTTACAGTTTAAGGAAAGCCACTGACGCAAGTTCATTCATTCTCAACAATCGCACTATTTGCTCACATTTAAGTCGTATACATCAGACAAACTCGAGCATGTGGCCCCAAGGGGGGAGTAAGACGGCGAGGTTTGAGGAACTTTCTTTTCCACGAGGAAAGGAACCGTTAACTAATTTTTAAATAACAACCCCGTGAAACAATAATTTAATGCCTTGAAATAATTTCGCGTTGAAAATCACGATGAAAACCAACATTTACACATACAATTCCGCATTTGAATGGCTTTATTCCCGAGCACCGCTATTCAAGCCTTTATTGGAACTGTAATAAATGGCCTGTACAGTGGAGTGGAGGGGGGAGCTCCTGGTGGGGAGGGGGATAACAGCTGGTTTCACACGGACGACTCTCACCGCCTCATCAATTGACGGACTTGATTATTGACTGCTATCTAATCAATTGATTAATGGACCGACCAGCTGTTCGTAGAGTGCATACACTGTGCCGTCACCTGCACTGGTGGCTAACTGATTGCCCAGAGATTAATGAACGAAAACAATGATCTTTAGTCTAAACTGTGACTTTTATCTGTGGCTTAATTGAGTAGAATAAACTGTCATTTAATTAGAAGGTCGTTTGTAAATGTATTTCTTGTGGGACTTTTAATGTTTGAATTATGATACTGTACTATTTTTTATTGCGAATTATAAGGTGTCAGTCTTTGCCAATTAACTATTTATTTACAATATAAATACAGGGGGTCACAAAAATGTGTAGCGTGCTTTGCAGAACCGGATTCTACTAACTAAAAGTAAGACGAAAATGTTTGTAACTTTTTATTTTTTAAATTTAACCGTAGTTTGCCATTTTAAATTTTGAAAATAATGAATAATTTAAAACCACTTTGAGATATTTTGTGAAACTTGGTATAAACCTTAATTGTTTTCTAATAATATTTTCCAATAATATATTTTATCTAAATTATCAAAGTTTTAAATGGCCGCCATTTTTAAATTTGATAAGGAAGATAAAATATTTTGGAAAATGTTATTAGAATAACATTTAGGGTTTACAAGACCTAAAATATCTCGAAAAGAATTTTAAATCATTAGTGTTTGAAAATGTTTATAAAATAACAGTTGCCATTACTGTAAACTGAGACGAAATAAAAAATAATATTACAAGACATTTTGACTTACTTTTGTATGTAGCACGGTTCTGCATAATAGTTACACATTTTGTGACACCTTAATATGAGCACGAACCCAAATGTTCCAGAAAGGTTCAGTAGCTATGACAAGGCCAGGTAATGACGTTATTAGTTTTCTTAAAAGCTTTCGAGAACCGTTAAATAGCCGAAACAAATTACCATCAATATTTAAAATATTAAAGCGACTATTACTGTATAGTTTTATGCTCCATAAAAATTTTAGGACAAATTTGTGGATTTTAACAATTTTTAATGCATGTCTTGTCCAACAAGTCAGTCTCCAGTAGCTTCTCAGTTTGCTCTAAAAGTTGTAAGTTGCGACAAACTTGAAGTTCTGAGTTTAAGTTTCCAGTCGACCGATCTTAGTTGTGCAGTTCTTCAAGTGTCCCCTCTACTGTCAACCTTCAGAAGAACACTTCTTCAACAGACATATCAAAAGTTGCAACTCTGAAAAGCACTTGTTCTCGTGTGTTAATGTTTATATTTGTTGTAGCTGAACATTTCTCTCATTCAAAAATAATGGCACCTGTATTTCTTTTTTGCTATTAAAGCTGGTCGGAATAATTTTAATAATGTTTTATGTATCAGACCTTTGTTAATTGGCCGGACAACTGTGGGCTCCGTATGGCATTTAAATACCAGTCTGTACATTCTAAATATCAACACCGCAGTTGTACTTGGGGGTTTATATTCTGAATATATACTTTGTGAATACAAGTCTACATAAAAGAGTCGGTCCAAATTTTAAACTTTTTATTTTGGTAGTTTTCTGTAGTTAAAATTATGTCCGTTTAAAGTAATGAAAATTCGCGTGATTATTATTTTTTAAGAGAAAACTCGACAAGATAAGTTAATAGGGATAGTTAAAATTTGCATTAATATCGAATTTCCTTTGGAGAAATGAGATAGTCAAGCCGTCAGCATGGTAAGACCCAGGCCCGGGACCATGAAATCAGCACCGGTCCTGACCCCCGGAACACGTTTTGAGAATGTTTTCAAACCTGTATATATGTGTATCATCTCCACAAGTCGCATTTTTGGTATAATTTTCACGAAATTTGATACAATGTACGCTTTATGCTAAGTTCGTTGACCAGCTAGATAGGACAGTCCGTTTCAAAATGGTGGCCATTAAAAGTTTTGATTTACCTATGAAATTGTAGCAATACCATAATTGAATACAAAGTTCACCCTGTATAGTACAGTTTTACTTTCTTAACTGATAAAACAACTCCGTTGCTCTAGAACCTACCGTTTTAAGTAATTTCTGTTAATTATTTAATGTGAATTTCTGCACTTTGACATTCAGAGCACTGGGTCTAAATTAAGCTGTTGTATAATTTACTATATATAATTTTGGTATAGTTTCTTTGGATTTAGAAAGTAAAAGGTAAAGTTTGTCTTGTTTAACAAGGCGAAGTTAGGACTACAAAGTCCGTTCTACCACTCAACCTCGACCTTTACCTATCGTTACCGTATACTCACATTAAACATACAAGTGGTGACTGTGGGGATAGTGTTGTAAAAGAATTTAATTACGTCTTATTTACGTTTTCATTTATTATTAAAATAGATAAATCTAAATTTGTTCTGTTTTATTGGAAATTCGCTAAGATCACAAACAAAAGAAAATAAAATAGAAAACAGTTAAGTTGTATACTAAGTTTCACAAAAATATCTCAAAAGAATTTAAATCACAGTGTTCTACAAAATAGCAGATTGCCGTACGGTTAAACTATGAGCACCCCAAAATGTTCCAGAAAGGTCCAGTAGCTATGACAAGGCCAGGTAAATGACGTTATTAGTTTTCTTAAAAGCTTTCGAGAACCTTTAAATAGCCGAAACAAATTACCATCCAATATTTAAAATATTAAAGCGACTATTACTGTATAGTTTTATGCTCCATAAAATTTTAGGACAAATTTGTGGATTGACTTAACAATTTTTAATGCATGTCTTGTCCAACAAGTCAGTCTCCAGTAGCTTCTCAGTTTGCTCTAAAAGTTGTAAGTTGCGACAAACTTGAAGTTCTGAGTTTAAGTTTCCAGTCGACCGATCTTAGTTGTGCAGTTCTTCAAGTGTCCCCTCTACTGTCAACCTTCAGAAGAACACTTCTTCAACAGACATATCAAAAGTTGCAACTTGAAAAGCACTTGTTCTCGTGTGTTAATGTTTATATTTGTTGTAGCTGAACATTTCTCTCATTCAAAAATAATGGCACCTGTATTTTGCTATTAAAGCTGGTCGGAATAATTTTAATAATGTTTTATGTATCAGACCTTTGTTAATTGGCCGGACAACTGTGGGTCCGTATGGCATTTAAATACCAGTCTGTACATTCTAAATATCAACACCGCAGTTGTACTTGGGGTTTATATTCTGAATATATACTTTGTGAATACAAGTCTACATAAAGAGTCGGTCCAAAATTTAAACTTTTTATTTTGGTAGTTTTCTCTAGTTAAAATTATGTCCGTTTAAAGTAATGAAAATTCGCGTGATTATTATTTTTAAGAAAACTCGACTAAGTTAATAGGGATAGTTAAAATTTGCATTAATATCGAATTTCCTTTGGAGAAATGAGATAGTAAGCCGTCAGATAAAGACCAGGCCGGGACCATGAAATCAGCACCGGTCCTGACCCCGGAACACGTTTTGAGAATGTTTTCAAACCTGTATATATGTGTATCATCTCCACAAGTCGCATTTTTGTATAATTTTCACGAAATTTGATACAAGTATGCTTTATGCGAATCTCTAAGTTCGTTGACCAGCTAGATCGGACAGTCCGTTTCAAAATGGTGGCCATTAAAAGTTTTGATTTACCTATAAATTGTAGCAATACCATAATTGAATACAAAGTTCACCCTGTATAGTACAGTTTTACTTTCTTAACTGATAAAACAACTCCCGTTGCTCTAGAACCTACCGTTTTTAAGTAATTTCTGGTTAATTATTTAATGTGAATTTCTGCACTTTGACATTCAGAGCACTGGGTCTAAATTAAGCTGTTGTATAATTTACTATATATAATTTTTGTATAGTTTCTTTGGATTTAGAAAGTAAAAAGGTAAAGTTTGTCTTGTTTAACAAGGCGAAGTTAGGACTACAAAGTCCGTTCTACCACTCAACCTCGACCTTTACCTATCGTTACCGTATACTCACATTAAACATACAAGTGGTGACTGTGGGGATAGTGTTGTAAAGGAATTTAATTACGTCTTATTTACGTTTTCATTTATTATTAAAATAGATAAATCTAAATTTGTTCTGTTTTATTGGAAATTCGCTAAGATCACCGTAGCGCTTGAGGCTAAGTTTATAGTTAAACTATTTTAGTTGAAATTGCAAAATAAACAAAACTCCGATTATGTTCAATAATGTTTTATTTTTGTCCGTCGTATGAGTCACCAAAGTTGTGTTCATCAACAAATTAAGTCTACGCTTTTGAATCTCTCTTCTAATTTTAATAATGTTCAGAGAATTCTAGTTTTATCAATCTTTGGAAAAGAATTAATAATACGTGTGGTCATGTAAGTTATAAAAAACGTCAGTTATTTTTTTAGAATTGCTTATTTTTAACCAAAGTTATTCTACCCAAACTTGATTTAGGTCAATATAAATGTCTTCATCGTATATTGGTAACACATTTTCTACTCCAGATCCTTTAGCTTTGTCCAACATTAAAACCAGCGAGCAACTGCCTCATGTGAGGAACACAGTTGGGCGGGGATGTAACCTGATATTTATAAAGGAAATAAGAGACAACGTTGCTGGGAGCCTAATGGAGATATGAACCAAGATGGCGGACAGCGAGATGTGTATCAACCCTACCTAGACACATGCAATGTTGTATGCTGTCTTTTTCTTCACAGCTTGAACTTGGTTGTGCAAGAATTATCCAGGAAGTAGATTACGTTTTGGAAAAAAATTGAACGAAATATTGGAAAATATTTTATTATATACATTTGAAATTTGAAGACAAAAATGTTTGGACCCAACCGGGACTTGAACCCGGGTTCTCGCTTTTATTAGCTACTTAGCATTTATACACTTAATAAGCTCTAAAATAAGTGTTTTGACATAGTATTTAAATTATGTTTGTAATATTTCCAGCTTTTTAATTTCAAGTAACTATTTGACAGTCCCATGTTTCGAATAAACATTCAGATTTAAGTTCTTCTCTAAATTTGAAGATATACATAGTTCGTTCGAATGGTGTTTTAAGAGGAGTCCTTTTAAAGAGCCACAACATTAGGAATCGATGAGGAGAGCCGGAACTGAACTGAACTGGTGTACAATTATGCAGGGACCGCAGAGCTCTCTTTACTCTAACTGCCCTTGTTTGTGAGCAGTTCAACATCGCTACGTCAATTCTACAGCAGGTGTCCCCCTTCCCCTCCTTAACTTTTGAAAAAAGAAAATATTTTCAAATACCCTTTAGATTTTTATTGGTTTCTGAAGTTTGTTTTGACGTACTTTTTGTTACCCACTACCACCCAAAATCCGGTCACAAGATTCATTTCACAAAAATAACTTGTTTATGATACATTTGTCTTGAAAATACCCTATGATATTATGTTGTAGGGTTGTGTTTTTTCCTCAAAATATTTTATGAAAAATTTTTCATTAAAAAAGGTTGTATGTGAAATGTGGCATTTTAAAGCTGATTTCTTGCAATCTTTAAATACGTATTACAAAAATACGAGTAGAGTTAAAACATTTTCTTTGCGTTATTGAATTTATACTAAAATTCCCACAAAAGGGGTTTGTGTATAAAACTTGGAAGGGCCTCAGTTTTTGTTTGACGCAAATAAGTCAAAACAAACTTAAGAATCTTATAAAGCATTCCCAAAATTTGTGTTAAAATTTCCTTTTCAAAGTTCAGGTGGGAGGACATTTACAACTCACAATGTATTCATTTCCTAGCATAACACTACATGCTAGCTGCTAGCTATAACTGTGGCGATAGCTTGTCTAATCGAGCGATTGAACAGGCTGTGTGAACATTTCGTTACAATTAAGTCGAATAAGTGCATCATTGTTATAGTCAGTTCTTCCGGTTGAACACAGTGCAAAACATCATTATAATTTGCTTGAAATATTTCGGTATTGCTGTGGACCAGTCACTGATTGGTTGAGTCCATCTACATCTGATTGGCTGAAACCAAATCAGCACTCCACAGCGAGACCGAAATATTTCAAGTAAATTATAATGATGTCTTGACGTGGTGAGAACTAGATAATAGTTGTGACACAGGCCGTGAAAGCCTAAGAGTTAAGTGGTCACTATTTTGGTGGAATTTGAAATAAATATGTATTTTGTTATTATACATCAATATACCAAAATCCATCAAGCCGTTTCAAAATGGCGGCCAAAAAGTTATTTTTTTTTTAACAGCGGAATGAGTAGTCCGATTTTATTGAAATTTAAAATGTTTTCTTTTCATGATGTATAGTATAATTTCCAGTAAAACACCCCGTAAGTCTGACACCGAATAACACGAATCGAGATAAAACATTTTTTGCGTCGTTGCATTTGTATTAAAATTCCCTTTCTTTTGAGGTACCACAAAAGGGGGGGTTTGTATTTAAAAGGTTTGGAAGGGTCCTGCCCTCCCCGGTTTTTGGTTTAACGTTAAGTACGTCAAAACAAACTTCAGAATCCTATAAAAGCATTCCCCAAATTGTTTTTAAAAATTTCCTTTTTCAAAGTTCAGGTGGGGAGGACATTTACAACTCACAATGTATTCATTTCCTAGCATAACACTGGGGCAAGCTATGTAACGCCCGTGATTATACAGGAGGTCGCCAAGCTGAGGTCGAAGCGAGGCTGAGAGCGGAGTCAATTAGAGTAACAAATTACAAACAAAAATTCGATTCACTCATACCAGTGCTTAGCTGCGTGTCGGCCTGGTTTATTATTTGTTTTGGCCGGACACAGAGACAATGGAGGGTTGATCCGGATCACTCACAGCTCAAAGGCACGTCATGTACAATAAACACTGCAGACCCGGTTGTAAACTCATATCCACTTGTATCTGTGTATCTGCAGTGTCATATGGAGTGGTTTGTTATTGTGTCACCACACACACACACACACACACCATGTGTTGTCCTCCCGGTAGATTGGATCGTAAAAGTGTATTCGTGATTTTCCTATGTAACGATGTTGTACGATTTTACTTCAGGTGGCGCGGTGGTTTCGATCCAGTCCCATTTACAATTTGTATTTGACCATACGGTGACGCTAGGTAAGGTCGAGGTTGAGTGGTGGGAGGACTTTGTAGTCGTAACTTCGCCTCGTTAAACAAGTCAAACCTTTAAAATTTTACTTTCATCTATATTGGTCTGCAAAAAGATAGGACAGTCGCCATTAAGTAGCCAATTAACGTTGTGGTAGTCATTAAAACCACTTATCAAAACAACTTATTTTTATTAGAAAAATAAATTACTAGAAAAATGTTATCTAGAATGTTAAATTAAATTTGAAGGCATTAATAGTTGGGCCGGATGGTGTAGTGGTGAGCATAATCGCTCGGCAAGCGGGAGACCTGGTTCAAGTCCCGTTTCGGTCCAAACATTTTTGTTTTAAACTTCTGTAGTATCTAACGTTTTTACACTCAATAAATGGTGAAAAGTGTGGTATTTCGATATTTCTAAAGTAAAGCCCTGAAAAAGTGTGTGTTTTTATGATTTCAAATATTGCTTCTCTTTAAGAAACATGATTTAAGAGTTGAAGATCGTTCACGGATTTTTTTACCCTCATTTGTTATTTGAATGAGAATTATTTTATTAAAGCTTATACAACGAAAGTAAGAACACACCAGTTCTCTTCTAGAATCCAGTCCTGTACTAACAATTTAGTACTCCCAGTACAAGTTGCACCTATTCTCAGAACACTCGTACAACCAGTAAAGTCAGTTGGGATTTTTCTGAAAATTAATTTTCTGAACCGCAGCGAATAAATGGCAGTGGTGGTTGGTGAAGCAATAAATCTATAAGTGAACAAAAGTTAAAAAATAATCCTTTGTTAAGGCAATCTATATTTTTCGGTCAAGTTAACATAAAAATAGGATTAGAAATACCTATTAATTTGTGATCTTACACTAGGTCATCGGGTAAAACTCATAGATAAAAGGTAAAA
Source organism: Matsumurasca onukii (assembly GCA_018831715.1). Taxonomy (NCBI): domain Eukaryota; kingdom Metazoa; phylum Arthropoda; class Insecta; order Hemiptera; family Cicadellidae; genus Matsumurasca; species Matsumurasca onukii. The sequence continues at coordinate 19,274,058 of CM032067.1, forward strand.
TTCTGATTCATAATCTGTCGCTACACCAATTTCCAAACCTATCACATAGTTTAATATTAACTAATTAAATTCTACGAACAAATATAATCAAAGAAACACCCCACAATCAAGATTATGATCAACTGACAGTGTCTGTAATCCGTACAGCGAACAGAAACACGTAGCTCCGGTGTATTTAAAGGAAACATGTGGGCGATTACCGACCCAGGTGCGACAGTAGGAGGGGGGAGGATTGGGTACACCGGTGTGGGGTGTAAAGGAAAAGTGTCGGCGATTTGGGCTGATGGCTTGGGATAGCTGTGGAATATTATATCAAGGCATCTGTTACGGTTCTACTTTACTTGCTCCGTCTCTATCCCCAAACAACGTATTTTAAACTCTTCTTCCCTCAGAATAAAATGTTGGTCCTTTCAGTTTGGAATATTTCGTTGTGCTTTTGAGGATAATATGTATCATTATTATTCAAGATTTTTACTTCGCTTTTAACCTTCATAGGTTTGGTCCTTCGAGCTGGGTAATATATCTTTTAAGGCAAATTAAAATACCACTATGCTAGAAAAAATCTATTAAATAATAATATATAAAAAGAACTTCGTTGTCCGTTTGAGGACTGTAAACAGCATCATAACTCAAAATGTTATCGAGACTTATTTACTCAAATAGCATTATTACTACTTCGTTTTTAAGCATCAAACTTTTGGTCCTGCGAGCCTATAAATTCGTATTTAGTGCAAATTAAAAAGTATACGTCAGAAAAACATGATCATGTCGTTGATCTCTACAAAATACAGTAGGCTACCATTGATATATTTCGTTGTTTATTTGACGACTATAAAAGCATTATTAATGAACATTTTATCAAGGCTTTATTACTCAAAAATGCATTATTACTCATTTGCTTTTAACCGTTAAAACTTTGATCCTATGAGCCGGATAATATAGTTTTCAATGTAAATTTTAAAAATATTAATATGTCGAAAAATACGTTTTATGTCATTGATAAAAAGCCTAAGCTACTATGTTAGCAATTTTGTATTTTTAACTCTCTGCTACTAACGTGTCTATCTCCGTTGCGGATAAAATATCGTTAAAAACAGAACAAAGGTGGTAGAGCAATTTTAATTCTTTAGATCTTAGAGAAATCGTCGCAGCTCTTTTTTCATGTATACGAAAATAATTAACTAACTTATATTTCGATACAATAGGTCATCTTTAGTGACCTTTCTACGTGTTCTTTCTTTTTCTGTGTAAAAAAACTTGCTTTTGTAAAAAAAGTTACTATCAATTTTTTTCGTTTTAAACTTTACTTTTATTTCACCAGCTGATCAACAAGCAACTCCACCAGCATCCGACGAGCCACCTATCTTAGCTAGATTACCTGACTTGACACAGGCCGCTCTAACCAGTGGCCTTAGCTAAGCTGAAGTGATATCTTATCTCTTATCAGTAGGCTGCCATGGCGGCCTTATCAGTTGCGCTACACAGGAAGTTGTTCTTATCATGTTACAGGAGGCAATTACTCTCTCTTCCCCTACATCCAATACCTTACCCGTAAGTATAGTCAAGGGTCAAACTGATAATTGTGTTGTGTGTGTTAATCATGTATTTTCAGGATTTTAATCGCCGAAAGTTTGTTTTCGTCTGGCTTAAAGCTTATAAGATTTTAATAACAGTGTCTTTGCTACTTATGCAATCGGTTCAGACAGCCAAATATTATGAAAATAAGATATGGTTTGAAGTGTTGGTGAACAGTTATCTGAATAAGTTTACTTTTTGTCACAAATTCGATGAAGAAATCGTACAGTCCACTTGCAAATCTACATTATAAATATCTTTTGGCTTACACCCCTAAACAAAGAAAATATTTTATAAATGGTGATGAAAGGTTAAGAAAATACACATTTAAAATTAACCGTTTATTGGATTAATAAACAAGTTTTTCATGTAGAAATAACTTCGCGTCATCTAATAAGATTAGCTTTAATTTTCCGAGGCTTTTCGAATGCTAAGTACTTGTCTTCACAGTTGAACTGAAAAGAAAATACTTTTAACCACTAGATCTCAAAACCTGCTTAGAAGCCTGCAGTAATTTATGAAATAAAATCAACACAAGAAATGCAGATCCAAGATATTTTTACGCGGGTAAAATCCCTACAAGTACACAGAAATCAAAATCTTCTAATAAATTACTATGAAGAGTCAATGAAACTAACTATGTCGATATAATGATTATTTTTTATTACTAGTATTATTTTATTTTCTAAAGCTAAAACAGGTTGTCTGCCTCTCGAAAGATCAATACGTGGTATTTTAAAGACCTCACAGAATTAGAACCCACTTTATTAGAAAGCGTAAAGTTATTTCTAAATCTTGTACAATATACAACCTTACATGTCTTATTTCGACATAAAGTTATTACATTTATTCCATCCCAAACCATTAACCCTTCAAAAGGCGACAGTAACACGACGTTAGAGACAAAACACCCTCAGAACACAAGTACCATTATCCCCACTACACCCCACTACATGTAGAGAACTCCCCACGTGTTCCGGCATATGAAAGCTGTGCACTGTCGTTAGCTAAGTGGTTCGCCTTTATCCCTCTGTCACTATTCAGACTTTAATTAAAGTGCTGTCCACGCACCTTTGTGTAAACACGGGGGGGGGGAACCTGGGGGTTATGAAAGGACAGCCGTCGTGATAGAGTGTTGGCTTTTCTCGGATTTTTAGTAGTGTAATCCATTTTCATGTTTAAATCATTGTTTCTATTGTTGTAATTTCGATTAACTTTAATGTAGCGCCCAATGTTCTATTTGTAGTTGTATTTATGGTAAAACTGCCCACCTAATGTTATTGGGTACGGCAAAACTAACGCTCAGTGGCGCTATCGTACGGCGAAACATGGTACTACGCGCGTGGTCCTGTCAGTCATACAGGAGACCAGTGGCGCTGCCTAGGTTAGTAGCTGAGGAACTATAACCAGCTGCTGGCTCAGTTGTTCCATATGTATAGTCAGTCTACTCGATATCATGTTGTCGTTGCTTTCATGAAGTCGTCTGTGCAGTTTTACCAACACAATTTTAAAGTAACACCTGATTTCATTATTTTGAAGTCAATTTTCTGGCATAGTGGACAAGATCCTTTCTTAAAATTACTATTACGATTCTAATGATTTCGGGGGAGCCTTTTCTTTACTCAGAACCATTAAAATTGTTCTATCAAAAACATAGGTTTTACCAAAAACCAATAGTTTTTTCCAGGATTGTAATGACTATATTAAGCTTCTTACTAAGACCTTTTTCAATCACTCTTTTGCCATATGTATTAATATACATTTAATACCACTGGACTAAAAACTCACCAGCCTTTGAACTATAAAACTCGCGAAACTAAATTGAAAGCTTTCAAGTCTACAAAGCGATATAAAGAAAAAAAACAATGCTCGGCAAGAGCTGTGGGTTGTTTTCTTTATACAAAAAGAACATAGAATTGCAAAGAAACCTAAAGCGCTGGCTAAAGAGGTTTCGCCGACAAGAAATGATATTGCCGGGTAAAAGAGTCACCAGGCAGAAAAAATAAACAAGGGATGGTATTTCAAAGAAACCTGGGTTGAACAAGTTACTTCTACCCCCTTGCCTTACTCCCACGTTAACCCCTACCCTTTCTTGTATGACGTAAAATATGGAAATAGTATGATGCATTAACCTCAGATTTGGATAGCTGGCCTTACGAATTCAATTTGTTTTACACTACCTTTAAGACTTTCGCGGCCGGTGTCACAACTATAATCTAGTTCTTCCGGTTCACACCACGTCCAAACTTCATAATTACGTTGAGATATTTCGGCCTCGCTGAAACGCCACTCAGCGACAGTCAGCCAATCAGTGACTTGAGATGGTATTCCACAGCAAGGCCGAAATATCTCAACCTAATTATGAAGTTTGGACGCGGTGTGAACCGGAAGAACTAGACTATAGTTATTTTACTCAGTTTAGTAATGTATTAAGTATCCAAAATAACTTTTTCTCTGTTTGTATGTTTACTCTAAAAAGTGTTAAGTATTTCAGTTGCACAGCTGTTTTTAAATCGTCAAAATAGTTAATACTTTTGAATAGAATCTGATGAAATCATAAACAATATCTTGAAGATTAAACTGTAATATTAGATTTACATTAAAACGAAATAAACACTAAAATCAATCATTAATAGAATTCAACATGAGACATTTCGCCTCTGTGTCTCTTTGATTACGGAGATTGCCTGACGAAGTAAGTTTAACCGTTCGAAAGGTGTCTCTTATTAAAACTATTTTCAATGTTAGCTTTTTACTTTAAATTATTTTGTTACTTAACATTAATTTTAGTCACCTTTAACAACAGTTTGTGAACTATCACTTCTTTAAAGCAGTCAATAGTCCAGCAATATTTCCATAAAATCCTAGTCCATAAAGTTCTAACCATGCAGGTCTACCAACTTGTCCACACTATTTATTAAATACGAACGAAAACAGCCTTTCTGTTTATGTATACTTGAGGAGGGAATTTCCATCAGAACTCAACGACATCTTAGTGACAAATAACACAAATAAAAAGTTAAATATCCAAATATTTTTACCATTAACTTACTAACTTATAAGCCAGCTACGACTTGCATTGTAAAACCACTTACTAAAGCCTCATGAAAAAGTCACAGCTGTTTTAAAAGTACAACAGACGACGGCATAGAGTTGCAACACAATTATAGACAAAGCAGGGATGCCACCCTGCACAATGGAAACTTTTCCCCCGTCTCTGCAATTTTATCTCTCCTCCCTAGTTTATTATTAAATTTGCCTCGACAAAGATCTCGATTGTTTTTATTTCGTCCCGATGAAGTTTCAGAAGTTCGCTTTGTTTTGTTGTTTTTGCCGCTCAAATGCGGTTATCTTGTGAGAGTGTTCACTCTTGAAACTTTTTTGATTTCGAGAACTCTTTGAAAGTTAAATATGTTTTTAGTGTGTTTTCCTTTTTGCTTTGGTGTGGTTGTTTGTATGTTGTTCAACGGAAAGCAAGAATATGTTTTATTTTCTCATGTTTTTTAAAAATTAATGCATTTTAGTTCTCAATTAATGTACGACTGGACATGGCGGCGTGTTACGATAATAATGTTATTAAACAGGAAATCGTACTCAGGGCTACTAATGTTATTAACAAAGGCAGAAAAAAACTAATGTTATTAGTTTGAGTAGTAGCGCGGCGGACCGACCAGCTGGCTCTCCCCTACGCCGCTGTTCCCCCCACTCCGTACCGTCACTTCCCCTCTCCGCGCGCTTCACGAAGAAACACATGGACTCTGATTTGTTCCGACTGTTTGTTTGTTTGATTAGACACTAAAGTAGCAATGTTTGTTGCAGATCCACCAGAGATAACGCTGAGACCTCGCAATCAGCAAGTGAAGGCAGGGCGCATTGCCGCCTTCTACTGCGCAGCCAGGGGAGACCCCAGCCCCGTCATCACTTGGCGCAAGAATGGCAAAAAGGTAAGTCAAAGTCAAACATAAGTTCATGGGCATAAGTCACTGTTGTAAAGTATACAACATTTTCAATAAATCAAATCAATATTGTTTTCAAAACCAAAAAACTACCATGCAAGTTTCAAAAATGTTTTTCCTTTAGTAGATTTGCAATTTTAGACTTGAAAGAAGTTTTAATTATTTTTGGAGACTGACGGGCAAAGCGCTTAAAACCTGAAAAGATTACGTTCGCAAAAAATGGTGTGGTGTTGAGGAGTTGAAAGGTTGGTTCGTTACGTAGAACTGGGCGGGGTTTCTTTCTAAGAAAACAATGTAAGGATTTATGTTCATGTATAATAATATCTCTAAAATATAAATTGACGGTAAGATCAAACCATTATTTTTTCTTAAACAATTTTTTGCATAGATCTCGATTTAAAACTATTCTCATTGATTTCTTTTGAAGCACAAAAAGGTGACTCATTCTTATCGAACCTGTATTGAAATTCCAATAATGCTGAGTTGGGGTAGATTATTCCTTACTAAATAGTTAATAGGGTGTATCAAATTGATCAGACGGTGAACAAAGAACAGAAATACCTGAATCAGTTCGATATAAAGATTAATTTTAGATAACAATCAATGACTATACCAAGTCACCTAGTCGAGTCCACAGCACCAATCTTAAAATCTGAAGTCTCAAATTGATTATTATTTTCAAACACGGTCTGGTGTAGCAGTAAGCCTGCGTCCGTGGCTCAGTGGGTAGAGTCACGGCTTGCAAATGCAGTATAATCACGAATAAGCCAATAGGAAAGTTGATAATCCACAAACACAGACACACAAGCGAATCATATTGCGAGTTGTACTCAGAGTTGTCTGCCACAGGCTAGTTCTGAATTAGTTGGTGTATTTTACAACGATCATTTGCTGAATGTCACATTTCCTAGCTTTGATCTCTCAAACAATACTCCAACTGTGAAATTAATTTATGGGCTGGACGGTGTTCGTTTTGACATCCTCCTGCTTAAATTTTGCATTTCCATGTTCTTGCATCCGTAGCTCTGTTGGAGAATTTCGCTTTAGGTCACGGGTTCGATTCCCGGCGAAAGCGTATGCGGTTAGACGTTTATGATATTGCAAATCCATTTTGAGATTCCAATAAATTTGCTCTGGCTTGAGCAGCAAAAGATTGAGAAAATTTTCACAAAAAAGAACTATGAAAAGTGTTATGTTTTCTAACAGGAATATGATTTCGATACCCATGAAGAGTGGCTCAAATTTGACGGTAAATGTTTTGATACACATATTTTTAGAAGGTGATAGTAGCTAAACATTTATTTAGGAAATTTCAAGAGTAAAAGTTGAACACCGATGGACCTACTCTAGTCTCGGGGGTGCTGTAAGATTTCTAGCTCGTGTCGGATACATAATGCATTAACTGCTCACCAGAGGCGCTAGTGTAGCTTGAGTAACACATCCCCACCCCAATCCTGAACTCACGTAAACATACACTTCCAAATCATTAACTGCTGCCACGCTTGTAGCTTAGAAACCCCAACTTGCTCACGTAAATACACTTTATTTTTTTACGTCACGCAATGGCATTTTTATTTTTGAGACTTAACCTAGGATTTTTGTGGGTATTACCAAACGCTTTTTGGGAAAGCGGTCCAAAACCTGCTGCGCCGAATTGAACCCGCGACCCTGCGCTTTGCGCCGTGACTCTACCCACTGAGCCACGGACGATAACGTTATTACTTGATCAGAACTATCATCTAAGGCTTCCGGTATAGACCGCGTCAATAAACTATTTACAGTGCCAACTAGCTAAGTGATCGCCAAAATACCATATTACAGTACATGGTAATGGATCATAAGAGAGTCGATGGAAATCTACAAGAATAATAAAAAACAATTTCAACCGGGATGATAGCTACAAACCCATCAGAGCCTGGCAGCCAACTGATAAACAAGAATAAATATGTGCATTTGAGCCAATGGAGTGCAGAGGCACCTTGAGGACCATCCAATGAAGTACCTCGGCGTCTATTGGTTGATAGTGGCAGCTTCGCCCAATCGGGTTCGTTGTGCCGATCACGCAACTACGGTTGGTATTAGTTGTCAGTAGTTGTCAGCACTGATCCACTGATATGAACGTGTCACTGTAAATAATTTACTGACGCGGTCTGTAGCGGAAACTTAGATGATAGTCGTGACTCCAGTTCTCATCTAACTTGATCAGAAGCGTGCTTGATGCTTGTACGTCCACAAACAGCTGTTATGAAATAAAACAATATTCTGCCAACTTTAACATCTCCCCTGGCGGTGCCGTGGATTTTTTGACACACAAACCCAATAATACTGTGGCAGCTGCGTCCACAATCGAATCAGACTTATTCGATTATCGGAAAACACAGAGATAAAACACAGTCTGTCACAAAGACCTGTGACAAAGAAGGGACGTGGACTGTGTCGATTAAATTTACCTGGTTTTGGAGTTTCGATATAGATTTGGGGCGAATTGGTTGTTTCTTGCATTAGACGACTTTTTATAAAATACAAAAGGAACCCTTTCAAAATTTGTCATAACACACAGGTTTTCGCGGCTATTGTCACAACTATAATCTAGTTCTTCCAGTTCGCAACGTGTCAAAAAACTACATCAATTAGCTGGAAATATTTTGCTCTTACTGTTGAGTACCATGTTCAGTCACTGATTGGCTGAAACTGAGATACTTGCTGGCTGCTATCCTATTGGTGGCAGGGCTGCCAACCGTCCATTGGAGCAGGATTGCCAATTGTCGATGTTCTCATCAGCTGTGACACTATCGAAAAGGCTTCTTCAAGACTCTGCCAACCAGAATAACTAGATTATAGTTGTAAAATATTTCCCAAATGTACCACTTTGGTAACAAATCTTGTTGGAATTAATTGTCTCTACCGAGACAAGAGATATTCCAATTTCATTGTGCGATGAGCAAATGATCCAGTTGGAACAAAGATGGTTAAAACAAAGAGCATCATAAAATACAAGTCCTTAATGATGTCAGGAAGAAGGCCAAGGAAAATGACAAGCGACGCCAGCGCTCAAGTGAGCAGTTCCTCAACTACGAAAGAACGACCAATAACGTAATGTAAGATTGTATCGTGAAACCGCATCTTTAGCATAAACTAATTATGTTTGCTATATTTACACATCTGCATTGAATAAAATAAATTTGAATGTCCACTTAAATGGAATTAATGACATGTGAAAGTTACCTACAAGTCTTGGTCCTATTAAATATTTGTTAGTAGTGTTAGACTAGTGTAATACGATGTCTACACCGATCCTTAAAGTATTTCTTCGTAAAGTTTAAGTCTGTTCAAAACTGGTTCATTTGTTTCTGTACATTGATCTTGAAAGATTACACACAAACCTCTTCGTTTGAAGTCTTTCAGGTTAGAACTTTGCCAGTCTTAAATTATTAGCGAATTTCCTTTGGACAAAATGATATATTCATGCCGTCAGCATCGTAGGAAATAAGCCCCGGGCCATTAAATGAGAACCGACCCTGCCTTATTCTAGATCACAGAGCATTAGAATATAGTGTATTCTAATGCTCTGTGATCTAGATATGTAGTCATCTCTCTCTACAGTTCGTCAGGTTTAGCATGGCCGGTGAGATGGGCTATATGGCCATAAGCGGCCAGCAGGAAATCTCAAGGCGACCGGCCAACCTATACCTAACGAACTGTACAAATGAAAATTTTTTCAAATACCAAAATATTTTGTAAAATTATTGATCTCGTAGCAACGGAAGTCACTTTTTTGGGGGGTAAAAATCTAACCAAAAAGAGGGTTTTATTATTAACAAACAGCAAATGTCACCCGATTTTGTTAAAATTTAACAAATATGTATGTTGTTAAATCGAATTGAACCAACACTTCCAATGTGTTCCCAGGTGTCTGGCACTCAGAGCCGCTACTTGGTCCAAGAGTTCAACCAAGGAGCCGCCAGTCTGCTGCGTATCGAGCCTGTGCGTGCCAACAGGGACGACGCTACTTATGAGTGTGTCGCCGAGAATGGAGTCGGAGACGCGGTCAACGCAGACGCCGTCCTCACCGTCCATGAAAGTGAGTACTTTTCATTTATTTAGTGTAAGGGTTGTTTTAGATTTTTAGGGTCTGCCTTAGTGTTTAGGAAAATTCGTCCTCCCGAGGTACACACGACCTGCGCATGTAACAACTAAACAACGGTCCTAACTGTCAAACAAAGCACTTGCAAGGTTGATGGCAGCCCGTTTTCAAATTTCAAAATAATCGTTACATTAATAAACATGATATACTTGGAAACTAAGAGAGTTTTCTGAAACGTGTCTAGAGAGTTTAAAAGTTTCGGAAAACTCCTCTAATTTCCAATTATATCATGCTTATTAATGCCAAACTATCATGAACCGGTAAAAACGGGCCGCCGTAAACTCCTGCAAGCGCTTGGTTTGACAGTTAACCCGAATCGGTTCAAAGAAGACCTGTTGTTTAGCCAGTTGTTGTCGTGCGTGGTGACAAAGACAATACATACGTCATTGCTCGGGAGCGGAGAGCGCTCGTGCTGCTATCCAACGGGGAGCGGAGCAACTACAATCTCCGTAGCAGTATCAAACCGGCAAAAGCTCCATATGGATGATCAGTCTATGTGTGTATTGTCTTTGGTGGTGACGTGTTTCTTGGCGGACGAATTCAGCGTCTCTGAGATGATCACTGAAACCTTTGTGGAAAAACGGGCCCCGAAACCCCCTGCATTGAAGCATCGCCGCGCAGCTGAGTTAAGTACGCACTCATACAGCATCAGCTAACGTCCCATGGTCTCTCAGTACATTTGAACTTCTAGCAACAGTTTTGTCTCGTCTGATGTTTCCACAAACATTATTTTCTTGCTACTTTTTCCGTACAAGTCATTCCCGAAAAATATAGGTTATGTACAGTTTCAATTAAGTAGGCTTTTATCTTAAAGTTTTTACAGCATTATTAGAAGAAATGTTGTGATCAAAGTTCGAAAAAAAGTTGAGAACTTGCGCCCTCACAGAGTTGTTATTTATTCATCTCCGGGAGCGTCGTTTCCAATATGAAATATCCATTTAAGCTCTTCACAACCAAAGACTCTTAACGTTTTAATATTTTCCCCGACACAAAAAATGAAACCAGCTGGGAATCAAATTAATTTACTTCTGCCAATGGGCCTTTGTCATTCACCTCTTATTTACTCTCTGTTTATTCAAAATAATATATTACTTTGTCCAGTTTCTATTATTATATATAGTTAGTTTAAAAGTACTATTCTTTACATAAAAGATTTTTTGAGTCAATATGTTTTCGAAATGTTGTCGTGCTTTTAGTAACAACCATGTTTAAAAAAAGAACAACATGACATTTCAATTAGGAATAACGTAACAACAACAATACAAAAGGAAAAAAAACGTCGTTATAAACATGTCATCAGTCATAATTATTATGTACTTTACAAAAACCTTCTTCAAAAAAAACAAACAAAAACATTTTTATGGACTTTATAAGTGTAGTTAAACATATATTGCTTCGGCTATGCATTTGGTCACATACTTGAGACATGTCAATAACGGGATGATGACTTAAAGCTAAAAAAAGGACTATTGTCTTGCATTGGAAAAGGAATGAAATCAGGCTTCGTCTTCGGATTTTGATATGTTCACAGTCTCTCTTTGATTATTAATAAATAAATTATTTTGTTCATAGAATAAATAGTAGTTATGCAACACCCCTAAGATAAATCAACTTTATGCATCGTCTTCATTTAATCATACTTTTGTTTGTAAAATACACGGACATTTTACCTTTTCTATTTCAAGACATCGCCATTTATGCGATAAAACTAAAAATAACTTTAACAATTATTTCAAAACCATTGAAACTGTTCAATACAAAGATTTAGTTTGGTCAGAAAATATTGATTTAGGGATAAGTTTAGTATAATTAAATGGAAAAGAACTTAAGAAATTACACAGTGAAAGGTACAGGTAAAGTTTGTCTCGTTTAACGAGGCGAAGTTAGGACTACAAAGTTCTCAATACCACTCAACCTCAACCTAGCGTCACCAAACAGTCACCATTATAAATTGTAATTCGCGGGAATCGAACCAGCGCCACCGAAGTGATGAGCTCCGAAGTCGCGCGCGATACCAATCAGCCACGGATCCGACCAGCAATGACGTATAGCACCCCCTTCCCACCATCACGGGTGGGAGAATGGCAAGGTGGGGGAGGGTAGATGTGGAACCTGTAATTGAGTCGCCTCGTGTCTTGTGGCCATGTTTGGGTTAAGTTTTGGCTGCAGAGTGGTTAGTTGTGGCGGGGGGAGGGTGTGTTCAACAACTTACAACTTTGCCCTCAGTACACGAGAGGTTAGGCTCCTTTAATAACTAGGTCTCCTGTCAAGTGACTTTACGGTATGTACGTCACCGTTTTTGTAAGGGTGGAAAAAGTGGCGACACTACATCTTTGAAAATGAGTTTAAAAAATTGTAAATGAAAAACACCTGTAAATATATTTTTAGGGCGAATCGGAAGCTAATTTTCCGAACTTTCACCAAAACTTCCGGGACAGACCGCGGCAATAAACTATTTTACACTATTTACAGCGCCAAACGTTTCGCTCCTTTTACAATCGAGCATCCTCAGTGGACTCGTTGATACCGTACTGTAGCTCTTTCTTACATTCTGACAGTAGCAGTGCAGCCAACAGCTTCCTTCTTGTGTCAGGTGTACCAACCGTGATTGTGAGATCGGCATGCTCAATGAGGTACAGCGAACACGATTGGTCGAAGCTGCTGTTATCAGCCAATAGACGCCGACGAACTTCATTGGACGATCCACAAGTTCTGGAAGATGTCTCTGCACTCCCATTGGCTCTAGTTATGCAAAATTTATCCTGGTTTATAACTGTCTGTGGC